>OY101451.1:86668874-87370244 GCA_956483635.1 Panzeria rudis | reverse complement strand
CGGGAGCATTCGCCTTAATGCTTCCTGTCTTTAATATACAAATTCTTATTTATATTGTAATTCAAATGAAATTTATTTTTGTCAATTCATAATTTCTAATCATCTGCATACGTAAAGCAATATCATTTAAATGCCTTTGTGTATAGAGGAGGGCAAAAATATCTATTTTTATAACCATATTATTTAGTATTTATTTATTGTATGGCTGTAAACAGTTTGCCATATAATGAAAATTTATGAGATTTATACAATAAAATTATTTATGATGAAATTCTCTAAAGACTTGCAGTTAAAAGAAAAAATATGTTCAAGTGTATTTAAGAAAGAGAAAATAAATCGTTGGAAACATAAATGAATGTATACAATAAAATTATGTGCATAAAATTGAAACTATATTATCATAAGAAGATTTTATAAGATAAAATAAAGTAAGAATTTTGAATTTAGTCGGTTGCAAAGCATCCTCTAGGAAGCACAAAAGAATTTATGCAATAGAACGTTTTTCCCTTACAACGTGTATGACATAGTTGATCTTACTGTACAACACAGAAAATAACTACATTTTTCTAACGGCTGATTCTAGGATTTGCACAGCGATTATAATCGTAATCGTAGTCGCGATTAATCGGACTTTTTAATAGTAGTCGTAATTGAACCCTTTTTCAAGAAAGATGTGATAATATATTTTCTTGCTTAATCTGCTATTAACCGATAATCGCGATTAATCGCATATTTTTTAATCGTAATCGCGATTATGAAAATCTTCGATTATTTGCAAACCCTAGCTGATTCTGATTGAGGGCAACCCATTACTCTTCGTTGTATGCGCCTTTTTGACCCTTTCTTATAAAAGAGGCAAAAAACAACTCCCCTTAAGCGGCCATGTAGCGGGTTGAAATGTTCTACAATTACATTCGCCATACAATTTCACTATAGGTCTTCAAAGACACCTTAGCTCCAGACTCAACTTATACGCCAGAAATCATTAAAAATCTAAAATGTGTTTAAGGGTTAATTTCGTACTTATTCACAATTAGTACTCGGCATAGGAAATCTTGTAAGCCTTAACTTTAAGGCATAAATGTGTTCAGCACTTTTACGTAAAACACTACGATAAATTTTTTTGTGAAACATTTTAACCCTCTAACTCTTAGTGGTATGGGTGTTTTTGTCCCTTCCTCGAATAAGAGGCAAAAAACTCCCGTTCAGCAGCGATATAGCGGGCTGAAATCTTTTACAGATATATTCGCCATAAAATTCTACTAGAGGTCCTGAAATACACTCAACTATAGACTCAACTTGAACGCCGGAAATCATTAAAAACTTAAAATGTGTTTATGGCTTGATTTGGTACTTATTCACAATTAGTACGCAATAAGATGTGTTCAGCACTTTTATGTAAAACTCTCCGAGGAATATTTATTTATGTAGAACATTTCCGCCCGCTATATCACCGGTGAAGGGGACTTTTCTGCCCTTTATTCGAGAAAGGGACAAAAAGACCTATACCACGAAGAGTAAGAGGATTAAAATGTTCTACAAAAATGTTCCTCATAGTGTTTTCAACAAAACTGCTGAACACATCTTACACCTTAAATGTAAGGCTTATAAGATTTCCTATGACGAGTCACTATAATTATTTTCAGAAAGAGGGGAGACCTTTAATTCCTCCTAAAACTAATCCCAGATGTAAGCTTTCAAAACGCTCTCTACGAGAATCAGTCATTAGAATCAAGTAATTTTTTTTTGCGTTGTACAGTGTGTTAAGTTTTACGTGGCAGCCGACCCAGTTTAGATCATTTCTGAAGGATTCGATACTCTTTAAGAGCTTTCTGCAACTATATATGTACTTTTGCTTGCCTGTAACTCCACCAAGCAGACTTTATTATATTAAAAATAACATTTATGAGGTTTCACATTTGAAAACTGATATACAAATATTTATTTCTTTTATTATTTCGTACATATATAAAAAATACGCTGCAATATCCATTTACAATACGATCCAAATAAAATAAAAATTCCTTAAATATAGCTGATGCCGCTCTATGAGCATCAATAAATCATATACATATAGACAAATTTATACTATACAAGACAAAAAACGTACTTGTACTTTAGTCATAAACGTATTGTAGAAAAAATACGATAAATGATTACGACTGTTTTATATACCCGGTTCATAGTTATGTGGGTTATAGTTCCTTTTTGTTCATCTATTTTTTTCGTTCTTGAACGAGTGAATATAAAAAATATGTGAATATGCCAATGAGTTTTAATGCAATTCATTCATAAAAAAAATCATTTCGCTCTCTAAAATTGAAAAAAAAAACGCACACACTATATTATTATTGAGGTTATAAAAAGGACTTAACATAAAAAAGTATTGTAAGTACCAGTGTATGTGTTTGTGTGTCAAAGGATATTTTATGAATGCAAATATAATAAACTTGTGCAAGTGCTCGTACTTCATAGTCGTATAATTCATTTATCAAAAGAATATGGGGTAAAGATAAATTGTTGAATAAATGGTGTTTTTTTTTGCATACATGCAAATAAATGGTAATTCCATTAATGACAAAGTTAAAAAAAAACGACAAAATATTAAAACAGTTAACAGCTGAAGCATGAATTGATAGAAAATGAGCAATTAATTAATAAAACTTGGGTTTTTGAAGTACACAAAAAAAAATTTGTAAATATAATTAATTTTTTTGTTATATCAATTAAATACTTAATTGATTTTGAACCTACAACGATTTTTGTAAATACAATTACGAAATTGTAAGTTAAAGGAAACCAGCAAAAAAATTTTTGCAATTTTTTTTTATTTATTTCAAATTTATTTCAATTAAGATTATTATTAGTTATATCAAGAATGTGAATTGTTGATTTTCCGAACAAATTTTAACTATCATAATTGTTGTATTAACAATATTTTTTTTAATTATAATACTTTAAACGACCTTTTTATCTGATTTTAATTTGTATTATAGAGTGATCTATTGTGGGGTTTATACAATTCCAATCCTCGAAGCGACTTTTTCCTTGTCTGCGAAAACACTAAATGCCTTTCGGCGGAATCGAACCGGCGACCTCTGTGTTTGTCGTATCAACAACTCAATTTGTTACATTAACAAAATATATGTTTGAATTTAAATTACATATTAACAATTGAAATTGTTAGTTGCAGTTTGATGATAGTTTTTTCCTGTGTAACTAAATAATCATTCAACTATTTCAATAAAAGGAAAATTAGATTTTAAGTTTTTAAGATTAAATCAATTCAGAAAATCAATTTGTTAATGACTGGAAATTTAATACGAGAATTGTTCATTATTCTTACGCAAATGATTTTACCCTGAGCGGCAAGTTCAAAATTTACTATCATTAAATTAACATTAATTTTAATATACCATATTTATAGAATCTTAAACAGGAAACTGAATGATACTTAATTAGTTTCAACACTGTATGGCATCTAATAAATATGTATATGATTTTTTATATCCAAAGAAATTTAATTATTTTGGCTTTTTCAATTAAATTATATTTTTATTTAGAGATAAATGTGAAGCATGTAGATAAAGAAAATTTTTACTGTGCGGAGGGTTGAACTGATGTTTCGATAGCTCCCGCTAATCTCATCAGAGTTCTTTACCGCTTGACCACTCGATCAAAGTCGGTGGCTTGCAGTCAAGAAACGTCAGTTCAACCCTCCGCGCAGTCAAAATTTTCTTTGTCTGCATGCTTCACATTTATCTGTAAATAAAAATATAATTTAATTGAAAAATTAAATTAAAACTAAACTCAAGCCAAAATAATTAAGTTTCTTTTGATATAAACCGATACAGTTCGACTAAACTCATAACTTAATTGTTATATGATTTTTTTTTGGTTATTACTAGGGTTTTTCCGTTTCGTTTCCCGCTTTCACCAGAAATTTGTCCGGGAATTCCCGGAACTAAAAATCTATTTTTATGCATAAATTTTGGCACCCAAAAATTCTCCTTTATCTTTAAATTATTGTCGTTCGTCATGAAATATGTGGCCACAAGGAATAACAGCTAAAGTCGATTTAGGACAAAGCTGATTTATAATTATTATGCTTTTGTTTATTTCTGTTTTTATTTATTTATTTTTTAAAGTAACACAATAAGGCAATTAATGCCTACTACTTAATTAATTAATGTGTTACCTTTCTTGGGAAAAGGATAGTGTAGAGAGAGAGAGAGAGAGAGAGAACAAGTGGTGAAGTAGAAGAGAGATAGAAAGCTTAATTCATTTACAACTCTGCTGTTGCGTGTTTTTGTAGAGCAGTGTTGCAGCCCCTCTAGTATCAAGTATAGGAATTAATTTATGTAAGCTGTGTATCCATTTATTAGTTCTTTAACTTCGCCGGCGGTTCTGCTACAATACCGACGAAGGAGGGTGGTGTGATGTGCATTAGGATATCTTAGTATTAATCGCTGCCGGTACTTCCAAAGTGATCAGTGATATGCCTTCATCACTTTAACAATCCAACAACAACCAACACAATAACAATCCAATGCACATCAGAAAAAATTCGTGATAGTGTTGGCTTGCCTGAAACTAGTCTTGAACTCAAGACCTCAAGGTTTGTAGTCAAACAGCAAAGAAGTAAAGGACTGAGTTTACTGTTCGAAGACTGTTCATTGTCAGCAACATTTATCCTAGACAACCTTTTAGTCGGTCTTTGGATCACTGATGAATGATCAGAAATAAAAGTACTTTGATTTCAGTCCATCAGTGATTTTACTATGTTTAGACCGGACAAAATTGCCCGGTCTAAACATAGTCTTTAAATACGAAATTTCCTTAAAATGTCGATAAAAATATAAAATAAAGCTCAGTTTAAAATAAGGAATGATTAAATAATTCATTTTGGTCATATAAAAATCAATGGATTCCGGAAATTAAAATTTTTGTCACTTATTTTAGTACATTCTTCAATTCACGGAAATTCCCGGGATCCCGGGAACTACTTTTTTATTTCCCGCTCTCCCGGCAAACAAAAAAGTCCGGGAATAAAAATATCTAAGTTATTACTTTCACGTTCAAATTCAGATGTTTTCACAAAATATTTTGTAACTTTCTCATTTTTTGTCCGATTTTAACAGCTTTACATTCCGTACGTTTGGGACAACGTTTTCTTTAAGATATGGGTAAAAGAAAATTTTTGAATTTAGTATTTTGCCTTAATGGAGCGCATTAAAATGGTAAATTTTTAATAAAACGTTAAAAAAATTTTTCAAAGTCCTGTAACTCAATGAATTTTGATCCTATGATAGGATTCCTATAATTATAGTATATATATTTGCTGAAAGAAGAAAGATATATCTATACAGCAGTGTAAAATTTTTATAGTTCAAATGAACAGTTCTCACGATTTTTGAAAATATCTAAACATCCGACAAAACACATTTTTCGCGAATATCTTGAAAATGCTTCTTAAGAAAAATAAATGCATGTTATTCATATTCGCATTCAGCATCTCCGAATTAGCTTAAAAATCAATTTTTTTGAGGTTAATTTTTTGTAAACTAGTGTAATCTATTAATTTGTTCTTCTTAAGCAATAAGATATTAATTTAATCGAAATTAACTTTTATTAGAATTTTTCTAATCCGATCCTTATTTTCTTGCAGATTCTACAAACTGCCGCTTCTCTTGTAGTCGCTGACAGCAGCCAAACCGAAGCTTTCGCTTTAGAGCAAACAGAATTTTCGAATGGCAATGCCCAAAGAAGACGGCCAGGTATACGCAAACGTAAACGAAGACCTCAACCGGGGAATGCTGAAGTCCTAAATAGTCCTACAGCTTCAAATTCACCATCTTATTGGCGAGGTCAAACAGAAGACAGCAAGGATTTCATAAATACACCATATAAATCCCCCTCCCCAAAACCCCAAGAAAGTGATGAAGCTGTTAGACCTTCTCTGCAGGCTTCCTTTAAAAGGCGAAAGCAGACAGCAGCTATAAGAGAGCCATTGGCAGCTTTAGAAAAAGAACAAAAACTATACGAAATGCGAAATAAACCAGAGACGGCAGTTTCAGATGGAAATGCCAATAGTAATTCGGCAAATCTTAAAAATATTTTAAAGAATAGTGGTGGCTTGAGTTTAAGCGAAATATTACAACAGAAAAATCTATCCTTAGACGATTTACTCAAAGGTAAACAAAATGCCTTACAAGCTTTACAAACTACTGCCACAGCACCGCAAGAAAAAATAAATCATGTCAAGTATCCCTCTTTTAAAGCCAACTACAAAACAAATCCACCCATTGTTAAAGTAACCGAAGAAAATAGTGAAGAAGTGTATAGTTCCAAAGAGAGATCTAAATTGTCAGCTCTACAAAGACTCAAATTATTTGGCAGCTCTTCGAGACCAATTGGTTCACAAGTGGGTTTGGCCGATCATTCGACCACACGCAAAAGAGAGGGCGCTCTATATAGCACGAGTGCTACAGCAACAACTACCACAACCACCACAAAACCTTCTACTACCAAAATACCTTTGTACAAGAAAATTCTACACCAAAGACCGACATTGAAACCAACATTTCTGTTAAAGAATACAGGTATAATGGCCAGTGCTGAGCCCGAGAGGGTAGTAACGTCGTGGGATAGTAAAGAGTTCGCGGGAGTAGAAAATGATAAGAGGGGCGAGACAAAAAATGAAGCAGAAGAAGTAGAGGAGGATATAGAACTGACTGAAGATGAAGAAGATCTTAAACAAGATGAGCAGGAATTAAGCACTCAATCGCCCGAAATAACTACCTGGAAAATGGTTACAACTATGCCTCCATCTACATCTTCATACCCAACCACCACCTCTACCACCTCAACGTCAAAACCAACTACAGAGAAATCAACAAATAGTGATAAAGCAACATCAACTAGACGAATGTTTACAAGCACGCGAGGTTCTGGTCGAACAACTTACCGTTACAGCTCTTCCACCTCTAACCCGGCTACAACATCGACTACATCTACTACCACGACCACAACCACAAGTACTACCACTACACCTCTACCCATAACAACAACATCCAGAACAACCTCGACAACAACCGCCAGCAGCAGCACCATGAATTTAACACCCAAAGCTAATATAAATCGTAATACCGAAGATCTACGCGAACGTATACAAGAAACTTTACTCAAAAATCTTATTGAAAAAGAAGATTCCTATAAGAAGTCACCTTTAATGGTGGCACAAGAAAATGAGAATGATGACGATGAGGATGATTTGGAAAATTTCTTTGAGGAAACCGTTAAACCCAATACTACTAAATATATTGAAACTTCCACCATAACAACTAGAATGAAACAGTATACTCCTTCATTTATCTACACAAGCTCAACTTCAACTACTAGCTCGCCCACAACCTTTGCCACACCCACCGAGAATCCTAATTTCATACCAGATTTTGATAATGTAGATGATCGTACAGATCTTTTGGAACTTATAGAAGATCGTAGATCTGGTAATAGGCTTTTCAAAGTACTGGAACAACGTAATATGACTTTGGAAGAATTAATAGAACATCGTAAACGTGGCTCTAGCCAATTGCATTTGGCCACTATTGTGGAAACGCCTTCACGTTTTTATCCCGACAAAAAGGTTGTTTTGCAAGACAACATGGACATTGTAACGGCCTTTGAAAATTTTCCCCATTTCAATTTGCTCAATTTGAAAAGTGTTAAGCCGGATGATATAAAAACCGATTCCCAGGGTTCTAGTTATTTTACCTCCATCATTGATATCGAGCCCACCGATGAGGTGTACAAGAATCGCAAGGAAGAACAAGCAATATCAGCGGAGCTGGATAAAGGTGCGTCAAATTATATAAGCAATCGTTTGGATCGCAAACGTCATTTGAGGGGTTCCCGCAGATACACTGCATCCTCGGCTATGCGCCGTAGACGTCCATAAAATTAAAACATAAGTTTTCTTTTTTTTAATTTGTGGTGAGCGCTGTTGCTGCTGCAGCGGTTGTCAAAAGAAGGTTTTTTTTCGGAAGTATCAAAATTATGAAATAACAATAATAACACAAATTCGCATGGCTATCAATCTGATTGCCGGTCTTTGGAAGCCGCTTAAGCAGCACTAGCTCTACACCCATTTAAAAGAAACAAGTAAGTTTGGGAACATTGGAAATTGTACATAATAAACATGGGCATTTCCATAGAAAATACCACTTTTTGTCATGTGCGACAACAATTATAAAGCTCGATTTTTTTAACCATGCAGTTCGATTTTTTCTCTTTTACTTAATTTAGAACTACTTCTGTCCTACACAAGAACATAAAGAAGCCTTTCTTTGCAAAACGAAGCTTTATTGCTTGGTGTCGAACGGGGCGAAGAGTGGACTTTTCTGTGGAAATGCCTAAATGCGGAAAAACTGAATTTTCAGCAGACTAACAATAAACGTAAAGGAACTAAAACAGGAATTAGAAAGAGACTGAGAGATTAGAAAAGGTTAGCTCAGGCTTGGCAGGGCTTGCCGTAGCCGAACTAGAAGTGAACCTGAACTAGAACTAAACCAGAACTGAACTAAGGCTGAACTGAAACTGAACTATAGCCGAACCAGACTTGAACTTTTTTTAGAAGATTAGATTTTTCTTGTTCAAACATTTGGTTAGGTGAATGCGGCTTGAGTTCCCACGACGAGAGTCCCATCTAGCCGAGGTGGCACCCCTATCACAAAATGTAATAACAGCCGATCTTTTGTTACAATAAATAAAAAAATCTTAAACTGAACTTGAACTAGAACTGAACCAGAACTTAACTAGAACTGAATTAGAACAGAACTGGAACTGAACCAGAACTGAACTAGAAATGATGTGGAACTGAACTAGAACTAAACTAGAACTAAACCAAAACTAAACTAGAACTAAACTGGGGCTTAAGTCGAACCGAATTAGAATTGAACTAGAACCGAACTGGAACTAAAACCAGAACTTAGCTAGAACTGATCTAGAACCGAAACGGAACTGAACTAGAACCGAACTGGAACAAAACCGAAACCGAAATAGAACTGAACCAGAACTGAGACTGCACTAGAACCGAACTACAACCGAATTTGAACTGAACCATAACTGAACAAGATCTAAACTAGAACTAAACTAGCACTGAAGTAGAAGCGAACTAAAACCAAAACAGAGCTGAAGTAGAACTGAGCTCAAACTAAAGTAGAATTGAGCTCAAACGGGATCTTTTGCCTAGAGAAGTCGGTGATCTTCCAGAGTAGGACAGAGGCACAGAAGGTGCTTAAAATTTGCTTCTGCTTCATCATTACAACTGAAGCAGTAGTCACTGTAGGGGAGATCTATACGTTTAGACTGTTCCAAAGGTGCAGTGCTCCGTTACCGTGGCTTTAAGCTTCCGCAAGTGCAACTTAGGGAACTTTAAGAGTTTCCTAATTAGAGTCATATGTTTGAGCCGTCTGCGAAATACAACTTTAATAAGATCTAAATAAAAGTCGAGGAGTCGTTGGAAAAAAAGTGTAGCGAGGAAACACTTTGTTGAAAAATTAACCGAAAAAATTTGTGTTTCTATATTTTGGCAAAGACTTATTGACTTCCTTTCTTAACTATAGGAAAAGTAAAGAACAAAGTTCCTTTTAAATGATTAAAGTTTACAATCTTAACTTAAATATAATTTATAACTCTATTTTGTTCATTACAGCTTCTCTACTTGCGGATCGTTCGGAAAAGTCTTTAGGTTTCTTTCCCTCTTGGAAAACTTTAGCATTGGCATCTTTAGCCACACCTAACAATAATAATAAAGAGACTGCCACCATGCATAACACGGACATGGACCCCTATTTTTTACAACAGCCTAAACTGCTGCTAGAAAACAATTCTGAAAATAGCGAAAATGATGATGAAGATGTCTATGATATCAAAGAAAATGAACTTAGTCTCATAAGCCGCAATGACAATGATGCTAATGATGGCAGTGAAGATGACTATCAGGCACAAAATCCCATACAAGCAGCTGTCAGATTGCCCGACCGAACAGTTGAAGCTATTGAAAATGAGGTAGCACGAGCTCACGACTTAGTAGACTTAGAACTATCTGGCCATGGTTTTAAAAGAAGTCCCCAGGCTGCAGGTGCCATGGCTCACAGTCATCGTCGTGGTAGTTTTTATACAAATATGCCGCCTGGCATTAAATCGGCCATAGTGGCCAGTGCCACAATTGTGCTGACAGCTTTAGTAACATTTATGGTTATATTTGCCGTATGCAAATGGAAACAGCGCAGACATCGAATGACCAATATAATGAAATCTTATAATGCCATGAAAAGTAAATTGCCAACAATAACTGCAACATCGACAGGAGCATTGAATGCTATCAGCATCACAAATCCCAATTCCAGACGCTCTTCATTTAGAGAAATGCAAGATTTATTAGGTGGTAGTGGTTTATCGGTGGCAGCCACCATTACCACCACCTCAACGGGAGTGCCAAATACCCCAATTCATACAACCAAAACATACTCAAGCCCAGTGAATGCTTTCCAGACAACAACACTGTCAGAGGATCATTGTAGTAAAAACATGAATAGCATTTATGGTCACAATAGCAACAACAGTGGCAGTAATAGCAGCATTAGCTGTGGTTTAAGGCCATTACAACGACAAAGTTCATTATTATTTCAACGTTCATTTAACCAAAATAGTAATAGTAACAACAACAACAACAGCAACAACGAAAAACCTACAAATCTGTCAATTTTAAGTGGCTCCAATTTATTGGATCTTAAACGTAATAATAAGATGAACGGTTCCACCACCTCATTAAGTTTTTCGCTGACGAGTGGTCACAATATTTCCAACTCTCACATAAATACAATGGATGCCAATTCACCCGAAGTGCAAGAATATTTATTTGATACTTTAAGAAATTCGTTTTAAAAAAAACTTTTTTTATGAGTTTTTTTTATTAATGTGATGTGGAATTTGAGAGAATTGTTTTCTGTGGTATTTTCTTAAGAAATAAATGAAATATAAAATACTAGAGCAAATTTAATTAAGAGAGAAAAGCAAGAAAAATATTCGGCCATGACGAATGTGTGAATATAAAATATATACATATCGTTAACTTAATATAGAAACGCCAGAGTTGATTATTTTTTCAATTGCAATTCTTTTTTTGCCTATTTCGATATATTTAAAAAATATGCAAAAAAAATCGATTTGAAATATGGAATGAGTTAGGGCCTTTCTATATTAAGGCAACGATATCTAAAACAAGACATCATAGTTAAGACAGGAAATTTAGAAAGCACTATTTGCTTAGAAATAAATAATCGGATTTATTTACAAGAGAGTTTTGAATCCACTTGATAGTTTGAATATCAATCTAAACTATAACAGAACAAACTTCAGAATTGCCAAAAATGCTTTTTACTTAGAACGATAACAACTATAGAACACCTGAATAAAGAAGCAGGGGATATTCGAAGTACAGCCTCGACCCTTTCCGCCTGAAATTTTTCAGAGAAGATTTGCGCTCATTTTGCACAGAGTCAGTGGAAAATGGCGTGCAAAAAACGTAGCAATGTTGTCCTTGAAAGTCATTTCAACCGTATGCACAGTAGTTCCTATTGCTAAAAAATTGTTAATAAATCTGTATCTTTGAAACTTGAGATCTGATAATAAAATAATGCATGTTAAAATCATAGAGGAGAAGATAAGCTTTGAGAAAATTAAAGTCTTGACCAACTTGTTGAAAGACACGGTGGACTCTAGGGTGCCAAACTACTTCTTGACTACCTCTGTCATCAAAACCTTCGTTGGTCTAATAACTTTTACAAATATTTTCCAATTTTAATGAATTTTATCTTTTTGAAAAGTTTATAAGTAGATGAAGATAGTTCTTGCAAAAAAAAACTTACTACAAAACAGGAGTGGGACTACCCACGTTTTTAATCATACTATTGTATTTTCACGAGAACTATGTAATTGTGTGTGCGAAGTTTCATAAGAATGGGTTTAGTAGAAATAGTTAAAAATAACATTTACTTTGCATAGGCGTGTCACTGCCCATATTGTATTGCACTGTAAAATTAATGTTTATGCAAAGTTTCATAAGAATCACTTATATAGAAGTAATTGTAAAAGAATCTTTACTACGTTTGGGCGTGGGACTGCCCACTTTTCTAAACATAATGTTGTATTTCCACAAAAGCTAAATCCGCACAAAAACATAAATATGAAAATAAGGGCAAATACCTATCCAAAAATTTCGACCATAAAAAGATTAAGATCAAAATAAGGACCAAGTTCTTGATAGGCAGGATACCATCTCATTTCTAGGCAACCTGTAATTCCTGAATAACTCCGAAACAGTTGGAAATGTAAAAAAGAAAATTGGATAAGATTTAAAGGTAATTTTAATCCGCGTCTTTTGATGTTTTAGTTATCTAAATTGGTCAAACCATTCTCGAGTTATGACTAATATTTCACCTAACTCTAGAATGGTATGACCGGTTTCGATAAAAAAAAAAACACCAAAATATGCAGGACAAAAGTACCTACAAACTTTCTTTAAAATAAAGTTTTTTGATTTGATCAACGCTTAATTCAAGTTATTCTCAATAATTAAAAAACATATTTTTTTCTAATGGAACTGTATGGGTTATATCCAAAGAAATTTAATTATTTTTAGCTTGAGCTCAGTTTTAATTTAATTTTTCAATTAAACTATATTTTTATTTAGAGATAAATGTGAAGCATGCAGACAAAGAAAATTTTGACTGCGCGGAGGGTTGAACTGACGTTTCTTGACTGCAAGCCACCGGGTTTGATCGAGTGGTCTAAGCGGTAAAGAACTCTGATGAGATTAGCGGGAGCTATCGAAACATCAGTTCAACCCTCCGCACAGTAAACATTTTCTTTATCTACATGCTTCACATTTATCTCTAAATAAAAATATAATTTCATTGAAAAATTAAATTAAAACTGAACTCAAGCCAAAAATAATTAAATTTCTTTGAATAATTCATAAAAAAATATATATAAAATGCAAAAACAAGTGGATGTGTCTTATGAACAAAATTAGCTATATACTATAAAAATCGATTAATAAATTATGATTTTATTAGTAATTAAATGTCCTTTAAAACTTAAAAAAGGTATTTTCGTTCTAAGTTTTTATCAAAGGAAAAGTATATTTTAAATGTCTGAATGTATTTACTTAATTGCTAATAAAATCAAAATGTCTGCATCGATTTTAATGTTGTACGGCTTATTGTGTTCGTAAGACACTGATGCTTAAGAACAGAATTTAAAAGTTGAAGTTTTTGCAGTTTTAAATTTTTTATGAGCTTTTAGAAATAAAAAATTTGTTATTTTGCATGAAAAAATTTGTGAATAATTCCGAAAGCATTGATCAAATTAAAAAACTATATTAAGAAAGTTTAAAGGTAATTTTGTCTTTGGAACGATTTTCCGTCATCCCACGTCAAATTTGGTTTGTAAACAGACCGGTTTCGGCTATGTGCCATCTTCAGTGTTCTATTGAATACTAATTTTGTCACTAATATTTTAGCAGTTTTTTTAATCGAAATCGGGCATATCGTTCTCAAGTTAGGGTGAAATATACTGATTTTCCTAGTGAAAATATTAGTAATGCGCATCGAAAAATTTTTTCGTGATGGAAATAAACGGATTTTAATTTAGCGCATTAAACTCATTATGTTCCACATATTTTTCTTTAAATCGGATTTTCTTTTTAGATCAGTTTTTAACGAAATTTGATTTGAATATTTTTAGGTTAAAAAAACTTTCAGTGAAAATAAATTTTATTAAGCTTCTGTTTTTTTTTTTTTTGGCAATTTTATAGTGGTTTTGCCAAGATTTCGTCTAACTATGATGCGGTTTTTAGCAACTAAAAAAAAAAGATTTTGTATTATTAATTTAAAAAATTGCAAATAATTAGGAATGTGATGGAAATCAATCGATTTCAAAACGTTCGTTTTATAAAAGTGTAATGAATTTCGAAGACTTTGGAGAGTAATTTCCTAACCTAATCACAAACTATTATTTTTCAAAAAAAAAAGCAGAGCTGATGATAAAATGCAATAAAAAGTAACTAAAAAGATTTATAAAACACATTTATCAAGAATTAAGAAAATAAATTTCAATGTATTTGACGGTTTCGTTTTTAAACTCGATTTCCACCACACACCTAAATATTTAAAGGGGTTTCCAGAATAAAAACTAAATAAAAAAAATCAACATAATACAAAGAGCACTTTATGTATTAATTTTCCTTTTTTCCGCCCTCCCCCCAAAACATTTACATACACACAAAACATTATTGCAACAAAAATGTTTTTCGAGACAATAATCTATCGAAAATTGTAAAAAATAATAATTAAATAAAAATGTATTGAATAAAAATTTTAAGACAAAAGAAAAATTAAATGAAATTTTACATTCCCAAATTAAAGTTTAACAACAATTAAATAAAAATTTGTTAGATTTAATTTATTTATTGATTGATTTAATTGTTAATCGGCGGACTGTTCCATATTTCATGCGGCATGAAAATATTCGAAATTGTTATAATTCAGAACATTTTCATATCGCATGTAATACAGAACTGTCTTGAATATTTGATTTTTTAGAGCTAAATTTAAACAACAAAACAATTGTAACTTTAATTATTTGTAGTTTTTCAATAAAGAGGAAGAAAAAAACGATCATAAACACAAAATTAATTACAAGATAATGAAAAGTAAATAAATATAAATATATTAATTAATATACTTATATTATACTTATGATTACATTTAATGTAGATTTAAAAAAAAAAAAAAATTTTTAATAAAAAAATATTATAATAAAAGTTTAAATATGTATTGCAATTAATAAAGGGGGGAAAACAATTGATGACAATGCGAAAAACGGTCAATAACACTGAACAATAAAATCAATAACAAGGTTCTAATCTTCTCCAGAAATTTTTCTTAAATTCAAATTTTAAAACTCATATATCAAAAGTTACAAAATTATTTCAGATATGCCACCTTTTCTGCCACTACCTGGAGCACCATTTTTATATAGTGGGATATCCGTACACATCTCCATTTTTCCACAATGACCACTAATTTTCTCCAAAATTTTTTTTTAAATTAAAAACAACTTTTTAAGATGTGCCCAAACATGGCCAAAATCTCTCAGAGATAGTCAAAAATTTACTTAAGTTCAATTTTCAAAGTTATGTAAAAAAATTCACAAATACAATTGAACAATGCGACTTATATTTTCGAATAGTGTGGATCCTAGGCTACAATTTTCATATGGTCCAAATGGGCTAAAAGTAAAGATGTGCCCAAACATGGCCAAAATCTCTCAGAGATAGTCAAAAATTTACTTAAGTTCAATTTTCAAATTCACAAATACAATTGAACAATGAGAATTTTATTTTGGAGTAGTGTGGATCCTACGGTACAATTTTCATATGGTCGGCATGGGCTACAAGTAAATATGTGGCCAAACATGGCCAAAATCTCTGAGATAGTCAAAAATTTACTTAAGTACAATTTTCAAAGTTATGTAAAAAAATTTACCAATGCAATTGAACAATGAGACTTATATTTTCGAGTAGTGTGGATTATAGGGTACAATTTTCATATGGTCCACATGGGCTACAAGTAAATATGTGGCCAAACATGGCCAAAATCTCTCAGAGATAGTCAAAAATTTACTTAAGTTCAATTTTCAAAGTTATGTGAAAAAATTCACCAATACAATTGAACAATGCGACTTATATTTTCGAATAGTGTGGATCCTAGGCTACAATTTTCATACTTAAGTTCAATTTTCAAATTCACAAATACAATTGAACAATGAGACTTTTATTTTGGAGTAGTGTGGATCCTACGGTACAATTTTCATATGGTCCACATGGGCTACAAGTAAATATGTGGCCAAACATGGCCAAAATCTCTGAGATAGTCAAAAATTTACTTAAGTACAATTTTCAAAGTTATGTAAAAAAATTTACAAATACAATTGAACAATACGACTTATATTTTCGAATAGTGTGGATAATAGGCTACAATTTGCATATGGTCCACATGGGCTACAAGAAAAGATGTGCCCAAACATGGCCAAAATCTCTCAGAGATAGTCAAAAATTTACTTAAGTTCAATTTTCAAAGTTATGTGAAAAAATTCACAAATACAATCGAACAATGCGACTTATATTTTCGAATAGTGTGGATACTATGCTACAATTTTCATATGGTCCACATGGGCTACAAGTGAAGATGTGCCCAAACATGGCCAAAATCTCTCAGAGATAATCAAAAATTTAATTAAGTTCAATTTTCAAAGTTATGTGAAAAAATTCACAAATATAATTGAACAATGCTACTTATATTTTCGAATAGTGTGGATCCTAGGGTACAATTTTCATATGGTCCACATGGGCTACAAGTAAATATGCGGCCAAACATGGCCAAAATCTTTCAGAGATAGTCAAAAATTTACTTAAGTTCAATTTTCAAAGTTTTGTAAAAAAATTCACAAATACAATTGAACAATGCGACTTATATTTTCGAATAGTGTGGATACTAGGCTACAATTTTCATATATCCCTACACATCTCCATTTTTCCAAAATGACCACAAATCTTCTCCAGAAATTTTTCTTAAATTCAAATTTTAGAACTCATATATCCAAAGTTACAAAATTATTTTAGATATGCCATCTTTTCTGCAAGTTATGTCACAACCTGGAGTGCTATTTGTATATAGTGGGATATCCCTACACATCTCCATTTTTCCACAGTGACCATTAATCTACTCAGAAAATTTTCTAAAATTCAAAATTAAAAACTCACATTATATTCCTACGACTGTTAAATGTTTAACAGTGCTCTGTTAACTTCATAATTGTCTTGGATAAAAATTTTGGTTTGCATCTTCGCTTTTTAAATTTAAATTTATCTTCACACACATCAAATTGGGGCCATTAATTTCGGCTCCATGAAAAATCGTCTAAAAGCAAATCGCCCAAAAATAAAAACGAAAAATCGCCCAAAATTTTTCCATACAAATTTTGGGTGATTTTTCATATGAAAAAACGGCCAAAATTTTTGGGCGATTTTTCATTTTTTTTTGTGATTTTTCATTTTGAAATAGAGTTTAAAATCCTTCGTGCAGGTGGAATCAAGTCTTTGCTTCGCTTACGACAATTTTCAATATAAGTTGCCTTCGGAATGCTTAATTTGGTAGATTACTTGCCTTTGGAATATTTAATTTGAAACGCACTTTTGGTGGACGGAAGGACTTTAGACTATGTGATATGTAAAATTTTGAGCTGCTGTTTCCTTGACGTCTTAAATTTCCGGCCTTCGATCATTACTGTGTTATATGATTATAAATAATACTGTATTATATGATTATAAATTTTTGTTGTATCTATGATAATTATCTAAATTACCCTTGGAGAGCCATACTATAATATTTTACCGATGTAAAATATTGCCTTTTATTCATACTATTATTGCAATTCAGTAAGAAACGAAGACTATTTATGCTTTTCTGTAAGTTTTCTTTTTTTTTAATATAAAAATTAAATTAGTATAATTTAACATTTTTTTTGTGTATTTTAATTTTGGGCGATATTTCATTTTTTTGGCGATTTTTAATTTTTTTTTGTGATTTTTCATTTTTAAATTTTGGGCGATTTTTCATTTTTTTTTTTTGTGCGATTTTTCATTTTGAAATTTTGGGCGATTTTTCATTTCTATTTTTGGACGATTTGGTTTTGGGCGATTTTTCATTGAGCCATTAATTTCAGTTGCTATTTAGTGGTTTTCTGGCAACCACGAATTTTCAGTGCCTGCTGGCAACGCAACAGATGTTCGGTTGCTATCCGGAATCGACCCACTAGTAATAACTCCCCATAAGGTTGCACTGCATGATAAGCGTTCATTTGGCCACTTTAGCCAAAATCCCTCAGACATGATACTTACAAATAAAAACGAGTTTTCATGAGATTTAAAAAAACTCTAAGCAGTCCTTTCGAATCGGTTTACATAGTAGTACCTTTTTGATTTCGCCGATTTTTCTTTTATAAGTTATACAAAACAATCTAAAATAAATTTATTTTACAACTTACCTTATCAAATCATAACTGAACATTTCCTTAAAACCTTTTATCGGTATAGCACTTTCAGGCCAACTATATATATTCACATATAAGCTAGCAATTATTTGGCACAATTTTAAAGCTGCCGACAAAGCGTTCGATCCTTTAAGTTCAGCCATTTCTTCCACGGTATAGTACAAAACAGTATTATAACTATTGGGCAATAGGTCGATGTAGGGCTTCCAAAATGAATCTGGCTTTAGGGATTCTGTCATTAGTGTAAAAGCCAATCTCATATTCGAAAATGAAAAACATTTGTTAATAAATTCGTACTCTAAATTTTCCTCCGACAAAATCATTTGACGGGGTATACTGAATATTTGCTCATCCTTTTTTATATCACGTGTGGCTACCAAACCCAAATCGTAGTCGGGAAATTCTTGGATTTCCAAGCCTTCATTATGTAAACCATTTTCTTTGGCCCATTGACAGAATTTCTCAATATTAGATAAACGTTTGTCAGTACCAGTTGCCTCTGCACGTTTTCGTTGCAGAGGTGCTTCCACCTGTTGTATGACCTTCAGAATATTCTGCACATTTTCATATTGACGCCATTCATCTTTGGGATTGATGCAATTTTCGAATACGCCCTCATTCACTAACAAGCCTACTAAATTTCTTGATTCGGCTCTTTCCTTAGCAGAAAGTTTAGCTTGTGAAGATTCCTGTTCAGTTTGTGGCTTGTTGTTCAGTTTTTGATTGTTGTGGCTTTTATTGTGTTTATTTTTATTATGCTTTTTATTATTATGACGTTTCTCCATTTTTTAAAACTTATTTTTAGGTTTAGTTAAAAACTTAATTATTGTTTTTAATCTCTACTCTTTTAGTATGTTTTCGAAATTGTTATCTTTATTTGTAACTTGTTTTCACCGGTAACTTTGTTGCATTAATTAAAGAATGATAGGAATTCCAGTCAAACAAAAAGTTACCAAAAATGGAAATTGCACGTGTGTGTGTGGCAGTGCTGGCAATAGCTCGATCTCACCCCTCAATTATGTGATTTTTAGAACTTATATTATTTGCAAGCCAAATTCAGTACCAGGTAGCCTTACTTGCGCAGCAGATCGTCAACAGACTTAGACTTTCCGTCAAACTCCATATAATATAGAATAAAACTTTTATTCGAACTGTCAACGTACATATAAAAATAATTCTACAACAAATTTGTATGGATGTTTTTGTTATGAGAAGGCAACGTGGTATTAATACACGTTGATTATTTCCCAACCCCAAATCACCGTGAATAAATTTAACTTTTTAGCAATCTTTTTTGTCACTTGGCAAACTTTTTCACTCACTTAGCAAACTTTTTTCAGAGTTGCATAAAACGTACTATTTCTGTATAAGTGTAAGCACGCTCTTGCGTATACACACACAATGCAGTAAATCTAGTGTTTTTTAATAATTAAACATTTTTTAATATTAATAATAACACATTTTTAACAATACGCTAGCCATTAAACCTACATATCTTCTGAAATACTTATATTAAGAAGTTAAGAGGG
Organism: Panzeria rudis; assembly: GCA_956483635.1. Lineage (NCBI taxonomy): Eukaryota > Metazoa > Arthropoda > Insecta > Diptera > Tachinidae > Panzeria > Panzeria rudis. Next base: position 87,350,535 of record OY101451.1, on the reverse strand, counting down.
CATCAATACAACTCAGAAATGTGAGTTGTCACTTTCTGAAATACTTGCATTCAGAAGTTATACCCAGCAAACTTTTGAAAATATGCAAAAATCACCAAAAAGTGTTACGTTTATAAAAAGAAAAATCTTCTGTGAGCGCAATAATGACTAATGGCAATCGATAGAGGACAAAAATACAATTTGTCAACGGGGGTTGTCGCATTCTGAAATACTTGCATTCAGAATTATACCCAGCAAACTTTTTGAAAATTTGCAAAAATCGCTGAAAAAAGTTTTCGCTTATAAAAAGAAAAATATTCAGTGAGCGCAATAGCGGCTAATGGCGATCAATAGAAGGAATCAATACAATTCAGAAATGAGGGTTGTCACTTTTGAAATACTTGCATTCAAAAGCTATACCCAGCAAACTTTTGAAAATAGGCAAAAATCACCTAAAAGTGTTACGTTTATAAAAAGAAAAATCTTCGGTGATCGCAATAATGACTAATGGCAATCGATGGAGGACAAAAATACAGTTTGTCAACGGGGGTTGTCAGATTCTGAAATACTTGCATTCAGAAGTTATACCCAGCAAACTTTTTGAAAATTTGCAAAAATCGCTGAAAACAGTTTTCGCTTATAACAAGAAAAATCTTCGGTGAGCGCAATAACGGCTAATGGCGATCAATAGAGCGCATCAATATTTTTGTCCTCTATCGATTGCCATTTTTGAGCATTTTTTGCGGAATGGAAAAGTTTGTTGGTGATTATCACCCCATAGTTTTATTTTTTACCCAAAAAACTGTACGCAGTTTGTTTTCTATTGGTCTAAGCTTGATTTTGGCTTTTGTTTTAATCTTGCACAAGAATTATATTAGATTTTACAGCAAAAATACTTTTTGGGTTTTTTTGAGCATTTTTTGCGGAATGTAAAAGTTTGTTGGTGATTATCACCCCATAGTTTTATTTTTTACCCAAAAAGCTGTACGCAGTATGTTTTCTATTAGTCTAAGCTTGATTTTGGCTTTTGTTTTAATCTTGCACAAGAATTATTTTAGATTTTACAGCAAAAATACTTTTTGGCTGTAACGCAGTTCGTTTTGTAAGGAGTTTAGCTGTATATTGGTATTTCTTTGTTTTGTGCACAGTCATTATTTTATATACTTTGATTATAACGAAATCAATCAATAACAAGTAAATATTAATATATCGGCGTGTTTATTATAGCCGAGCTTTACTGTACAATTGTACTGTACGTTTCTTAAGTCTTTACATGATTTTGTTTTGTTTTTAAAACTCACCACAGCAAATAAAAGAAAACAATGGAAAAATGTAAGCACAAACAGCTGTTACGGTTTGTTGGAGTTAAATTTGTTAGAATACGTGGAGTTTGATTTGTTCACATACGTCCACCTGGTATCAATTCGCCTTGGCTTGTCCAAAGTGCTGCCGAGTTTCATTTTAAATACAGCTCTGTGGTATGCTTTCAATTTTATGTAGGTTTTCTTAATATATTTTTGACAATAAATATGTATTGATATACTCTTTTTAATATAAATTTTTATAAAATTATCGTATAAAAATTTAGCAGAAAATCGCCAAAAGTATAAATAAAATCGGCAAAAATTATTTCTAGTAAGTTTTTCTCATCCAAATTCAAAAATCATTAATGGCTACAATTATTGCCTGTTCGCCGGTGTCGAGGGAGTTCTTTCTTTCGCACAAATTACATTTAAAGCAAAAACAAATCCAAAAATTATGTTATTGCTTTAAATGTAATTGTGCGAAAGAAAGAACTATTTCGAAATCGGCGAACAGGCAGTTAATATAAGAAAAACCATCAAAATCACATTATTTTTATATCTTGCAGACGAGTTTTGGAGTAATTTATTTTTGAAAATACTCTTTAAAGAAAGTAGTTTTCCTGAATTATAAATATTTTAACTTCAATTTTCTTACTCAAATAGCCATAAAAATCGCCAACAAATTTATTTATCACCAGAAAAATCTCCATGTCGCCAAATCAAATATTTAGACGCCAAACAAGTTGAAAAATCGCCACGTTTGGTGAGAAATCGCAATGTTGACAGCCCTGGCTCCACCACTACACTCGTCGCGATTCATTTTTATTCAGTCATTTCTCAAGTACAAATCGATATGTTTTTACGCGTTTAAAAGTGAGTTTCTAATTGTAACGCCATTGAAAATTAAAAAGAACTGTCGGAAAACTATTAATGGTAAAGCAACTTCAATAATCTTATAAAAGTCGTATGTTACCAAAGAAATAACACCGAAAATTTGCAATTATCGGCTAAAGAAAATTGAGTTAAGAAAAATTTTCCTCAACCTATACATGCATGCAAGCTTTTAATGTGTCATCCCTTTCTTTCTTACGGTAAATTCAAATGATGGGGAATACTGAATTCAATATGTAGTGAAGAATGATGTGATTGGAAAAAGTGGGCGGTTTGTGCTAAATGCTGGTGTTTTATGTTTTACATTGTTTTTTTCATCTTTTTGTTTATGTGGCATACGTGGAAATGATAATCATTTGTAAATAAAAGGGAAGTGAAGTAATAAATGAATTTTCAGTAAAATGTACTAACTAATATAGAAAATTAAAAATTTAATTCACTTTCGTTGTGCAATAAATATCATCTTAGGTATATGAAGAATGACGATAGATGAGTTAGTGAGTTAAATTTGCTATTAAATTGATTTTAAATGTTATTTATATTCCATACATGTTTATTAATGTTCAATTTACTTGAAAATCAAGCTTTTTTTTGTTAAATTTGTTTAAAATTAATATTTCTTTGTTTTTAATTATTATTAACGTTAACCAGCACTACTTATAAATACCTACCACTTTGATTAGGTGAAATCCGTCAGAGTCCGTCGTCGAACTAAAATTGTCGACGGCGGATAAGCAAAAATAAATAAATATCGGTTTGTGTATGGCTTGAAGCCAACCGCTTCCAAAGTTTGGAATTTTTTAAACAAAATTGATAAGGACAAATCTGACGACACCTTTTCTACTAGTTCTGCCATACCGATTCTTATGAAACTTTCCATACAAATCGGGTCCCGTGCAATACAAAATCATGAGCAGAAAAGTGGGTAGGTCCACAATTACTTAACGGACTCTAAAGCGTACCGCAAACTTGCAATTTAATTGTGCAATTTTTTGTATGTACAATAATATTGCCAATGCTTATGCCATATTAGAATGTGGCACAAAATACTGGCCAAAATCAAAATAATTTTTATTGCAAAATCAAGAAAATTGTATAATATGTTGGGAACATTGTTTTGTTATGTTTACTTTTTCACTGTCATTAAAATTTGACAATATTTTATTTCAAAGTATTCAGCTCGTTGGTAGAGCATCAACCATACATGTGCTTCTAGTTCTTCTACTTCCTCTACCTTCTTACCCCGTTCGTCCGTAAACTCTAGTCATGGTAAAAATCTCCATGTAAATTTTGACATATCGCGACCTTAGTATTGGTTTAGCCCATATGCCAAAAAGTCGGAATGGAGAAAAAGAACATTTACATAAAGTTTTCTCAAAATATATCCGATAGAATTTTTTTGTATTCTCACCACTGCTTCCGTCATATGTTTGGAAGAAAAATGTAAATTTTTGTGAATTTTCATAAATCCGACTAGAAATTAACATCTTTTTACTGAAAGTAAAATATCTTGTTTTGTGCTCCAGTAACCACTTTTTATTTTATTTGTAAAAAGTAGCTTTTGTTGCTCCATATGTATACTAACTGCTGTGTATTGAGTAACTTGTTATTGAGATGAAATTTTCTACTTTTTATTGAAAATAAGCGTATAAATGTTATTAGAAAAGATATTTACATGGAATAAAAAGTTAATATTGATGAAACTTGGTATTTTACTTGATTTCTGATTTTTATTTTTTTATTTAAAAATATTTTTTTTTACAAAAAATTTATCAAAAATAATGATATCGAGCACAATGAATGCTTGATATCTCAGAAACCAGGAACAATTTCGCGAAACAGTTTTTGGATTCTGAAAGAGGGTATTCAAAATATATATACCTCATACTTAACTCATTTATATATTAAATGGTCGGTGGGTCAAAACAATACTAAGGTCGCGATATATGATTCAAAAAGTATATTAGCATGGCCACATACTGATGTTCAGGGGTGATGAGACAAAGTAGCCTCACTTTAATTTTCAATTTCTATCTCAAACAAACTCCATATTTACATAATTTTGTTATTTTGCTTTTATGTGGAGGTTAACAATTAAGCGATGCAAATCAATGAACAGATGCCTTTATGGGCTTACCTGGTTATAGGTGAACAATTTTTGAATAGAAGGCATACTTTGAAACGTCTTACCTATCCCCCGATTAATTTTTCCTTAGACACCTTCGTGAGCCATAAATAACTTAAAATTATTACTGTACATAACAAAAATATAAGTATTTGTATATCGTTTTTGTCGTAAATATTTATGTATTAGAAAAACTTTGGTTGAATCCTAAAGAAAACTTTGTAAAGTTTTCATCTTGCCACACCTTTACTGCATCTATGATTCTTTAATATTATTTTTTATATAAGTATTTCTTTTGTTTTTTCTTCGAACTTAAGTTGTTAAATTAATTGTTAAAGTATAAATTATATATCGATTTTTGATGGGTTTTGATATTTCTCTTTGCCATTTTCGTAGAATCAGAGATAAAAAACTTTATAAAAAGCAAACTATTGTAATTATAAAAAGTTTTTTTCTGGTTGGCTAGGTTAATAAAATATGAATTAATGATATTACGGTATGTGATAGAAATCGATTTCGAAACCGAAGCAACTTTAAAATGTATTTTTTAATAATGTTGCTTTATTGTTAAGAACTTTATCAAAAATATCATAGACATTTTTTTACTAAAGAGAATTTCATCACAAAATATATAAAATTGGATGAAAAGTGTATTAAAAACGCCATTTAAAATTGCTTCGTTTTCAAAATCGATTTCCATCACATACCTGACTATCTTAAAAAAACGGTTTTTGTAATCACAATAGTTTTCTTTTTATTAAGTTTTTTATGGCTGCTAAAAAATGTTAAAATGATTATAGGTAATTTCGTATTTCATGTGACGATATGTATAAATTAAGGTGGTCCATAACAAAACGCAATAATTCCACTTTTTATGTTTTGCTTTTTAATGAAAGATATTAACGTCTACATAGCCAATATTCTAAAACTTCCATCAGTTCAATAATGTTTTCGTTACTCAATAACAAATATCATGATTCCGATCAAAATGAAACAAACTCGAGATAAAAAATAGTTTTATTGATATGACAGTTCTGAAATAACTCCCGGTTCAACATATCCACTTTTGTGGTTCAGTAGCAAGAAATTTGTATTCCTTTTCCTGTCTTCCAGTTGAAACAAAGGTTGATCGACAAAGTTTGAGCTTTGTGAACCGGGACTTATAAAATTCAAAACAAAAAAGTAAAATTACAATATTGAAATGAAAAAGTCATAACTCTAAATCTAGTTGATGTCAAGACAATATTTCCATAGGGTACATATCAAAACGAATAAATTACTATGAAAGTTAATGTGTGCATTAAAACCGGTTTTCTCATACGAAATTCGTATAGTAAACCAACATTAACTTTAATAAATTTTTATGAATATGGGGGCAAATATGTAACTTTAAAACTAGCTGCCGGATAAATTTATTTATTTTTGATTTGTATTAATGCTGCAAAATTGTTATATAGAAACCGTAGAATCCCCTAATACCACAACAAGTGCTTAAAAAATATATATATCGTACTGAGTAAATAAATGTATTCTTTTTTATCCAAAAAATTTTTATAGTGGAATTATTGCTTTTTGTTATGGACCTCCTCAATTATAGTTTTTCGGTTTGTGTTTTTAAATCAACCTCTTGTCAACACTGTCTGTCAAAGTTGAATTTCACCACTACGTCTTTTTATTTATATTTTTCTTTGCTAACGACATTTGCCGATGAAAAAACGACAGTCATTTTTAGGAGTTTTGTCATACTAGCGGCTTATAATTTTGTGTTAAATTATTAATAAAAAGTAGAAGTTGATATAATTAAATGTTAATTATTATACATCAAAAGCTGTATTATATGTATACTGTATATAGCGTAAGAATAACTTTAAAATAATTTTGATTAAAAATTTGTTAATTTAAATAACTAATTTGTGATTGAGTAATATCATTTTAGTAAGAAATCTTGGTGGTTATTAAATGATTTTTTTAAATATTTGCTAATGAACTTTTTGTTCAACTTAAAAAAATACGTGTGATTAAAAAGACTAAATTTTCACCTGCGTTTATTGCTTGTGTGCGTTATAGAATGACATAAAAGAAAGGAAGAGAAAAATTTAATTTGAAGAAAAGTGCTTTTTTCAATAACAACAAAAACAGCAAGATATACCAGAATGAATTAAACTCTAGCTTACTGCATACATACCCACTTACATAATTGTTGAATCGCTACACCAATAAGAGAGAAAGAGAAAAGTTATTTAAACACGTATTAATATTTTTTACTTGTGTCAATCAGTGGTTCTCGTCGAATTTAATTAATATTATTTTCCAATAAAATTATAGCAACAACATATACAGTACTAAATAAAGAAAAAAAGGGAAATATAAAAAAGCATAATAAATAAAACCAACATACTGTTGCTGTGCTGCATTTTTCTACGTCAACTTTTTCATAATTTTGGATAGCTATTAGAAAGTGCACAAAATGACTCAAATTCTACCCATCCGCTTTCAGGAGCATTTGCAGGTGAGTTTTGTTTATCCTTTTCTTTTTAAATTAAAATTGCATTATCTGCAAGCGTTTAATATAAGTTTGGTACGACAAAGTTAACACCCCTTCAAAAAAAATTATCGCTGGCTTTATATTTAGTATGTATGTATTTCCCTTGATCAACTTGTTGCCTGTTATCTTCATATGTATGTACCATGTACTTACATTCATACATACGAATATACTTTTGCTCTTTTGTATTCAATTCTGTTCTTAACTTCACTATACATATCGTAGTACAAAAAATCAAAAAAAATTGCATATCAAACTTAGCATGACTCATTAACAGTGATATATTGTACATATGTACATAAGTATGTTTGTACATACAATAACAAGATAAATACGTACAGATCATAAATTTAATTTCTTTCCAGACTATATAGGTACATTCATCTACTAGTATTTTCAACTTTTTATAATGGCCATTTTTATCTTAACTTAATTTTTAGTTATGTATTTTGAATTGTTCTTATTGGCATTTTTTAAAAAGTTTGGCTAAAAGCAGCGTTCCCAGTTTTGGAGATTTGTCCCCATATAGGGGATTTTTTTGGGATTGGGGATTTTTTGCTGAAAACCACTTTTTTCACTGGGGATTTTCGCGTATTTGAAATATATTTCTTCTGCACCAAAATCATTTCAAGATACCAGTCAAACAACAACTATGGCCTGGTGTACGGCTTTCTAGACCTCTAAAGAGGCATATAGGAATCAGTATAATACAAAAATAGCTCCGAATCGCTTTATACAAAAACACTCTAAAAAACAGTTCAGTTTTCTTCTCAAACGCTAAAACTTTTTAATACAAACAACATGTACAACAAAATTTTATTAACTGATTATTCAGAACATTTTGATTCTGGAGCATTTGAAATGATGAACATTGATACATATGCAATTGTTTTATTCGTGTGTGTTTTTTTATGTTACTCTTTTTATATACATGCATATCGATACGAGTTAGGGCCTTTCTACTTAAGAAAGGCCCTAACTCTTATTTTCTACAAAATTGAGTTTTTCAGTGATTCCAATATATTTCACACACATACACAATTACTTTGGAAGAAAGAAGGGAGTTCGCTATAAAAAATCACGTTAATCAAAAATATAGAATCCGCTTTAGAAATACCCAGATAAAAAATGTACCTACATTTGATTTTTAACAGACCTGCCCAGAACAAGCGTTCTATCAGGCATGACACGTACGACCAGCAAATAGGCCTGCTAAAGAATGCCATCAATCAGGTCTGCTGAGTAATGGGTCGAATAAGGCCCTGGTCCGCAATGACATCGCGTGTAAAAAATATACGAATAGGCAATGGGAGTGGAAGTACTAGAGCCTGCTAAATAAGGCCTTATAGAAGGCCTTTTTACTCCTTCCATTTAACGCTGCGTATATGTAGAAACAATGTGCGAACAAACAAAACTTTTCGCAAACGTGTCATGCGAAGACACAAACTTAAAATATTTTTAGTCGTTTCGTACATGAGCAAAACCAAAACAAATACTTTTGCAAAGACAATACAATTGTCTTTTCACTCATCTGCATGCTTTAATACCACTTTTCAAGCGTATAACAACAAAACAAAAGCAGAAATGTATTTCGTTGAATGGTTCATTGTACTTAGCATAAATACACTAACACATTCTCTACTATGATGAGCAAATCAGTCGGGAAATATTTGCAAATGTATTTAAATGTACATACATATTTAAATTTGGGGCTAAGGTATGAAATAAAACCGGGAACCCTGGCTTAAGGCAGCTTTTTGCTGTTTGAAGTCTTTAATTTTTATGGGTTAAGTCTTTGCATACCTACACCTTTGCTTATCGTGATTTTATATTCAACTCTATTTGTAATTCTTTTAACCTTAATAATTTTAATTCAATTGAAAACTGGTTTTAAAACTCATCAAACAGAAAGTGTCAGCGAATAGCGTTATTCCAAAAACAACGAAGCGCAAACAAATTTAATGATGTAAATATAAACACAAAAAAAGTACTTATGAGCTATTCACGTATTACGTAATGCTCCAGAAGGGGGAGCGGGTTACATATTTGTTACCTAGTAGCTACCCAGCAAAAAAAGACATGAAAAAAAAGCATGGGTTCTAATGATACTGCATGCGTTCAAATTCGGCTGAAAAACTAATGATTTTAACATTAGCGTGTCATTGGAAGTCATGCGTTCACATTTAAATATATTACTCGTCATTCAAATGAGTGCTTATGACCGATGAAAACTCCTCGATCTTAACCCAAGCATGCAAGCATGCGAAATATTAATAAAAAAATACATATTTAAAAAAAAATTAACACGGCTGGGATACGGACCCGGTCTCTTCGGATGTTAAGCATACGCTTATGCGTTTTTCATGAGTTCAAAAACTACAGCTTTATAAAGATTTACGATAGCATTAAGAAACAAGTTCTTCAGAGATCATGAAGACATTTCATCTTGCACGCGTTCATTTATTTTTTCCTTGGTATTTTATACTGAAAATTTTGTAAAAAGCGTTAAAAACTCTGAAAATAGCGTTACGCAATATGTGAATAGGGCCTTAGTAGATAGCAGAGATGGAAACTTCAGTTTTGTTCAGATTAAATAAAATATTATTATTCTATGCATGCATGCCACAGATTCTGATCGGAATGGTTTTAATTTGCACTCCAAACCAAAGAAGCGACAAATAAGCTAATATCTACTTCATCCTCATGGTAACTTTTTAAGTGAATAATAAGAATTTGAAACTGCCATATTTTCTGTTAAAGATATGGTAACTTCAATGACAGTTCATTGCAAAGTGAATCGTTCCACTACGTATTATAAGCAATAAAAAGGAGTCGGTATCTACTGCAATATTGCAACAGTATATAAATTACATATTTTTATTTATTAGTCAGTTGTAATAATGGAGAAATCCTATTTGTCACGTTATCATTCAAGATAGCTTATCTTAATAATAACTATTTTAAGCATTATCTGCAAGCGTTATAATTTGGACTTTTCGGCCCTACGCTCTATAATTTGAATTGTTTTAATGTGATGCGTTTTATAAAACATAAAATTGGCTTTATATGGATTATTTTATATGCATTATTGGTAGCACTCGATATCGAGCAAGCTTTTTCTACTGTATGATATAACAGTTTAATATTTGAAATGATTCATAGTAATTTTTCTTTTTATCTTATACGAATTATTGAATCATTTCTAAAGAACAGAAGCTTTTGCGTAAACGTCAATAACAAATTTTCCGATATATGTATTAGAAATCCCAGCAGGAGTACCCCAGGGCTTAGTTTTAGGTGCTTTACTTTACAATTTGTATTGTTCTGATATACCACAATATAAAATTAACAAAAATAAGACACATATGGTATTTTTTACTAGAAGGAGAAATTCCTGATATTATCATACAGACCAAAACATTATCAAGAGAATAACAATGGAAAATATTTAGGAGTGTTCATTGATGGAAAGCTTATTTTTGATTTACATATTCAAAAAGGTAATCCAAAAATTTAACATTAAACGCATTCTTAAGTCAAGAGAACAAAACAATTTTTGCTAAATCGATCTTTCGATGCTTGTTCCGTCTGGGGGGTATGCATTAAAACGCACATTAAAAATTGCAAGTTTTTCAAAATAAATTGCTAAAAATGATGCTAAGTTTACTTACCATGGAACTTTTCCAACAAAGATCTTCAAAACGAAAATAATCGGCCTGATTGTGTAAGGCGTTGGCGTAAACGCCTATGTCGTTTTTTATAATAGATTAAAGTAACACACAACATGTGTTCTTTAATCAACTACAAAAAACGACTCAGGCGTTTACGCCAACGCCTTACACAATCAGGCCCAATATAAATATGAGCGATAAAAAACTTTGTATTACCGAACGCTTTAAATAATTCCCTAATATCTAGTTTATATGTATGTATGTATACATATGTAATTAGATCAAGTAGCCATCGTAATCAGCTGATAAAAATACATAAGGATCAGCTATTTTTATATAAACAACAAAATCACTGTTCCGCCGTGTGATAAGAAAATTAGACATGAGTGATAGATTACTAAAATTGTGTTTATTATTGTATACCTAGTTGCTTAGATTTTGGAGTAGTAAATTTCTCACTTTGTCAATTGATATTAATTGAACACAAACATTCCTTATGAACAAGAAAAAAAAAATAATGAAAATAAAACAGCAAAAAGAGAAAGTGCTTAAAGGTTTTTCAATAATGAATTTAAAACCCGTGAATGAATGATGTAAACTTACAAATATAGGGGTCAACAGTAATATGCTGATAATAAAAAAAGGGGGAGGAAACCAGATACATACATATCTCTATCGTTTTATTATAATATCTTAAGTCTAAAAATCGTGTTTGGAGATATTAAAGATTTAATGTAAAATATTTTTTGTTGGTGGTCTAGAAAGCCGAAAAAACGTAATAACTTTAAAAAAAATTGGAAAATTTAAAAATGGCTTGTACCCAAATGTGGATTTTAGGAAGACGAACCAGAATATGACCTTAACTCGATTTTGACGTAACTCGACTTAAGATGTTATGATAAAACGACACATCCTAAAATAGAGGGAGTCGGAGTAAAACATAATGATTAGTAAAGTTAAAAAAACGCATGCGCTTCAGTAAGTACAATGTAATAATATAAAAGTAGAGCAACAACCGTTATAGTATGAACCATATGAGTGGTGTAATAAACAGTAAAAAAACCCAAGAGCAAAAATACAAGTGGAGATGTTATTATGTATGTTATTTCAAGACAGAAAAACAGACATCCATAATTATGATAACAATAAAAAAATATCTAATAAAAATTACTCAAAATTAAACAATATAACAGAGATGGAAATGTGAGTAATTTTTTAATTGCAGCTTAAGGAAACCTTACTTTTTAAAAATGTTAAGCAATTAAACACTTGATTTTACTATCCATTTAATTACATGAACATATCCTTAAATATAAATTTTTTATATATGTATTTGTATATTTATGTAGAAAATTAACTTTAATTGTTGACATAAAGTACGTGCTACGGCTGAACAGCTGACTCGTTTTCTATTCATTAACAACAGAAAAATTATTGTCGTTAGTTAAACAACAGGAAATATTGTTAAAAATGTTACAGAGTAGCAAAATCGAAAATTTGCCTGTTAACTTTTTTAACAATGACAACTATTGTTAAAATTGAATAGAGAATCGCGCTACTGCTTTATCTCATATGCCAAAAAGTCGGAATGGTGAAGAACGACAAAGAACATTTACATGAAGTTTTCTCAAAATTTAAGCGATAGATTTTTTTTGTGTTTTTATCACTGCTTCCGGCATATGTTTGGAAGAAAAATGAAAATTTTTGTGAACTTTCATGAATGCAGTTAGAAGTTAATATGTTTTTACTGAAAGTAAAAAATCTTGTTTTGTGCCACATTAGCCACTTGTTTTATTTTATTTTTTAAATGTAGTAACGCCTATTTTGTAGCTGGTATTTTTTTACAAGAACTATTTTACTAATTCTGGAAGAGTAATTCCATTTTCCGGGTGTGATCATTTGCACACATTTTTTGTTATAAATCAAGAATATAAAATTTGTTACTTAAAAAAAGTAATTGAATAACGGATAGACAATGCAGGAAAACGATTTCTGCTCAGAATGTTCGTCGTGTTAAAGAAATGTGACTTTCATGACAAATTCTGTGAAATTTTGACTATAACGTACACAATAATTTTGGCGTAGCTAATTGATCAAAGTGTTTTTGATTGTATTATGTATTTACTGTTGGACAAAAAATCATTTTCCTTAAAAAAACTAATTTTAAGATAAGACGGGTGTGACCTAGAACGAAAATTTTACAAATTCAAAGAAATAAAATTTTGTATTGAGTTCATTAATATAAATAATATGAAGATAAACTCTTAAGAATATAATAAGACATTAAATTATTTGCTATCCGTGCTATTGTAGAATATCTTGTAGCAGAATATCTATCCGATTCTTTTTTAATTCACCGTTATCTTTTCAGAGATAACGGTTGTTTTTAATAATGAGAAGGGCAATAAAAGGAAATCAGAAAAAATATTAAACATGTAAAGAGTGTTTAGTATTAAAAGGTTCTCAAATTGATAAGAAAAAATATTAAATATTGTATTTTTTTTATTTGTCTATAATTGTCATTCTCTTAATAACATCAATTGAGTGATTTTTATTAATAACATTAAATTAAAAATTTAAAAAATTTAACTTCAAAACGGCCGGACCAATTTTCTTCACACATATTAAGAAGATTTTGGATCAAGTCACCTTTCAAACAAAATTTACTAAATTAAAATCCATCTAGCCTCTTGGTAGCTCTACGGTGTCAAAGATATACAGAATTAACAGGATACATCAACAAAAAATTTGATATCTTCTAAACGGGTTGATCGATTTTCTTCAAACAAAGCTAAGAACACTCTCGATCAAGTCACCTTTCAAACAGAAAAAATTAAATCAAAATCGGTTCTGCCGTATTGGCTGTACGCTGTCTTGTACATCCACACATATACACAGAAACACACTACAAACTTATAATAACCCTCTTTTTTGGTCGGGGGTTAAAAATAAGAAAACAATTTTTTTTCGTTGGGCCGTTTTACGTGGAATTGCTCAGATTTTTTTTAAGAATTTAAAATTAATTTCCTTTAAGAACAACATGGGTTTCTCTTATTCAAATGTTTTCGTTATAAATCTTTTATTTCGTTTCGCAAAAAAAGGCGCAATATAAAGAATCATCACACTGGCGCCTAAGTCACTACTCGTATGTACATTTGTACGTGAATAAACTATTAGCTTGTCCGTTGCAAAATTAGATAAAAACGTTTGTGATAAATGCAGAATAATAAATAATTTGCAATATAAGGTACTTACTAACAAATGCACAGAAATACTTTAGTTTATAGCTATAAAAATATAAATAAATTAGTTAAGATTTAAAATGAACTTATTTATGTATATTCAACTCTTTTCGAATAAAGCAACTTCTGTTTCCAATTCAATTTCGTAACGGTCTGTTATTAAGTCATATTAATTGAGAATTTTAATTACCAACCTTAAAGCCGAATTGACAAATAGTCGTACTACTGCTGCTGATTATAAGCTGTCCGTTTTATTTGGATCGATTGCATAACATCGCCATTTAGCACCTTTTTTATATCGTTAAGTCCTATCAAAACTCTAAAAAAACATTTTTCGCCACTAAATATGCGACTAAGTGTGAAATATGCAAAAACATACTGTAAGTGGTAAAATATGCCAAAATATGGACTACAAATCAATGCCAAGATGCTTAAAAAGTTCTGAAACTTATAAATGAGGCCATCAGCGCAAAAGTGGTGTAACCCAAAAATTCTTTTGTTTACATCGCACAGGAAAAAAATGCAATTGCATATTTGCGGTTTCCCTGCTCATTACCTTATTTGTTTTTCTTGTTCAATTTCTTTATTCTTTTTTTATTCATTTTAATGCTAATTGTAGACAAATAGTTTATTGCTCTTGTTTTTCCTACAGACTTTGCTTTTTGTTTTCTTTTATTTTTTTACTGTTTCTTGAATTTGTAATCTTAATGCGAAATAAATTCAAAGAAAGACCGTTTAAGGGGATGGGTTAAATTTTGCAATTGTGTTTTTGATAATTTCATATTGTACATATTTGCATACATTTTCTTATCAACATTTTTTAGACTGTATTTTAACAAATGCATTTTGTTGAAAGCTTTCAAAACTCTGAAATTTTTTAGCATCTTTCGTATAAAAAAAAAACTTTTTAAAAATCTTGAACTCAACTCAACAAAATGTTTTTGGGCGACATTTTTTATTTTCATTTTTTTTAAATAACGTTCACTGATAACAATGTTCTTTAAAAATCACGGGATCGCTCATCTCTAATTCACTCTAAGTCACTCATATAAGTGAGTAGACATAAAAGGCCTGCAAATGTTGAACTATACAACATAGCACATGTGTCACATCATGCCATTGCCAATTCATGCAATGCCGATCATACATGTTTGACAACGACATATGAAGACATTGTCGAATAAATTGAAATTAAATCTGTGCATAGTTTTTACAGTGATTTTGCACACATGAACATATAAAATGAAGAAGTCAACACCTGCGACACATGTGACACATGCATCATATGTTTTAAATAATGCATTCTGACCATTTGTGTGGCTCGTTCATTATATGCAATAAAACTGCAAATAAAATTAGAAAACTATTGATTATGATTGCTATTACTCTCAAGGAATTTCTTTTGAATCTTTAATAAAAAAATTATTTCAATAAAAGTTCTTAAGTAGATAAAGGAAATCGTTCATCCATCGGCAATGCATAAAAATCAGGGGGGTTACCCTGTAATACGATGCGAAAGTAAAACTGTTCGAATTTGTATGTTATTTACATTGCAATTCGAAAGCATTTTCTTTCGACTCGAATTACAGAGTAACCCCCAGAGGCCGTAATAATCAAGAGTTTTTTCCATAAAAATTACCAAATAATAATTATTTATTACCTATATATTTTTTTTTGTCAAAATAACATTTAATTTCTTATTTTTTTGGCTAGAAATAATTATTATTTTCTGATTTTTATTATTTTGGGCAGAAATAACAATTATTTTCTGATTTACATATATCCGACCAGAAATAAAAGTTGTTTTTTTTGGAATTTGACAGGCCCTAAATTGCTTAAAAATAGCTAAAATAATGACAGTGATTAAAAATCGCGAAAATTATAAAAAAAATCGAAGAACTGGCTAAAAAATCACTTATCGCGAAAATAGAGTAAATTAAAAACTGCAAAGAAGCCTTAAAATTGCTTAAAAATAGCAAAAATTGTAAGGAATGCAACAATTTTTAAGAAATCGCGAAAATTACACAAATTCGTAATATTCGCGATACAAGTGATTTTTTTGACATACAACTGAATAAGAATTTTTTTTAAATTGTGAAAATGTTTTTATTGTCATTATTTGACTGAAAAAGTTTATTTTGTTTGATATGGATTACAAAAATTAAGTTTAAGTTTAAATTTCGGTGAGCAGATTTCTCGGAAACGAAAAAAAAACATTGAAAGGCATGGTATTGAACACAACAGCTAAGTTGCAATGACATGCTGAGACAGTATGTTTGAGTTGGCATAACATGTCATAACACCTTGTTTGAGTTGATATGATATAACAATGCATGCAGTTTTTGAAAATGACATTTTTACAGAGTTGAATTGTGCAGGGGTCTAGTAGACACATATACTGCAAAAATTTATAGATTTCCAAGCGCTTTTAGATTGCAATTAGCTGGAGCTATCAATAGACTGCCTGCAAAGGTCAACCCCTTTTCAATATTCTGTTTTTTATTTACTGAACTATTCATCCGACAAGTTCTTTTTATATTATTAATAGAATCAAAAGGCCTTATAATTAGATTTTCATACAATTCTGTATTTAAATACAAACAGGCAAGTATAAAAAATCATGGTTACAATTCATCCGGCTATCTGTTTACTAAAAAAAATAAGGGGTGTTAATAAATAAAAACCAAAATATCATAAAGATTTTTTTATTTTGCAATATTTATTCTTATTTATTAACTATTTTCAGCTCACAAATGTCGGCATTAACATCAATTCGATATCGTTCAGTACTCTTACCATGGAGTCTGACAAATTCATTTGTGTACGTGAAAAGGTCAACGATACCGCACAAGTGGTCATTATCGATATGAATGATACCGCAAATCCAACTAGACGTCCAATATCAGCAGATTCGGCTATTATGAATCCAGCTAGTAAAGTTATTGCACTTAAAGGTGAACTATAAGTTTCATATATTCAGCTCTGTCACAGAACAATTTTCCGATCGAAAATGGGGTTTTTATTCCACATGTTAATAAAAAGTAAAAAATACCGCACTATATAGCATCAAAGCTTTTATAGTGCAAAATAAACGGCATCTCAAGAAGATAACACGATCGGAATTGCATTTCGGAATTAAAACCATTCCGATCGGAATGAGTGACAGGACTGATGAAAAAATAAATAAATACTGAATGACTTAATTTCTCTTAATTTGCAGCGCAAAAAACTTTACAAATCTTTAACATTGAAATGAAATCGAAAATGAAAGCTCATACCATGACCGAAGACGTAGTCTTTTGGAAATGGATCTCATTGAACACCTTAGCTTTGGTTACAGAGACCTCTGTATATCATTGGTCAATGGAGGGTGATTCGACGCCCCTTAAAATGTTCGATAGACATTCCTCATTAAATGGTTGCCAAATCATTAACTATCGTTGTAATCCAAATCAGCAATGGCTATTGTTGGTGGGTATATCAGCTTTGCCGAATCGTGTAGCCGGCGCTATGCAATTGTATTCAGTGGAGCGTAAAGTATCGCAAGCGATTGAAGGTTAGTTAGTTTAATTGTCTCTTATATACACACACATACAAATATAACTATTAATCCATATTACCCTGCAGACAAAGTAACTAGTATGGAGTTAGAACTATACTAGTTGCTTTTTACTTCAGACTAATTGCCTATCTGTCCTTTTTTCATCGAAATACCGATTTTAACATTAGGTTATCATAGAAGCCCAACTAGTTCATTTGTATACAGTTATATCCCAGTTGGAAACATAGTTGTTGTAAACTAGTGCTCTTACTAGTTTTTTTTTAATTTAGATTTTGCAACTCTTAAAAAAACTGGCTTAATTAACCAGGGTACGAACACACATTCCTCATATTTCAAGGCAAGTGCTCTTGTTTTATATACAAGTCGTATACCTGAAAAATTTTTCCTTTTTTGACTAGTATCGATAGCTATTAGTCTCGATACAACTTATAATATGATTATTATTTTTTTTACTAGTATCGTTACTAGTCTTGCTGCAACTAGGAATATGACTGTCCTTTTTTGACCAGTAACATTACAACTAGTAATATGACTGTCCCAAAGCGTATCTAGTTGTAACGTTAGCTGCTGGGTAGCTTGTTAGTTTACTAAATAAGCTTTAACATTTTTAATATTATGTGTACAACCTTTCAAAACCAAATTTATTTATTTCACTTTTTTGTTCCTTCCTCTTTGGTTGCTTTTTTTATGTATACTTTAGGTCATGCCGCCGCTTTTGCTTCGTTTAAAATGGAGGGCAACAAGGAACCTTCTACCTTATTCTGTTTTGCTGTCCGTACTGCTACCGGTGGTAAATTGCATATTATCGAAGTTGGCGCTCCCCCAACCGGCAATCAACCGTTTGTAAAAAAATCCGTAGATGTCTTCTTTCCACCCGAAGCCCAAAGTGATTTCCCCGTAGCAATGCAGGTTTCCTCGAAATATGATACCATTTATTTGATCACCAAATATGGCTATATTCATCTTTACGATATGGAAACGGGTACATGTATCTACATGAATCGCATCTCAGCGGATACAATATTTGTAACGGCTCCACATGAATCAAGTGGCGGTATCATTGGGGTAAATCGTAAAGGTCAAGTTTTATCGGTGACAGTCGATGAAGAACAAATTATACCCTATATTAATACGGTTTTGCAGAATCCTGATTTGGCTTTGCGCATGGCAGTGCGTAATAATCTTTCGGGTGCAGAGGAATTGTTTGTAAGAAAATTTAATAAATTGTTTACGGCCGGTCAGTATGCCGATGCTGCCAAGGTGGCTGCCTTGGCGCCCAAGGGTATTTTGCGTACACCGCAGACTATTCAACGTTTCCAGCAAGTACAAACGCCGGCTGGTTCTACAACACCACCTCTATTGCAATATTTTGGTATATTATTAGATCAGGGTAAATTGAATAAATATGAATCTTTGGAATTATGCCGCCCGGTGTTGTTGCAAGGCAAAAAGCAACTGTGCGAGAAATGGTTAAAGGAGGAGAAATTGGAGTGTAGCGAAGAATTGGGTGATTTGGTTAAGACCTCAGATCTTACTTTGGCTCTGTCCATCTATTTGCGGGCTAATGTGCCCAATAAGGTTATACAATGTTTTGCTGAAACTGGACAATTCCAAAAAATAGTATTGTATGCCAAAAAAGTGAACTATACTCCGGATTACATATTTCTATTACGTTCGGTTATGCGTACCAATCCAGAACAGGGGGCCAGTTTTGCTTCCATGCTGGTCGCCGAAGAAGAGCCATTGGCTGACATCAATCAAATAGTGGATATATTTATGGAACATTCCATGGTTCAACAGTGTACGGCATTTTTGTTGGATGCTCTTAAACATAATAGGCCCAATGAGGGCGCTTTGCAAACAAGACTTTTGGAAATGAATTTAATTTCAGCTCCCCAAGTGGCCGATGCTATTTTAGGCAATGCCATGTTTACACACTACGATCGTGCCCACATTGCCCAATTGTGTGAAAAAGCTGGTCTCTTGCAACGTGCTCTGGAACACTACACCGATTTGTATGACATTAAGAGGGCCGTTGTTCATACTCATCTCTTAAATGCCGATTGGTTAGTTGGTTTCTTCGGTACTCTGTCCGTAGAAGATTCATTGGAATGTTTAAAGGCTATGTTGACTGCTAACATCAGACAGAATTTACAAATTTGTGTTCAAATTGCTACCAAATATCATGAACAGTTGACCACTAAAGCGTTGATAGATCTCTTTGAAAGCTTCAAATCTTACGAGGGTCTTTTCTATTTCTTGGGCTCTATCGTCAACTATTCGCAAGATCCTGAGGTTCATTTCAAATACATACAGGCTGCCTGCAAGACTAATCAGATCAAGGAAGTAGAACGTATATGCCGTGAATCCAACTGCTACAATGCCGAGCGCGTTAAGAATTTCCTCAAAGAAGCCAAACTAACCGATCAATTGCCTTTGATTATTGTTTGTGATCGTTTTGATTTTGTACATGATCTGGTCTTGTACTTGTATCGCAATAATTTACAAAAATACATTGAAATCTATGTGCAAAAGGTCAATCCATCGCGTTTGCCTGTGGTAGTAGGTGGTCTCTTGGATGTCGATTGTTCTGAAGACATTATAAAGAATCTTATTTTGGTGGTTAAGGGCCAGTTCTCCACCGATGAACTTGTGGAGGAAGTAGAAAAACGCAATCGCTTGAAATTGTTGTTGCCCTGGTTGGAATCTCGTGTCCATGAAGGCTGTATTGAACCGGCCACACATAATGCCCTGGCTAAGATTTATATTGATTCTAATAACAACCCTGAAAGATTCCTTAAGGAAAATCAATATTATGATAGTCGTGTTGTGGGACGTTACTGCGAGAAACGTGATCCTCATTTGGCCTGTGTGGCGTACGAAAGAGGTCAATGTGATCGTGAATTGATTGCTGTTTGTAATGAGAACTCTTTGTTTAAGAGCGAAGCCCGTTATTTGGTAAGACGTCGTGATGCTGAACTTTGGGCTGAAGTGCTGGCCGAATCGAATCCCTACAAAAGACAACTTATCGATCAAGTTGTGCAAACCGCTTTGTCCGAGACTCAAGATCCTGATGATATATCTGTCACCGTCAAAGCTTTCATGACCGCCGATTTACCCAATGAACTTATTGAACTGTTGGAGAAAATCATCTTGGACTCGTCAGTATTTTCCGATCATCGCAACTTGCAAAATCTTTTAATTTTGACCGCTATCAAAGCCGATCGCACACGTGTTATGGATTACATTAATCGTTTGGACAATTATGATGCTCCTGATATCGCCAATATAGCCATATCCAATCAATTATATGAAGAAGCTTTTGCGATCTTTAAGAAATTTGATGTTAATACCTCGGCTATACAAGTGTTGATCGAACAGGTTAATAATTTGGAAAGAGCGTATGAATTTGCTGAACGTTGTAACGAACCTGCTGTGTGGTCACAATTGGCCAAGGCGCAGCTGGATAAGGGTTTGGTTAAAGAAGCCATTGACTCTTACATCAAGGCTGATGATCCTAGTGCTTACATGGATGTGGTAAATGTAGCCTCCCAATCGGATTCATGGGAAGATTTGGTGCGCTACTTGCAAATGGCCCGCAAAAAGGCTAGAGAATCATACATTGAAAGTGAATTGATTTATGCCTACGCCAGAACTGGGCGTTTAGCAGATTTGGAAGAGTTCATTTCCGGACCCAATCATGCCGATATACAAAAGATAGGCGATAGATGTTTCAATGATGGCATGTATGACGCCGCCAAATTGCTTTACAACAATGTCAGCAACTTTGCACGCTTGGCTATTACTTTGGTGTATCTCAAGGAATTCCAGGGAGCCGTTGATTCTGCCCGTAAAGCCAACTCCACACGCACCTGGAAGGAGGTGTGCTTTGCCTGCGTAGATGCTGAAGAATTCCGTTTGGCTCAAATGTGTGGCTTACATATTGTGGTGCATGCCGACGAGTTGGAAGATTTAATCAATTACTATCAAGACCGTGGCTATTTTGAGGAACTCATAGCTTTGCTGGAGTCCGCCTTGGGTTTGGAACGTGCTCACATGGGCATGTTTACCGAATTGGCTATACTCTATTCCAAATTCAAGCCTTCGAAAATGCGCGAACATTTGGAATTGTTCTGGTCGCGTGTCAATATACCTAAAGTATTACGTGCTGCAGAGTCAGCTCATTTGTGGTCCGAGTTGGTATTCCTTTATGATAAATACGAGGAGTACGATAACGCTGTAATTGCTATGATGGCTCATCCCACCGAAGCCTGGCGTGAAGGTCACTTCAAAGATATTATCACAAAGGTTGCCAACATTGAACTGTACTACAAGGCTATACAATTCTATTTGGACTTTAAGCCTCTATTACTCAATGATATACTTTTGGTATTGGCACCACGTATGGATCACACTAGAGCTGTAACATTCTTCTCGAAAACCGGTCACTTGGCCTTGGTCAAACCATATTTGCGTTCTGTGCAATCGCTTAACAACAAGGCGATCAATGAGGCATTGAATGGCCTATTGATTGAAGAGGAAGACTATCAAGGACTACGCAATTCTATAGATGGTTTCGATAATTTCGATACAATTGCATTGGCCCAAAAATTGGAGAAACATGAATTAACTGAATTTAGACGCATTGCTGCTTATCTCTACAAAGGTATGTCTAGGCTTAAAAGGAGCGAAATATTCATTCACAAGTTTATGAAGGCAGCTTCGAATTTTGTGGAATAATAAATTGATTTTTCTTTATGATAAAATGTAGGCAACAACCGCTGGAAACAATCAGTTGAATTATGTAAAAAGGATCGTTTGTATAAGGATGCTATGGAATATGCTGCTGAATCTGGTAAACAAGAAATCGCCGAAGAACTGCTGGCTTGGTTCCTCGAACGTAATGCCTATGATTGTTTTGCTGCCTGCTTATTCCAAGTGAGTAAATTGAGATTTAAGTATGTTAAAATTTGTTAGCCAAAAAATTAAAAGAAACACATTTCGTTGAGAAATTTATTATTTGACATATTGTCATAATTTTATTTTAAATGAAGTCTATTCGCTGATAGTTAAGCATTGTCTATATGCATTTCATTGGCGCTTTACCAAATCGTCAGCAGACTTCAACCACAACTTTGAACAGTTACAAACCTCTTATCTTATGCACAGACTTTCAAAAACCATTTGAGAATTTACAAATGGTAATCGGGTATGTTCTGTATTCCAGGCGGAATTAAAATGTGCGGAATTACCAAAGCACTTTTGTTATAAATAATAATTTGCAACTACAATGCTTTGATTTTTTTTCGATTAGAAATTGCTAAATCCGACTTTAACACACTTTCATTTCCACAGCAAAGTTCATTTTTTGCCATGTGCGACACCAAGCAATTATGCTCGTTTTTTGCAAAGAAAACGTAAGTTTTTTTTACTGCTTTTTATATATTTGTGTAGGGCGTAAGTAATTAGCTCTACATTAGGGATGGGCAAGTGAAAAAAATATATCGATTTATATCGATATCGATATATTTTTAAATATCGATCAGCATCGATATATATCGAATAAAAAATATCGATTTATCGAAATATCGATATTTTTTAAAAATTATATATCATACCTAGTCCTCAAATTATAAGCTGGAAAGAGTTAATTTCCAAGATCCTTACTGTTCTACCAATATTTCATGGAACATACATCAACAAAATTTTTCGAATAGACAAAATATTATAAATAAAACAAAAGATTTTGTTGGTAATATACTATTTGATGAAGACTGTGCCGAAATGTTTTTCAAAATTGCACGAACAACAAAACCAAAGCTAAAAAAATATCGAATTTGATACGGTTGAAATATTTGGATAAAAAGTATCGATATAACGAAATCAAATTAATTCACCTTGACGCACGACTTCTTTGCAAATAAAAACGTAGTGCTGCCAAGTATGTATTTTTATTGTAACATACTAACTCACGAAAACAATTGCTGTTTGACTCACTATTTGCAAATAAGAAGTTTGAGATGCCACCTTTACACATGTTTGTTAATAAAAAAATAATAAATAGATAAATATATTAATAATTAGATAAATATTCAGTGATTTAATAAATGACAACAAAAAAGTATTTGGCAGAATTTTACCTTCTTATTTACAAATAAGCCCTGCGTATAAACGTAGTAAATGGCTTACACCACCTAGTGAATACTGGAAATACACGTAAACGCCGATGAAGAGGGTGCATGTTGTTCCGATCTGCAAAATTGTCAGCATAATTAGCTTCGTCTTTGCTTTATTTTATTCGGAAAAAATGTTCACATGCTCAAAACATTTCTTTCTAAAAAATTAACTTTTTTAACTAATAAAAGTTTAATGGTTCGATTCGAAAAGAAGAGTGCAAGGTAGATTGAACAGGTACCACTACAAGAACAGCTGTTTTAGTAAATTTGAGACTGTGTGCTGCGTCACACAGACAACAGATTTTGACACATGTCTGGGATTTTTCTATCAACAACGGACATGTTTTAAGCAAATTTGAGAGAGCTTATGAATGTGTGAGACTCACAGATAATGGATTTGACATATTTCTGGGGTATTTCTACCAACAAAATACATGTGTTTTTTGGTGTTGTATTTGTTTTAGTTATGGTGGTACCTGTAATGAATATGCCTTGAAAGAGTGTTTTCCATAAATATTTTTAAAAAGTAGATTTGATTCGTCATTATGTATCGTGGTGTAAACTAATGAACTAACGCCCGATTGAAGCAAAAATATACTATATTATTAGGAAATAATTCTTATTATAAAAATCTCGACTTCAAAACAAAGATGTTTTAAGATGTTTAAAAGATTATCGAATTAATAACTAAAATTATAAGACTTTCTTAAAATATATCTATTTTTTATTTTTATTTAGTGCTACGATTTATTAAGACCCGATGTTATTTTGGAACTTGCATGGAAACACAATATTATGGACTTTGCTATGCCTTATATGATACAAGTAAGTTTGTCAATTTGTTTTGATAATTCTTTGTTAATAACTTCTTATGACTATTTTTTTTTTTTGCTTTTAGGTCATACGTGAATATACCGCTAAAGTGGATAAACTCGAACAAAACGAACAACGACGAGAAAAGGAAGATGAAACTGTTGAACATAAAAACATAATTACCATGGAACCTCAATTAATGATAACAGCTGGTCCTGCAATGGGTATACCACCACAGTATGCTCAAAATTATGCTGCTGCAACAGCGCCCGGTTATGCGCCCAATATGGCTTATCCACCCGGTTATGGCATGTAGGCTTTCTTTAAATATGATTTTAAACAATTATTCTAACTAACTATGAATAAAAGAAAAAATAATAATAATTAATTTAAATAATTAAAACGAAACAAAGAAAAGAACAACAAAATTTATTGAAATTCCATGTTTATTATTATAATTTTTGTTTTATTTTTAATTTCTTTGTGTAATTCTGTTTAATCTTTTCTTTGTCGTAAATAATTCTATTTAATACTTAAGTTTACAATTCCATAAAACCATAAATGCTATAAACATGCAACAAACACTTACATAAATCTGAAAAAAGAAACATCAGGTTTTGAACCGTAAAAAAGGGCTAAATATTTTGCTTTATTTTTAAATACTTTCCATCGTTTTAATTTTATTTATTAATTAATAAACTAAACTAATTACCCATGCTATGTATGTCGAAGCCGAATGTGTTTTAGATTACAGACAAGTTTACTGTTTTCTTTATTCTGCGATAAATTTTTGTAGTCACAAATTCCTTCGGCATGCATAATACGGGTGAATATATTAGCGGAATTCACTATTTGATGCAAATGGTCTTGCGAAAGTGAAAATGCAGAATATCTTAGCTTTTGTCTGAAATCCAACAACAAAATACCCAACATTTTATAAAAAAGCTACGATATTTTGTATTTGCGCTTTCGCAAGACCATTTGCATCAAACACTGAACTCCGCTATTGTTTTTTTTTTTTGAAATTTACATAAATTATTCTTTTATATTTTTTCCTTTTTTTTTGTTGTAGATTTCTGTAAAGTTTTTTTTTATAGAATTATTTGTT
The DNA here is from genome assembly GCA_956483635.1 of Panzeria rudis. Lineage (NCBI taxonomy): Eukaryota > Metazoa > Arthropoda > Insecta > Diptera > Tachinidae > Panzeria > Panzeria rudis. The sequence continues at coordinate 87,325,119 of OY101451.1, read as the reverse complement.
GAAATTCCCATTTACCTTTTTTTTAAATGTTTTATGTAAGTTTTCGATTCTAACCTTGATTTTTAAGCCCTTCTTAATTTGAAATTCCTATTGGGCATGATTGTGTAAGGCGTTGGCGTAAACGCCTAAGTCGTTTTTTGTAGTAGATTAAAAAACACGGGTTGTGTGTTACTTTAATCTATGACAAAAAACGACATTGGCGTTTACGCCAACGCCTTACACAATCAGGCCGAATATAATTACTATTATATTTTTTGTATTTATGTTCTAAACACATAAAACTAAACATTTATTTGAAACAAATATCTAAGCGTATTCTACTATAAAACGTAACGAAATTGCAAAACGAAACAAATTTAATTTAAAAAAGAAATCTGAAAGAGAAATTAATATACCATACATACATTAATTATATTACATATTTTTTAAATTACTCTTTATTTTTTATTTTATTCTCTTTATTAAGTTTAAATATTAATTATTAAATTTAATTTAAAACACAAAAATACACACGTAATAGTAATGCCGCCCCATTCAACAACAAAATATACGCTCTATTATATATAATCGAATGAAAATTGTATTGGACTAATTATTTCAACTTTAGTTTAAAATAATAATTGGATTTTTCGCTTTTTAAAACTTTTCATCTTTATTTATTTAGATTATTTTAATAACTTTATTTAATCAAATAAAATTTAGCGAGTTAATATGTAATGAAGACCAATCATCAACAATATTGTACAAATCACAGAGTTTCCATGCCATATTTATCAGGGCTGTTGTGTATTCCATGCGAAATGAAAATGTTGGAAAATATCAAAGCATTGTTGTAACAAATTAATCAGCATGGTCATAGAATCCAATGGGATTGGTTTGGCATAATTTTTTCTGCAAAATCTGCTTGTGCTTGAATTTGGAAAATGTTCCGTTCGGAAACGCAATTTCCTTTGTGTTCGTGCATTGGAGCTCAAGAGCTCTTTAATTTATGCTTTAGCACCTAAAATATATTTTTCCCATTCTCTATTTAAGCACTTTTCGAACAAAGCAATTTCGTTACGTTTTCATGAACCCATTATAACTGGAGTTGGATTTGAATTCCGTTTCCAATCCAATTCCGTAACGGATTCCATGAACAGGCTGAATATTTCTGGAGGTGGGAGGTAAAGTACACCAAGTCACATTTTTTTCAAAATACGTTTTTTAAACTGTTGGAATCACAATTTTTTCCAGTAAGTCCTATGTTTCAAGTGACGTAGTATTGCTCAAAACCTTATGGGAGGTAACGAACACCAAGTCCATTTTAAAAGTAACGGTAATACTATAGTATATGATGTAATTTTGTTATGGATATCTTCGATATAAGATAATAATGGGTCTGATTGTGTAAGGCATTTGGCGCAAACGGCTAAGTCGTTTATTGTAGTAGATTAAAGTAAACGGGATATGTGTTGCTTTAGGCCCCAATTATGAGTTGCATTCGATGTTCGATCTTCGCTGGCTATCGAACATCGAGTATCGAATGTCAAATTAGTATTATGAGCTGGCAGCACTATCGAAAATTTCGTTGTATAAAGAATTTTCAATCGAACACAATTTTGCTTTAAAAATTTTTTCTTTTATAAATGTGTAAACAAACGATATTTATTTATAGTGCCAACTGATAAATACGTATTATTGTGAACAATCCAAATAAGAAAAAAATCACAATAGCGTTATTTTTATCGAATGTGCGCCATAATACCAAATGAAAATTCGTTCGATAAGTTAATTCAACCACAATCGAAAATCGAAAGTTGTTCATAATAGGCACCTTAATTTATTACAAAAAAAAAACGACGCGTTTACGCCAGCCCCTTACACAATCAGGCCCAATATCTTCTTTTCACAATGTACGATTAAAAGTTAATGTGGAATTTAACGACAATTTGGCGTACAAAACTTGCATTTAAAGTCCATGTTAACTTTTAGACGTACATTGTGAAAAGGTCCCTGTAAAGGTCGGTGTAAGTCAAATTGTTAATACTACAGAATAGAATCATTTGTCGCATGGAATACAGACCAGGTCTATATGGTTTGAAACGTTAGCACGCATACTTGACACCGTAGGTGTAGCAACACTGTTCTAAAAAATCAGCGCCGGCCCTAGCCTTTGATCTAACACAAAGGGACCAATTATGGACCCAAGTGATATCCAATATCCAATTATCCAATATCCAATTTTTTTTATTTTTCTGCAAACGACTTCACGAAAAGCCGCGGACTACACCAGTATGCACCCGCAATCACGTGTTGGCGCCAGTGGTTGGGTCGTGTATGGGCATTTGGTGTGATTGTACGATTTGTGTAGCGATGCCAAACAGAGTTTGATATTTTGCTGATGGTACCAGTCAAGGTGGATTTATACAGGTGATATAAGCACAGCTGTTCTACTTTTTTTTCCGCAAATTAGATGCTCGTATGTCAAAATTTGTATACGTTGACATAGGGGCTGAGATGTCATATGTTATTGTAATGTAGTTGTTTTAGAATCAACACCACCTGATAAAATTAATTCACCTTGATACCAGTTTGTGGTATTGTGTATAGTGAATTTAGCTCAGTTGAGAGAAATTGTGAAAGAGTAAACATGGGGATAAAACACATTTACTTGAATAAATTAGTCATAAATTAAGAAAAAAAAGAACAAAATATATACTGTAAAGTCTTTCTGAAATGAAACAAGTCATTTCTACCAATTTTTTGATAAAAAGACATTAATTTTACTTAATTTCTATTTTTAAAACAATATCAGTAATGAATGCAGTGCGCACTAGGTACAACAACTCATCAGTACAGAATTTTTAAGAAAATGAATATTTCACGGTTCAACATCACTTGTTTGTGCCAGTATACTGGAGTAATGTATGCCTTGCTTAAGGCAATAGCTTGGTGCTTTTCCAATTTTTCGTCACTGGAAATAGTTTTTCGCATTTGGCTTCTTGGCGCCCCTTGCCGCAGATCCGGTGCTGTCTACTCTAGATGTCTAGTATCTGAGTTGTAACTCTACGTCTCCACCTAACTTGAAATGCTGTTTTAACTTGAAGTTATGACTGCGTTGTTAAAAAAGAATTGCACTAACAATTATGTTATAACCTGAAAAAAGCATTAACTTGAGCGGTCTACACTTAACATTAACTTGAAGTTAATGTTAAGTTAGGTCTAGACTGCAAATAAAAGAATTAAGATTTCTTCTTCACTTTCACTTTTTGTCATCTCTACACTATCCCTTTCCAAAGAAAGACGACCCTTAATTGGTAAGGAGCTGTTCACATATTTCGTAAGGCCATTGTCGCAGTTTTTAACAGTCCAATTGGAATGAAAAACCCTAAAATTACGCTTTTGTCATTTATAATTTCCATTTAATTTACGACATATTTTCTAAATAGCAAATTATTACTAGATTTATGTCTTTAAACTTTTTAAGAGTACGTTTCTTGATATTGTGCTAGAGTTTGTTAATCCATTTATTTTCTGTCTTTGTTTTCTTTTAGCTACAAATAATTACAGCCTAACTAACTATCGTTTAGAAGAACTATTCCTGTCAAATAAAGAAAAAGTCTCCTAAAAGAAATGTTATTATTATTAAACAAATACATATTTATGAACTGCAATAAAAACCAAAAGCCTGGCGAAATATTAAGACTCCAAACACAACAGCAAACAGTGGCAAATATAAACAGATAAGAAAAAACAAACTCATTTCGTTTATTTAATTAACATTAACTAGTCAAATAAAATATTTAAAAAGTAACTGTATCTTAGTAATTTTGCAAGCCACAATGTGGCAGCATTATTACGGCGAAGGATTTATTAACAGTGATGCCAACTCTTGAAAATTAAAACGTGTAACAAACTACTCAAAGAAGTGTAAAAAGCGGTAATTTTCTAATTTAAAAATATTAAAAAGTAAAAAATGTTTCATACAATCTGGGGTCTAATCACGGCATTCGATATCGAGTACACTATCGTATCGAATAATATTTCGATACGTCTCGAGTAAGCAAATCACCGCATACGATATGAATCGAATCGTAGTTTTCTAGCAAATTGCAATAGACTTACGAACATATGCTTTCCAAATGAAAAAAGCAAGCAACTTAAACAGAAATTGTGCGAAAAAATTTTTAAATAAAAATGAATTCTACATATATTGTTTATTTACCCTACGTCTCCACGTGCAATTTTTATTGTGGCAATTGCCAAACTTCATATAAAAAATACAACTTGAAAAAAGAAAATTAATTTTCAATATAGAATTTGACAATTGCCAGCAATAAAAATTGCTACGTGGAGACGAGCAACATCTTCATCAAACATGGAAGACCATTGTGTGATACACAATAGGAAGGAAATAAGAGATACATACATGTGTCAATTAGTCTTTGCCGACAACAGCCGTACTTTTTTACACATTATGCTTTGTTTCAAGATATTAAATAAAGCTTAGACTAATAAAAAAACATTCAGTATAGTATTTCCCACATAAATTTAGGACAAATCAAAATTTTTGGTAAGATAATGTTGGCCAAATTTGAATACTGGGTCATAAATTCTGCCGTTAGTTCCTTTTGCATTTTATTTTAGAAATAATATTTATTATTCATTTTATTTTACATATCCTATATTAATTAAAATGACATATTTTGCAAATAGAAATTCTTAGATACTTGTGTATACGATAGGCTCTACCTATCGAATGACAACTCGACAGATGTAGATGTTTGATTACTCGATGTCGAATGCTATAACCTCAACTTACGATACTTTTCATTCGATATCGTACGCTATGATGCCAAAATGAAAAATTTCCATCAAGTTTGCTCGCTATCGTATGCGGTGATTAGACCCCTGTAAAAAAATATAAACAAAAGAAGCACAGTAATGTAATGTGTAAAAAAAATTATTTTATATAAATAAATCAGTGCGAGGCAAAACTGTGTAAATGTTTTATGCTTACATTTTGGAAAAAATACTCAAAATGCAAAAGACATTATTTATTGGGTATATTACTAACGAAATAAAAAACTTGTTTAAACTTCATAGATTGTATTCAATTCATTTATAAATTGTGTCTATTTATTCTTTTCCGACGTAGCAGGGTTGTCTGCGCCCTACGTTATCGTAATAATCTGGAGTAATGTGGTGTGACTAGAAACTGTTGTTAACAATATCTGGGCAGCGTTTCTTAACCTACAATTAACACATCTTTAAGTAATTTGCCTAAAAAGCAAAAAATTTCGTGAAATTGTTTTTTTTTTTTGCAATTTAAAGCGAGCTTGCATATTGTTCTATCCCGTATTTTGTGTTTAAATACTTGATACTTGATACTTTGAACAGCTTATGTCTCAGAACGGCTATAATTTTTTTATTTTTCCCGAAAAGCTCATTTGCGCAAAAACTTTTTTTTACTTATTTTATACATGTTATGATAATTTATTTTATAAAATTTATGCTAGAATTTTATAGATCCTCCATTGGAGGACAACAAATGTAGAACTGATTTTCAGTTTAGCATTTGATGAATCCTTAATTGGAGGACAACAAATGTGGAACTGATTTCGTTTAAAGATCTACTGATGAGTTGACATTAGCACCCAACGAAATGCCGGCATATACATTTGTATATTAGATAACCACAACAAATCAATTAAATTTTAACTTATTTCTCGTAACAAACAAATTATGAAAACCACCAAATTTGTGAACATTTTTAGCACCAGGCCACAGTGGCGTTCTAAAAAGGGCGCTAAAGCGAGCTAAAGCAAATATGTCATATCCGCTGGTAGTAAAGACTTTTATTTTGCTGAAATATAGCAGAATAACTTTGAAGAACTTATTATTTAGTTTTCCAAATTTTCATTTTAATTGATTTTTCAATAGCCGAATATAGTAATATACAGAATAAAATTTTTTAACAAAACATAATAGAAAATAGCCAAAAAATTACAATATAAAATAAAAAATTCAATGTTTATAAATTCACAAGACACTATATACCTGTTTTTAATTTTTAAAAACTAAACGATAATACAGATCAAAACAAAAAGATATATAAAATCCAAAAAAATTGTACTAAAGTTAATATGTTGTAATTTATTTGTCTTAATATTAACTTAAATAAAAACAATTAAAGTTAAATTAAAAAAACTGAAAGTTTGACTTAAACTATATTCACTGTGTTGTAGCTTAACGTGTTTAAGCAAATATTTCAAGAAACTATCAGCCGTGCCACAGATTCCGTTTTGATGTAGTGATGTAGTGTTAATTCCGAAAAAAAATGTTTTTTTGGTATTTTACCGTTTATATTGTATTTGGATTTTACAAAAGCGCTTGCTTTTAGAAGCAAAGCTCACACTAAGGTTCTTATTAAAATGGAAAGCTTATGGCCAAATATTTATTTGACGCTCCTAAAACTAAACTTGTTTTTTAGTATTTACTGCAAATAAAGTTAGTAGAAAACCTTTGTCAATTCCATATTGAAATTTAAAAGTGGTTTGATTACGAAGAAAATTTTCGTTTTCTGAATAACCAACTTACGGAATTGAAACGACTTCCAATCGGAATGTTATACTGTGACATGGCTGTATATAAAGTTGTTGAGACTACGACTTTAGTGAACTTTCAAGATACACTTGGACCCCCGACTTTTACGTGCTTTCAATAAACTTTAATATTTAAACATGTACATTTTATGTGCTTTAAAGGCAAGGCAATATACTGGAAAACATCGAAAAGTTAACTTGCTTAGCTCTTATGAGTAATAAATCAGTGAACATTTAAGTGCAGATTTAGTTGAACCAAACTGAAATTTAAATGTAGTTTAAGCTCAACAGGAGTAAATCACCACCCATATAACATGCCTAGCTTAAATACTAATAGTGTAGTAACACTACGAAAGTGTCAAAGAATAAACCATTTGGCGGAGGGATATAGATTTAAAAAAAAATGCTCTGTATTTGTAGTTTAAACGCCCAATTTAATGCGTTTAAAAATGGTTTATATGTTTAAGTGCGTTTTCCACGTAGCAATGTTTCTCGTCGCAAATGTCAAGTTTGATTACTGCATAAAATTTGCGACGAGTCAACCGCTAATTGCCATTAGTAGCGCAACGATTGCTCGAGAGACGCTGTGTTGCTGATATATAATTTGCATGTTTTAAACCAAAAAGAGAGGTTATCTTGCACTGATATATCACCCCTTAAACACATAAATCTTGCTTAAATAGGGTAGTAGCACTTCCTTATTATCTTCATACATCACCATAAAGTTTTAGCAAAAAACAAAGGTTTTTTTCAAGCAGAAACATTTTCTTAATATTAACAACACTAAAAATCTTTACTGGGTGTACACAAAGATGCCACTTAATGTTTCTTAGCAATCGAGTTGCCATGGTGAATAATACTAACGATAAAACTTTTCAAATGTTTTTTTATTTGACGAGTTTCAGTTTGTTAAGTGTAACTCAACATCACTTTTATTTTTTAAATAAACAAAAAGCAAAATATATTTAATATGCCACGTTTAAAGCCCACTACAAAAATTGATGTTATTGGCAATTTAGATTTGAGTCCAGAAAAGGCCGTAGGTGACTATACTGAGTCCAAACAGCAGGATGCTTTCTTTGTGTAAGTTTTTTCAAACATGTCTTCTTGGGTTAAACATATTTTTTTAGCAAGCCACCTAATTGGGACTCTGCTGGAGATTCTGTGGAATTGCTTTTTATACGCAATGAACGTGAACATGGCGCGATGTTACAACTCCAAGAAGAAATGCTTGAAAATGCGAAGAGACAAACCTCCATCAATACCAATCGTATAAAAAAATTATATGGAATTCATGGCGATTTGCGTAAACGTTTCATAGAAGTTAATAGTTTTATAAAAGATTGCGTGGATAAGAAACGCATTGCGGAAAAAAAGGTTGCGGAAGAAACTGCCATGCAGGAGGTAGTAAAAGAAAATATTAAGAAATACAGAACCAGTATAGAAGAACTCAGTAAGCTTTTAATTTTCTAAAAGAAACGAAGCTCATGAACAATATTAAAAATAACTTTATTAACAGCCCAATTTCGTGATGTTTTAAAGGCAACTGTGCAAGAATTTGAACCATATGAAAAAGTGTTGCAAGAAGTTGTAGAAAAGTCGGATATTTTTGTATCCGTCAAGGACTGCATGGACCGCTGCGATGCTTTGAGTAAGTACATATATCAAATCAGTAAATAGATCACTTAGTAATTTGAAGTTTTCGAAAAATAGTGCTGGCTCAAGTGGAAATTTCACGTTTGGAACAGCAAAAACTTCAGGAAATCGAAGATATGCGCAAACGTATGGTAAAGGTAACAAATGAAGCAGCTCTTGCAGTTTTGGGTTTAAAAAATGATCTAATTGAATTAGAAAGATCATACAATAAAGCTAGAGCAGAGTGTTCAAAATGGGAGAAAATACTATCCAATGCAAAAAATACGGTAGCAAATTATGATCTGAATAAGGATAGAGCTGTAGACGGTGTCTACTATATGTATCGTCTGCTGTGTAAAAGGAGAAGTCTGTTAAAAATGTCTGTAGAAATTTATGTGTATCTAAAATTATATTCAATTATTTTTAGACCTTGATCCAGTCTTTCACCGCCATGAAATCGAAAAACAGTTAGATTTTATAAAAGATGAGGTAGAATTGTTATACGAAGTTAACAAGGAATGTAAGAAGCTTATGGATGAGAAGAAATTGAAGCCGATCAAAAATGTCAAGGAAAAGTAAAATTTTACTTGTATGTATTTGACTTTAAAATTCACTCAGCAAATTTATAATAAAAATCTGTTCTCACCATAATGGAAGTGTCATTTTAGTTCCGGTTCGTTAGTGCTGCCAAGCTATTTATTGAATTGTAATGTTAAATCCAGCGCTGCCACACAAGAATTTTATGCATTGGGCAGCAATAGTATGAAGAACCTTACACGAAGACTTTAAAGTGGACTTAGACTATCTGTGTTTTACATCTGACTTGTCAGTTTTGAGACCCACATGTAACTTTGCGTGTCTGTCAAAATTGTCCATTTACAGACGATTTTTAATTTTTGCTTTCACACGTACATGTATAATCGCATCTGACATAACCTCTAAGTGACGCCAACACATACAACACATACAAAACAGCTGATGTCAGATGAAAATATAACGCTCTCTAATTGAAAATTTTGTCGCCCGTCTTTAGTTCTGTAAATTTCAGGTGGCAATGTTTCAAAAGGTTCACACGACATGTATAGCTTTTGCAGTGGGAAATTGGACAAGTCAGATGTAAAACAGATAGTATAAAATCACCTTAACCAGACTTTTGTCAATTACAGGCAATTTACACTGCGCATTTTCTGCTTGGTCTTAAAGGCAGGCTTTTTTAGTTTGAGAGAGGGAGGAGTTGAGAATCCGATGGGTTTAGAAATAATCATGAATTAAAATTTTATGGGATTTTTTATTTTTCACTTTTGATTTTCGTACTTTCAGCATTAAACATGTTTATAACCGTAAAAAAAGAGAAAAATTCTGCAATGAAAATGTGCGTAACTTTTCGTAGGAGGTTTGCAAGAAAATCAAATAAATAAAACGTTTTCCTGTTTGACAAGCGTTTTAGCAAGGCGTTAGAAGGAAAAAAAATCTGTGGCATGCTTATGTGGTCTAATTTCAAATTGTTTCATATACAATAACATTTCCATGGTGTGGGCCGTGATTAACAAGGAAAGTTGAAACTAGTCACTTAAATGAAATATCTATGCTTATACGAGCTAGTTTTCTCTATTTTCTCCATATTGCTTCATATGATTTTTCTAGTTTGAGCCACTAAATGCATACTTTATGTGTATGCATGTAACAAGTGCGAACATGAAGTAAACAGACTATAAAATTTCTGTCTGTCTATTAATTCCAATATGTAAAAGATAGAAAGACCTACTTTTTGCACTGATTCATCTATTTTGACAGCCGCGTATGCCGCATAAAAGCGTGCAACGCGTGTTATGGACTTTCAGCTTTATCGCTTTTTTGTTTTAATACAATATGGCATCCTTTTTTCACCTCGTTTTTTGAGATGTGCAATCCTTATACATACAGTCTGGTATGCCTTTTCACTAAAGAAAAAGCAGAAAGATGGAAAAAAAACAGTGTAAAAAATTTTGTTCAGTTTTATTTTGCGGTGGTCATGATTGGTTATAAAACTTTAAAAGAGAAGGAACACGGCTAAAACACTGAAAGCATTAGAAAAAATGTAAAGCTGGAACAAATTATAGAAATTATACAGTAATTTATAACAAATTTTATTTTTAACAAAATAAGAACAAGGTGCCTTTTGAAAAAGACCAAAGTGCTAGCAAAAAAGTATAAAAATCAGGTGGAAGTAAAGAAACAAAAAGAAGAAAAAAGATATAACCATTTTTGGGTGAAAAGTTTGCTATAAAAAAGATAAAACAGAAATTTGATAATAAAACGTAATTTTAGACAAATTTTCATGAATTTCTTGGCTATATACTATATAATTGTTAAGTGTTATAATGAAATGAAAACTTGAAGGGAAAACAGAAACAATACGCCCAATTATAAAGTGCACAGGAATTTTAAGTTTTCATTAAAATTTTTTTTTGGTGAAGTGCGTTTGCCGTACATAATTTGTTTTAAATTTAATTGGATTTTCTAGGCTTTTTTTCTTGTGTCAGCATGGAAATGAATCATTAAATATCTGTTTTTCATAAATTAATTGTTGTTTTCCAGTTTTTTTTGTTGCTGTTGTGTGTGAGTTTATTTTAACGAGTTTTCGTCATCGCATTGGAAGCGCCGCTGCTAAGAACTTTTTTCTCGGCGATTAAATAGATTTCCTTTTTTGAAAAATAAGAAACACAAAAACAATAGCCAATTTAATTATTGTAAAGTGTGAGAGTATATTTTTCTTTTTTTCTAGTGGTTTTTTATAAGTGAAATCGTTATTTAGTGCGTGCGGTGTTTAATTTTTTTTAATCTAATTTTCTTTTTTATGCAATTTAGTGTACTTCTTTCTACATAGAATGTACATTTATATGTAAATTCTATTTGTTAATTGAAATAATCGGATAAAAACCATTTTGGCTTGTTACTCCAATTTGAATACTCGTAAATACAATACAGTGTTTCTCAATGTGTTTTGCTGTGTGGGCCTAATACTGCGTTAGCGAAATCGTTGAATAAAATCGACCTACAAGAATAGGATTAACCAGAAACACTTAAAGAAACAGTAATAAAAAAAACTTTTCAGCAAATTGTCAATTAATTACAAATAAAAACTGCTCGAGTTCATAAATAACAAATATTTAAAAAAAATCATCATGGCGGATTTTGATCTAAATGTTGACAGCTTAATACAACGTTTATTGGAAAGTAAGTTATTTATTAAATTAATAATATAATAATAATAATATAAATACATACTCACCCAAAGGTCGATTAATAAGGTCTGTGCATCAGAGTGATATATTTTCCGGGGCTCCTGGTCGGCGGAGGCGTCTAAAACGCCTGCATCGTGGCTCAACCGCCAAGATATATTTTTTGTCGGCTGCGCCGAGTTTTTAATCCTATTTTCATATACCGGACAGGCTGACTTCCAAAACGTCAGTTGCTTTGTATTCGAACAATGTATAGTGTTTCATATCGTCGCAGTACAAAACATTTACAATGCATTTATACCTTTTCAAAACGTCGTCGAGAAGTAACAGGACGCCGCAAAAGAGTAATCACGGCATCGGTTTTAAAGTTGCTGCAATGTTTATCAACTTCGCATACCTACACGATCTAAATACCGCAGCAGAACTGTATACAAACTTTATATTTATTCGATTTGGAAGTCAGCCACACTGTTGAATAAATAAAAAATATTAAGTTGTCACAATAATGTGTAATATATTTATATTTACAGCGGCGGCTAAAAATCGACTTGCCCTTAATAAATCTGCCAGCCGCGGCTAAGTACACTATGCCTTTTTAGCCTGGCTTTTATTTTGGACAATTTTCTTTTAAATCCCCTACGAAAAGTCACACACATCTACACTACAGACTTTATCCATGCCTTTTTTGACGATTATACACATGCTTAATGATGAGAGTACGAAAGAGAAATAACAAAAAACCCCTCAAATTTCAATTTGTGCCTTTTTTCTTACCCCGCTAGCTTCTCACCTCCTCACTCTCACAAAGTAACAAACCCTGCCTTTAAAGCCAGGCGAAAAAGGCACAATTTAAATTGAGTGTAACAAATAAAACCTTCGGCGGCTTGTAAATAGTCGGCCAATGTCAACAATTCAAATAAACAAACACATCACCACCTTTGCCGTTCAAAGAAATTCATCTAGTAATTCAAAATAAATATATTTTAACTGAAATTTTAGTTGAAAAGTCTGCCGAAAGCAATGCACCAGACATTTTTTCTGGATATAAAGTCAAAGAGTTTGGAAAATCCAAAAGTGCACGCCTCATAATCTCATTTAGACCGTGAAATTAAATAGGCTGCTATTCCTAATTATACTGAAGCATAAAAAAGAAAAAAGGACTCGATTAGTGTTCTTTCGGCCGTTATCGTGACCACATACAGGATCCGTAGATACAGACAAACGGACGTCCAAGACAGAACTTTTTTAAACAGTTTTTTAATTGGTTTAAATAATAAAAATGAGATTAAAAATGTCATGAGTGTTAAAAGTTTTATTTTTTCTAAATATGTGTGTATATATTTTTTACAAGTGCAATATATGATAATAATAGAGCCATTTTAAGTTTGAAAAATCAGTAGTTTAGCGTGATGTGAGAGTAGTACCCACCTCAACGTTTCGCTTATGAGGCGTGCAATATGTCAACTTAGTCTGGCTAAGTTCTTAGCCAAAGTAGCTGGCAAGATTGGCGGCGGCTATGATACCTAAAAATTAGACGGCTGTGACTTAGCCTCTGCTGTAAACCGGTCGGCTTTGTTATCTGTATTTTCTATGAATTTTGTCTTACCCTATGTCTATACCTGATATATTTTTATCATGACAAAAGCCAAACTTTATATTGAAAAATTATTTGTTTTATGTTATGCACCCCATACACGATTCAATCCAATTGGCTACTGAGTCAGTTGTTGTCCAAATCAAGGCGTGTATGGCTCTGCCATTAGATTAGTTTGGCAGCTGTCGAGTTGGTTGAAGAAAAATCGAACGATTTTGATATTTTCAAGTTGGCTAGTTAGTCTTTCAATTCGATTGCATTGTGTGTGTGTTCGAGTCTCTTGATCGGCTGTCAAAATTTGTGTTTGTAGTTTCCTTTTGCAAAGAAAAAGCTAAGCATTTTTAAAATTGTCTAATTGAATGAAAATGAAAATGGAATGAAAATCTCTCAATTCAGTTTATGAAGTGTGTGGCCAAGAATCAATTCAATTGAAAGACTCAATTGACAATTGAATTGAAACGTGTATAAGGAGCTTTAGCTGTTTTTCCTATATGGAATTTGACATTTGTCATAATAAAAATATATATGAGGTATAGCCGTAGAGTTACAAATCATTGACACAAGTCAACAAGAATGCCAACATTGTTGAAATATGGAATGTAGACGAACACTTTCTTGCTTGATTTTTTTAGAGTTAATGGTCGAAAGAGCTAAAAATACGTTTAACCGAGTAACAAGTCCAAAATATATTGCCTAAGAAAGTCAATTTATTTTTTTTGTCCCACTAAACGCAATTTAATCCCGTTTGCCCATAAACTTTAAAAAATTACAAAAAATAGCGTAGGGAAAACAAAAAAATTTCTTTTGTCTTATCTTTGGCTGTAAATAAGCCGCCGATAAACCGATGGATTAGGCGGGTGTGTGGCTCGTAAAAAATTGTTGGCGGAGCGGCTGGCCGCCACCCTCTCAGCTCTCCGCTGTGCATCCATACAACAAAAACACTTTCTCCTTTCTCTTTGCCGCCAATTGTCAAATTCCATATTGAAAAATTAATTTATGTTTTTAGGTTGGATTTTTTATATGAAGTTTGGCAGTTGCCGCAATAAATATTGATACGTGGAGACGTAGAGTCAAACAAGCTCCATATGTAAAAATTGTTATTTAGTCTCTTATATGAATTTTGTCAAGCAAGACATGATTATACAATGGTCAGCTGCTGAGTTGCACAGAACTTATTAATCGGCCTGGCTTAATCCCATTTCAATATTGATATTACTTTAGTTTTTAACATCATGCAATAAGATATTCCTGCCTCTATTCTCGTCTGATACTTTAGACTTTAATTTTTATTTATTTATTTTTTCAAATCGTTGAAACTTATCTTTATTCTTTTGTTTTTGGTGTGTCTGTGTTCATCTATTAATTTGTTATTACATCTACTTATATAAGTATTTATGTATGTATGTATGTATGTACACAGTATGTTGTTTATCTTTTATGATATTTTTTATGGAAATTCTTTAATACATAGTTGATTATTTCGTTTATGTTTCCTTCTTAAACTTGTCTTATAACAATTTATTTAGCTCTTGTTTTCGTCTAGCTTTTATCTTAGGCCGGCTGTTTAAGATTCATCGTTGTTTGCCGCTAGTTATAATGCAGCTATAAGTATTTAAGTAATAATCTAGCGATTTCACTAATAGACATTTTCATAGCTATGTATATATCTATTATATTATAGCTGCATCAAAGCTACCACGCAAAGATCATCGGCGCACGTAAGGCCAGATCTGAAAAAAAGTAACTTATATACATAATTGCGAATAAAATCAAAAGTTGCGCATCGATTTGTAATTAAATATGGCTAGTTTTGTTTGAAACAACACATTTAGCTTATACTAAAAGAAAAATAACGGACTATTTTTAAATTCTTTATGAATGTCTTAAAAACAAATAATTTTATTTAAAAAAGTGCAAAAAAGTGCCTACCTTCCAAGCTTTCATAACAGGCAGACATGCATCTACATTGATATGCTTTTTCCACTGTATGATAGTTAAACAGTCATAGAATAGAACTTTTAAAACGAAAAGACTAGATCAATGCTGGACTTAGA
Source organism: Panzeria rudis (assembly GCA_956483635.1). Classification (NCBI taxonomy): domain Eukaryota; kingdom Metazoa; phylum Arthropoda; class Insecta; order Diptera; family Tachinidae; genus Panzeria; species Panzeria rudis. The sequence goes on along the minus strand of OY101451.1, from coordinate 87,310,031 downwards.
GCACTAGAGGAACTTAGTTTCCGTTCTATACTAAAAAACAGACTTGTCATCATATTTTGTTAAATATTAGTTTTTGGAAAAAATGATATATAGTAAATGTCGGTTGTATTGATTGCTGCTTTCGACTGGCATAACAACAAATCAACATTTAACCATTAAATTTTTTTCACATCCTGCCCAACGTGCAACGGCGCTCGGTGGCATTTTTCTGGCAAAAAAGCAAATTTTAGGAGCGGATTTATTGAAATGCGGTAGTTCGCATATTCCTAATATAAAAAAATTCATTATTATTATTATTAATAGATATGGGCGAATCAAAATACATATCTTCATAAAATTTAGCATTTAATTTTTTTTTGAAAAAGAGAAGAAAGCTCCGTTTACCTCCGTCTTGTTACAAAATAGAAGGTGACTCTTCTTTCCAGCTCCCTAAAATAATCCACCAAATCTAACAACAAAAAATCCACCAACTTTTACTAATCGATGAACAAACTTATAAAAACATGTAATTAAAATTTTTTTATTTTGATTATTCACAATAAAGCGAGGGAACTCAGTTGATATAGTTTTTGCCAAAAAACAAAAAAAAAACCGACTACGAAATAGGCGTAGCACTGCCCATAATTTTTATCATAATGATGTACTTTCACGAGAACTAATTGTGTGCGAAGTTCAATAAGAATCGGTTAAGTAGTAGTAGTTTAAATGAATATTTACATTTCATGGGCGGTGCCACTGCACACTTTTCTAACCATAATGTTGTATTGTAACAATAACTACATGTGTATGCAAATTTTCATACTTATCGGTTTAGTAGAAACTGTTCAAAAAGAATATTTAGTTTTCATAGGCGTGGCACTGTCCACTTTTTTGATCATGATGTAACAGAAGCTTAATGTGTATGCAAAAGTTTCATCGAAGTCGGTTGAGCAGAAGTAGATGAAAAGCCATGTATATTAAATTCGTATGAGCTGAAGTCGGTTAAAAAATCGCGATTTTCATACAAAAGAAACATTTTTGAGTAAGAAGTATCCTTGCTCTGAATTAAATGAAATTTGGTCCCCTGGATATTATAAGTAGCGTATGTGAAAATTTTTTTTTAAATATAATTTTTATTTTAGCACTTATGACAGTTTTTCATTTAAGGCTATATGGGAAGGACACGAATCCTTGCGTCGTCATCAACCATATTTAAAATTCTTTCTAAAATAATTATATCGAAATATTAAATTGAAAAGGAACTCAAGACAAAATAATTAAATAACTTTGGATAAAAACCATACTGTTCGACTAAATTTATAAGTAAATTCATAACTTAAATATTTAAAATGTATATAGTCCTTGCCAATATATGCAAACGTGCGAATTATTCAGCCATGTCACAGAATACCATTCCGATCGGAATTGGTTTCAATTCCGTAAGTTGCTTCTTCAGAAAACGAAAAACGAAAATTTTCTTCGTACTCAAACCACTTTTAAATTTCAAAGTAGAATTGAAAAACACTTTTCTACTGACTTCATTTGCAGTAAATACTAAAAAACGTGCATACTTTTAGGAGTGTCAAATAAATATTTGGTCATGAGCTTTCCATGTTAATAAAAAGCTTAATGTGAGCTTTGCATCTAAAAGCAAGAGTAAATAAACGCCTCAAGGTATAAAAATTTTATCATTGTACAAACGAAACACAAAATAATCTAAAGCACCAAAAATGTACTTTTTCGGAATGACAACTACGGAATCAAAACCAATCCGAACGGAATAAGTGACACGGCTGATTATCGCTCTATGATAACTCCCATTTTTTTGCCGCCAAATATATGTAATTGCATTCCGATCGTTTTTGCTCTGCAGTCTTCAGATTCCGTTTGTTTTGTATTTCGATTTTACAATTATAAAGTTTTTATGCAAGATCTCAGGTTTTTTACTGTGTAATATTATTTTTTTCCCACGAAGGCTTTATATTACTGAAATAAATAAATAAATAAATGAGTAAATGAATAAATCAATAAATAAATAAATGCATAAATGAATAAATGCATAAATGAATAAATGCATAAATGAATAAATGCATAAATGAATAAATGCATAAATGAATAAATGCATAAATGAATAAATGCATAAATGAATAAATGCATAAATGAATAAATGCATAAATGAATAAATAAATAAATGAATAAATAAATAAATGAATAAATAAATAAATGAATAAATAAATAAATGAATAAATAAATAAATGAATAAATAAATAAATGAATAAATAAATAAATGAATAAATAAATAAATGAATAAATAAATAAATGAATAAATAAATAAATGAATAAATAAATAAATGAATAAATAAATAAATGAATAAATAAATAAATGAATAAATAAATAAATGAATAAATAAATAAATGAATAAATAAATAAATGAATAAATAAATAAATGAATAAATAAATAAATGAATAAATAAATAAATGAATAAATAAATAAATGAATAAATAAATAAATGAATAAATAAATAAATGAATAAATAAATAAATAAAGAGATCGTCTTAAGCTTTTTTATTAACATGAAAAGCTTATGCCAAATATTTATTTGACGCTCCTAAAAGTATGAAATTTTTTTTTGCATTTACTGCAACTGAAGTTAGCAGAAAAAGCCTTTGTCAATGTCATTTTTAAATTTAAAAGTGGTTTTATTACGAAGAAAAATTTTGTTTTTCGTTTTCTGAACAAGCAACTTACGAAATTAGAACCACTTTCGATCGGAATGGTATTTTATATATGGCCAGTTCTTGACTTCATATTTAAATATACAGCCATGTCAGAGAATACCATTCCGATTGGTGGTTACAATTCCGAAAGTTGCTTCTTCAGAAAACGAAAAACAAAAATTTTCTTCGTAATCAAATCACTTAAATATCAAAGTGGAATAGAAAAACACTTTTCTACTGACTTCATTTGCAGTAAATACTGAAGAATGTGCATACTTTTAGGAGCGTCGAATAAGTATTTGGTCATGAGCTTTCCATGTTAATAAAAAGCTCAATGTGAGCTTTGCATCTAAAAACAAGAGTAAACAAACGCCTCAAGGTGTAAAAGCTAAATAAAACTAAGAAAAATTTTTTGTTTTTAGATACAAAAAAATTAAAAAACTGATATTTTTATTATTTGGCAGATGTCGAAGAAAACTCGATAAAAGATATTTTTAGCAAAATGTGAGTTTTTTTCCAACTGGTTTAATTAATAAGGTGCCGCACACTGGTAAAAAGAGTCAATCTAGGTGGACATGGCTTATAACTTCTAAATGAAGAGTTCTATAAAAAAATGATTAAGACCTTTTTTTTGTAGAGAGATAACAAAATAGCGACCACAATGTTAAAAATATCTGTCTAATTTTTACAGAATTTATAGCCTACATTCTTGCCTATAACTCATCTATACAATTTTGTAAATCAGACTATTAGTATGGAAGATATGGTTTTTCCGAAGACTTAGGAATTTTATTGGTAAAATTGGTGTTATACAACAACATATACAGCCGTGTCACAGATTGTGTTCGGATTGGCTTTGATTCCGTAGTTGTCACAGATTCTGTTCGGATTGGCTTTGATTCCGTAGTTGTCATTTCGAAAAAGAACATTTTTGATGCTTTAGATTCCGTTTATTTTATCAGCCATGTCACAGAATACCATTCATTGTAAAAACGAAATACAAAATACATAAATGAAATCTAAAGCACCAAAAATGTACTTTTCGGAATGACAACTACGGTATCAAAACCAATCCGAATGGAATTTGTGACACGGCTGATGGTACTTTTAAACTCTATACTCAATTTTTCTGGAGCATATTTCATAAAAACCACTTCCAGACCAATCGTGCCCTTGGCATCTCGTAGTATTTGTATAGCGGGAACTATTATAGCTTCTAGCGCACTCTGTGGCATCATTACATATGATTTATAGATATTTTTGTCAAGTTCACCAGAATCGTAAAGTTCTGCCATTATCAATAACTTCTCAAATTGCTGGCACCCTGCCATTTTTCAAAAATATTCTGTATTGCATTTTTTAATTTGAATACTTTAACCGCCATTCAGTCTAATTAAAATGACCTTTTTATTAATTGAAAATAAGAAAATTTTTTTATACATTTTTTTTTCATATAATTTTTTATTTTTTTTTTTGCAAAGTTTCACCTCTAATACAATTACAAACATTCATTCATACATATTTGATTTCCTCTTTGAAATTAATTTTCTCGAATTACTCTGTCGCCTTTTTAAACTTATTGATAAAATGAGCCATAATTTATTGCAACGAGAGCATAAAAAAATCAAATAACTTTTATTTTTACATTATCAGCAGATTTCCATTTGAATGCATAAAATTCTTAAATTAGCTAATTAAACTTTATGAACTTTATTTACATAAAAATAAAAACCAAATAAAATGTCATTCAAAACTCATTTAACTAATATTGACTCATTTATTATCACAAGAAATGTTTTTATTTTTTTATGCAATTAAACACGATTTTGTTCTTTATATAGACGTATTAACATTTATTTTCATTATTATATTATTCCTTAATTCAATTTGTTTTTCTTTATATGTTTGTATTAATACAATTTTCATAATGCTCGGATGGAGGGGTAGTATATGAAGAAATTTTGAAATAAAACAAGCTCCTACCCACAGCAGACACACTACAAAAGATATACATACTGGTATACTTAACGTCAATTGAAGGTGACCACACGTCAGCCGAGAGAATTCATTATCATCTCACAATCATCATCATTATCATCATCAGCAAAACAACATGGACGTTTGGAAAAATCTATAGTAGTTTACTTAACAACATCTTGATGTAGGTGTAGATTTTCGTTTGAGGTTTTTTTTGTATCTTAATTTGTACGCTACCTACAGTGGGTGTATATGCATCTTTTCAATAATCAACAATTATTTGAAAACCATAAATTACATTTTTTATGTATGTATGTATTCGTAATCCTAAACAATTAAAGGAAATAATCGAATAATCGATTATTCGTGTTACAGAACATTCAAAAAATGGTGTATCGAGATAAATTAATTTAAAAAATTCAAAAATCGTTTACAGTAGTTACAAAAATGTTCAACTTTTTACATTAATCTCTAAAAATACATGTTTTTAAGCTGATATGGGATCACGGAAAACGAGTATAGTCATCATTTATTTTTCTTAAACAGTGTTTCCGAGATATTCGCAAAAAATCTTGAGAACTGTTCTGAACTATACACATTTTGCACTCTTGCATAGATATGTCTTCCCTCTTTCATCCAATATATAAAATAAGTTGATCGGATCAAAATTCACTGAGTTACAGATCTTAAGATTTTAAAAATTCGAGTATTTTTATTTATTTATTATTTCTTTTTTCAAAATATACCCTTAAGTAGTTCTATTTATAAGCCAAAAAATGTTTCTAAAAAATTTTTTTGCCACACCGCATGTGTTTCCAAATGCAATAAGCCTAAAACTGTTAATATCGGACAAAAAATGTGAAAGCTATAACATATTTAGTGAAAACATCCGAATTTGTATTTGCAGGAAAAATATTTATTTGTTCTTTGAAGCTTAAAAATTCGGCTCTTTAAAGCTTAACATTTTTGTAATCGAATGTACTATTTAATAAAATGATTAAACTATGGGTTTTTTAATTATTTGTGGTACTAAACAGCTTCCGAAATGACTACAATTGCTGAAAAATTAAAAAATTTAATAAAGTTCTTACTTTGATGAACTATAACTCAGTTATTCTTGATCCGATCAAAGCCAATAAGCCACTATTCGACGCCTAATTTTGTAGCCTTTCAATTATCAATCAGTCATGTCACAGAATACCATTCCGATCGGAAGTGGCTTTAATTCCGTAAGTTGCTTCTTCAGAAAACGAAAATTTTCTTCGCAATCTAACCACTTTTAAATTTCAAAGTGTAATTGAAACACACTTTTCTACTGACTTCATTTGCAGTAAATACTAAAAACGTGCATACTTTTAGGAGCGTCAAATAAATATTTTGGTCATGAGCTTTCCATGTTAATATGAGCTTTGTGAGCTTAATGTGAGCTTTGAATCTAAAAACAAGAGTAAACAAAACCCCTCAAAGGTAATAAAAACTTTATAATTTTAGAAACGAAATACAAAATAAACGGAATGGAAAGCACCATAAATGTACTTTTTCGGAATGACAACTACGGAATCAAAACGAATCCGAACGGAATCTGTGACATGGCTTAATGTAATTATATGCATATACATGCATATACATGACTCTAGATAGCGCTTTAAAGTGAAATACACATCGAAAGAAACAAATGCTTTTTTTGTTATTTTTTTTCTGTAAGACCAGCACTCAGGAATGAGCCCTATCTGGACAATTGCAAAGACCGAAATGAAAATTTTATATTTATTTTTCTCGTGTTTATCACATCCTGATTATGTAAGTTAAAAAAATTTAGACCTTTTCATATCACAATAAATCATTATGGGCAGTGCCACCACGCCCATTAAAAATAATAATATTTTTTTTACTTTGACTTCTTTGACAATGAAATTTAATGATTACAAAAGTAGGCGGTGCCACACCCACGCAAAAAATTATTTTTTGATATGTTCTAGGCATTCGAGAGTTATTCTCAAATTATTATCGAAAATAGGCTTTTTCAAGCAAAAATAAAAAAAATTCTTTGTAAAAACTCGTACACATTTTTAAAATTGCAAAAACTTTTACCTTTTAACCATTTTTCTTAAGGGCAAGTCTCTTACGAATAAAATAAGTCATGTATCATGAAAATCGATGGATAAATGTTGATTTTATTAGCAATTACATGAAAACACCCCGATACTTCAAAGGTATTTTCGGTAATAAACTTGTTTTTGGTTTAAAAATATTTATTAACGAAAGCACCTTTTAAATGGCTGGTTGTATTCACGTAATTGCTAATAAAATCAAGATTTATCCATCGATTTGCAAAATATATAGCTTATTTAATTCGTAGGAGTCCTCGTGAAAAATAGTTAAAATGGAAATTTCTTGAAGTTTTAAATTTTTTTACGAGTTTTTAGAGAGGAAAAATAATATATACATAATAGATTTGCTTATTCCTTATAACACAGAAGAAAATTGTTGAATTTCCTGTGATAAAGATTTTTATATAATCTTCTATGGAAATGTGTCGATTCAAAAAAAAAAGTTGTTGAATTTTCTGTGATAAAAGTTTTTTTTCTATATTTGATAAAAAAAAAATTGTTGAAAATATTTTTATTTTTTCCGAACGATTTTCTAAAAAATTTTATTTTCAACAAACATTAGATTTGAATCAAATACAGGTTTTTATTGAGTTTCATGCTATTTTCGAATATTACTGTTTTTAAATATTTACTTTTTTCTGTGTAACTCTTCTTCGAAAAAGACTATTTTTCTGATAAAAGAATGTTATTAATAGAACATGATAGTGAACACACAGGAAATATCCAGCAAATCCAGGTGGATATCAGACTTTTGGCAACTCTATAAAATTATGCCTCTTTCTATCATTTAATCTAAATTTCTAAAACCACTCTCTTTTTCTCGCCGTATTCATTCTATACGTAGCTGGTGATTCAGCCATAAAATTGTTGCAGCAACGATGCACGTGTTTCAGACTGTGGTGTTTTGAAAGTTTGTTCAATTCTATTTTATCGTACCTTGCGCCAGTTGTCTACAACGTCTTCTACCTCTTGATAATGATGATGATTGCCAATCATTTACGGCTGAATTTTTCTGATTACTTAGAAATTTTGTGTGTTTAACTGCGAAACAACAACAACAACAACAACAACAACAACAACAACAACAACAACAACAACAAGAAGAACCAACTAGTTTCTATTCAATTTTTTTTTCGTTTTTCCAATATCATGTGGGTGCTTTTTTTCTATTGTTTTGTTTTGTTTCTTTTTTTCGAAACCCCATAAAAACTGGCGGGAATAAATGAAATTTGCTTTGAAAATTTAATTTAATTTTATTTGTTTGGAATTTCAGTTTATATAAGCGGACTATGAAAACTCAACAAAATTAAAATTACTTTTAAATAAACAATTAATTTTCTTTGTTATTTATTTGTTTGCTTTTCGTTTTGTTTAATTTTAAATAATAAAAATTTTTTTTGTTGTATTTAAAAATTTCTTTCTGTTTTTTTTTAAATTTTCTTTGAAATTAAATTTCATATTTAAACAAAATTAAAATCTTTTCTGTTAAGTTTTTTTTTGTCTTTTTTTTGCTTTACTTTTTCTCTTTATTTTCTTGTTTTTGTTTGCCCTAGTTGCGATAAAACAAAAAATGTGTTTAATAGACATTTAAATGAAATACATATACACATGATAATTTTTCATTGTTTAAAACCATTTTTTTTGAGCGGAGAAAAATTATACTTACTTATGTACATACAAGAGTTTATAAAAGAGAATCTGGCGAATAAAATCATGAAGTTATTAAAAAGTTTATAATTTTTTGTGAAAAAAGTAATTTTTTCATAATAAAATATTCAGCTCGACACTGTGCAAAGCCCTTAATCACATTACATTTTTTCTTAATTTTTTAAGTTTTGGAGAGCAGTGCAAATATAATATGATAGGAAATTTTACCAGGTACAAAGAGTACAGCTATATTAAGATAAATACCAAATTGTCAAAGCTTTTACTAATGTTATCGATGAAAAATGAGGGCCTGTCAAAAAAATTAAAAAATGTTCAACTTAAAATTGACGTTTCAAGATTGAAACATTAAAGTGCTCCCAAGTTAGCGACTTATTCACGAATTCAGCGATTTAGTGGCTCTTTTTTCAACAGTTTTTTCTGTTGAGGTTTTTTTTATAAATAAAAAGTAGGCAGCACTTAAAGAAAACATTACGTTCATGATCCAATAATCAGGGGCCCGATTCTATTTTTGTGAAAAAGTAAAAATGAAAAATAAATTATCACTTCATTGAAAATGCGATTCTAGTTTTAGCTTTTATGAAAATTATCTGTCAAATTTTTCTCATCATCTGCATTTTTTTCATCATGAAAAAGTTGGCGAAAACTTAAATGATGACAACTTTTAATGACTTTTTTATTAACTTTTGCTTAAAAAATCATTTTATATGAAGTAAAAAACGCCACAATGTATTATTTATAATAATTGTTACAACAGTGATATAAACAAGAAATAAAAATGGAATAGTTTGGAAAATCCAAAAGTGCACGCCTCATAATCTCATTTACCTGGCCTTTACACATGCAAGTGCAAGTTCGAAAAACTCAATACACTCAAACTTTTCTACTAACACACTTTTGGTTCAGCTATGAGAAACACAGAGAAACGAATACAAATTGCTTTTTCGTTGATAATACGTACACAGAACTTGTATGCAAGTACTTACATGTCTAAACGCAGGGTTAGACCGTGAAATTAAATAGGCTTCTATTCCTAATTATACTGAAGCGTAAAAAATAAAAAAGACTCGATTTATAAAGTCTTTCGGTCGTTATCGTGACCACATACGGGATCCGTACATACAGACAAACGGACGTCCAAGACAGAACTTTTTTAAACAGTTTTTAATTAGTTTAAATAATAAAAATAACATTAAAAATGTCATGAGTGTTAAAAATAGTATTTTTCTTAATATGTGTGTGTATATATTTTTTACAAGTGCAATATATGATAATAATAGAGCCATTTTAAGTTTGAAAAATCGCGTGACGTGAGAGTAGTACCCACCTCAACGCTTCGCTTATGAGGCGTGCAATAGAATAACAGAGTTAAGTTATTTGCTATACATTTTTGTAACAAGTACATAAAACCATAAATTTTACAAAAGTAAACTTAATATTTAAAAACAACCCAATGGATAAAAAAAAATATGTTGCAAAGCTTCAGAAAACCAGAAAGTACATAATATGTATTTGCAATAAAATTATTTTTTATTTTAATTTGCTTATGATTCAAGAAATGAGCGGAATAAAACAAAAAGTGACAGATGGTTTTCTTAACGATTAAATTTTTCATAATTGCAATCAGAATCGGTCTAAATGAAAAATGAAGTGAAAATGATAAATTTTTTATCACTTCATTTTTATCATAAATTCAGAATCGACCCCCAGCTCAATGCAAATCGACAGCTGTTTATTGTTTACCATCGTAAAGATGTCAGACTTTATATATAAAAAACGTAAAAAAAATTTTTTATATATGGAGTTTGTTTGACATCTTCACGATTATGGCATTTTTGTTGTAGAGATGCGTAGACCTAATTATTGGATCATTTGCTTACATTTTGTATAGTTGTTTCTTTCTATCATTTGCTGTTTCTTTCTTTCAATCCTATAGCATAACAATGCAAGAAAAATGTAGTGTCATAAGGGCTTAACCATGGTGAAATAAGTATACAGGTGGCAGCATAACGTCAGCTGATTATTTTTTGCTCTGCTAGTTTTGTGCATAATCCACGTCCAGCACGTATATATTTTTGACAAGCATCATCTATTTTTTTGTTGTTGTATTGTTATTTTGTTTCCCTTATGCGGTCACCTGTATACTTATATCACCATGGGCTTAACAAAATGATATTTCCTTTGAGACACCTGAAAAGAGGCTGTTCACATATTTCGCAATGCCGTTTTTAGTTGTCGTCCCCATTCGTAACGCTACTTAAAAATTTTCGGTATAATTATCAACTCTAAAAAATTTTAAAAGGAAAAAAAAAACTGGTATTATTGTGTCATGAATTTACGTGTAGCACCTTGAAATCAATAAGATTTTTTCCATGAAAATAGATGGATAATTGTTGATATTATTCAAAATAAATTAAAAATAGCTATTAATACACGGTTGGTCGGGAAGGGATTTTGCGAAAAAAATACTCCACAAAATTTAAGTATAGGGTTTGAAAGCATTATAAATATAAATACTCTCAAAAAAAAAAAAATTAGAAAAATTATCGTAAGAGGAAATTATGACCATTTCTTATTTTTGTCTTGGGTGTTTCCATGGAAAATTCAAACCTTCATATCTCTTAAAGTAATAATTCTGCCAAAGAAAACCGACTTCAATACAAAGACCCCATTGAACAGATTACAAAACGGATGCAATTTCGCGTTAAGTCAAATGCTGTGTCCGTTTGCTAATTGTGTGTGTCCGTCCACAATTTTTCATGGTACCATGTCCATTCAGAAAAAAAATTTCGAAAATCGGTACAGAAATGGAGAAGATATTTAATATATGTATACGGCTATCACCTTTTCCGCCCTATTTCCACTTCTATGGGACCTAACTTCAAGTAAACCCTTTCCAAAAAAAAAAAAAATAATAATAAATAAATAAATAAATAAATAAATCAAATAAAATTTTTTCACAAATGACCGAGTTATGCTTGGAGGAGAAAATTTCCTCACCGATATTCGAAAAAAATATTACAGAATAAAACTGCAGGCAAACAAGCCCTTTTAAGCAAATAAATAGTTTTGAAAATCGGCTCAAAACTGACATTTAATCATGGGGGAGCAAATTTCCTCACCGGCTAAAACAAATTATGGGACTTACTGCAAGCAAACCCTTTCAAACCAAAAAAAAATGTTTTTTTAAATCGGTTGACAAATGAGAGAGTTATGCGTAGGGGACCGAATTCTTCCCCCATATTTACGAAAAAAAATGTTGGGACCAAACTGCAAGCAAAACCTTTCAAACAAAAAAATAATTTTGAAAATCGGTTGACAAATGATAGAGTTATGAGAGGGGAAGCGGATTCCCCCCGCCCGATTTTCGAAAAAAATTATGGGCCCAAACTAGGGAAGGGCAAGTGAAAAAAAATATCGATATATATATCGATATCGATATATTTTTAAATTTCGGTCGGCATCGATATATATGTATAGAATAACAAATATCGATATATCGAAATATCAATATTTTTCTAACAATGATAATTCATACATAGTCTCCATTTTTTTAAATAAAACAAAAAAAGTACATTTCTTATAAATAATTAAGCTGGAAAGAGTTAATTTCCAAGATCCTTACTGTTCCACCAATATTTCATGGAACATATATCAACAAAATTCCACTCAAAGAATGATAATTTTTCGAATAAATAAAACAAAAGATTTTGTCCGTAATATTCTATTTGATGAAGACTGTGCCGAAATGTTTTTAAAAATTGCACGAAAAACAAAACCAAAGCTCAAAAAATATCGAATTTGACACTGTCGATGTATTTGGAAAAAAATATTGATATATCGAAATTAAAAATATAGACGATATATATCGATATATTTTTAAGAAAATATCGATATATCGATATTTTTTGCCCATCCCTAGTTTATATCCAAAGAAATTTAATTATTTTGGCTTGAGTTCGGTTTTAAATTAATTGTTCAATTAAACTATATTTTTATTTAGAGATAAATGTGAAGCATGAAGACTTGAATTGAATTGAATCGATTTCGTAGATTTTCAGAATTTTCGAAAAATGTTTCTAGGAGTTTATTTAAAACCATCGTTTTGCAAGAAACTTTGAGAGATATCATTTCGAAAAAGTGTTTACGCAAAAAATCTTGTTAAAATGATATTCTGCGTTAAATTACATTTTAGCACCTGGAGAACTGCGTCCGTCGAATGTCGAAAATTAGACACGTTCAAGCAGGAAAGTGGTTCATGAGATATTTGGACATGTTAAACATTTGTTAAACATTTTAGCAAAAAATATTTTTCTTTCAAATGCTCCAAAAATCTATACAATTTTCGAAGGGAGCTTCGAGCTTGAAATTATCGACAAGTTCCAGAGATCCAATACTATAAGAATTATTTTTTTTTTTCATAAAAATGTTGTTTAAATTAATCGTTTATTTCTTTCCTCACCTTCGTTTCGTTTAAGAAAATATACCAAAAATAAAACAAAATTTATATTAATTTTCTCTTGAGGTTTTTCTTTTCCTTGTTTATTTGCAGTTTGTTGGTGTATCGTAAAAGAATTCAAGGTTTTTTATAGCGAATAAAAAAAATTCATATTTCTCTTTATTTTTCGTTGTGCTAATTTCCTTGGTTTTTAATATTTATCTAGCACGGAAATCATCAGAAATTTGTGCTGATGATTAGGGTGTCTCGTAACGACTGCAATACTATTGATGATTTGTTGTCTTAGGCTCGATACATGCCCCTCTGTTAAAAGAGGCACAAAAAGCTCTCCTTCAGCGGCAATATATCATGCTGAAATGTTCTACAAAAATATTTGCCATAAAATTCTAATATAGTTGTTCAAAGACACCCAAGCTCCTCCAGACTCAACTTGAACGCCAAAAATCATTCAAAACCCAAAATGTATTTAAGGTTTAATTTGTACTCATTCACAATAAGTACTCGGCATAGGAAATCTTGTAAGCCTTACGTTTAAGGTATAAGATGTCGTCAGAATTTTTATGTAAAACACCACGAGGAAAATTGTTGTAGAACATTTCAACCCGCTATATCGCTACTGAAGGGGAGTTTTTACTCCTTTTTTAAGCAAGGCACGAAAAGACCCATACCACGAATAGTTAGAGGGTTAAAATATTCCACAAAAATGTTCCTCGTGGTGTTTTACATGAAAACACACGAACGCATTTTATGTCTTAAACCCATGGCTTGAAAGATCTCCTATGCAGAGTCCCGATGTAAACTTTCAAAACGCCGATACATGTATATGGCTGATTCTCATTTCAAATGCTTTTTTCGTGTCCGTTGAAAGTATAGTAATAAAATATTTAAAAAAATAAATGGATAAATATTAAAATGCAACTGCTTTAACATGATTTAATAGATTATAAAAAAATGTTCAGAAGTTTTTTTTTGTGTAAGACTGTCGATTATATGCTCAATACGACGAACGAAAATACTGTTTATACTCTCTTCATACAAAATGGCGCGTCCGTAATGCATACTGTTGATTTTCCACATTAAGAAACTATGAATAAAAAAAACGAGATTAAATTTTTGGAAAATATTAGAAAATATATATATATATTATTTTAAAGTAATGTTGTCCGCAGTCTTGTGTATTGAGCGTTACGCTTTTTTAGTACGCTTCAATACTAAGTTTAATTATTAATGGGTCGATTGCTGAACTGATTGCTGTCAATTTCAGTTGCTTTTTAGTGATTTTCTGGCAACCACAAATTTTTAGTTGCCGGCTGGCAACGCAACTCTAGTTCGGTTGCCATCCATAATCGATCCATAAAATGGCATTAAAAAACATACCCTAAAATAACAGCGTAGGTTTGTACTTCTAAATATTGAAAGATTTTATGAACTTTGTTAAATACATAGTATTATATTGCAAAACGTTTCATTAATCAATCGTGGTTTGTATAAAAAAATGTATTGAATGTTACCCATATTTTTTTAAAATTTAATTTACATTTTTAAGTGAATAACTAAGGAGTGTCTGTTAAAATACATAGAAGATTATACATCTAAATTTTTGTAAACTCAAAATATAGTATGTGTTCTGAAAAAATATAGAATTCGTAGGAAAATGTATTGATCGTTACGTAAAAAATTTTAAATATACCTGACTGTTCTGTAAACCGAGTCGATTTAAAAACGCTCGATTTAGAAAAATTTAATCCACAAATAGCTAAATTTTCTTAGACTTTTTGCAGTTTCATATGTTTAGAGCTTAAAATATCATATCTGAAATTAATTCACTATATGAGTGATTCCACGTTAAACGGAACTATGCAAGGAAAAAATAATTTTCTTATTTTTAATAAAAATCTCACAATTGATGTTTTTTAGAGTATGACAATTATAGAAAAATAAATAAATAAAAATAAATTATTTAATATATTTTTAAGCAATTTGAGGCACTTTTAAATGATCACCTATGATATATTTTGCTCTCCTTCTTCGTATTTTTAATATTTATTTCAGATTTTCTTTTCTGCTCTTTCTCATTATTAATAAAAACCCTTATCTCTGAAAGGAATATACTTTATTCGCTTTGTATTGAATTAAAAAAAAAATACTCAGCTAGAGTATTCTGCTGTCTATAATAGAACGGATACCAAATAATTTAATATGTTATTATTTTCTTATGATTTATTTCTATATTATTTATATGAATGAAATCAATAAAAAGTTTTATTTCTTCGAATTTTTTAAATTTTCGTATTAGGTCACACCCGTCACATTTTAAAAATAGTTTTTTGTAAAAAAAAACTGGCTTTTTGTCACTTAATAAATATGTAATACAGCTAAAAACACTTTGAACAGACAGCTATACCAAAATTATTGTGTACGTTATAGTAAACATTTTACAGAATGTATGCTGAAAGTCATAATTCTTTAAAACTAAGATTTCTAAGGTCACACCCGTCGCAGCTTTCTGACGACCATTCTGAGTATGAATCGTGTTCTTTCAGTGTCTACCCGTTTTTCAACGACTTTAAGCTTAATGACTTTGCGAGTCGCAAACTTTTTTAAAGTAAAAAATTTTATATTCATTATTTATAACAAAAAATATGTGTAAAGTGGTCACACCCGGCTAAATGGAATTACTCATTTATTAAAAATAATATAAAATTAACTTTTTGCAGCATAATTAACTTTATTATTATTGTGATATAAAAACCAAATTAAATCACACTAATTCTGAGCAAAAGTAGTGGTAACGTTTTTTGGGAAAATATTCGCCAAGTGCAACCGTATCTTTACGTTTAAGATGTAGAATGTGTTTAGCAGTTTTATGTAAAATACCAACGAAAAAATTTTCGTAGAGCATTTGAACTCTCTAATTCTTTGCTGAATGGGGGATTTTCCTCTTTTTTAAAAAAGGGCACAAAATTCCCTTCAGATACTATATAGCGGGCTGACATGTTCTACAAATATATTTCCCATAAAATTGAACCATAAGTTTTTAAAGACATTAAAGTTCCAAGCTGAGCTGGAATGCCAGAAATAATTTAAAACTTAAAAAGTGCTTAAGGGTTAATTTCATACTTATTCACAATTAGTACTCGACATAGAAAACTTGCATGCATTTCGTTTAAAGTATATGACGTGCGCAGCACTTTTATGTAAAACACCACAAGTAACATTTTTGTGAAACATTTTAACCCTCTAACCCTTCGCTGTATGGGTCTTTTAGTGCATTTCTTAAAAAATAAGCCAATAACTCCTCTTCAGCGTATAAAAAGATAGTTTTTAATAACTAAATTCTAATAGTAAAATCCCATGGCATTTTTTTTTGCCCAAATTATTGAAACGCCTAATTTCAAAGATAAACCAACATAAATTTCATTAAGTGGAACGAATGGAATTGAAACATAATTTTTCTTTTTTAATAAACTTTATTTCGTTTTTCAGTCATTTCGTTTGTCAGTCATTTCGTTTGTCAGTCATTTCGTTTATCAGTCATTTCGTTTATCAGTCATTTCGTTTATCAGTCATTTCGTTTATCAGTCATTTCGTTTATCAGTCATTTCTTTTATCAGTCATTTAGTTTATCAGTCATTTCGTTTGTCAGTCATTTCGTTTGTCAGTCATTTCGTTTATCAGTCATTTCGTTTATCAGTCATTTCGTTTATCAGTCATTTCGTTTATCAGTCATTTCGTTTATCAGTCATTTTGTTTATCAGTCATTTCATTTATCAGTCATTTCGTTTATCAGTCATTTTGTTTATCAGTCATTTCGCTTATCAGTCATTTCGTTTATCAGTCATTTCGTTTATCAGTCATTTCGTTTATCAGTCATTTCGTTTATCAGTCATTTCGTTTATCAGTCATTTCGTTTATCAGTCATTTCGTTTATCCGTCATTTCGTTTATCAGTCATTTCGTTTATCAGTCATTTCGTTTATCAGTCATTTTGTTTATCAGTCATTTCGTTTATCAGTCATTTCGTTTATCAGTCATTTCGTTTATCAGTCATTTCGTTTATCAGTCATTTCGTTTATCAGTCATTTCGTTTATCAGTCATTTCGTTTATCAGTCATTTCGTTTATCAGTCATTTCGTTTATCAGTCATTTCGTTTATCAGTCATTTCGTTTATCAGTCATTTCTTTTATCAGTCATTTAGTTTATCAGTCATTTCGTTTGTCAGTCATTTCGTTTGTCAGTCATTTCGTTTATCAGTCATTTCGTTTATCAGTCATTTCGTTTATCAGTCATTTCGTTTATCAGTCATTTCGTTTATCAGTCATTTTGTTTATCAGTCATTTCGTTTATCAGTCATTTCGTTTATCAGTCATTTCGTTTATCAGTCATTTCGTTTATCAGTCATTTCGTTTATCAGTCATTTCGTTTATCAGTCATTTCGTTTATCAGTCATTTCGTTTATCAGTCATTTCGTTTATCAGTCATTTCGTTTATCAGTCATTTCGTTTATCAGTCATTTCGTTTATCAGTCATTTCGTTTATCAGTCATTTCGTTTATCAGTCATTTTGTTTATCAGTCATTTCGTTTATCAGTCATTTCGTTTATCAGTCATTTCGTTTATCAGTCATTTCGTTTATCAGTCATTTCGTTTATCAGTCATTTCGTTTATCAGTCATTTCGTTTATCAGTCATTTCGTTTATCAGTCATTTCGTTTATCAGTCATTTCGTTTATCAGTCATTTCGTTTATCAGTCATTTCGTTTATCAGTCATTTCGTTTATCAGTCATTTCGTTTATCAGTCATTTCGTTTATCAGTCATTTCGTTTATCAGTCATTTCGTTTATCAGTCATTTCGTTTATCAGTCATTTCGTTTATCAGTCATTTCGTATTCAATATAACACTGAAGATGGCACATAGCCGAAACCGGTCTGTTTACAAACCAAATTTGACGTGGGATGACGGAAAATCGTTCCAAATTAAAAAAAAACCCCGTCGGAAGAAAAACACAACACTTTAAGCTTAATGACTTTGCGAGTCGCAAACTTTTTTAAAGTAAAAAATTTTATATTCTGTATTTATAACAAGAAATATGTGCAATGTGGTCACACCCGGCTAAATGGTATTACTCATATATGATTTAAAACACATCAATGGGGGACATTAAAAAAAGTTAGCAGCAGACGAAGGGTAGAAACGATATAAAGAATTTATCTGTTTACAAAATTTCGGATTTCCTTTGAAAAAAAAATTGCTTCTATTGCACTGTGGGTTGCTATATTTTCGAAGAATGTATTAGGTAGGTCGTATTTTGCTACGAATAATTATCTGAAATCGACAAAACTTTTAACTTTTTTGCTCGATTTTATTAAAGTTAGTCTTATTTGAATGAAGAATTAGCCTACCTTTCTTTCGCTCATGTATAAATGTTAGTAAAGAATTATTTTAAAACATACAAACTTCTTATTTTTCCATCTTAACCCAAGTCAAAAGTGAAAAAGTGGTCATAACTTTTAATTTCGTCCTGCGATTATAATAATTTTTTTTTGTTTTTTAGAAAGTAGATGTATAGTGCTTTTAAACTCTATACTCATATTTTTGTGATGTATTTTTTTTTGCAAAAATCATTCCTGGAACAACAACAGCGGAAGCAAATGTTTGAGCGTTACATTTGTGAAAAAATCTAAAAATATAATTTTATTTCAGGAACAAAACTATAATATTAATCCTATCTACTTTCTCATATTTCATTAAAATACATTGGCAAAAAAAAATGAAAATCACCCATATATATTTTTGGTGCCCTCTACTAGAATCAGTCGTTAGTACGTACCTTGTTATTTAAAAAACTTATATTGTTTTTCAGTGTTATCAATTTCTTAAAGTTTTAATTATTTAATTTTTTGTTATTTACATGATTTAAGTGGAGGGTCTTTTATAATGCTTCGAATTCAGACAAAATATTTGTTTATAAAGAAAACTTGGTAGTGCAAGGGTTAACATTTAAACACCCACCTCATCTAGTGCTAATATTTTGTTAACAAAACTACTAGTTAGTTTGTTAGCTGGAACTTTCTCTCACCTGGTAAACTAAATTAAACTTCAAAGCTCAATTGATCGATTATATGATATCCCATGACTTAAGTTAAATATTCTTAATAACTTTTGAATAGCTTCTAGTAAATTTAGTCTCTATTTTTCCTCTGTAACAAATTGTCATTGTAAACAATTTATTGATGGGGGTTTCTGCTTTTTTTTTAAATCGTGTTTTGTTCAATTGTTTATTAAATTGATAGCATTTTTCGTTTATATATGTATTTGCTTTTTTCTTTATATTTTATTTTCAATTATTTAGTGTGGGTTGTATGTGACTAGAGTCCATAAAAGCGAAAATTTCTCTCAAATATTTGTTAACAAAAAAAAAAAACTACATTTTAGGGTCAATTGAGTTTGACACCATAGAAGCTATTTTTTATAGTTTGACAAAATGCTACACAAAAAAGATGAAAGGAAAATTTAAACCGAAAGTGTGACAGAGACATAAACAGACCTTTTGAAATATAAATGGTTTTTTTTGTTGTATTAATATTGGAACATTGCGAAGAAATACAAGAAAAAAGTCCACCTCTAACAAAACTTGGATTTTGGAATTCCCATAAAAAGAGAGATTTCAAAGCTGCTTAGCTAACGAAAAAATGGCTACATGTGCCTTCTTGGGACGTTTATTTAAACTAATGAGGAGACATGTCATAATTGTCTGAGCTTCCGCCTGAAGTTTACATCTGGCATTCATTTTGGAGGGAGTTAAATTTCCTCTCCTTTTAAATATAAATATGTCTTTATACTAACTTGACATAGCAAATCTTGTAAGCCTTACGTTTAAGGTATAAGAAATGTTTAGGACTTTTATGTAAAATATCACGACGGACATTTTTGTAGAACACTTTAACCCTTTAGGTCTTCGTGGTATGGGTCTTTGTGCCCCTTTCTTAAATAAGGGGCAAAAACTCCACTTCAACGGCGATATAGCGGGCTGAAATGTACTAAGTAAGTAAAGGTCTTTCGCGTGGTATTTTACATAAAAATGCTGAACACATCATATACCTTAAACGTAAGGCTTACAAGATATCCTCAGTCGATTACTAATTGTGGATAAGTATGAAATTAATCCTCAAACACTTTAGGTTTTTAATGATTTTTGGCGTTGAAGTATAGCCAGAAGCTTTTGGTGTCTTTTTAAGATCTATATATATTATAATTTTATGGCGAATATTTTCGTAGAACATTTCAAACCGCTACATTGCCG
Organism: Panzeria rudis; assembly: GCA_956483635.1. Classification (NCBI taxonomy): domain Eukaryota; kingdom Metazoa; phylum Arthropoda; class Insecta; order Diptera; family Tachinidae; genus Panzeria; species Panzeria rudis. The sequence goes on along the minus strand of OY101451.1, from coordinate 87,289,818 downwards.
CTGAACGGGATTTTCTGCTCCTTTTCTAAAAAAAAGGGACGTAAAGACCCATTCAGCTAAGAGTCAGAGGGTTAAAATGTTTCTCAAAAATGTTTATCCTGGTGTGCAGAATGCATCTTATATCTGAAATATAGGCTTACAAGAATTCTTAGGGCGAATACTAATTTTGAATAACATCGCTTTCGCACTAGCAAAATTTACTTTTCAAAGTTTTAATTCTCTTCACTCTGAGCGGCCTGAAATGTTCTACAAAATTGTTTCCCGCCATAAAATTCTACTATGGGTCTTCAAAGGCACCGAACCTCCTGACTTAACTTGAACGTCAAAAATCATTCAAAGCTTAGAAACTGTTTTAAGGGTTAATTTTGTACTTACACCACTTTCGCACTAGCAAAGTTTACTTTTCAAGGTTTTAATTCATCCGGTAGAAAGAGAGGAATACTTCATCTCTCTGTCTTTCTACCGATTGAATTAAAACTTCCAAAAGTAAGTACGAAATTAACCCTTAATCAGTCTTTAAGCTTTGAATGATTTTTGACGTTCAAGTTAAGTCAGGAGCTTTGGTGTCTTTGAGGATTTATAGTATGATTTTATGGCGGGAAACAATTTTCCCAATTGCCCCTTATTTAAGAAAGAAACAAAAAGACCCATATAACGAAGAGTTAGAGGGTTAAAATGTTCTACAAAAAATTTCTACGTGGTGTTTTACATAATAGTGCTGAATACATCTTAAACGTAAGGCTTACAAGAGTTTCTATGGCGACTACTAATTGTGAATATGTTCAAAATTAACCCTTAAACGCATGTTAAGTTTTAATCGATTTCTGATGTTCAAGTTGAGTCCGGAGCTTGGGTGTATTTGAAGACTTATAGTAGAATTTTATAGCGACTATTTTTGTGGAACATATCAGGCTGCTATATCGCCTCTGAACGGGAGACTCATACAAAGTAGAGTTAGAGGGTTAAATTTTTCTACAAAAACGGAAAAAAGGGTGAAAATTTAACTCCCACCAAAATGAATGCCAGCTGTAAACTTTTAAAACGCCGATATACGTATATATTTTTTGGCGCCCTCTACCAGAATCAGTCGTTAGAAAGAACCATGTAATTTTGTTGTTGTGCAGTGTTATGAAATGGCAAACCAAACTAATCACGAAGGAACTACACTCTAAAACATTACTTAAAATTTACGATCATATATTGTCTAAATTTGTGTTGAAAATTTTTAATTGTCTAAAATTACATCGATTTTGTAATGATTTTATTAAAGAAAAAACCTTTCAAATTAAATATATTTAGTCCAAGTGGAAAACATTTAACATAAAGTATAATACGGCTATGGCTGAATGGTAGATACGTCAGACTATCAGTCAGGAGGTCGCGGTTCAAACCTGCACGTAGCCAATTGCTTTGTTTTAGTAAAAACATTTTGTTCAAAAATAATGCGTGTGTAATTTTAGGTCGATAATAATCTGTAAAGTGTTGTCGACTATTATCGACCTAATTTTCAACAAAAGTGTTTTAGAGTGTAGCAACTCTTAAATTGGTTGTCAAACAAAGAAATGCTGTCAACTCAAATATGTGAACGACTAAAAAACGGCCTTTTGAATATGGAAAACATTTTTATAGGAAATAAAATATTGTAAAAAATCCTCGAAAATGCCTACCACTTGGCCAAATATGGCTCATCTTTTACTATAGGTGAAGGGTAATCCAAAGGATCCTATATGGAATCTCTTTTCATCACATATCTGGAATAACTTTTACAAATTAAAATAATTAATTTTGAAAAAAATTTTTTACTGAAATTTCTTGAGAAGATTGCTGACCATTTTGGTTGAATATGGTGGTATTTTACTCCGCTTATATGGGGAGGGTAGTCCAGAGGGTCCTTAATTGAAACAAAAAATGTTTTTATTTTATCGTCTTTTTTGGCATAAATCTGTATGCATGTATTTGTTAATTTTAAAATGTTTTCAATAATAAAAACAAACTTTTTGCACTAATTTGATTGAAAGTTGAAAAGAAAAGATTAACAATTATTCACCTTTCATTTTTAATTTACACTCTTGAATTTGCTTTCAATAAACTTCCCTTGATTTGCTTATTTACGACAGCAGTCAGCACGTATGACCCAGGACTATATTTTCATAATGATATTGCTTTTTAATACATTTAAATAGCTTCCTTCTGTTAAGCAATACAAAAGTAATTTCTCTTTTGCTCACAGCTCGTTGGAAAAATGTTTCCTTTTATTTTACCTCAAGCTAGACATGGATATGTATGTGGTTTTTTGTGTGTTTTGTACATCAGTTATAAAAAACAAAAGAATAATATTTCAAGTGTCTTGCAAAAAATCAACCATAAAAATACGTGTGTTGTGCTTATCACTGCCACAGCCAACTTTCATACTTCAAACCCAAATCCAATTTACTAACGTACTTACTGCACATCTGAATGTAAGTCTAGGTGTTCGTTAACATGCCACTTCCATACATACTGTCCTAACCGTTTGTTATACACATACGCTTGCCAATTTTTTTTGCTGATATTTCACACACATACCACCACTCTTACTTATTACATACCATACATTTTGTCGTCCCTTTAATTTCCGTTATGGCATGACGATTGCTTTTGTTCCTTCAGCAACCTTATGTGTTGGATATGCCCTTAAAACCACTTCTCAAATACCTCAACTTGGCAAAAATATATAAAAAAGAGGAAGTTGAAAAAAAATCATGTGTCGGTATGTGTGCATGGCATTTAAAAATTTCGAAATGTCAGAAAATTTATGGCATTTAAATGAAAAATTGCAATAACTTTTGAGGCAAGTTGGAAATATTATTTTAGTGGTGCAAATGACTCAGTATTTAATTGAAATATTGACAGTATAGCACCTTGAAGCTTTTAAAGGGAATTAACCCATACAGGACCAAGGCTATCAGGCTGAAATCGTATATCTTATTGAAATCGGTTTATTGTATTCAAAAATACATCAAAAGTGTCCTAAATTCACTAATAAATTCATTAAAAAAGTTACTCCGAAAACTTTAAAATTTTCGGAAAATTTAGCACTTACTCGAAATCAGATAAAAAAATTGCATTAAATTCACAAGAAACACATAATTTCAAGAAATAAATAAAAAACCCGGAAATCGAAAATACTGCGAACAAAATTTTAAATGTCCGAAAATTTTTCAGAAATGGTAATCCACCAGAAACACACAATTTCACTACGTAAATTAAAAACCATCTTCATACACAGAAAAAATTATTTTACATAATTTCAATGAATGACATTCATTGACTTAAATTCATTAGTTTGTTGCAGAAATACGTTGATTCTATGTACGCATACATTGTTTCAATGAAAATATTCATCGAAGTTCATTGTAAAACGTTTCATTGAAAGCATTCGTTGTTGTTATTCATTAATAAAATTAATGAAGTATTTAATTGATTTAACGAACTAGTATATTATGTAGAAATTAATGAACAATTCGTTAAAAACAATGAACTTTTTCCTTTTAGTGTTTCGAAACTACTCCGAAAAAAATCGAAAATTCGGAATCTAACACAACGAAAATGCAACAATAGTGCCCTTAATCCACTAGAAACCCATAATATCCTTAAAAAAATTTTAAATTCTAAAAGATTTAAGTTACTCCGAAAAAAAGAAATTATTTTTTTAATTCGAAGTTTAGAACATATCGAAAAATGCACCAATAGCGCCTAAAAAATCCACCAGACAGTCATAAGTTCTCTTAGAAAAAAACTCAAAAAAATCTAAGTTATTCCGAAAAAGCGGAAAATTCTCCGAAAATTTTAAACGCAACACATATTAAAGAGTTCATTAGAAACACATAATTTTCTTAAATAAACAAATTCCTTAACAAGTCCTTAACGAAATCGAAAAAAACAACATTAATCCGAGAAATATGGAAAATTTGCTTAAATATCAAAATTTAACACAATCGAAAATACATCAGAAGCATTTTCAATTTCACAGAAAGCCATAATTTTCTTAAAGGAATTGGAAATTCACCAAAAATCAAAGTAACTTTGGAAAAAATCGAAGTTACACCGAAAAAAATCTAAAATTCTTTGATACTTCGCAGTTTTATACACATTGGAACATGTATCAAAAGTAACTTAAATACACCAGAAATACATTATTTTCCTGAAGAAATCGGAATTTCCCCAAAAAAAAAGTTACTCCGAAAAAAATTATAAATTCTCCGAAAATTCGATATATTGCGAATATTCGGAAACGCATGAAACATATTGCTTTAAATGTACTAGAAAGCCATAATTTTCAATAAACCGGAAACTCGCAAGAAACTGAAGTTACTCCGAAGAAATCAAAAATTCTCCGAAAAATTTTAAATGTGACACATATTTAAAAAAAATACACATAGTTTCTTAATTCCACTAGAAACCCAAAATTTCACAAAAAAAAAACGAAAATTCGCAAAAATCGAAATTACACCAAAAAAATTTAAAACTTTACGAAAATTGGAAGTTTAACGCATGATTCGAAAATGCAATAAGAATTCTTTATACCCATCAAAAACATATAATTTCCTTAAAGAAATCGAAAATAACCGAGTTATTCCGAAAAAATAAAAATAGTTATAGGAAATTTCGAAAATTCAAAAGTATCTGTTGGAACAACACTTTGACAAACTAATCGTTACTTTTTAGGTGTGTGTTTATTTGAGCTTCTGGCAACTCTGAGATTAAGTTAAATTCTTAGTTTTGTAAAAAATTCACAAATTCACAATTAAAAAATGTGCCTTATTTATGTATATCCTCGAATAGTGTTGATCCTTGGTTACAATTTAAATTTCGTCTAAATGAGTGACAATCAAAGATATACCCATATATGAATAAAATCTCTCCGAGATCACCAAAAAGTGCCTTAAGTTAAATTTTCAAAGTTTTGAAAAAAAAAATCACAAATACAATTGAAAAATAACATTAAATTCGAAATTATAGATGATAACTTCAAAAGGCTCAACCGATTTTTTTTTCAAATATAGATTAGAAGATTTTAGATTAGAAGATTTTAGACAAATTGTTTGTCTAAAAATATTTACAAATTGTAAACAAAACAATTTACTAAATCAAACAAAAGAATTTACTGGATTTTCTTGAAAATATTAAACAATATTTTTGTCTGAATTTATAAAACAATTAGTCTAAAACTACTAACAAATTCTAAACCAAATAGTTTACCTAATTAAACAAAAATATTTAGTGGATTTTTTTAATATATCAATCAAAATTTTGGTCTGTGTTATCATCATCATCATCATGCATTAAACATTTATGAAATTTCTCTTTGTTAAATGTGTTCAAGTCTGAATGTTTATCTTAAGACTCTAAAAGAATGAATGAGAATTAATGCAACGACATTAACGAATTGATTCACTTAAAAATCTGCAGTAAACAAACTTGGTACAATCGCATTCCTTTTGCTATTATTATTGTTGTTGTTGTTGTTATTTGTGTGTATATCGTCATCGGGGTTGTTTTTTTACAGTACAGTTTTTCTTGTTGTTTTTGGTGTTTGCGTTCTAAATAAGAGTTAAACAAACAATTCATAGATTATGGACAGAACATTTACTGAAAATTAAATTTATTTTTAGACAAACTTTTGTTTGAAAATTTTTTTATCATAATTTTTTTCTGTGAAGCCACCTTTCAAACACAAAAAAAAACTAAATCAAAATCGCTCCAGCCGTTTAGGCTCTACGAGGTAACATACAGACACATAGATACAGATACACATGATAGATAAAAACACTTCATGTGTATTTAAGCGCTACATAATTATTAGATTTCGGTGCTTCATAGGGTCGTAAATTTAAAAATCATTTCATTATAATTCCATTTCCTTATTTCGTTACATTTTGCTTTTTAATTATTTTTCTTCATATTCTATCAACGATGTTGATCATAAAAGTAATGCCATTTCAAATAACTTCATTTGATTATTAGATATTATCGCATTTATCTTGTTAAACATTTTGAACATTGAAAAAATTTCATTAAAAATCCATTACCTTCAAAAAAAAATAAAAAATAACATAAAATATTACCAGCAACTGCTGTTACTTTTCCCACATTGCAGCAGACAACACTGGCAATAATTTCATTTAGCTGCTAGTGGTTGCCAACATCTTTGTCGACTTAAAGTATATATTAAAATTTGGGTAGACATTATTAAATAACTTTTACGTTTTTCACTCTTCCATTAAGTAATAGTAGAAATTTATTATTTGAAAGTTTGTAAAACTCCTTTTAAGGGATTTCTATAGTACCGCCTCTATAGTACATAATTTAAACCTCAACCCTTGAATGTTATTACATCTCAAAAAGTACATGCTGCTGCTTTGTCTGACTGTAACATCCATAAAATCTATTGGTTAGGTAAAGGTGCATCTGTCGGCATGTTACACTTTTTGCACACATTTCTGAAAAATGCAATAGAAAATTGTTATTTATTTTTTCGTTTCTCTCTTTACTTATACAATATATGCACATTCATATAAACTGGCTGTAATTTTAATTTTATTTCTCACCTCCAGAGCTTGGTTTTATTTTGTCATCTATTTTGTTGAATGTATGAGTATAGGTAACCCTTCTATAATGCGGTTGATACATACCTTGCAAAAAAAGTCATGAATTGATTGAAAGAAACCGCGTTCTAGGGCTGCCCCAGTTTTCAATTCGTGTTAGAGTGAAACCGCATTGAGGAAAACCATGTTATAAAAGGGTTGCCTGTATATTAAAAAAAAAAAACAGAAAACTCTAACCATTAATTTCCATTTTTCCAGTTCAGCTAAAAATTTTGTAATCTTTCTTACAATCGGGCTTCTGAAAACATGTACATTGTTGTAAATTACAACAATGACAACAAATTTCGTAAAATGATAACAACATTAGTAAGTTGTAACATTGACATTGATGTGAGCAAGTTTGTGGCAAAGAGAATGAAAAAATATCTACAGCGTTAAGAAAGAAATATGATTTCAAATACAATTGAAATATAAATAGTTCTTGCAAAAAAACCGACTACAAAATATGCTTGGCTACATCGGCAAAAAATCTATGCAACATATGCGCCAAAACGCTCGTACATTTTGCGAAATAATTCGTAATTTCGCATCACGAAATTCTATCGTAAAATATACGAACTGTACGAAAATAATTAAAAATAAAAGTAAAAAAAGTTTGACTCGACCGGGGCGCGAACTTGCAATCTTCATTTTTCAAGCCAAGTACTCTACACACTGAGCCATTTTCTACTTATTTTATAAGAGCTAAAAAATTTTTTTATTTACTTACATATGAAAAATACGTAAATATATAAAAAAAATTATTTTAATTTGTTTTTTTTATTTCAAATATATTTTTAAACAAAGAAAAATGTTTACGAAAGGTTTTCATTGCATTCGCAAATGCAAAAAAAGAAAAAAAAATTGACTAAATTTTTTTCTTAATACATACGAAAGTTTCGTTTATTCTGCAAAAAAGTAACTACGAAAGTTTTTTTTCGCAAAATGTTGCATGGATTATTTTGAGTGTAGAGAAAACTAGCAAGCAGTGAAAGAGTAAATTTTCTAGAGAAAATTAGCTTAAACTGAGCGTCAATTCTCTACACAAAATTACCTTGCTGTGAGAGCTATTTTTCACAGAGAGCAAGATTTTTCAAATATTGCAAATTTTCTATAGAAATAGCTCAAAATGGGAGAAATTTATAATGCAAGCAATTTCTCTCCGACCTTTTTTTGTAAAGAAAATTATCTCTCAAAGAGAGCAATTTTTCTACACAGAAAAACGTTTGAACATAAATAGTATGAAAATTAGATCACAATGAGAATAATTGTTCTATAAAAAACTGGCTTACAATAAGATTAGTTTTTCTAGAGAAAATTTTAGCTGGAAATGAACCTAATTTTTCTATAGGAGTAAGTTTTCTGTAGGAAATTAGCTTTCAATGAGAATAAAATTTCTAGTGAAAATTTTGTAGAGAAAATTTGCTTAAACTGATACTCAATTCTCTAGACAAAATTAACTCACACTGAGAGTAATTTTTCACAAAAAGAGCAATTTTCTATAAAAAAGATAACTCATAATAGGAGCAACTTTACGCTTGAAAATTGATTTATAATGCAAGCAATTTCTCTCTGTGCTAATTTTCTATAAGCAAATTTTATATAAAAATTAAGTATTTTCTATAGAAAATTATCTTAATGAGAGCAAGTTTTCTATAGAAATCTCTTAACGAGAGCAATTTTTCTATAGAAAATTAGATCTCAATGAATAAATTTTTCTAGAAAAAAAATTTGCTAACAATGAGAGCAGTTGTTCTAGAGAAAATTAGCTGGGAATAGGCTGGGAATCTTTCTATACGAAATTAGTTTACAATGAGAGTAATTTTTCTATAGAAAATTAGCTCTCAATGAGATCAATTCTTCCATAGACAATCAGTTCTCAATGATAGCAATTTTTCTATAGATAACACTGTACAGCAAAAAAAAAACTGGTCTAACGACTGATTCTTGCGAATAGTTATAGTGACTCGTCATATGAAAATGTGTAAACATAACGGTTAAGGTATAAGATGTGTTCGGCACTTTTATGTAAAACACCACGAGGAAGATTTTTGTGTAACATTTTAACCCACTAACTATTCGTTGTAAGGGTCTTTTTGTCCCTTTATTAAAAAAGGGGCAAACAACTTCTCTTCAGCGGCGATATAGCGGTACATTAAACGTAAGGCTTAAAAGATTTTTTATGACGAGTACTAATTGCGAATAAGTATGAAATTAACCCTTAAAAATCCTAAGAACTCAAAATGGATCTACAACATGGTAATAAAGCCCATACTCACATATGGCGCGCTAGTATGGTGGACTGCATTAGATAAGATCACCTACTGTCGGATCATAGCAAAGATCCTGCGTACATCAGCTTTCATGATTACAGGCGCTCCACGCACCACTCAGACAACTGGCCATGAACTCTGCTATCAGGCTTGAGGCAGCAGGTGCATGGAAAAAGGCACCCAAGGGACACGCCAACATTTTGGAACTCCTAAACGGTCAGCCGGAAAACATTGATTACTGCTCAGCCATTCCTCTGCCTTATAAAAGATTTGCCGTGATGCTCTCGGGCTCGTCCTCCTCTCGTCAGGGATTTACACGGACTGATCTACATCGGACATTGGAGTGGGTGGCGGCGTCTTTATTCCCCGTTAACAACAGAGAATAAAGTTTAAGCTACAGGATAAATGTAGCGTGCTACAGGCCGAAATATCAGCCATAAAAAGAGCAGCTAACTGGATATCCAAATTTGTACGGACAGCAAAGCTGCGATCAAGTCTCTGTCGGGTGTTTACACGACATCCAATTTGGTGTATGAATGCTGGATATCTCTAAACGAGATAGCGAGACATTCAAACCTAGAGATACTCTGGGTCCCAGGTCACAGCAATGATGGTCAAACGAGGTCACCTGCTCGACTTCGAGGCTTATATGGCCCCAATACGATTGTAGTAGATCTGCAATCCTAGAGGGGACCCCTCGTGGGCAAATACGCACACTTGTGGCGGTAATTACATGACACTGTTTTATTGGTGCGCATGCTAGGAGATTGAATCTACCGTATAATGATTTCTGTAGAAGTTGTCATAATGAGGAGGAGGAAGCACCTCCTCTGTATGCCCCGCTCTCTCTCTCTCTCTGTCTCTCTCTGAGCAAAGGGTGGTTTCACTGGGCAGCCCGCTGCTTCAGGATCTGCGACATTAGACTGATAAATTCTTTCATTCGATCGTCGGGTTGGTTCAACACTGATCCGAATAGGGAAACATTGAAGGGGGTTCTACTTATCTTCACGTTCCCGCTTCAGGTAACACAACGGGACCTATAAGGACCCAAGTGGACTGGTTTTTTTAAATCTTTAGACTGGCAACCTGTACGACCTAGACTAACCTAATCCTTAAACAATTTAAAATTTTTTATGATATCCGGCGTTCAAGTTGAGTCTGGCGCTAGGGTGTCTTTGAAAACTTATAGTGGAATTTTATGGCACATTTCTGCCCGCTATATCGCTACTGAAGGGAAGTTTTTTCCCCCGTTTTTTTAAGAAATGGACAAAAAGGCCATCCATACAGGGAAGAGTTAGGGGGTTAAAATATTCCACAAAAATGTTTCTCGTGGTGTTTTGCATAAAAATACTGAACACATCTTATACCTGAAACGTAAAGCTTACAACACTTCTTATGCCGAGCCACTATAACTACACTCTAAAACATTACTTCAAATTTACGATCATATATTGTCTAAATTTGTGTTGAAAATTTCTCCTTGTCTAAAATTACATCGATTTTGTAGTTATTTTGTTTAAAAAAAACCTTTCAAATTAAAAATATTTAGTTCAAGTGGAAAAAATGTAACATAAAGTATAAAACGGCTATGGCTGAATGGTAGATACGTCAGACTATCAGTCAGGAGGTCGCGGTTCAAAACTGCACGCAGCCAATCACTTTTTTTTTGTAAAAACATTTTGTTCAAAAATAATGCGTGTGTAATTTTAGGTCGATAATAATCCGTAAAGTGTTGCCGACTATTATCGACCTAATTTTCAACAAAAGTGTTTTAGAGTGTATGTATGTGCAAAAGGGTGGGAATTTTAACTCCCCTAAAATAAATCCCTGATGTAAACTTTCAAAATGATGATAAACGTGCATATTTTTTGGCGACTTCTGCCAGAATCAGTCGTCAGAACCATGTTATTATTTTTTGGTGTTGTACCATGTAATTAAATTATCTGTGTTGTCATATTTTTTTTTTTTACTAATTGTTCTTCTTTGTTCAAATTTATTTAATTTGTATGTGTTCTTCATGCAAACCTCTTTTTTAAATGTATAAATCACCAACGACAAAAGTGGCGGGGAAAGCAGAAAACAACGTAATGCAAAATGACTGGAGAGGGCATTTGGTGTTATTAGTTGACAGCTAAATAACCTTGACCTTTACTGATTTGTTGACGACCTCCTTGTTGTATAGCGTTGGCTGTGCACCACCTAGTCTTTTTCAGTATTTTATTTTTAATGTTTTTGAAATGGGGTTATAATAAACTCAAATATACAGTAGTCATGACGCTATACAGTCAATAACAAAAATGTGTTTTTTTCCAAGGGATCTTTTTTGAGAGAAGATGGCAAATGGGATACTGCTCCACTATTCTTATAATATAGAAAGATTTGAAAAAGTAGAAAATCTCATATTGAATTTTTATTTAATGTTGCTTGCTTTAGTTTAGAATTTAGTTTTGAGTTTAGTTTAGTTTTAGTATTGAATTTTAAACTTCTTATAATAAACAACTAATTTGTTAGTCACTGTTGTTTTAGTTCTGAAAAGTTGTTGCAAAGCTTAGTTACATCATCATTTATGTTTTTTGAGTATAAAAATCGTTTTAGATAAATATTTAAATAACATTTGTTATGTGTGTAAGTGGACAAGTAAATAAATGTGTGTATATTGCAACAGTAAACGAATTTAAAAACCACAACAATTTCAATCAATTTTATCCCTCTGTTATTTTTTTCAATGCATATCAAATTGAACTGTTTATTGCAACAAAAAATATTTACAGCTATTATTTCCAACAACCCCCCAATGAGCTTGCAATTGCCTTAAATTTAATTTTTATTTCAGCAACAAAATCCAATAAAAAAATAACAAATATTAAGATGAGCTAAAACTACAAATACGAGGGTGGTTAGGGAAGTACCCAATCTAGTAAGGAAGCACACAGTTCATTATTTAACAAAAAAACACTTTTTTTACCAAAATAGGCATCAACAATAGAATAGATTTTATTTAATTTTTACTTGGACAGATCAAATCCATGATTCTTAAGACTGCTCAATTAAAAAATGTTCCTTCTATTCCTTTTTCTCTTCAAAGAGCCACTATCTTCATACACGGTCGCCTAGCTCTGGGGCTATCCCTCATACAGGTCATATTTTTAAAATTTTCATTTTAACTCATGTTTGAATCTAAAACTCTTTGACTTGTGTTATTTATTTTCAGTTTTTATTTTTGTACTCGTATTTGTTGCTAAAATGTATTTTCTTGGAAAAAATATCCCATTTAATAAATTATTGCGGCACAGTATTGCAAAAATATACAATAGAAAACTAAAATTGTTATAAGAAAAATGACCATAAAATATTATTTTTACTGCACCATTTAACACCACCGCCGCCAGTACAACTAGTTGGGCAAATTTTTTCCCTCATGCTTTTATTTTATATCTTTCTTTTTCCATATTTAGTTATGAATGGTTGAGTATGAAGAGTGAATGATGTTCTTTTTTTTTGGTTTCTCTTGTTTTTATTTAAAAATTTTTTCTTTTGTTATTTCTTTTGAATAAAAAATTCATTTAGCAATCTATAGCGTTATATTTTTTGTTTTGGTTTTGAAAAAAAAATAAAAAATAACAAAAGAGTTCATAGAAGGAAGAAAGGAATACTGTAAGTAAAAACTATAAGATATAGCAAACAATGGCATTTCTTTTGATGTAAAAGATACTTTTTCTACCAAATGTAATTTTTATACAAAAAGTACTTTTTATACAAAAACTACTTTTTATATAAAAGATACTTCTTATACAAAAGCTAGTTTTTATACAAAAGGTAGTTTTTATGGAAAATGTACTTTTTATACAAAAGGTACTTATTATACAAAAGATACTTTTTATACAAAATATACTTTTTATACAAAAGGTACTTTTTATACAAAAGGTACTTTTTATACAAAAGGTACTTTTTATACAAAAGGTACTTTTTATACAAAAGGTACTTTTTATACAAAAGGTACTTTTTATACAAAAGGTACTTTTTATATAAAAGGTACTTTTTATACAAAAAGTACTTTTTATACAAAAGGTACTTTTTATACAAAAGGTACTTTTTATACAAAAGGTACTTTTTATACAAAAGGTACTTTTTATATAAAAGGTACTTTTTATACAAAAGGTACTTTTTATACAAAAGGTACTTTTTATACAAAAGGTACTTTTTATACAAAAGGTACTTTTTATACAAAAGGTACTTTTTATACAAAAGGTACTTTTTATACAAAAGGTACTTTTTATACAAAAGGTACTTTTTATACAAAAGGTACTTTTTATACAAAAGGTACTTTTTATACAAAAGGTACTTTTTATACAAAAGGTACTTTTTATACAAAAGGTACTTTTTATGCAAAAGGTACTTTTTATACAAAAGGTACTTTTTATACAAAAGGTACTTTTTATACAAAAGGTACTTTTTATACAAAAGGTACTTTTTATACAAAAGGTACTTTTTATACAAAAGGTACTTTTTATACAAAAGGTACTTTTTATACAAAAGGTACTTTTTATACAAAAGGTACTTTTTATACAAAAGGTACTTTTTATACAAAAGGTACTTTTTATACAAAAGGTACTTTTTATACAAAAGGTACTTTTTATGCAAAAGGTACTTTTTATACAAAAGGTACTTTTTATACAAAAGGTACTTTTTATACAAAAGGTACTTTTTATACAAAAGGTACTTTTTATACAAAAGGTACTTTTTATACAAAAGGTACTTTTTATACAAAAGGTACTTTTTATACAAAAGGTACTTTTTATACAAAAGGTACTTTTTAACAAAAGGTACTTTTTATACAAAAGTTACTTTTTATACAAAAGGTACTTTTTATGCAAAAGGTACTTTTTATACAAAAGGTACTTTTTATACAAAACGTACTTTTTATACAAAAGGTACTTTTTATACAAAAGGTACTTTTTATACAAAAGGTACTTTTTATACAAAAGGTACTTTTTATACAAAAGTTACTTTTTATACAAAAGGTACTTTTTATACAAAAGGTACTTTTTATACAAAAGGTACTTTTTATACAAAAGGTACTTTTTATACAAAAGGTACTTTTTATACAAAAGGTACTTTTTATACAAAAGGTACTTTTTATACAAAAGGTACTTTTTATACAAAAGGTACTTTTTATACAAAAGGTACTTTTTATACAAAAGATACTGTTTATGCAAACAATTAACTTTTTCTAAAAAAAACTATAAATACATACTTTTTATAAAAAAGTACTTTTTCTAAAATTTTTTTCTAAAATAATATTCGTTTTCTAAAAACAGATACTTTTTCTAAAAAGGATACTTTTTCTAAAACTGGATACTTTTTCTAAAAAAAACTACTTTAAAAAAAAATAATACTTTTTCTAAAGAAAGATACCTTTTCTCAAAAAATATTTTTCTAAAATATATACTTATAAGTATATTATTACAATAAGTATCCTTTATTACAAAGAAAGATACTTTTTCTAAAAAAAATACACTTAAAAAAAAAATTATTTTATCTAAAAAATCTACTTTTCCTTTAAAAAATATACTTTTTCTAAAAAAAGATACTTTTTCTAAAAAAATACTTTTTCTAAAAAATATAAAGCATACTTATTCTAAAGAAAAAGTATCTCTTTCTAAAAATATATTTTTTCTTTAAAAATATACTTTTTCTTTAAAAATATACTTTTTCTAAAAAAAGATAATATTCCTAAAAAGAAGATACTTTTTCTAAAAAAATATAACTTTTCTAAAAATAGTTACTTATTATAAAAAAGCTACTTTAAAAAAGTACTATTTCTAAAAAAAAGCTTCTTTAAAAAAGTACTTTTTAAAAAAAAAACTACTTTTTCTAAAAAAAGCTACTTTTTCTAAAAAAAAGTTTATAATGAAAAGATTCAAAATCGAGCCTTGTTCGGAAACTTGTGTGTAAAATAAATATACTGTAATTAGAAAAGTAAGTTTTTATTTTCTGAAAGTTTTTAAAAGCTTTTACTTCGAACTTTTTATGAACTCTTTACTTTTTCTTTAGTTTTACTATTCGTCCTTGAATCGTATTTATTTCTTTAAATTAACAAGTTTTCTTTTTCTTCTACATTTTTCAAACATATTTATCTCAAAACTACTCTGTTTAAATTTCTACTGCTACTACTACTACAACTACACTGTACTACCAC
Organism: Panzeria rudis; assembly: GCA_956483635.1. Taxonomy (NCBI): domain Eukaryota; kingdom Metazoa; phylum Arthropoda; class Insecta; order Diptera; family Tachinidae; genus Panzeria; species Panzeria rudis. Next base: position 87,274,720 of record OY101451.1, on the reverse strand, counting down.
ACAATTTAAAAACAAAAAATTCAAAGACTATAAAAAAGAAAAAGAAGCCGAAGAACATGCACAAAAACTTTTTGTGGCCGAACAGTTGATGAAATATAAAAAAGAGCCCAAAACTGTTGATACTTCTGATGAACAGGAACAAGAACGTCGTCTTATGGAACAATATTCCATGTCACCCAGTACAGAGACTGTGATCTCAGCCGATGGTGATCAAATCACTATACATCATCCGCGTGAAGAACCAGCAAGAAAGTCAAAAACGAAATTAAGAGATTTCTTTGTGGCTGAATTTGGTATTTACAAAAAAAAAAAAAAGAAATTCCAAAGTTTTCTATTGTAAAAATTTCACTTAAAAACTCTCAAACAAGTATTTGTGCTCTCACCCACTTCCTTCTTTCTCTCACTATCTCTCATTATATTGTTGACTTTTGAACTCTCTTACGCACACTGTTTCTTCACTTCAATTTTAACATGTAGAAAGGCTAAAATTGTTGTTTTCGGTGTACTATTATGTATATATTTTGTTAAGAAAATTCATGACATTTTCCCTTATAAACAATCCTTTAAGAACTAAATGTGGTATTTAAAAATCTATTACACTCAGTGCTTGCCATTCCTAACAAACTGTAATACCAGAAGCTATATACTGTTGTCGTCAACCCGGCTAAATAACTGTCCGTTTGATGCTTGTGCGGTGCGGTGCGGTGCACCTAAACCTGAAACCTGCTCTTTTATCAACCAATTTGTTATATTTGATTAATTTATTTTTAAAAAATTCTTTGAAAATGTTTTCTTATGTAATTTGTTGTTTGTTTTATTTCTCAATTTCAAAACATTCCATCCGTTACTCATCCATCAGCCAGCCACATCATTGTCTTTCTTTGTCTGTCATTATAAATTTATGTACAATTTCTTTTTTCAAATTTTTTATGTATGTATTTATTAATTGACTTTTATTAAATGTAGGCATTGATTTGTATTTATGATGTTTTTATATAATTCTTGTTGTCCACCAACCTTTTGCAAATAAACAGCTTTTCAATTGTAATTGTTCTTGATTACACTATACAACAAAATCAATTTTTTTCTTCAAATAACAAGGTTCTAAAGACTGGTTCTGATAGAGGGCACCAAACAAATATATACGTCTATCGGAGTTTTGAAAGTTTTCATCTGCGATCCACACTTTTGCTCATAGTTATAGTGACATAGGAAATCTTGTGAGCCTTTCGTTTAAGGTACAAGATGTGCTCAGCAGTTTTATGTACAACATCACGAAGAGCACGTTTGTGGAACATTTTAACCCTCTAAATCTTCGTTGTGGGGTCCTTTTGTCGCTCTCTTAAAAAGGGGGCCGAAAACTCCCCTTCAGCGGCGATATAGCGAATAGAAATGTTCTACAAAAATGATACTCGTAGTGTTTTACATAAAAGTGCTGAACACATATTATACCTTAAACGTAAGGCTTACAAGATTTCCCATGATGAGTACTAATTGGGATTAAGTACGCAATTAACCCTTAAGCACACTATAAGTTTTGAATGATTTCTGGCCTTAAAGTTGAGTCTTGCGGTTGGGTTTCTTTAAAGACATAATAGAATTGGCAAATATTTTTATATAATACTGCAACCCTCTAATTCGCCGCTGAAGGGGAGTTTTCCCCCCTTTTTAACCGACTTCAAAAAAGGAGAACGTTATCAATTCGTGTGTATGTTCTTTTTTTTACTTTTTTTTTGCCTGCAGTTTGGTCCCATATATTTTTTTCGAAAATCGGAGGGGGAAATTTACTCCCCCCCATGCATAACTCTGTCATTTGTGAACCGATTTTCAAAATTCTGGTTTTGTTTGAAAGGTTTGGACAAAAATTGGTCACAAAATTTTCGGAGGGGGAAAATCGGAGGGGAAAATTTGCTATACCACCACCCACAATGCATAACTCTGTCATTTCTGAACCGATTTTCAAAATTCTTTTTTGTTTGAAAGGGTTTGCTAGCAGTTTGGCCCCATAATTCTTTAAGAAAATGGGAGCGGCAAATTCCAAAATTCTTGTATTGTTCGCAAGGGTTCGCTAGTAGTGTGGCCCCCATAATTCTTTTCGAAAATTGGAGGGGGAAACTTGCTCCACCCCCCATGCATAACTATGTAATTTTTGAACCGATTTTCAAAATTGTTTTTTTTTTGGTTTGAAAGGGTTTTACTGCAGTTTTGTTCCATAGTTTTTTTCTTTCGAAAATCAGCTGGGAAATTTGCTGCAAACCCCTCTTGCAGGTTGGTAGCATAATTTTTCTCCAAAATCTGTGCGGGATTCCCCCTTCCCCCGAAATATTGATTATCGCATAGCTCCTCCATTTATGAACCGACTTCCAAAATTCTTTTTTGTTTGAAATGGTTTGCTTAGAGTTTGGTAGCATAATTTTTCTACGAAAATCGGTGGGGCAAGCCTTCCCCGCCTCCACCCAATATATTTCTTAGCGCACAATTCCTCCATTTGCATATCGATTTTCAAAATTGTTTATATGAAAGGGCATGAAGTATATTGCTCTTTGTACTGAAGTCGGGCTTTTTTTTTGCCAGAATTATTTAAGAAAGAAACAAAAAGATCCATGCAAAGAAGAGCTAGAGGGTTAATATGTTCCACAAAAATGTTCCTCGTGGTGTTTTATATAAAACTGTTAAACATATCTTATACCTTAAACGTGAGGCTTACAAAATTTTCCAAGTCACTTGAACAATGTGCAAAAGGGAGGGAACTTTAACACCATCCTAAAATGAGACCCGATACACGTATATATATTTTTTTTTGTGCCCTCTGCCGGAATCAGTCCTTAGAACCACGTTATTTTTTGTTGTTGTATAGTGTTTTTTATTTTTATGATAACAATAAGAACATGTTTTTTTTAAATGTATAATTAAATAAAAATTACGAAATTGCTGTTATCTATGCAATATAATAGACACTATATTATTGTTTGTCGTTGTTAATGGAGTCTTATCATACATACCTTTTTGATAAATAAAAAAACCTAAAAAAGCAGGCCCAAAAAGCAAAACTGATAAACATTTTATAAATTTTTTATTTTATATAAAATAGCAAAAATACTTCTTATCAAGTGCTGTAAAGTATGTTAAATAACAACCACGTTAGGGAAGAAAAAAGTGCTCCAGTTAAAAGCAATTTTTGTATAGAAAAGCTGCTCTAGTTCTATCAACTGATTCTGGCAGAGGGACCCAAACAATAAATGAAAACATCTTAAAACAAAGCATTTATAAATTCCTATACAAAAAAAAATCTTGATTATCTGATATGGAACACCCCACCCCGTCTTCACGAGACATAATTATGCTCTAACATTTGTCAAACTTCATACATAAAAAAATCAGAAAAATGTTAGTGCTATTTATGCATATCGACTTTGACTTTTGTCAAGACAAATCAATGGCTCGTGATGACGTTATGTAACTAAACTACTAAACTACTTTCAATGCTGTAGGGCTGCCACAGTTTTCAAAATTAAAATAAATAAAATTCATTTCTCGTACTTAGGTACCTTATTTAACCTATTCAGCAAAATTTTATTTAAATCGGAGACCATGAGGAATTTTTTTTAAAATTTAAAATGGAATTACTCAGTTGTGTTTTTTGATATTTTAAATTTAACTTCTTACTTATTTTCTTTTCAGTTTTCGTATACAGTTTGGTTTTAGAGTCTTTGTTTAAAATTCACTTTTTACGCAATTGGGAGTTTTTTTTTTTGGTTGTTAACTAACTTTAAACTGTCAAAGATTCCAAATGGTCATTCGAAATGAAAAATGACAAGAGAAGCCTAAAGATTATTTTCAAATACCTTTTCAATGATACCCATTTTAATATAGTTTGCCGACTTTTTTATATTTTTCGTTTTTACAAATGGCGTCAGTTGGCCGCCATATTGAATTTCGACTACTGTCACGTATTTAGTGACACTCGCAGAATTAAAGCAAATCGATATTTTATAATGAGCATATTCTCCATGTTTGGTAGCACATACATATTTGTGAATAGCTTTTTTCACAAACGAAGATGAAGAAAAAACTGCGCAGCGAACCAGATTAACTGAATAACATTTAGCATTGATATTAAAAATTACTTCAAGCAAAAATTTAACTCCAGACTTTTGATGAATTAAAAAATGACAAGCAGTGCATTATAACTAGCAAAAAATATATTATATTCCTTTTATCTATATAAATAAAAGAGTAACGTTATTGAGTGACTGACTGACTGACTGAGTGACTGACTGACTGATTCATCATCGCCCAGCCCAAACCACTAAAGCTAGAATCTTGAAATTTCGTATGTGGGTTCCCCTCAGGATGTATAGATCCAATAAGACGGGGTTTTGGGAAATCAAAATGCTAAGGGGATAAAAAGGGGTAAAAACGGGTAAATTCGGTAAACTTATATATCCGGATCTAACTAATGCTGAGTACAGATTATGTAATTTCGTGACATCACAAGCAAACACAACAGTCTATACTAGTAGCAATGTTTGCCATTTCCGATACTTTTCTGTGGGTGGCCATATGACACCACAAAATGACAACAAAACAAATGCCAAATGTGTACTCAGCATAAGGTAGACATAAAATTCAAAAACAGTATAATTAGATCAAAAAATAAGCGGACAGGTTTTTGGTAAATTTTTTAAATTTGTACATTTAGGGGCCGAAAAAGGGTAAAATATAATATTGGTACCTTTTTGTTAACCGTTTATTTCCTAAAGTAATAAAGATAGAAGTTCAACTTTAAATGCATTCTTCTCTCCTTACGAACCCCTCAAAAAATATTTGGTAATATTTTCAAATTCGAATATATACATAATGGGTAAAATTGGTAGCCCTTCTTTGTACATTTTCCAATACAACTATTTTTTATGCACATTGATATACATACTGAATGAATATGTTTGTATATATTCACTAAGAAGGGATTTTTGAGAACTTAAATTTTAAGGAGATTAAAAGGGGTAAAAACGGGTAAAATCCGTAGTCTTATATCTCCGAATCTAATTAAGGAAGACAGACATACAATTCCAAAAGCATCACAAAAAAATTTAGGGGCCGAAAAAGGGTAAAATTATAATTTTGGTGCATTTTTGTTAACCGTTTATCTCCTAAAGTAATGAAGATAGAAATTAAATTTAAAATGCATTCTTCTATTCTTACGAAGCCCTCAAACACATTTTGATACTTTTTTTGAAATTTGAATACAAAGGGTAAAACTGGTAACTCTTTTTGGTACCTTTTTCATTACAACTGTTTTTTATGTACATTGAATTACATAATGCATAAATATGTTTGTATATATTAACTAAGAAGGGATTTTTGGAAATTCGTGTTCTAAGGGGATAAAAAGGGGTAAAACGGGTAAAATCGGTAACCTTAAGTAAGTAGGTAGACATAAAATCGGAAAAGCATCATAACAAGATCGAAAAATGATCGGACAGGTTTTTGGTACGTTTTTAAAATGTGAACATTAAGGGGCCGAAAAAGGTAAAAATATAATTTTGGTACTTTTTTGTTAACCGTTTATCTCCTACAGTAATGAACATATACATTAAATTCAAAATGTATTCTTCTCTCCTTACGAAGCGCTCAAACACATTTAGGTACTTTTTTTAATTCGAATATATAAAGGGTAAAATTGGTAGCTCTTTATACTTTTTCCATACAACTATTTTTTAAGCACATTGATATACATACTGAATGAATATGATTGTATATATTTACTAAGAAAGGATTTTTGAAAATTAAAATTCTGAGGGGATTAAAAGGGGTAATAATGGGTAAAATCTGTAACATTATATATCGGAATCTAAGTAAGGTAGACATAAAATTCCAAAAGCATCATGATAAGATAGAAAAATAAGCGGACAGGTGTTTGGTACTTTTTTAAAATTTATACATTTATGGGCCGAAAAAGGGTAAAATATAATTTTGGTACTTTTTTGTTTGTTAAACGTTTATCTTCTAAAGTAATGAAGATAGACATTAAATTTTAAATGCATTCTTCCCTCCTTACGAAGCCCTCAAAAAAATTTTATACTTTTTTTGAAATTAGAATATATATAATGGGTAAAATTGGTAACCATTTTTGGTACTTTTTTCCATGGGTAAATTCGTAAACATTATATCTCCAGAACTAACTAAGGCAGACGTAAAATTCGAAAAACATTAAAATTACATCGAAAAAAGCGGACGGAAGGAATTAGGATACTTTTTTGAAATTCTTGCATTTAAGGAAGAAAAAGGGTAAACATGTAATTTGGTAGTGTTTTGGTAACCTATTTATCTTCTAAAATAATAAAGATGGAAATTTAATTTAAATTGGTTTCTTCTCTCCTTAAGAATCCCTCAAATATGTTTAGGGTGCGATAAAGGGCAAAAATATAATTTAGGTATGTACTTTTGTAACCCATTTGTCTTCTAAAGTAATAAAGCTAGAAATAATATTTAAATTGTATTCTTCTGCCCCAAAGAAGCCCTCAAACATGTTTTTTAATAATAATACTTTTTATGGGGGAGAACCACCATAGCGAGATTCTAAGTTTTTGGCAGATTGCATTGAGAGCAAATTTCACTTTTAAACAAAAGCATGGTGATATAGGAGTGGGAAGACGGGTACTGATCATACGAAGCTATTATTAATTTTTCTATATTTGCACAACAATCGGGTAGCGAAGCACACCGGGTATTGCTAGTTAATAAATGTATTTCTATAAATTTTTTGTTGTTTTTCTTTGCGAATTGTTAATCGGATATGTTCTGTATTTCATGTGGAATTAAAATGTGTGGAATTATCAAAGCATTGTTGTTATAAATATTAATTTACAACAACAATTTTGATAATTCCGCACATTTTAATTCCACATGTAATACAGAACATGGCCATATATTTAATTTCCACTCAACATTTTAATTTTTATTAAAAAAGTAAATGCAAGAGGATTTGGACTATAATTTTCCAAGAATTTGGCCCTCACACTGAAATGAGTTTGACATGACTGATTGTACAGTGTTCTTAATCAATAACTAATATATATATAAATCTGTTATTTATAAACAAACATTGATGGCGACATCTCGCCAAGAAAATTGTTATTCTATAATGTCCTTAATGTGTTTGTCTCTGTCTGTCTGACAGACAACGTTAGCAAGTTTTTCATTTAGTGAATGAAAATCAAATTACATATAAATATTTTATAATTCAATATTAGAAAGTCATGAACGATAAAGTGAAAACTATTTATTAGAAAATAAGACAGGAACAAAAAATATAAAATAAAAGCAAATATGCACATTTATAGGAAATAATGGAAATCGGAAGAAAAGCAAAGAAATTGAAGAAGACTGAAAAGAAAAGTAGAATTATATTTTCTGTTTTATAGATTAAATATTCTGCATGTGCAAATATTCTGCATGTGTAAACGTAACCTTGTTTAGAACATTACGTGCCTTCATTACAATGATTGCATGATGTGCGTTTAAGTGATGATGATGGTTGTTGTTTGGTTGTTTGGTAGAGTGTTTGAATTGACTTTGTTGGTTTAGTCGGCAACGAACAGCAAATTTGTATTAGCTTTGGGTTGGGTGGTACGGTAAATGAAATATATTTACAGTTTCAAGAATCTTCCATTTGTTGTTTTTTTGTGTTGGCTTTATATGTTGTTGCTCTTTCATTCATACTTTTGTTACACGTACAAGGTCATACAACAAGTAGTATAACCTGGTACAATCCAAACGCAAACGCAATCAGGTAGAATCAGCTACACAACCTCTGTAAATCAACAATTTCAAAAATTAGTTTAACGTTTAGGATTTCTAGATCTATAAACTTTTTTTTTACATTCCTTTAATTATGGCAAATAAATTGCAAATCGTGACAAATGCGATTTAAATATAATTTTGCTAACTAAAATGGAAATAAAAGCTATAAATTAAAATCTTCTTACGAGCTTAGACATGCAAAAAATATTTCATATTTGCATTTAATTTTGGAAGTCAATCGCGTGTCTTCCAATCAATCAACTTTCATCAATTTAAAGAGTGTAATAATTTCTTTTTGCTTGAATTGTACACTATTTGTTTTTTATAATTTTGATAATATAAACTTTGCTAGAATAAAACTTTAGAGGGAATAGTTTCTATACTGAAAAAATTCTATGCAACATATGCACGAAAACGCTCGTACATATTACGAAATATTTCGTAATTTCGCACCACGAAATTCTTTCGTAAAATATACGAAATATACGAAAATAATAAAAAAAAGTAAAAAAAAAAGTATGGCTCAACCGGGGCACGAACTCGCAATCTTCATATTTCAAGTCATGTACTCTACCCATTGAGCTACTTTCTACTTATTTTATAAGAGCTAAAAATTAGTTTTATTTACTTACATCTGAATAATACGTCAATTTATAAAAAAATTATTTAAATTTAATTTTTGTATTTCAAATATATTTTTTAACAAGGACAAATGTTTACGAAAGTTATTCGTTACTTTCGTAAATTCAAAAAAATATTGCCTAAATGTTTTTTTCGTAATATATACGAACGTTTCGTATATTTTACGAAAAAGTCACTACGAAAGTTTTTTTCGTAAAATGTTGCATGAATTGTTTTCAGTGTATAGAAAATTGTAACTTTTTTGAGATTTTTTCAAAAGAAAATCTGCTGTTAATTACATCCAATATTTTTAGGTTAGATTTAAAACAAATGTTTGTCTGGAAATAAGTTTCATTTTCAGTAAATGTTCTTTACATAATCAATGAATTGTTTGTTTGACTCTTATTTAGGACGCAAACAACAAAAAACAACAAGAAAAACTGTGTCGTAAAAAAAACAACCCCGATGACGACATACACACAAATACCAATAACAACAATGATAGCAAAAGTAATGCGATAGTACCAAGTTTGTTTACTGAAGACTTTTGAGTGAATCAATTCGTTAATGTCGTTGCGTTAATTCATTCATTAATTTTTTTAGAGTCTTTAGATAAACATTCAAACTGGAACACGTTTAACAAAGTGAAATTTCATAAATGCTTAATGGATAATAATGATGATAAATGACCCAGAGAAAATTTTTTTTAATATATTACAAAAAAATCTAGTAAATATTTTTGTTTAATTGAGTAAACTATTTTGTTTAATATTTGTTAGTATATTTAGACTAATTGTTTTATAAACTGAGACAAAAATGTATGATATTTTTCAGAAAATCCAGTTAATCTTTTTGTCTGATTTAGTAAATTACAATTTGTAAATATTTTTAGACAAATTGTTTTATAGATTTAAACAATTTGTTCACTGAACAAAAATAAACACTTTTTTCAATGAAATTGTTGAGATATTTTTGTCTATATTTACAAATTTATTTGCAGGTCCGTTCCTAGGCAACATATTTACTATTTCATTGAATTCATTTACAGAAAATGAAATTTAGTTTTTTCTATGAATACTATTTCTCCAACATTATTGGATAAAAGTTATTGAAACAAGAAAATAGAGCAAACTCAAAACAAAAGATTTTGTTTTTTTATATTATAATTATGTCTACAAGGCGTTTGTCATTCGTGACTTCTTTTTAATATTAAATATTATTATCATATAACTCAATAATATGGTGAGTCGTATAAATTAATTAACACTCCATGAGTAAAAATTGCAATGCAAAAAAAAAGTTATTAAAATCCCGAGAAATTGAAGTGTTTCGTCATTCCTTACTTTAATATTTATTTCGAAAACTCAGGCTTACAAGATTTTTTTTATGTCAAGTACTAATTTTGAATATGTACAAAATTAATTTATAACATTTTAAGTTTTGGCATTTTTTTTGGGTTTCTGGCGTTCAAGTTGAGTCTGGACTACTATACTCAAAATATTCTGTAGGTAAAATTAACTTAAATTTTAATATAAAATAAATGAAACTTCAATTAAAAATCGGTCTACTTATTTATACTTTCATTTAAATATAACAAAAAGTTTATTCAATTTTAAATGTTAAAAATTAGCTGATTTAAAATAGTAAAAAATTAATGATTCTTTCTTTGTTTGGATCAATTTAACTGTCACAAGAATTAATCGCAACTTCCGTAAAAATAAAAAAAATTTTTCCCTTGTTTCTGCTATTTTTACTGGTAAATAATCAACACCAAGTTCCGTAAAAATAAATGATTTTTGCTTTAGTTTTAAATCGCAACTCCCGTAAAAATAAAAAAAAATGTTTCCCTTGTTTCTTCTATTTTTACTGGTGAATAATCAACCCCAAGCTCCGTAAAAATAAATTAATTTTGATTTATTTTTAAATGTTAAAGGCTTATTCCGTATCTTTAATTATTATTTGATTAATTTCATATTTTTGAAATCCATCGCACCAAACACTCGGCTAAGGCATACTGGCTTACATACCAGTAGCACGAAGTTAACATGCTTTTAAAATTAAAAATTACAAAAAAATACTCATGGTCTTGGGTGAAATTGAACATGTGACCTTCCGGTTTATAGTATAACGTACTTTCCACTGCACTACTGATTTTAAATGAATATTCATATATTTTAAATTACAATTTCAGCTAGTTTTACATAAAGAATATTCTGAGTGTTTCTGTGTGTGAGTGTTATTTTTATGCCTGTACATACTTTTTTGATTGTTCTAACATAAACAACCGACAATATTGAAGGCAACCGAAAATCTGTATTAATTAGTTTTTTTTATTGAATGTTAGAATCAGTTAAAAATAACATTGCTTAGAATTTTAAATGTTTATTCATTTAAAAATTACTGCACGGAATACTTTCTAGATAAAGTACATTCCGTTACTGTAATAATATTGTGAGTGTATAGAATTTGATGGAGGATATTGTTGTCAACCATTTTAGCCACTATATCGCCGCTTAAAGGGAATTTTTCGTCTCTTTTTAAGAAAGGGACAAAAGGACACATACAACGAAAAGTTAGAGCGTTAAAATGTTCCACAAAATTGTTTCTCGTGGTGTTTTATATAAAAGCGACGAACACATGTTATACCTTAAACGTAAGGCTTACAAGATTTTCTATGCCGAGTACTAATTGTGAATAAGTACGACATTTACCCTTAAACACATTTCAAGTTTTGAATGATTTCTGGCTTTCAAGTTGAGTCTGGAGCTTGGGTGTCTTTGAAAACTTGTAGCAAAATTTTATGTCAATTATTTATTTTTGTAAAACATTTCAGCCCGCTATATCGCCGATGATGTGATTTTTTTGTCCCTTTTTTAATAAAGGAAAAAAAACCCTATACAACGCAGAGCCAGAGGGTTAAAATGTTCTACAAAAATCTTTCTCGTGATGTTTTAGATAAAAGTGCTGAACACATCTTCTACCTTAAACGTAAAGCTAGGATCCCACTATCGTTGCAATGTCGTCGGCTCACTGCAATGAAGCTATGCAAATTGAAGCTATGAAAATTGGGTCGATAATAGTCGGCAACACTTTACCGATTATAATCGACCTAAAATTAGACACGCATTATTTTTTAACAAAATGTTTTTACTAAAAAAAGCGAATGGCTGCGTGCAGGTTTGAACCCCGACCTCCTGACTGATAGTCTGACGTATCTACCATTCAGCCATAGCCGTATTATACTTTATGTTAAATGTTTTCCACTTGGGCTAAATATATATAATTTGAAAGGTTTTTTCTTTAATAAAATAACTACAAAATCGATGTAATTTTAGACAAGGACACATTTTCAACAACAATTTAGACAATATATGATCCTAAATTTCAAGTAATGCCAACGGAAATCGGTGCATTGCGCGCGCCGATAGTCGGATCTGAGCTTAAGGCTTACAAGATTTTCGATGCCGCGTCACTAACTATGTGTCTCCGTCTCTGTTTGAAGAACATATAATGGAATGCAATAATATATTTTCAGTTTAAACACTTTGTCAGCATTCTTTTTTAAATCTTATTGTAGGTTTCGTTGTAACCGTTAAAATTTTATGAACATAAATTTAAACTAAAGTCACATACGGCACTCAGTCATGTACACATCGTCGCATGGTATGTTGTACTTAACAGATTTCAAATGTCGTTCTAAATAATTTTTTTTACAGTGTAAATTACGTGTGTGGTTTTGTGCAGACAACAAATTTACAAACGCATTACTATACAAAGGGTTTGTTATAATAAATTCTATTTCAATGTTGTTGTAGATTGTATTAGAGAACACACGCTTCATTGCAATGACAGTTATATGCGTGACATTTCAACATTATGACAAGCCAAATTATACATAAAAGAACTTGCTTGATCACACTACATGCAACACATATAGAATTGAAAAAACATTTTTAATGTTGCCGAAATCAAATTTATACAGCAATTCGGCAAGGATAATAAGCTGTATTTTTTATAAAACACATTTAAAAATAGATAAGAATACATAAGAACGAAACATGTACATCACAGAAAATATTTGAATATAAATTCAAGCTTACTTAAAAATGTTTTTATTTAAAAAAAGATAACATAGTTTTAGGCGTATTGCCCTTAAAATCTTTACAGGGAAATTAAAAGTTTTACGATATATTATTAAACACATAAACATTTATAATGGCTCTAAATAAAAGTGATTTTTTGGTCTAAATTAAAGCAAGTCTTCCACAGAAAAATTGCTGTAAACTTGAGAATGAACATCAAAATGAAAAACATACTTTTTGGCTTTGCCTAAAAATTAATTCTTAAGTAATTGTTTTTAAAATGGCAATGAAATGCCACAAAACCTGTGAAAAAAATTAGCAAAGAACTTTCTAGAATGTCGCACGAAAATGTTTTTGAGAAAAATATTTAAAGGATTTTAATTTTTCACATTTAAATGATTTTCCTTAGAACCTAAACTTTGCGTGCCAAAATAATATTTATTTTACTCAACAAGTTTATTCTCACTCTTTTCGTATCTCATTTAATTTGATTACTTTTTAAAAAGCGCTAAAAACTTCTTTTTAATTTTGTGTAAGTTTATGTTTTTCTTTGCCATAAGTTGTTTTTCTTTAACATTTTTGCCCTAAATAAGAATATTTATAGTATATTTTTAGGAGCAAACAAACTTTTTAGTATTTTAATTTTTTTTTACTGTTTTTTCAAACTTAATTTTGGTGTTTTTTATACTTTTGTTGTTGTAGTTTTTGTGTGTTTTTTTCGTGTTTTCAGTCAAGTGCCGTAAATTGCTTAAGTTTTTTTTTTATTTTGTCAAGGAAATAATTAAATAAAAGGAAGTAACATCACAAAACTTGAAGAAACTTAAACACGGCAACTGTTTTGACATTTTGAAAAATTAAAGAAATTGTATAACTCAAATTCTTTTTGCTACGAAAAAAGTTAGATTAGTTTAAAAACTATTTAAAGAGAAACTTTGGTCCTTGTCTAAAATATATCAGTTTATAACAATGTGGCTATAAGTTATAATAACACTGTGTAACAAAATCAATTTATTTTTAATTACATGGTTCTAACGACTGGGGGGAGTTCAAGCTCCTCTATACCGTAATCAGGCCCAATGACTAGGTATAAGAAATCTTCTAAGCCTATGTTAAATATCACGAGGGACATTTATGTAGAACACTTTAACCCTCTAACTCTTCGCTGTATGGATCTTTTTGTACTTTTCTTAAAATAAGGAACAAAAACTCCCCTTCAGCGGCAATATAGCGGGCTGAAATGTTCTACAAAAATATATGCCACAAAATTTTATTATAAGTCTTTAAAGATATCCAAGCTCCAGAATCAATTGGAACGCCAGAAATCATTCAAAACTTAAAATGTGTTTAAGGGTTAATTTTGCACATACTCAAAATTAATACAAAAATTAGCGCAAAAAAATTTGAAAGCCTTACGTTTAAGGCATAAGATTTCTTCAGCTTTTTTTGTTTAAAACACTACGGCAAAAATTTTTGTAGAACATTTAATCCCTCTAACTCTTTGTTATATGGGTCTTTTTGTCCCTTTCTTAAAAACGGGATAAAAACTCCCCTTCCACGGCGATATAGCGGGTTAAAATATTCGACAAACATTTTTGGCATAAAATTCCACTAGAAGTCTTCAAAGACACCCAAGCGCCAGACTTAACTTGAACACCAGAAATCCTTCAAAACTTAAATTGTGTTTAAGGATTAATTTTGTACTTATGCACAATAAGTACTTGGCATAAAAATCTTGTAAGGTAAAAGATGTGCTCAACATTTTTATGTAAAATATTACGAGGATAATTTTTGTGAAACGTTTTAACCCTCTAACTCTTCCTGGAAGAGGGTTTTTGTCCCTCTCTTAAAAAAAGGGACAAAAAACTCCCCTTCAGCGGCAATATAGCGGGCTGAAATGTTCTATAAAAATATTTGCCATACAATTCTACTATAGGACTTCAAAGTCATCCAAGCTACAAAATTAACTTAAACGCCAAAAACCATTTAAAACTTAAAATGTGTTTAAGGGTTAATTTCGTACTTATTCACACTTAGTACTCGGCACAGGAAATCTTGTAAGCCTTACGTTTAAGGTAAAATATGTATTCAGCATTTTTATACAAAGCACCACGAGGACAATGTTTGTAGAACATCTCAGCCCGCTATATCGCCGCTGAAGAGGAGTTTTTCGCCCTTTTCAAAGAAAGGAACAATATGAGCCACACAACAAAGAGTTAAAGGGTTAAAATATTCTACATAATTGTGCTGAGCATATCTTGTACCTTAAACGTAAGCCTTACAAAATTTCCTACGCGGAGTCACTATAACTTTGTGCAAAAAAAGGGGGGGGGGGAAATTTAACTCCCCTTAAAATAAATGTCAGATTTAAACTTTCAAAACACCTATACACATGTACATATTTTTTGGTGCCTTCTACCACAATCAGTCGTTAAAACTATGCATTTTTTTTTGCTGCACAGTGTAATTTGTCAGTGAAATAATTTACTCTAGTTAAGACTTAATGAAACAATGCTGCAATTGTAAATTGTTTCTTTTGGACAGAGCCAAAAAATAATTTGTGGACCGTAGTTAGACAAATATCAAAAAGAAATATATATTTTGTGCCACTACGCATTTGTGCCACCTATTGAGGACTTCGCTGAAACCTAAACCTGGCCCCGATCTGCCTGATGTTGGAGCAACTTTAAGGAGCACAATTAAAAATAAGCATTCTACTGTAAAATATGAAGAAATTTATATAATTTTTTAAAGAAATTTTTTAACAAACTTGTGGTATCAACAAATTAAGTTTGCAAATTTAGTTTCTTGTCTTCTTAAAAATAAACAAAAACTAAAAAAACTTCTTAAAAAAGAAGTTTTGCATTTTTTTTGTTCTTCCTAAAACTATGCACAACTTATTGTTCTTTTAGTAAACGATTGCTTTACATTTTTTTTGTGTTGCGAATGTTTATTTTGCCATAAAATTTAATAGAAAGAAGAGAGATGGATAGATGGCTCTTACAAGGGAAAAAAGTCAAACAACATACACCGTTCCTGTTGCAAAGTTTTTAGGTGTTATTCTTTGAAAACTATGAACAGTGAAATATTGTAGCATACATTTTGGCAGTATTTCTGTTTTGTTGCTAAAAACAGACAAACATTTTCTGAACACGGGAAGAACGTGATATAAGATGAAAACAAACTAAGAGAGTAATAAACAGCTTGCTATTGTCTTTTTCTTACTCACTTTTCAAAGAGCAAAGACTTCTTGGAATATTGACAAAAAAAAAATGTCAAGTGAAAGGCATTAATGAAAGTTTAAGGTTTTTTTCTTTTTTTATCTTGTTTGGTCTTTCTTTGTTTCTGTTTAATTTTTTGCCAGTATTAAAGGTGTGTTTTCATAAATTCTTCAGCGAAATGAAAGCATATTTTAGGGCATTAGTGAGCAGCAAAATGAAAGTTTGTGCTTTATAAAGTGGAATATAGCAATTAATTTTAGTGGTTACTGATAAAGTTTAAAAAAATCAAGCTTTATTTTGAGAATTTTGTTTAAATTTCAAGAGATTTTTAAAAAGATTGGTGATTGTACTATATGTAGTTGTTTCAATATTTTTTAATTATTTTCTTATTCTAATTACTTTTTTCCTTTCTACTTTTATACAATTACTTTTGCTCCTAAAATTATGCAATGTTTTTTATATTGTTGACTATAGTATTTCATAATTAAAAATGTATTTAAAAAACTTCTTATTTTAAATTTCTTAAACATTTTTTATTTCATTTAAGATAACATTTTGATCTTTCAAGTCTTATATAAAAAAAAATATTTAAAGAATTTTCTCATTAATAATCCTGAGATAAGATTAGAAAAGTTTCTTAAAGAATGTTGCACTTTATTGTCTCAAAAGATTAAAAACTTTTAAAAATTTTTGTTTAAACGCTTTAATTTCAAATAAAATTAAATAAATAGAAGAAATTAGATTTACAATAAAAAGAGGCAGCTATTTAAACTGAGGATATGAAAGAGTGTTGCATACATAGATAGAAGATAGTTTTTAAAGAAATTGGGTGGAAATGTTTAGTCAATTTATTTGTGTCATAAAACTTAAATACATCTATTTTTTATTAAAGAGAAGTAACACAATCAGGCAATTAATGCCTACCAGTTAATTAATTAAGGTGTTAGCTTCCTTCAGAAAGGGATAATGTATACAGCACAGGTGGTGAAGTGGTAGAGGCAAGCTTAATTAATTTACAACTCTGCTATTGCGCCTTTTTTGTAGAGTAGTATTCCAATCCCCTCTGGTGTTAAGTAGAGGCACTGCGTTGTTTTAATCTGTATAGCCATTTTATTAGTTCTTTTACTTCGCCGACGGTTCTGCTACAATACCGACGAAGGAGGGTGCTGTAAAATGCATTAGGATATGCTAGCATTAGTCGCTGCCGGTACTTCCAAAGTGATCAGTGCTATGCCTTCATCACTTTAAAGAGTCCAACAACAACCAAAAGACAAGAACACACCAACGCACATGAGAAAAATGCATGATGTTGTTGGCTTGCCTGAAAATACCCAGCAAAAACGACTGCTTCGGTCGAAGCAGGTTTGTAAGCGAGAGAAGCCGCTTGTTGTTGTTGTTTCTTCTGCTTCGAAAAGCGCTGCGAACATGCATGGTTTTTGTTCGCGATGTCCCACTTGGCAGCTCTTGCTTTTGACATAAAACAGCGCTTCCTTCCAAGCATCAAAAATGTTCTTAAATCATGTCTTTTGGTCTTATTGCGTCATTCAATTGTACCATCTTTAAACTACAGCAGCGATGCCATTTTCATGGTTTTTTACGATATAACAAAAAACGATATGACTTACTGTGCTGTCATATCGTAAGCTTTTCACTATATGACAACATTGCGATATGACAACACCGTATATGACTACACGATATGACAACACAGTATGTCATATCGTTTTTTTTGTTATATCGTAAAAAACCACAAAAATGGCATCGCTGAACTACAGGCAAAACAAATCGTGTTGTATTATAAATCGTTCTCCTCCGTGCAATAAATGAGAAATGTAGAAAGAGAGCATGCTTTAGATGTGTTAGTGTTTATTTGAAACAACTCGTGCGGAAATTCTTTAGAACCTATTTTGTTGAAAGCTACAATGCTACTGAATAATAAGATTTTGTTTAATTTGAAGTTCGTGTTAAAAAGTCGACTAACTTCGTAATTTAAACAATATGAAAACTGAGAGGTTTCTGCCTTCTTTTTGAGCATTCTCGGAAGCGCTTCAAAACATCGAATGAGAAAGGCATGAAAGTTTTTTACTGCTTCCAAAAACATGATATTTTTTTGCTGGGTAGTCTTCAGCTCAAGACCTCAGGGTTTGTGGTCAAACGCTACACAGAAAAAAAAAATTTGTAAATACAATTAATTTTTTTGTTATATCAATTAAATAATTAATTGATTTTGAACCTACAACGATTTTTATAAATACAATTACGCTTTTGTAAATTAAAGGAAAATCAGAAAAATTTTTTCAACAATATTTTTGTTGATTACAAATTTATTTCAATTAAGATTATTGTTATATCAACAATGTAAATTGTTGATTTTCCGAATAAATTTAAACTATCATAATTGTTGTATTAACAATATTTTTTTATACAATTGCAGTCCTGGAAGCGACTTTTTGCTTGTCTGCGAAAAACACTAAATGTCTTTGGGCGGAATCGAACCGGCGACCTCTTGACTAATAGACTAATGTTCTTACCTCTCAGCTACAGAGCAATTCGTTATTAAATAAGCAAATAATGAATACACACAAAACGTGATTTGCTTTGTTTCATCTACCTGTGTACATTCATTTATTATATCAACAATGATGATTGTTCATTTTTTTCACAATACACAACAAAAAATTTTGTTAGTTCAGTTTGTTGAAAAAAATTTTTGTGTTTGTCGTATCAACAACTAAATTTGTTGTATTAACAAAATATATGTTAGAATTTAAATTACATATTAGCAATTGAAATTGTAAGTTGCAATTTGATGATATTTTTTTCTGTGTATGAATTAGTTTTACGAAAGTATTTTTTTTTGGAAATAGTCATGCGAAGCATCTATAGTTTATGATTTATTGCATATTTTAAGGGTATTTATTTTGAATTGTATATATTTGGGAGCAAATTTGGGAAATATTGAGACTTATTTGGCATAAACATATAAAATATTTACTGCCTTATTTATACAAAATATATTATGTTCATTAAAGATTTATTTGACAACTATTGTATAGAAACATAAAATATTTCTTTATAAATAAGGCTGTTAGACTCGTTCTTTGCTTTATGGTAAATAATTTTTACTGTATACTCTTAGGAGCAATATCATTATATATTAAATAAAATTGTGTTTATAAAAATTTCTTTATAAACAAATAATCCGTATTTTTTTGCAGTAATTTTACTAAGAAAAATATTCATTTTAATATTATTAAATGCTTAAAATGACACAGAAATTTGACCTAAAACTAAATAAACTCAGAAAAAAAACCCATAAAACATTTATATTTTATACAAAAAACTAGCATTCAAATTTATTTATGTGCTAGAATTTCAACCATTAAGACAACTTCATACATGTTAAGAGTATGTATAACTACTATAGACTTTAACATTACAACTTTGTCATTCTTTATATTTTCTTTACTAATGTTTGAAAGTACTTTATATATATGACTACCTTGACCTTCTGCTAATAGTTTAGTACCTTAAGAGTACTACTAAAAGTAGACTACAATATTTTATTATAGGATTTTATTTGCTTTTGCTTTTTATACTATTTAAACACCTTAGGGTTTGTGCTGCTTAAAACAACTTTGAGTGCAAAAAAGTAAAAGGAAAAGAAAGAAAAAAATAAACTAAAGAAAAAAGAAAACTGAAACCAAATTGCTAGACTTTTGACATGAAAAATTTACAGTAGTAGTACTAGTAGTAATACTCATATCACTACTATTATACAAGTTAACAATAACATACTTAAGTCATAGAGGAAAAGCTTAAAAGAAAAACGCACACACACTCACACACACTTGAAATGTTAGGAAAGCTTATACTAACATATTTTTAGCCAGGTATGCATATTAGTATGGAGGATTAACAAAGGACGGTAGTCAACAAAACTGCCAGTTTCCTTTAAAGGATATTTAAATATAGTTACTGGTTATTTTGCTGGTTTGTTTTAACAAAATATGCAAGCGGACAAAAATACTCTCATGTATAAAGTTTATAAAAATGAGGCATATTTTTAGGGTTGAAATAAAATTATTGCTAACCATAGGAAAGTTTCATGTTATTTTACTACATAAGTTAGCATTTTATATAAGGTTTTACCATAAACAAGTCTAAGGTTATTTAATATGCATTTTAAAAAATAATGTGAATTATTTACACTGTACAACAAAATCACAAATACAAAACAATATTTAAAGTAAGACTCTAACAAGTAATTCTGGCTGAGGGCAACAAAAAAAAAATATATATATATACGTGTATTGGCATTTTGAAAGTTTACATCTGGGATTCATTGTAGGGGGAGTTAATTTCCCCCCTTTTGTACATAGTTATAATGACTCGACATAGGTACTCTTGTAAGCCTTACGTTTAAAGTATGAGTTGCGCTCAGGACTTTTATATAAAACACTACGAGAAAAAATTTTTGTGGAACATTTTAAATCTGAGTAATTCCATTTAGCCGGATGTGATCACCTTACGCATATTTTTTGTTATAAATAAAGAATATAAATTTTTTTACTTAAAAAAAGGTTGGGACTCGCAAGGCCATTAAGCTTAAAGCCGTTGAATAACAGGTAGACACTGAAAGAACACGATTACTGCTTAGAATGGTTGCCAGAAAGCTGCCACGGTTGTGACCTTACAAATCTTAGTCTTAGAGAATTATGACTTTCAGCATAGATTCTGTAAAATGTTTACTATAACGCACACAATAATTTTGATATAGATTTCTGTTCAAAGTTCTTTTAGCTGTATTACGAATTTATTTTTTGACAAAAAAATAAGTTTTCTTAACAAAAACTATTTTTAAAATGTGACGGGTGTGACCGACGGGTGTGACAGACGGGCGTGACCGACGGGTGTGACCGACGGGTGTGACCTAATGCGAAAATTAAAAAAAATTCGAAGAAATAAAACTTTTTATTGATTTAATTAATATAAATAATATAAAAATAAATCAAGAAAATAATAACATATTAAATTATTTGCTATCCGTTCTATTATAGACAGCAGAATACTCTAGCTGAGTATATTTTAAATTCAATAAAAAGCGAAAAAAAAGTATATTCTTTTCAGAGATAACGGCTTATATTAATAATGAGAAAGGGAAGAAAAGAAAATCTGAAATAAATATTAAACAAACAAAGAGGGAGAGCAAAATGTTTCGTGGATGATCATTTAAAAGTGCCTCAAATTGCTTAAAAAATATTAAATAATGTATGTTTTTATTTTTTTATAATTTTCTTGCTCTAAAAAGCATCAATTGAGAGATTTTTATTAAAAAAAAAATATTTTTTCCTTGCATGGGCCCGTTTTAGACTCTTCCTTTCTTAAAAAAAGAGGCCCTTCAGCGGCGATATATTGGACTCAAATGTTCCTCGTGGTGTTTTACATAAAAGTGCTAAACACATCTTATACCTTAAAAGTAAGGCTTAGCTGATTTCCCATGTCAAGTACTAATTGTGAATAAGTACCAAATTAACCCTTAAACACATTTGCAGCTTTGAATGATTTGTGGTGTTCAAGTTTAGGCTGGAGCTTTTGTGTCTTTGAAGATATATTATAGAATTTTATGCGAAACATTTTTGTAGAATATTTGAGTCCATTGTAGCGCCGCTGAAGAGGAGTTTTTGGCACCTTTTTGAAGAAAGGAACAAAAAGACCCATACAACGAAGAGGTGCGGTGTTAAAATGTTCCGCAAAAAATTTCCTAGTGGTGTGTTACATAGAAAAGCTGAACACATCTTATACTTTAAACGTAAGGCTGGCAAGATTTCCTATGCTGACTTCTAATTGTGAATAAGTAGGAAATTAACTCTGAAATACATTTTAAGAAATGAATGTGGTGCTTAGGTGTCGTTGTAAAATTTTATGGCGAATATTTTTGTAGAAAAATTTTGTCCGCTATTTTGCCGTTGGGGGGATTTTTTGCCCCTTTTTTAAGAAATCGACGAAAAACCCCATACAACGAAGAGTTAGAGGGTTAAAGTGTTTCAGTAAAATGTTTCTCGTGATGTTTTACCAATAAAATGTATGAGCGGCAGTGAACTTATGTGCAAAGTTTCATAAGAATCGGTTAAATAGAAGTGCTTAAAAATAGTAATTGTTTTGTAAGGTCGTGGCACTGCCCATTTTTTAATCAAGAAATTCTATTGTCATTTTTTGCCCACCTTTTCAATAACAAAACATGTAGACAATTTTGCAAGATGATCGAATTGCTGAAAATTACATTGAAAGCTGTCAGTTAAAAATGATTTTTGTCATGGAAAATTGCTTATTAAAGCATAGTAGTAAGGGACATTTTGAGCAAATTATGTTGCATATTTTCAGGCGGCAAAGAAATTCACAAAAAGCAATTTATTTTAAAATAAAAATCTAAAAAAAGAAATAAAAAATTTAAAAGCTGCTATAATTTTCTAAAGCAAATACTATCAATCATTTTTGGCTCACAGAGCCTCTATGAAAATTTTCTCTAATATTGCAAAATTTTAATAATTCTTCGTGAATTACTGGGCAAAATGTAAAAATTATACTTAATATGAGTTTTATCCCTAATTAATTGACCATCTACTGTATTTAATAAATAATGATAATGACAAAAGGATGTTATTTGCTTGTTTTATTTTTAAATAACACTAATTTTCATTTCATTTAATTCTTTTGTATAATTTTATCTAACAACACTTGGTTAAGTGCACATTTTAAGTACTAAAAGTTGTAATAATGATATTGTTTTTCCCACTTGATTTTCTTTCCTCTATTCAAAATTTTAGTTTAAGTTTAAGTTCAGTTTATCTTAAAAAACATTTATTAAATAATAATGTCAGTATCATGTGTTTTTCTTTTAGCTACAGCATAAATTCCATTTATTTTAGAGGGTGTTTCCTTTGAGTTTATTCTCACTTAACACCCACAACTATGATTAATGTCTTTTGGTTTATGGTTTCTTTATGTATTTATGTTAGATTTATATTCGGTTTGTACGTATTTCTTTTTCTTTTTAAAATTTATTAGAGAAGAAAACGTGTCTAAGAGATGAAACTATATAAATAGTTTGTGTAGCACACAATAAAATAAAATGCCTTAAAGTAGGCTATACACTATATACGTGCATACATGCATAATTGTGCAGCACAGTATATATGCATTTATATACGACTTAGAACAAAGGCAATTGATTTTACAAATTAAGCAGATTTATAATGTTTGTATAATGTTAAACTCAAGCGAATTTTTTCCACCCATAAAATGTAGAAAAGCTATGAAAAACTAATTTGAAAACCCTAAAAATATGTACTAACACTGTACAAAAAAACATGGTTCTAACGACTGATTCTGACAGATGGCGCCAAAGAAATTTACACGTGTATCGGCGTTTTGAAAATTTACATCTGGGATTAATTTTAAGGGGTTTTACAGTTCCCCCGCTTTTGCTCATAGTTACAGTGACTCGGTAACTTTATGAAAAACACCACTAGAATAATTTTTGTGAAACATTTCATACCTCTAACTCTGTGTTGTGTAGGTCTTGTTGTCGCTTTCCTAAGAAACGGAAAAAAACTCCCCTGAAATGTGCTACAAAAATATTTGTCAGAAAATTTTATTATAGGAATCCAAAGAAATTTTATTATTTTGGCTTGAGTTCGATTTTTAACCGACTTAAAAAAAAAGGAGAAAGGTTATCAATTTTTATGTATGTTCCCTCAAAACTCCGCCATTTCTGATCCGGTTTCGGGTTTTTTTTTCTCTATTCAAAAGGATGTACTTCCAGATTGGTCCCATTGAAAAGTGGGCGGGGTCAAAGTAAATACACATTCGTTGTCAACTATTTCTACTCAACCGATTCTTATGAAACTGTACACAGACATTAAGCTTCTGTTTAAATCAGGATCAAAAAAGTGGGATGTGCCACACCCATGCAAAGTAAATATTATTTTTCAACAACTTCTACTAAACCGATTCTTATGAAACTTTGCATACACCCTTAATTATCGTTACAATACAACATTATATACAGATAAGTGGGCAGTGCCACGCCCATGAAAAGTAAATAAGCATTTTAACTACTGCTACTTGGCGGATTCTTGTGAAACTTTGCGTACACATTTAGTTATCGTTACAATACATCATTATGGTTAGAAAAGTGGGCAGTGCCACGCCCATGAAAAGTAAATACTCATTTTAACTACTTCTACTTATCCGATTCTTATGAAACTTCGCATACACAATTAGTTCTCGTAAAACTACATGATAATAAAATATGGGGCGGTGCCACGCCTAATTTGTAGTTGGCTTTTTTGCAAGAATTATTTATTTAATTTTTTAATTAAATTATATTTTAATTTAGAGAAAATTGTGAAGCATGTAGACAAAGAAAAATTTGACTGCACGGAAGGTTGAACTTACTGGTTTCGAGACCACTCGTTCTACTCAGCAGAGTTCTTTAACGCTTAGACCACTCGACCATTGTCGGTAGTTTGCAGTTAAGTAGTTAAATATCATTTACTTTTAAACAATTCATGCTGAGACACTCCTAGAGCTGTTTTTTAGCTTTTCATTTGATAGTTATTGATATTCTATATATTTCTTTATGTCTTGTTTTAAGGTTTTTCTTTGAAAAATTAAATTAAAAAGCGAACTCCAGCCAAAATATTTACATGTTTTTTTGGATAAAACTCAAATTCCAACTTTTATAAAAAGAAATTGAATTTGATTTTGAATTTAAGACCAACAGGCTTTTTATACAATATTAGACAATACTTTAACATCTGCCTAATAATATTAAGACAAGAAAGGTCATATACTATAATTTTCCTAATTGGAAATAATCAACAATTTATTGTTGTTTGTGAAGTGATAGAAGAGTAATACGCCAGCTTTTGGTTTTCTCTGCAAAAAATAACGCAAATTATAATCCATTATCATTAATCTTTCAAAAATATTTTAGACTTCCACTCACATCCTTTTTTCTTTATATTTGTTGGCCTAATCATGCTATTTAAATATACATAATTACCCTTTACACTTTAAGAGCTGTATATAACACACTTTAGTGCGTTCAAAAAGTATGCTTTCATTCTTAGCATTTTAAATAGCACTATACTATATGATGCTGCGTACGTATGAAAGTATAAATTATATTTTCTATTTAAAAATATACATGTACACATTATAAATTTTGCAAAGGAAAAAATACCTAAAGTTATGTAAGTTGCAAAACCTCGTTTATTTTTATAAACATGATTTAAATAAAAATGGCTTTTTTATCTACATCTTCTCTTTTTTATTTCTGTTGTAAAGAAAGCAAAAATATGCGTCAAAAGTTTTCTAGTAGATGGAAAATTACCAACCAACCAACTTTATAAATAAGTGTTCGTCATACATAGAATGACCTTATTTTTTATATTCTCTTTTTTCCCCTCTGCTTTACTCTTTAGTCTGCAAGCTAGAGTTAAATGTATATGTATTTAAATATAAAATAAAGTGGAGTTTGTATATATATAAAAAGGATTAAGTTTAAAGAGCTTAATAAGAACTTATAATGCACGAAAGTAGGCAACGTTATATTTTAATTTACATCAGCCTTAATGTACACTATATAAATTTTCATCATTTTTATTTTTAAAACACACTTATATCGATGGAAGAAATGATTTTAATAAAAATTTTGAATTATGTTGAAAAAAACCTGAAAGTGGATAATGATTTTTCTAGTTTACAAAAGCTAGTCTGGAAATCTAAATAGAATGGATAAAAAATTGTTTCGGAAAATTTGCTTTATCCCCTATTGAAATCGACTGTGTTATAACTGAATTCAAAATTTAAAATGACAGTTTAAAATATATACTTTCGTTAAAATATCTTGTTACGATTACAATTGTTGCTCCTACGTGCTTCAGATTTCAGAAGACCAGTTAACAATTCACTTCTTTCTACAAACTGTAAAACTATGCTATAATTTAACAATTCACTTCTTTCTACAAACTGTAAAACTATGCTATAATTTGATTGAACTTCCTAATAGCCTGTTAGATGGGCTATAAATTTTAATTATCGTTCAGCACACACATCAACAAACACTTATAATTGCTATTGACAATAGAATTAACTTAAAAAAAAGAAATGTAAACGTAAGCAAATTCGAAAAATGTTTTGTTAGCATAAAAAGTATTGAAAGAAACGTTTAAGAGCAACATTCAAAACAAAAACAAAAGTTAATGCTTAATTAATTTGCAGAACCCTAAAAGTAGTCTTTATTTTTCCATAGAAAAATTGCTCTAAAATAGAGAAAATTTTTTTACGGAATAATAGCTTTAAAACAGAGTAAATTTTTCTATTGAAAAATTGCTCTAAAATAAAGCAAATTTTCCTATAGAAAAATTGCTCTAGAATAGAAAATTTTTTCTATAGAAAAATTTTCTTAAAATAGAGCAAACTTTTTTTTCTATAGAAGAATTGCTCTAAAAAAGTGAAATTTTTTCTATAGAAAAATTGCTCTAAAATAAAGATAATTTTTCTATTGAAAAATTGCTCTAAAAGAAAGCAAATTTTTCTATAGAAAAATTGCTCTAAAATAGCGAAAATTTTTCTATAGAAAAATAGATCTAAAATAGAGAAAGTTTTTTTTTATAAAAACATGCTCTAAAATAGAGCAAATTTTTCTAGAAAAAAAGAAATTGCTCTAAAATAGGTAAAATTGCTCTAATATAGAGCAAATTTTTCTATAAAAAAATTGCTCTAAAATAGAGCAAATTTTTCTATAGAAAAATTGCTCTAAAATAGAAAAAATTTTTCTATATAAAACATTGCTCTAAAATACAGCAAATTTTTGTAGAGAAAAATTGCTTAAAATAGAACAAAAATGCTCTAATAGAGCAAATTTTTCTAGAGAAAAATTGCTTAAAATAGGGCAAATTTTTCTATAGAAAAATTGCTTAAAATAGGGCAAATTTTTATATAGAAAAATTGTTCTAAAATAGAGCAAATTTTTCTAGAGAAAAATTGCTTAAAATAAGGCAGATTTTTCTAGAGAAAGATTGCTCTAAAATAGAGCAAATTTTTCTGTTGAAAAATTGCTCTACAATAAATAAAATTTTTCTACTGAAAAATTGCTCTAAAATAAAACAAATTTTTCTATAGACAAATTGCTCTAAAATAGAGCAAATTTTTCTATTAAAAAAAATTGCTCTAAAATACAGGAAATTTTTCTATAGAAAAATTGCTCTAAAATAGAAAAAATTGTTTTATGCAAAAATTTCTCTCAAATATAAAAAATTTTTTTATAGAAAAATTCCTCTAAAATAGATAACATTTTTCTATAAAAAAATTCCTCTAAGATAGAGAAAATTTTTTTATAGAAAAATTCCTCTAAAATAGAGCAAATTTTTCTATAAAAAATTGCTCTAAAATAGAAAATTTTTTTTATAAATTGCTCTAAAATAGAAAAAAATTTCTATAGAGAAAATAGAACAAATTTTTCTATAGAAAAATTGCTCTAAAATAGAGCAACTTTTGCTAGCGATAAATTCCTCTAAAATAAAGGAAATTTTTCTAAAGAAAAGTTGCTCTAAAATAGAACAAATATTTCTATAATTGCTCTAAAATAGAGCAATTTTTCTATAGAAAAATTTCCTTAAAATAGAGCAAATATTTCTATGAAAACATTATGTAAACTGTTGAAGAGCAAGTTTTCTGTACAAACAATTTCTGTAGAAAAATTTTCTATAGACAAATTTTCTCTAGTTAACTCTAGAGAATTCGCTCTAGAGTTTGTTGACTTGCCTATATAAATATTTTCTCCTAAAAATATAATAAACTGCCCTTAAATATGCTTTATTTTTTATGGTTATTTAAACATTCTTAACAACCAATTTCGTTTCATAATAAATTAAGTGAATGCATAGAAGGAATAGAAAATAAACCAACATTTGCTAAAAAGGGTTTGTTGTGAAAAAAAAAACATATTCTATTTCCCCATCTGGGAGAACCACATGTTCGCATTTTGTTGTGATACAACAAAAATTATGATATATGTATGTATATATGATGCTGTAATGCCCACAACAACGTTAGTATGTGTTCATTGGATTTAACTTGTTCGTATGTTTATTTTTCCCAGATTCTTTTCTATTTTATTTGTGCTTCAAGCCTCAAGGGTTTCTCGGGCAAGAGTTAGAATTTAGTTTTTAGCTTTTTTGTCATTTTATTACTTCTGAACTAACATGTGTTGGGATTATGTTACAACAGTTTCGTTGTTTTGCATTTCTTGCCAAATTTACAATTTTTTGCAAATTAAACCAAAAGAGTTAAGAATAACAAATAGCATAAAATTCAATTGGAAGCAAAGGATTAGAAAAACTTTTAGAATTTTTTAATTTAATGCGTAAATAAGCAGTAACTAGATAAATTATTTAAATAAATGGCATTAACTTTTTTTGGTAACGTTAATAAAATGGTTAATAAGTTTTTAAAAAGTAAAAATGCTTTTAAGCGATTTTTTGATATTGTCAGGCACATATTTTTAATTTGAACACAAAAAAATAAAAAATATTGCATAAAATAAAACAAATAAATCTAAAAAAAAATATTGCATACTTTAAAAATATAACGTTTAATAAAGAATTGCCTGCTTTGAGGGATTTGTAGATTTGAATTTTATTATAGTCTATTTTTTTAGTTACCAATCTCAAAAATAGGCTAGCTTTGTTTATTACGAAAGGTACTACTTCAAAAGTAAAAGTTCATAATTAATTAAGCTTTCTATCTCTCCCACTTCACCACCTATTCTCTCTACACTATCCCTTTCCCAAAGAAGGTAACACATTAATTAAGTAGCTGGTATGGATTAATTGCCTGATTGTGTTACTTCTCTTAAAAAATCAATTCAAAATAACAAGGTTCTAATGACTGATTCTGGTAGAAGGCATCAAAGAAATATATACATACAAAAACTCTCCTTCAGTCCCGTTATTGGCAGTCGTGTGTATTGAGTGTGACGCTTTTTAGTATGCTTCATTACTCAGTTTAATTATGAAAATTGCATTAACAATATACAATAAAATAATAGCGTAGGCTTGTACTTCTAAATATTTAAACGTTTTATGAACTTTGTTAAATAATATTATATTGCAAAACGTTTCATTAATCAATCATCGTTTGTATTCAACAAAATGTATTGAGTGTTATCCATATATATTTTTTTAAATTTAATTGAAATTTTTTAGTGAATAACTAAGGAGATTATTTTAAAATACATCGAAGATTATACATCTGAATGGTATTGAATTTGAAACAAAGTTTGAAAACAAAGTTTTGAAAAAATATTCAATTGGTTTAAAAATGTATTGAGCGTTACTTAAACAAATTTCTTAAATATAATTTATCCATAAATTTTAGGACGTTAAAAAAAGTTAACAGCAGCTGACGGGTAGAAATTTCTGGTTTTCTTTAAGGAAAAACTTTTGCTTGTTTCTTACTTTTAGTTGTTATATTGTCGAAGAATGTATTAGAATGTATTATACGACACCTACGTATTTTGCTACAAAAAAAAAATTATTTGAAATTTACATAACTTTTGACATTGTTTGTCGATTTTATTAAAATAAGCATTTTTTTTTGAAAGAAGAGTTAGCCTACTTTTCGCTCATATGTGAATGTTTCTAAAGAATATTTTTAAAAATGACCAATTTTTATTTTTCCATGTGAACTTAAGTTAAAGTTGAAAAAGTGGTCATAACTTTTAATTTTGTCCTGGGATTATTATAATTTTTTGTTTTTAGAGAGTACATCTATAGTGCTTTCAAACCCTATACTCATTTTTTGTAGTGCATTTTTTGCGGTGAATTTTTTGAGCAAAATTTTAATAAAACAAAAATTTTAATAAATCGAAAAATATTATTTTAATTCGGGATCCATTTTCATATTTTTTCTGAAGTTCTTTTTAAAGTATCAAAAACTCGCTTCCACACAGTCATCAGTTTTTTTTTTGCTAGCGAGTTTATTTAGATACGAAAGGACTCGATTACACCAAAAACTAAATTTTGTCCTAGCTCGACATAAGCGGTTAAGGGTTGTGATTGACATACATACATATATTTGTATGCACAAATTTAAATAGACCAAAAGCTCTTAAGAAGATAAAATCGTGCAGTTTCACTTTCATTATGCTCAAAACATCTGTTTGCGAACTGAAATGTTGATACACTAAAGTCCTAAAAAAAAGTTAATTTTCAACAGGCTATGATAACTAATATACTTTAAATTTGCTGAAAATAAACTTAAAATTTGCCAATAATTCGCATTTAAAATTTAATTTGTTTATTTTTATAGCTATGTTTTGATTAATATTAGTCATAAAACACATGGAGCATTTACAACTTAGCTTCTAACTTGCCTAGAAAATATGATGTCATACTGTGCGTATGATTAATATTAATTATGGGGCTGTTTTGTAAAATCCTGTATAACTTTAATTGTATTCAACATATTTGAAAATTTTATGAGACATATAAAAGCTATGACCTTGAGCTCTTATTTGAAACTAAAAACTTTTATTTTAGTTATGTAATTTCTTATAGAAATTTAAATAATTCTGTAAAAAAATTCTCTATTTTTTTGCTTTAAATTTTCTCTCTCATACATGCGAGTACATATATGTCAGCTTATATAAATATTGCGTTCTATGACATGCTTTATTCGTTTACAAAATACGAGTGCATATATAAGCTTTTGTTTGCTTAAAATTGTAGAAATACATAAATATAACAGAATAAAAAGAGAAATTATTTAAATTGTAAATCATAGTGAATGAACAACAAACCAAGTTTCAATTTTGTTCATTCATTTACTCATTCACTGGCAACATTTATTTTTCTTCATGCAAAACTATGATTGCCAGAATGACAACACACAGTGTTTGTTTATGTGTAAGTGTATGTAGGTTACATCAATTTTTATGCAAATGTTTAAGTTTGTAACTGTCCCGTAGTCCAAGTCTTCGAGGCATCATCGATAGATGTACGAAACAACCTAGTAAAAAAGTTGCTTCCAATTAAGCAGGTTTCTACTATTATGGAATAAAAGTAGCGGTGACAAACCTGCTGATATCGCTATTGATTTTTGTATGGCGAGTTCCCGAATTGGTGTACTAAATTTTTGCTCACAAAAGCGCTTTTGAAGCGCTAAAAACCATCACCATTTTCAGCACTAGAACTGAAAATATATAAAAAAAATGGTTCGATGTGTATTGGCGTCGTTAACGCCATTTTGAATTTTTCTTATTTGTTTTCTTTATTTATTTTCATTAATTTCATATTTTTAGTCAATGTTTGTTATTTTAACTTCAACTAGTATCGAACTAAGAACCTTCAGGTTTGAAGTCCAACGTACCAATCACTCGACCAAAGACACTGTTGCCAAACGGCACCAAGAAACTCAAATAAACTTACTCTTCATTCTCGCTTAAAACCCTGCTTTGGATCAGCACTATAAAATCAGTTTTTTTGTATAGCTTGTGTACGAAGCTTTTGTATAAGTAAAAAGCAAATACTTTTCTCGCTTCAAAACCTGCATTGTTGTGACGCTATGAATTCAGCTTCTGAACAAGCTCATATTTTAAAGCGAACTATAAGAAAGCGCTTTATTTCTTTAGTGCTTCAAAAAACATGAAAATTGTTTACTGGGAAGTATCTATTACCTACGACGAATTGACGACAGTCCAAGCCAACTATTGACGACATTTTGGAACAAAGGTCACAGAAGTCGTAAAATTTTCATCAATGATTATATAATAATTAGCCTTATTGGGGTTGTCGTAGTCGTGACGAAATCAATGAAATGTGGCAACGCTTGCTATATGTTTTACATTGGAATCGTTTAATTTCGACTACGACTACGACAACCGTAATAAGGCAAAATATTCAGACTTATTACGGTTGCCGTAGTCGTAACGAAATCGATCAAATGTGGCAACGCCCGCTATATAGTTTACATTGGAGTCGTTTAATTTCGACTACGACTACTGTAATAAGGGCCATTAAAAAATTTAATAATAGAATCGAACCCATAACCTCCACACTGATAGATAGACCTACAGAGGTACTCAAAAAACTTTAAACAAAAACATGTTTTGTGGGCAAACTCTTTAAGGTAAATAAATGGAAGCACGACAACTTCGATGCAGTGTTTATTCTTGTTGTCGGCAACAAAACTATTGTATGCATTTGTTCTTGTTTGTCTTGTTGTCAATAAGGCTTTGGTGCACAAATTTTCTTAATCTTGTCGGAATAAAATTCTTTATACACGACAAAGTACACCACCTTGTCGCTATAATTGTTTCCAAATGTGTTCTATGGACGACAAATCATTGAATGTCTTCCCGATATCATCGATGAAAATGTCGTCGGTAAGAACTCGGCCTACAAGGTGTGCATATGCTCAGATTCTTTTTATATATACATACACAGAAAACGTGATCTCAATGAAAGATGTCAGATTTGTCATTATTCTCATAAACTTTACAAATATATAAAAATTATACACACACACACACACATATATATATAACCTAAGGAAAATTTAAATTTATAAACAAAAGTTTTACTTCTCATTTTGTTTGCTTTCATACTGTTGCAAATAACAAATTAAAAAATGTGAAAAAATTACGCAAAATAATGAAAAGGATATACAGATTCTTTTTTTTTTTAGTTGTTCCTTTGCATTGAAAATGCAAGAGAAACAGCACAGAAATTTAAATTATATTTTGCTTAAAAAAAAATACTGTGTATCATGTACAACAAATTAAGAGCAAGCCCTAAAACTATTATTTTATATATTTCCTTTGCCAGCTTTTGTCTTGCTTAACACTATCTACTACTGTCCAAAATAAAATAAAAACTAGGCTAAAATATGATGAAATTTTAATGAAAATTATCTCTATGAAAATAACTTTTTAAGGGTGCTGAAGTTAATAAAATTAAAAGAAAAAATGTTAAATCCAAAAAGTAAGCAAAAGAAATGAACAAAAAGTAATATTATTTTTAAACTGTACCTTTGGTACATACTTTGGGGTGTGTACTGTTCATGCATAGAATCGTAAAACGTATTTTAAGGTTCTCGCTTACGTTACTGCTTCCAAGAAGCACTATCGTCAGTGGGAGAAGTTAAATCTTAAATACATATGTTGCTTTGCCTATATTTTTGCAAACTTTAGTGCATTTGTAGTAGCATTTTTGGAAGCATTTGTTCTTAAATATGTAATGCATTGCTTCTAATGGCTTTTAGTGCTTCTAAATGTCGAATGTTTTTTGCTGGGTTGCGGTTGTCGTACTCGAGACTCGCAATGCTCGCTATATGTTTTATATTGGAGTCGTTTAATTTCGACAACGACTACAATAACCGTAATAAGAGCCATTACAAATGACATCTCACTCTTATTTCATACAAATTTTTTTTGTCTCCGCCTTAAGAAGTAGTCTACCCACTGGACTATTTACAAAAACAGAAAACAAATGCAAAAGTAACTAACCGTAAAAGTAAACGTATCAGTTTTGTTTCTCATTCCCACAAAATATAGCAAATTCAGAAGAAAAAGCTTTATTTTTTATTTTAAATGTATGCCTACACTCTAAAACACTTTTGTTGAAAATTAGGTCGATAATGGTCGGCAACACTTTACAGATTATTATCGACCTAAAATTACACACGCATTATTTTTCCACAAAATGTTTTTTACTAAAAAAGCGATTGGCTGCGTTGAGGTTTGAACCGCGCCTCGATGTCACATATTTTCTCACAATTTTTGTTCTTTATGACCAGAGCTACAACTTTGCCTCAGAGAGCAAATCAAAATTCCGAACGGTTTGCAAGATATGAGCCTAAGAAAATGATCAGTTATTTGCAAAAATGACAATGAGGCCCCAAATCTTTGGGTGCCCATAAAAAGAAGTACATGACTTGGGGCAAAACTGGGAGACACGGGACTTTTTTTTTTGGTCTTTTATCATGCAGTGCTGTCCGTATATGGTTATATTTTTTCGTGTTGCTTTGTGTTATTAAACTAATCAATAAGATAGTAAGTCGTGTAAATTATTTTATGCTCTATGGCCCATTATTACAACTTGGCAATAGTTAAAGGCAGGATTTTGTCGTACGGATAAAGAGCTTATATCTTTATAACAACTGTACTTTAACTGAAAGTGAGCGATAAGTTAAAGGCACGTTCATCCTACCTGGTAGGTTAAATTAAATTTCTAATAATGATGAATAATGGTCCTATGAATAATATAGGTTTTTAACTTCAAATTCGGCCTTTTCCAAATCAAATTCATGTTTTTAGAACACAAATTC
Source organism: Panzeria rudis (assembly GCA_956483635.1). NCBI lineage: Eukaryota > Metazoa > Arthropoda > Insecta > Diptera > Tachinidae > Panzeria > Panzeria rudis. Next base: position 87,240,594 of record OY101451.1, on the reverse strand, counting down.
AGAATTTTCCAAATCAAATTGAGTGTTTTACAAATCGAATTCAGTATTTTAAATTTTATTCGAATAAAAATTTGTTTCTTAAAAATTAAATTTAGATTTTTCCAAATCAAATAGAGTATTTTTCATATTAAATTCAGCACTTTTCAAACCAAATTCGGCATTTTCAAAATAAAAACCAGCCTCTTTTGAATCGAATTCATTTGAAGAATCCTGATTTTGATTTTTAAAATTCCGAATTTGGTTTGAAAAGTGCTGAATTTAATATGAAAAATACTCAATTTGATTTGAAAAAATCGGAATTAAATTTTTAAAAAACAAATTTTTATTCGAATAAAATTTTTATTCGAAAAAAATTCTATTCGACTAAAATTTTTATTCGAATAAAATTTTTATTCGAATATAAATACATATATATAATCGAATAACTTTTTTTGAAATAAAAATGTATTCGAATGAAATAAAAAAAAAATTATATGTGAAAAAAAAAATTTGTAGTTATTCGAATATGTTTAGTAAATACATATTTTACATACATTTTTGTATTTTATTTTATATCACTGTACAACCCAAACAAAAAAAAAATTACGTGGTTCTAACGATTTTAAAAATTATATATACACGCATATCGACTTTTTGATCGGAGTTAAATTTCCCACCTTTTGTTGTAGTGACTCGGCATAGAAAATCTTGTAAACTTTAGGTTTAAGGTATAATATGTGTTCTACACTTTTATGTAAAACAGCACGAGGAATAATTTTGTAGAACATTTTAACCCTCTAACTCTTCGTTGTATGGATCTTTTTTTTTTCCTATCTTAAAATAGAGGCAACAAAATCTCCCCTTCAGCGGCGATATAGTGGGCTGAAATGTTCTACAAAAATATTTGCCATAAAATTTTACTATAGATCAGACTACTATAGATGAGACTACTATAGATCAAACTACTATAGATTAGACTACTATAGATCAGACTACTATAGATCAGACTTAACTTGAACACCAGAAATCATTTAAAGCTCAAAATGTGCTTAAGGGTTAATTTTGTGCTTTTTCACAATTAGGATTTGGCATAGGAAATCGTGCAAGTCTTACGCTTAAGGCACAAGATGTGCTCAGCACCTTTATGTAAAACACCGCGAGGAAGATGGAAGATTTATGTAGAACATTTCCCGCTGATTGGGAGGTTTTGCCCCATTATTCCACAAAAATGTTTTCCGTCGTGTTTTACATAGAACTCCTAAACACATCTTATACCTTAAACGTTAAGCGGCCCATCCATTATACAACATTATTGCAAATGTTATTGTACATATTATTGTCCATTTGACCTATACTATGCAATAAATGGCACAATATTTTCAAAGAAAATATTGCCCAATTTTCCTGACAGTCAAAAAGTAAACATAACACTGAACAATGTTGCCACCACATTACACAATTTTCTTGATTGTACAATAAAAATCACAAGTCTTTTGATTTTTGCCAATATATAGTGCCACATTCGAGCATGACATACACATTGGCGATATTATTGTACAATACGAAAAATTCCACTGTTAATTTGAAAAATTTTCGATTGCAACAAAACTTTTATTCAGAAAGAAAACAGATTATAAAAATTAAAATTCTCATTTGATTTTCTTAAATGAACAAAAAAGTTAAGCTTTTAAAAACCTTCGATCTACAAACTTTTTTTGCTTGAAATTCAGCAGGGCATCATAAATTTCCTCTTTCATTTGTATTTATTCTAAAAAAATAGTAGAACATTTTCTTCTGTTTTTTTTTTTTTGCAGTTTAAGTTGTTTGGTTTATTTTAAACTATAATTTATATCTCTGGCATTTCTGTTGATTTTTTAACATTCGATATTTTCCCCAAATGCTTTTATGTAGATTTCTATTTTATTTAAACAATGCACACAAGTTAAATTTATTTGCTCAATATTAAATTTATTCTATTATGACGTGTTTTCCGCATTTACTAAATCAAGTAATAGAGTTCAATTTTATTTGAATTATGTGGCTGGGAGTAAATGGATGATTGAGTGCATTTGCATATAAATTGTGACAGACAGGTAGAATGCAGAATTTTTTTGTTGCAAAATATTTCTTAATATTTTTTTAAGTAAACATTTTTTTATTATAAATTGTTTCTTAATTTTTCTTGCAACTTTTCTTTGGTATATTTTTCTCTATAATCTTTTGTAATGCCCCCACTTTTATTCACATATTTGTGGGTCTCTGTCAAAATGTCATATTTAAATTTATACTCTAGAACAATTCAATCATTTTATTTTAATTGCAAATAAGGAAATTCATTGTGTATGGTTTTTGGTTTCATTTTATTGTTGTTTAAAATCTAATTTGAGGAAAATATTTTATTTCTTCCAACGAACATTATTTTTGACATTCCTTTTTCAAATATATTTTTGGCCATAACTCATGTGTTTAATATGGAAATAAAAGAAATGATTTTGGATGATGTTATTTAAAGGTATTTATAAGAAATATATATATTCTTTTTTTCAATTAAAACTGTATTTAATTCAAGTGTCATTAATTAACTTTAGGAAATTATTGTATATTTTACTGTTTAAGTCGTAGTTTGCTTACCAAAAATGCTAGAAAAATATTAAGTATGCGTAGCTTTATATGTGATCATACTATGTTTAAGTGATTTTTATAGTTTTTATGTGTGATCACACTATATTTAGGTGATTTTTTTAGTTTTTATAGGTGATCACACTATATTTAAGTGATTTTTGTAGTTTTTCTATCAGATCACACTATATTTAAGTGATATTCATAATTTTTATATGATATAACGCTATATTTAAGTAATTTTTATAGTTTTTATATGTGATCACACTATATTTAAGTGATTTTTATAGTTTTATATGTGATCACAGTTTATTTATCAGATTTTTATAGTTTTTGTGTGTGATTACACTACATTTAGGTGATTTTTATAGTTTTTCTATCAGATCACTATATTTAAGTGATATTTATAATATTTATATGAGATAACGCTATATTTAGGTGATTTTTATACTTTTTATATGTGATCACACTATATTTAAGTGATTTTTATAGTTTTGCTATCAGACCACACTATATTTAAGTGTTATTTATTGATTTTTATATGAGACAATACTATATTTAAGTGATTTTTATATGAGACAATACTATATTTAAGTGATTTTTATAGTTTTTATATGTGATCACACTATATTTAAGTAATTTTTATAGTTTTTATATGTGATCACACTATATATTTAAGTGATTTTTATAGTTTTTATATGTGATCACAGTATATTTAATAGATTTTTATAGTTTTTATATCTGATCACAGTATATTTAAGTGATTTATATAGTTTTTATATGTGATCACAGTAATAAAGTAAATTCAGGAGCAGTAGGTTGATAGCCCAAAGTCCTTAGCCTTTTGATGAGGCTGCCATCTTGGATGTGGCTGAAAAGGCACAGTATTTCCTAATGAAGCCGCTCGACTCGAGACAGACGCTGGTTGGGGGATGTGGTTGTGGAGTGCTAAGTTTTGGAGGCGGCACTTACTTGCCTCTTCAGTGAAGCATACTCTGCTCACGGCAGCTGGCTGCCCGGGAGTGCTTATTCATGTCAAGGCAATTATTCGCAGCTAACCTTTATATCTAAAGGCCATCCACTATTCGCAACCTGTGACCCGTCCGGTGGCCTTCAGCTTGATCCTCGTGGAAACACCTTCAAAATTCCACGACCGGCACTAGGCGCCCACGATTTAGCGTAAAAGCAATAAATAATAATAATAGTATGTGATCACACTATATTTAAGTGATTTTTATAGTTTTTATATGTGATCACACTATAGTTAACTCGGTTTTGTAGCTCTTATATGTAATCACACTATTTTTAAGTGATTTTTTATCATTTTTATCTGTGATCACACTATATTTAATTTATTTTTATATATTTTATATGTCATCACACTATACTTAAGTGATTTTTATAAATTTTATATGTGATCACACTATATTTAAGAAATTTGTATAGTTTTTATATATAATCACACTATCGGGTATGTTCAGTATTCCATGCGGAATTTAAATGTGTGAAACTACCAAAGCGGAATTACCAATTATTATAAATAATATTTTGCAACAGCAATACTTTGCTAATTCCGCACATATTAATTCCGCATGGAATACAGAACGCACCCGTTTATTTAAGTGTTTTTTTATAGTTTTTATATGTGATCACACTATATTTAAGTGATTTTTGCAGGTAAAGCTACTTCAGTACGACATGATTTTTTTTGGAACAAGATCTACAAAGACAACAACTTTTGGGAATCGGGTGAAAATAAAAAGAAATGACAAGCGTTGAACACTTGCATGCCCGAAATGCCCTATTTCACCCAAAATGCCCTATTTGCTCCCATCCTGAGCAATATTTTAAGCTAATCTTTTTAGATCAAAAAGGAATACTCCTCTGTTATGTCCATGTGAAATTTTAATACTCATCGGATTATCCGCTTATGCCTGATATTTTTCCCAAAAATTTGGATTCTAAAAACCGAAAAGCGACTAATGACTTTAGAATCCCTGAAAGTACCTAAAATATTCAAATAAAAGCTTAACAAACATTTCAACTGTTTTAAAGATTAAAATAAATATTTTTCTAATTTACATTTTTTTACTTTAAACAGAAAAAATGCCTTTTAAAAACTAGTTTTTTTTCTGCATATTAGTTACAGTGAAAAAACAATTACAAAACGCATCACCCACTCCCTGAAGGTATGCCATAAATTACACATTTTATTATTGTTTCAGTTGTGAACTTTTTTTTGCTCTTGTGTTTTTTGTTTGCTGACATTTTTTTTCGCCAGCAAATGAAAATATAATGTTGTAGCCTACAATAAGGCTTATTATAGTGTCATTTCTATACAACTAGGCGCATCTATTTAAACTATTGCAACAAAAAAAAAAAAAAATACTAGAAAATAGAGATAATAAAAACCAAACGAAGTAGAAAATTATTAACCTATATTTCCTACATATTTATTTTCCAATTTATAATTGTGTGTAAATGTTAGTTTTACTAAATCCTAAAACAATAAATGCAAATTATTTTAACATTAAATTTAAACCGGAACGGAGGATATATTTTAATTGTAGTGAAGTTGTACAAGAAAAACTAACTAAGTAACAAAGGTGGAAATGTAACTCGATATATAATTTATAAAATGGTGGAAAAATTAATTTATGAATATTTTATACTGGCAGATCTTGCCTGGTGAATGAATTTTTGCTTTTTTTTGAGGCCAATAAATAAGTAAATTATATAAAGTGGCAAATTTGCAAAACAATTTTTTAGAAATTATAATTTAAGGGTTAAATTAATTAGGAACAAGTTTAGAAAAAAAGAAAAACTTAATATTTTATTAAATACACAGAATAGAAAGAACATTTTTGAACCCTCTAACTCTTCGTTGTAAATATCTTTTTGTATCTTGTTTAAACAAGAGGCAAAAACTCCCTTTCAGCGGTAAAATAGCGGACAGAAATGTTCCACAAAAATGTTCCTCGTGGTGTTTTACACAAAAGCTTTGAAGACAGTTTGTACCCTAAACGTAAGGTTTACAAGATTTCCTATGCCAAAAACTAATTATGAATAAGTACGAAATTAGCCCTTAAACACATTTTAAGATATGAATGATTTCAGGTGCTCATGTTGCGTCTGGAGCTTCGGTGTCTTTTAAGACCTATAGTAGAATTATATATATATTTTTTTGTAGACCATTTGAGCCCGCCATACCGTCGTTGGAGGAGAGTTTTTCGCCCCCTTTTTTAAGAAAGACACAAAAAGACCCATACACTGAAGAGTAAGAGGTTTTTGTTAAAAGATGAAAAAAAATTTTTCTCTTGCTAGTTCTTATTCGATTAATCGATTTTAATTCAATTGAAAAAAAATTCTGCTAAAATTTTTAATTCGAATAATCGAAATTTGAGTTCAAATATGCATTCGAAAAATTGTTAATAAAAAATTTTTAATCGAATATTTGAATAATATTAATTACATAATGGTATTCGATTAAAGATTTTCGTCTACATAATAATAATTATTAAAATTTTCAATAGAAATTTAGATTTTTTAATAGTTCTTACGAAATTTGAATTCGTTTAATATAAGAGTTTTCTAAAGAAAATTTATAATCGAAGAGAAAACTTTTAATGGAATAGAAAATTTTTAATCGATTAATTTTTATTAAAATTATTTGAATAATGGATTTTATATCGCCGAAAGTTTTATAAAGAAAATGCATGTTCAAATAATCGAATAATTTTTCATAAAAAAAAATTAATCTTGTCTGCCGAAAACACCCAGGGTCTATGGCGGGAATCGAACCCACGACCTCTGCAGTGACAGGCTAATAAGAATCGCTATCACTCAGCCACAGGGACACCCTGAAAAATGATGTATATTTGGAACGAAATATATGTTTATAGAAAATTTTATGTATATAAATATGTAGTGGCATAGGTTTAAAAACTGTTGTTTGAATAATTTTAATCGAATAGTGGTATTCGTTTAAGGTTTTCGTACAACAACAAAATTTATTAAAATTTCTAGTGGAAATTTGGTTTCGATAATATGAATAGTTTTTCTAACGACACTTTTGTTCTTTTCATTTAAGAATTTTATAACGAAAATTTATATTCGAATAGAAAATTTTAATCGATTAATTTTTATGAAATTTTTAAATAAAAATTTTTAATAATGAAAGAAGAAGCTTTAAATATGAAAAATATAATTTTTACTTCTCGTAATCAGTAGGTTACTGATTTAACCTTGATTTTCGAAAATCCTGTCTTCATCAGATCTCTACGTTTTAAATACCTAAAAACCTATTCTGACTATTTTTACGTTGATGGATGTATGTGTGTGTGTTATCAGCTGTTTTTTTTGGTTAATGAAATGGCTGATATCTCTTCTGATTAACCCGAAATTCAGGATTCTATTACGTAACATTGAAATGTTGCTGCACATCACCTGACGCCCAATACTTTATAAATATTTTATTTAAACTTTTTTACAGTTTAATGTACAGCACATTATAATAACTTCGCTGGCACAACTTGAAGAACTCTCTATAACTTATATATCGTGTAACATATGCAAAGCATATGCTAAATACGTCAATACATCAATAAAGAAGAAAATTAATTACAAGAGAAAAACATTTAACAAAACAATGAAACTCATTGTATACATTAAGGAGTTAACAATACAACATTGTTACTGTTTTTTTTAATATTTTATTTTCAAAATTATACAACAGAACAGAACAAACTCATCTCTAAGTCATGAGAACATTTTCTTTAAGAATCCCACCAAAGCATGGGAGGTTAAGAGAAAGCAATAGATTCAATGAAATCATTTATTGTCATATTCACCAGGGAAACTTTTCTACAAATCTAATGTTTAAAAATATAGAAGCAGTTTAGTATGCTTTTTTCGAAAGCTTACTCATATACTTTCTGCAAGCGAAGCAACTGAAATAAATAGATAGGAAGAATTGTTAGCAGCAACAACAAGAAAAACTAGGATATAAAACAAACTATTGCATATTTAAAGGCATGTATTAGAAATTGTATGCATTATACATTTTGTTTCTCGATAACATATACTATAGAAAGGTTATGAGATGATGCATAACAAATGTTAGAAGCAAGAAAACAGGAAGGTTCAACGATTGCTTTGAAAAGAAAATCTCTTGAGATTTTTTTTATTGATGTAAAAAAAATAAAGAAATGCTAACAAAGTAATTTTTTTTATCAGCATGTTAAAGAACATTAGGGAGTAAAAGGATCTTTTGAGACCTGATTGGTGTTGAAAATTTTTAATTTATTTTCAAGAAAGGTGGTTCTTTATGCTCGGGGATATGTAAAAAAATAGTAAAAGTTATTTTTCTAACACATGATAAAAACTGCATACTTTAGGGATGCTTACAAAAGTTAAGCTGAAAACTGTTTTAAAATTTATGACCCCAAAAAGACTTTTTTAAGTTCTAAAACCATATGATATAAGAAAATTAAGCAAAACAATATTCTTTCTATAGAAATTGTGTCGAACAAAGAAGACATAAACAGGACAGTGAAAAATATTCGAAGTAATTTTTAAGGAACTGCTTTTTAGCTGCTCTATCCCTTTTTAAGCAAGGGACAAAAATACCCCTACAGCGAAGAGTTACATGGTTAATATGTCCCAAAAAATTTTTTGTCGTGATGCTTTGTATATAAGTGCTAAATACATCTTATAGATTAAGCGTAAGGCTTACAAGATTTCCTATGCCGAGTACTAATTGTGAATAAGCAAGAAATTAACTCTTATACACATTTTAAGTATTAATTGCTTTCTAACGTGCCAGTTGATTCTAGAGCTTGGATGTCTTTAAAGACTAATACTACAATATTATAGCAAATATTTTTGTAGAATGTTTCAGTTCGCTATATTGCCGCTGAAAGGGGGTTTTTCCCCTTTTTTAAGAAAGGCACAAAAAGACCCATACAACGAAGAGCTAGAGGGTTAAACTGTTCTACAAAAATTTTCCTCCTGATGTTTTGCATAAAAGTGTTGAACACATCTTATATATTAAACGTAAGACTTGCAAGATTTCCTATGCCGACTACTAATTGTGAATAAGTAGGAAATTAACCCTTATACACATTTTAAGTTTTAATTGATTTCTAACGTGCCAGTTGATTCTGGAGCTTGGTTGTCTTTGAAGACCTATAGTAGAATTTTAGGGCAAATATTTTTGTAGAACTTTTCAGCAAGCTACATTACCGCTGAAGGGGACTTTTTTCTCCCTTTTCTAAGAAAGGTACTAAAAGACCCGTACACTGAGGAGTTAGAGGGTTAATATGTTCTACAAAAATTTTCCTCCTGATGTTTTGCATAAAAGTGTTGAACACATCTTATATATTAAACCTAAGGCTTACAAGATTTCCTATGCCAAGTACTAATTGTGAATAAGTACGAAATTAACTCTTATACACATTTTAAGTTTTAATTGATTTCTAACGTGCCAGTTGATTCTGGAGCTTGGTTTTCTTTGAAGACCTATAGTAGAATTTTAGGGCAAATATTTTTGTAGAACTTTTCAGTAAGCTATATTACCGCTGAAGGGGGCTTTTTTGCCTCCTTTTCTAAGAAAGGTACGAAAAGACCCATACAGTGAGGAGTTAGAGGGTTAATATGTTCTACAAAAATTTTCTTCCTGATGTTTTGCATAACAGTGCTAAACACATTTTATACCTTAAACGCAAGGCTTACAAGATTTTTTATGCCGAGTATTAATTGTGAATAAGCACGAAATTAATCCTTATACACATATTGCGTTTTGAATGATTTCTAGCGTACCAGTTGATTCTGGAGCTTGGACGTCTTTGAAGACCTATAGTAGAATTTTAGGGCAAATATTTTTGTAGAACTTTTCAGCAAGCTATATTACCGCTGAAGGGGAATTTTTTGTCCCCTTTTCTGAGAAAGGTACGAAAAGACCCATGCAGTGAGGAGTTAGAGGGTTAATATGTTCTACAAAAGTGTTCTTCCTGATGTTTTGCATAAAAGTACTAAACACATCTTATACCTTAAACTTAAGGCTTACAAGATTTCTTATGTCGAGCCATTACAACTATGTGCAAACCGGGAGTAACTTTAACTCCCTCTTAAATGAGCCTTAAATGTAAACCTTCAAAATCCGGATATACGTATATATATTTTTGGTGCCCTCTGCCAGAATCATTCTATGGAACCATGTAATTTTTTGTGCTGTACAGTATAATCTACAAAAATTGTGTAAATAAATTTGAACTTTCCGAGACACTTTTTAATGTTTTCGGCCCACTATTGATTACCGTGTACTCGAACTAGAGCTGCAAGTTTATTATGCTTTAAAAAGGTAATAATGCCTTCTTCAAACATGCCAAATTGTTTTGAAATCTCTGAAATAGTTTCAAAGTTATCTTAAATTAACTTTTATATTCTCATCTGGACTATGGTACGTATGATTAATATTAATTTTTGGTTATCTTTCATTAAACCTGTTATAACTTTGTTATTTAACAAGGGATTTGAATAATTCAAAAGGTAGTAAAAAGGACGAGTTCTACACATTCTCCATTTGCAACACAGTAGTGGTTAAGCTAGGAGCGGTATTAAAAGCCTTTTACTATTTAACATATTTTTCTTTTATAGTACTTTTCCAACTTCTTTGCTGAAGTTTCTTTTTATTTAGTTTTCTTTAATACAATTTTTATTAGGCTCAAAGCAAATGTCGTATAGAAATCAAAAATTATTATTTAATCTTGCGATAAAAGTAATGAAATTTATTGCACCTTTATTAAGTATTTTAATGGAACATTTTTCCTTTCTAACCAAAATGTATATTTATTTTAGTTATTCTTTACTCTATTTTTATTAATACTTTCCTGTCTAATGACAACATTTGTTTCTTGTAATTACTTGTTGTTAAACCAAAACGGAAACATCAAAATAATAGTGAAACATAGCATACTTTGCAGCTGAAGCATGTTTTTCTATAGCTATATATATAAGTATGAATGTTTTGCTTTTACGTTAAGGATTTATTAGTATACTAGCAAATAATTGTAGGATTTTACTGTTGTTGTACAAACAGTAAAAGTACTTATTATATTCATTTTTTTGTATTGAACATGTCTCAACATGTCTGAACATGTTTTAATAATGTTTTGTGCTCGACCTTGAAACAGCTGAATAATAATAATAATGTTGTCGTTTTTCTTGGGTTATCTCGATTTTATTTCCCTTAATACTCGTATTGTTGTACTATGTATTTTGTGTCATTGTCTTGTTATGTATTATTGTTGTGGTAAAATATTTGTATATATTTTTATGTAAGTTTTTGCTGTTGCTTTTTTCCGGCAAACCTTTTGTTTTATACAATCAAAGTCAGGCACTCAAATATTTGTTCCTTCATTCATTCTTTTCGTTTTCCCTTTATTTTGCTATGCGAGCCAAAGAATTTAACCATAAGTGAAGGTTATTGCTTGCTAGTAATTGTTTTTGTAGTTTTAACATTAGCAGGGTTCAAAATAATCTTTATCCTAAAAGTAGGCTCTATATTATTTATAAATTTATATGTGAAGATAATATATATATATATATATATATATATATATATATATATATATATATATATATATATATATATATATATATATATATATATATATATATATATATATATATATATATATATATATATATATATATATATATATATATATATATATATATATATATATATATATATATATATATATATATATATATATATATATATATATATATATATATCATTCCTACCATGTTCAACTATCGAATTTATGAAGTGCACTAAAAACTGTCAATTGTGAACTCAAAATCACATATTCAAAAATCTTTCTTATTGTGTTTTTAGTCCTCTATGAAAAATTCAAAATTTTCCAATAAGGCGTGTCATACCCAATGCTGGACCAAAGTAAGGAATCTAAAAAAAAACATTTTTTTTAAATCTATAGTTGGGCATGATAGGGACGATATAATGGCCAGATTCTAACCAAAACAAAAAGTTTCAAAATAATTTGTAATTGGTGAGCTTTTTCTTTGTTGTATGATCTAAAAATTTCTGTAAGGCTTTTAATCATGAGTGATCCATGTAAAACGGCCCTATGCAAGGAAAAAATAATGTTCTTATTTTTAATAAAAATCTCTCAATTGATGTTTTTTAGAGCATGACAATTATAGAAAAAATAAAAACTACAATATATAATAAATTTTTTAATCAATTTGAGGCACTTTTAAATGACCATCCATGAAACATTTTGCTGTCCCTCTTTGTATGTTTAATACTTATTTCAGATTTTCTTTTCTTCCCTTTGTTATTATTAATAAAAAACCCTTATCTCTGAAAAGGATATACTTTTTTCGCTTTTTATTGAATTAAAAAGAAAAAAAACTCAGCTAGGGTTTTCTGCTGTCTGTAATAGAACGGATAGCAAATAATATAATGTGTTATTTTCTTACGACTTATTTTTATATTATTTATATTAATAAAATGAATAAAAAGTTTTATTTCTTCGAATTATTAAAATTTTCGTATTAGGTCTCACTCGTCGGTCACACCCGTCGGTCACACCCGTCAGTCACACCCGTCGGCCACACCCGTCGGTCACACCCGTCACATTTTAAAAATAGTTTTTTGTTAAGAAAATTGTTTTTTTTCAAACAGTAAATACGTATTACAGCTAAAAACACTTTAAACAGACAGCTATACCAAAATTATTGTGTACGTTGTAGTACAAATTTTACACAATTTATGCTGAAAGTCATAATTCTTTAAAACTAAGATTTCTAAGGTCACACGCGTCGCAGCTTTCTGATGACCATTCTGAGCAGGAATCGTGTTCTTTCAGTGTCTACGCGTTATTCAACGACTTTAAGCTTAATAGCCTTGCGAGTCGCTACCGTTCTTAAGTAAAAAATTTTATATTCTTTATTTATAACAAAAAATATGTGTAAAGTGGTCTCACCCGGCTAAATGGAATTACTTTTATATTAATGTCAAATTTTATATTAATGTCAAATCAGCTTTTAAAATTCATTTAAATTTCCTTTATCCCTGCATAAATGTAGAAATTGTGAAGAAATGTATAATATGAATACACTAGTTTACAAACAAAAAATCCTAAAAAAGAGATGTTTGTTAAGTAAATTTGAGTCTTCTGATCACGAATATGACATTTATTTATTATTCTTAGAAAGCGTTTGCCAGATATTCATGAAAAACTTTTTTTCAGTTTTTTTTGTTTTTTTTACCTTTTTTCAAAAATCTTGAGAACTGTTGATTCCAATTATTCAAATTTTGCACTGCTGCATAGATATGTTTTTCATCTTTCAGCCAATACAAATACTGTAATAATCGGATCAAAATTCATTGAGTTGCAGGCCCTAAGATTTGAAAATTTTTAGTTTTTCAACATTTTTCTTACATTCACCATATTAAGTGGATCATTAAGGCTAAAAATTCCAATGTTTTTTTTTTTTACCAATTTCTTACAGAAAACTTTGTTTCAAACGTATTAAGTGTAAAATTGTTATTATTGGACTAAAAATGAAAAAGTTAAAACATATTTATAGAAAATATCCGAATTAGAATTTTTATACAAACATTTTTAACAGTGCAGAATCAATATATCTTGGAAATAAATCAGAAAATTCTAAACAGAAAGAGGTATTAGTATAAAATTTCACAAGGACATAGCAGAGGAGTATTCCTATTTAATTTAAAAAGATGATACCATATTGCTGCAGTATTTTCAAGATATCGAATCCAAATAACAGCCGATTGTCACAATTGTTTCTTTGCTAGTTAAGCAATTTTTAATGAGAAAAATTAAACAAATTTTAATTTATGACAATTTTTGTCACAAAAACCGCCACCATTCTTTTGTTTATAAACATTTTTTTCTTCAGGATCATATAATTGTTATATGTGTGGGTGTGTAAAAGGTATATTTACGGACATAATTATAGAAAAAAAAGTAATACAATTTAAAATTTTTGGTGGTACGTCCTATTTTGCAGCAAAACTATAAAAAATCCCACTTTTGGTATTTGTTGGAACTTTCTTGGGAATTATGATAATTCTCAGAAGCAAATCATAGCTTTCTTTACTTGTTTGGCATTTAGTACGTAAATTCCTATATAACTGCGCAAAATTGTATTCGAAAATATCAATAATCAACGATTTTTTAACATTAAGAATTAATTTAATATGCCCAAAATACCACATAGCACCATTTTCCCACTTGTTTTACAAAAAATTCTTTAAAAAAATTAAAATTGCTACAATCTGAAGACAATGTTAATATATAATACGTCTATTTCATTTCTCTATTAAGCGTGTAAAAGTAATGGACTTATAAGTAAAAACGCGTATTGATCTAAAGACCAGCGAATGAAAATTAAAATTTGGTTATTTTCATTAAATATGCTGTAATTTTCTATTTTGTTGTCCGATGTTAACAATTCTGCGCTTACTATGTTTCGAACAAAATTTTTTTTGAGATGTGGGTAAAAAAATATTAAAAAATTTTTTTTGCCGTAAGATGTTAACAAATTTTCAAATCTTAAGGCCTGTAACTTAATGAATTTTGATCCGATCTACACAGTTTATATATTAGCTGAAAGAGAAAAGTCATATCTTTGCAACAGTATATAATTTGTATATTTCTGATATAATGTTCTCAAGATTTTTGGAAATAGGTAAAAAAAACTGTCAAAAACAGGGGTTTTTGCAAATATCTCGAAATTGTCTTTTAAGAAAAATAAATGAATGCCATATTCGTGTGCAGCGACCTCAAAACTAGCTTTCAAAACATCTCTTTTTTAAGGTTATGGCAAAAAGCTGAAAATTTGTTAACTAATGACATCAGTCGATACGCATCATGACAACAGCTTAAGAACAATAATTTTTATATTCAATTATTTTTATGTAGAACAATTGATATTGCTATTAAAGTGGGGACATGTTACACATAAAGTAAACTTATGATTTTTTTTAAGGTTTCATACAAAATGGCAAATAATGCTCTGAAATTTTAATTTTTTATTTTTTTTTGCAAATTTAAAAGAATATTGAAGCATAAAAGCAGTAGAGTTTTCTAATTTTTTCCGTCTTTATAGAAAGATCCTGTATTTTTTCTATACATTTTGCTTTTTTATTAAAATTTTTTATTATTATTTTTTTGGGAAACTCCAATTCTCTCATCCATTAAATAAAATCCCTTAAGAACAATATTTCATGGTTTTAAGCAAAAACCCATTTCAAAAGTTGTTAAAACAGCATGTGTACTTATTTTTATACATAATGTTCATGTAAAGAGCACGCTCAAAAATATGTGCAAGAAATGAAGCATATTTTTTAGCAATTACTTTTTTAAAGCCTACCATTAGGCAGCAAGCATATTAATGAAATATTCTAAAAAAAAATCAATAATACGTGAGAGTGTGTATTCAAAATGATGAAAAGTTCATAGATTTTAAAATATAGTCTTCAAATAAATTAATTTTACAGTAAAATTTTGAGCACAATTCTATGGCATACTTTTAGGGGAAGTATCAGAAACATATCGCAAAATCAAGGCTTTAAACATAAGCTACTTAACAAAGAAAAAAAAGGATTTTCTTTTCTCTAAATATCAATATAATATATAAGAAAATAAAGAAATATAAAACAATTCAGGGTTATAAGAATATTTGTATTCACATATTTGTGTCCTTCATTTTCAATGTAGTTTTAATTATTGGTTGTTTTCTCCATTGAATTTGTTGCTACGCAGTTTCAAAGACAATATTTTTTTAAAGCTATTTCCGTTTATTATTAACATTTAATAAAGAAATCATGTGTAGAAAGCAAATATGTATACAAAGAAATAGTAGTGAACAAAAATGGAGCTTAAATATAAATTAAATGCAAAAGTGATGACAAAATGCTTTACTTTGGCCCACTGTGACTTTTCCGCTTTAAATATACAAATGCTTTCATATATAAACAAAATCCTGATACACGTCTATATTTTTTTTGGTGCCCTCTGCCAGAATCAGTCGTTAGAACCATGTTAATTTTTTGTGCTGTTCAGTGTTAACAATTAGAAAATTTCAAATAGTTGGCCTTACAAAAGTTTTTGTTATTAAAGGAATAAGTAACTAGTTTTGCTTTTGGCTTGACTGCCACACTAGTCATTCTGGCAGTTATGCTAAGTTAGTTTTCGCTAGAGTACAAGTAAAATAAAGGCTGATATCAAAATAAGCTTCATTATACAAATGTAAAAAGAAAATACAAAATAATCTCTACTAATGGGCTTTTGTGTTTTCATCATCGCCATCAACAATATTTCGAAGCCCACGATACTGATATATTGTGAATACGTAGCATTATATTTACATGTGTTTGTTAACAGAAAACAACAAGCATTTAACCGTAGATAAGCCTAGAAGTATGTGAAATGGAAAATACTTCTAAAATAATTAAATAGAGATAGAAAAAGGTAGCATATAGTAAGGCGTTAAAGAGAAATAAAGGTAGACAGTGATAATCTTACATATAATTTTGAGTTTTTTGTAAAACAAAATTAAGACTCACCACAAATAAATGGACTATAGACGATTGTCATATGTTTTCTATGAAAATTTTTTCTCACAAATTTTTTTTTTGATTTTTATTTTTTTTTACAATTTTAAGATGAATGTATAAGATGTGGATATGCCAATGATTTCAAGAGGTTTAAATTAAACATCAATGTTAAAATAAGGCCAAGTTGCTATAAAAAAAATGTGGGCCGTAAAAAGTACTACTGAGATCAAACTAAGTACCAAGTTCTTGATAGGTACAATGCCATCTCATCATTTCTAGGCAACCTGTAAGCTTGGCAACATTTTTTCCATAATTCTTTTTCATATTAGAAAGGCAAAAAAATATTACGTGATTCCACGTAAAACGGCCCTATGCATGGAAAAAATAATTTTCTTATTTTTAATAAAAATCTCTCAATTGATGTTTTTTAGAGCATGACAATTATAGAAAAAATAAAAGAATACACTATATAATATTTTTTAAGCAATTTGAGGCACTTTTAAATGATCATCCACGAACCATTTTGCTCTCCCTCTTTGTATGTTTAATATTTATTTCACATTTTCTTTTCTTCCCTTTCTCAGTAGTAATAAAAACCTTTATCTCTGAAAAGAATTTACTTTTTTTTCGCTTTTTATTGAATTTAAAAAAATACTCAGCTAGAGTATTCTGCTGTCTATATAGAACGGATAGCATATAATTTAATGTGCTATAATTTTCTTATGGTTTCTTTTTATATTATTTATATTCATGAAATCAATAAAAAGTTTTATTTCTTCGAATTTTTAAAATTTTCGTATTATGTCACACCCGTCGGCAGCACCCGTCACATTTTAAAAATTGCTTTTTGTTAAGAAAACTGATTTTTGGTCATACAGTAAATACGTAATACAGATAAAATTACTTCGAACAGACAGTTATACTAAAATTATTGTGTACGTTATAGTAAAAAATTTACAGAATTTATGCTGAAAGTCATAACTCTTTAAAACTAAGATTTGTAAAGTCACACCCGTCGCAGTTTTCTGACGACCATTCTGAGCAGGAATCGTTTTGTTTCAGTGTACCCGTTATTCAACGATTTTAAATTTAATGGCCTTGTGAGACGCAACTTTTTTTAAGTAAAAATTTTATATTCTTTATTTATAACAAAAAATATGTGTAAAGTGGTCACACCCGGCTAAATAGAATTACTCAGAACAAACTCAAATAAATTAGTTATTTATTTATAACTTCTAAAGTAAAAGTATGATGGACTTGAAATTCGGTATATAAGCATATAGGACACCTTAAACATTTCGAATAAGTTTGGTAGGAATTAACAGTTATATAAAAGAAAAAAAATTATGTTTAGTTTTTAAATTTCTCAAGTTGAATGCCAACTTGTCTGTCTGTTTTTCGCATTTGTCTGGCGACGTTTGTAATATGCGTGTAATCTTCGCAGTTTTTCACTCTTGACCTCCAATAATCTTGTTCTCTGCCTTTTTCATTTGTCTAGTTCATTTTGTGTTTTTTTCTTTCTGTCCCTCCCTCGCTGCCATTATCTGAATATCTAACAGTTCTGTTGTTTTTCCAATTACTATATCTTTAAATCTGTGTGTATACAGACGTCACTCTGATAAGATTAGCAAACAAAGTCATAAAAAAACTTAAAAGAAAAAAAAATTATATAAAATCTTTTTATCTTACCGAATATTCTGTTTCTGCAAATAGTTCCATTAAGAAAAAATAAGCATATAAAATATTGTAGGCGGAAATACACTTTTTCGCTAGACAGCTTATTAGAAAAAATTATAAAATAAAAAAAAATTATAAAATAAAGTTTATTAAACTTAATGTCAGCTACTTTTTTTGTTTTGCTTGAAAATCAAATTTATGTTGCCATGGGCTTGAGATGTATAAAATGGTTTACACCTATTACGACTATTAAAACTTTTTACTGCAAATTAAATTAAATTAAATTTTCCATATCAGCTTCTTGTTCAAAACAACTGAAAAAAAAATCCATAAATTTTTTTATATATAAATTTTCAAATTTATAAATAATCGTAAAAGGTGTGAAATGTGTTAAACAGATGGGAAACTTTGAATTATGTGCGCTCATAAATGAAAATGAAAAATAAGTGGGAAGGGAGGAAAAATTTTGCTACTTATTTAAAAATTTTCGTAGAAAATTAATTTTAATATTCAATAAAATTTCTATTATGTTTGTTTTTATAGTTTCTTTACTCTGGTCTATTTTTAGTTTTTTTTTATGTCTAAAAAACGTAAATACATTTCTTTGTTTTCGTAGTAACTATGAATTATTTATATTCTTATACATTTTTAAACAAATTTCTCGTAAAAAAGTTTATTTACGTTTTGCCAAATACAAACTTTGCTGTTTGTTTTATTTCATAGTGTTGTAAGTTTTGTTTGCTATTAGTTTTAGTTTTTCTATAACTTTTGTTATACATTCTGTGACCACCAAGACATAGTTATGCCTACATATTGTTTTATAGATTTTCAAAAAGTTTTTTTTGTTTGCCTTAGTAAAGGAGTTTGTACACAATTTTAGTCAACATATTAAATAGTTATAATATTAATGAAAAATTTTTTTATATGTAATTGCTAACAGTAAAAAATTTGTATAAAAAAACTTTTTAAAGTAAAAAAATTCTCCAAACAAAAAATTTTAAACTAAAATATTATTACTATATAATCAAACTTATACTGTTCTCTTGCTAAAACTTTTAAAATTTTTAAAATCCGTTTACAAATACCAAAGTTATAAGAATTTTTGTAAAAAATGCTAAAAATTAATATTAATCATACGCAAGCAAATGTTGTTAGCAGCATAAAAGATTTTTAGCACGTAACTTCGAATACATATAATTAGACGAACGTTTTGAAGAGATGCTAGAAAACATATGATTTTGAATTTTTTTTTTATTAAAAAATTCAAAAAAAAAACAATTTTAAAATTAAAATCTAATTCATATATAATCAAACTTATATGGTTCTCTTGCTAAAACTTTTTTAGTTTCCGAAATCGCTTTACAAATACCAAAGTTATAAGACATTTTGTAAAAAATGCTGAAAATTAGTACCAATCATATGCATGCAGTTGTTGTTAGGAGCATAAAAGATTTTTCTAATATAAACAGGCGATTGTTATGAAATTTTATGAGTTGCTAGAAAACATATTGATCTTTAAGCATAAAATAAGCAGAATGTTTCATAAGAATACAGTGGGCTCAACAGTGAGGCGATATTATTGTAAAATTGTGCTGAAACTACAGTTTCTTTATCTATTTGCTAAAAATTGGTTTGAAAATCTGAATTTAATTTATATATTTAAGTAGTCAACTGTTTGAAATCTGAATATTTGAATACTTTCATAGGAAATATTTGAATCAAATCTTTTTTCTAAAAAAGTAAAACTTTTTTTCAAATAATATATTTTTTTCAAATAATATTTTTTTCAAATAATATTTCAGCGCTGAAGGGAAGTTTTTAGGCTATTTTGTAAGAAAGGGTAAAAAAACAATACTGGGAAGAGATAGAGGGTTAAAATGCTCCACAAAAATGTTTTTCGTGGTGTTTTCAACAAAAGTTCTGAACACATCTTATACGTAAGGCTTACAAGATTTCCAGTGTCGAGTACTAATTGTGAATAAGTGCGAAATTAACCCTTAAACGCGTTTTGAACTTTGAATGATTTCTAACGTTCATGTTGAGTTTGAAGCTTGGGTGTCTTTGAAGACCTATAGTAGATCATTATACCAAATATTTTTTTAGAACATTTCAGCCCGATTTGTCGTCGCTAAAGGGGAGTTGTTTTGGCCCGTTTTTAAGAAAGAGACAAAAAGACCTATACGACGACGAGATAGAGGGTTAAAATGTTCTACAAAAATGTTTCTCGTAGTGTTTTGCACAAATGTGCTGAACACACTTGATACCTTAAACGTAAGGCTTGCAAGATTTCCTATGCCGATTCACTGTAACTATGTGCAAAAAGGGGGGAACTTTAACTCCCCATAAAATTAATCCCAGATGTAAACTTTCAAAACGCCGGTACACGTATAATATATATTTTTTGTGCTCTATGCTACAATCAGTCGTTAGAAACATGTTATTTTTGCGATGTGCAGTGTAGTGGGAGCCCGTTGTGAAAATGGATTAAAGTTGAGCTGTCAAATGAGGTTAAGAAGTGGGCGCTAAAAAGCACTGCACTTAAGTGGCCTGTAATTGCCACTTGTTGGTTATCCAAGACTCTCTGGCCTAAGTAGAGATAAGACTAAATAACTTACAACTTTTAGCAAAAGTTACTGTGTAATTCCATTCGAAAGAAAAGATTTTCGAATTGTAATGTTAATAAGAAACAAATTCGAACAGTTTTCGAATCGAATTACACAGTATAACAGACCTGGTTTGGATCATTGCGAGGCACTATACCACCGAGCGCATGTCGGAACGTCTTGGTCTTTCCTGTGATGGTCACTACAGGAGCTGCTTTGACGAAGAATTAGTTTCAAGTTAACATCTCCTCGAGGACTGTCTGGCTCTTTAGTAACGCAGGCTTAGACATCGATGCCTCCACGACCTGAACTGTCTCAGGGAGTGTTTATTTTATTTTGAATTTTATATGTAATTTATTAAAACTAGTTAGACAAACCGAATAACCGATTAAAATTAATCGATTATCCGAATAAAATTGTTCAAATAATCGAATAAAAATATTTGAATAACCGAATAAAATGATTCGAATAACCAAATATATATTCTAAAATATTCGAATTTAATTATTCGTATAACAGAATATAATTACTCGAATATCCGAATTTAGTTATGTATTCGAATAACCGAATATAATTGTTCGAATAATTCAATATAAATATTCGAATACTTGAATAAAATTATTCGAATACCAGAATAAAATTATTCGAATAACCGAATAAAATTTAAGTATAAATACTGTTTGATTTATTCGAAAGTTCTGTAAAATCGTAAAATTTGAAATGTGTAATCTATCCTTTGCTACTCGCATCTTTATTTACTGGTTCATAATTTTACCAAAATAATTTTTATTGTGAATGTCAATTAAATTTTATTAAACTTTTTTTTTTTAATATCCATTATTTATATTGTTGCTGTTGTTATAAACGTTAGTTACTACTATATATTCTTTTCTTTGCACTTCTTAATTAAATTTTAATTGCAATTTGTGTTGTTTTTTGTTTGTTATTTCATTCTTTATTCTCCCTTGTCGTCTCTTACTTATTTTTAATTTAACAAGTGTTAATTGGAAATTATTGTTACAAATAAGACGATTTAAGGCGGCACAGTAAAGCATTTTAAATGATTATTTAGTTTTCGTGTCGTTGTATAACATATTCAATCGACGTTTGTGGTGATTGGCAGTTTAAATAATGGATCACTAAAGAGAAATGGCAATGAAGATTTATTTGTAGCAGCAATTTTCTTTAAAATGTGACAAACAGTTTAATGAGGAGAAAACAGAAGTTTATTCATTTAAAATTTCGTGAGAAAAACTAATTGCAACTTCTAGAAGCGTGCAATATTTTAAAATGTACGAGTACATTCAATAATTCCAACAGGACAGTCTTCAGGCCATTAAAGTGTAACATTAAATGAATTGCTTGTCAATTTAGTTTACCATACAATTTATATAAGAGCAACATTAATGAAAAATTGCAATAAGTCTTTTGATTTGCTATTAAAAAATTTTTTTTTCGGTTATCTGATTAATCGATTATTCGGACTTTTGATTTTATTATTAAAATAACAAAGTACTCCGAAAAAACTAAAATTCTTCGGAAACTAGAAATTTATACATTCCTATAATTCTGCTAAAGAAATTGAAAATTAGCAAAAACTCAAAACGGCGAAGTTCCACCGAAAAAAGCGAAAATTTTCTAAAAAGATGTGATATGCTCGAACAATTTAACAAAAGTGTCCACAATCCTTCGGAGAAACTCATTTCTCGAATAACATTGCAAATTATCTACAAATCGAATTTACTCCGAAAAATCGTAGTTACTCCGAAAAATCGTAGTTGGTCCAAAAAATCGTAGTTACTCCGAAAAATCGTAGTGCGTAAAAAAAAATCGTTTTTACTCCGAAAAATCGTAGTTGGTGAAAAAAACAATCGTATTTACTCCGAAAAATCGTAGTTGGTCCAAAAAATCGTAGTTACTCTGAAAAATCGTAGTTGGTCCAAAAAAATCGTACTCCGAAATGCTGGTAGAAATGTCATTGTGGATTGTCGTTGACGATTTTGTCGTCTTAAAAAAGTTACATACTTAAAAAATTGCTAGCGATTTGATTTAGGCACGAATGGAGTCCATCACATCAAAAATTTAATTTTGTTCTAACTCGACTTGGCGGTTAAGGGTTGTGACAACAGATATATTGGAAAATGTACTAAAAATGGAAATCTTACTAGCAATAAAAATTCGACACATAAAAAGTGAAAATGTGTTCTTCGCTTTCAAAGACAACTGCAGGACACCTTTATGCGTCCTATGGTCCTGAAAGTGTAAAAAGAAGCCATTTAATGTTTTTAATAAGTAAAGGTTCAAATGTCACACTGTAGTTTTAAGGAAACAACGAACTATATTTGATTTGATGTTTTGAGATTAAAAGAAACTTATAAAAATAACCACCTCAAAGTATGCTATATTATTTTTCTTCTGTGTACTGCAAATCATGCACATCTATTCCTCAAGGCTTTATTTAAAAAAGTATGGAGTTAAAAGTGTTTATTCAAGGCTAAATTCCTGCAAAATATTATATTAGCTGGTCGTTGCTATACAAATTGCTTATTATATATATTTTTTAAACTTTTTTAAAATTATTTCCTTCCTCCCTTCTATTTTCAGTGCGTAGTTGTCGTACAGGCAAATCAGTACAAATGTCTGAATCCGAAGTACGAGGTCTGTGTTTAAAATCCCGTGAAATATTCCTACAACAGCCCATACTATTGGAGCTAGAGGCCCCCCTTATTATATGCGGTGACATACACGGTCAATATACAGATCTCTTGCGTTTATTCGAATATGGTGGTTTTCCGCCTGCCGCCAATTATCTCTTTTTGGGTGACTATGTCGACAGAGGCAAACAATCATTAGAGACCATTTGCCTGCTGTTGGCCTATAAAATAAAATATCCTGAGAATTTCTTTTTATTGCGTGGCAACCACGAATGTGCCAGTATTAATCGTATTTATGGTGAGTATTTTGCTGGTTTAAATTCTCGTATGTTGAAATTCCTTTAATGAATGTTATTGTTGTTTTCTATGTAGGTTTTTATGACGAATGCAAACGACGTTACAATGTCAAATTGTGGAAAACCTTTACAGACTGTTTTAATTGTTTACCCGTGGCGGCCATTATTGATGAGAAAATTTTCTGCTGTCACGGCGGTTTGAGTCCTGACTTACAGGGTATGGAACAAATCAGACGATTGATGCGTCCCACAGATGTACCCGATACTGGCCTATTATGTGATCTATTATGGAGTGATCCCGATAAAGATGTTCAGGGTTGGGGTGAAAATGATCGTGGCGTTAGTTTTACATTTGGCGCTGATGTTGTATCGAAATTTTTACACAAACATGAAATGGATTTAATATGCCGTGCTCATCAGGTAGGAAATAAAAAATAATCTAAAACTAAAACTTATCTTAAATAGCACTGTAGAACAAAATCAATTTTTTTTTTGTCAAAATGGCAAGTTTCAAACGACAGATTCTAGCAGCCCATAGTAGAATTCTATGACTAATTTTTTTGTAGAACATTTCAGCCCGCTATATCGCCGTGGAAGGGGAGTTTTTGGCCCCTTATTTAAAAAAGGAACGTAAATACCCATACCACGAGGAGTTAGAGGCTTAAAATATTCTACAAAAATTTTCCTCACGATGTTTTACATAAAAATACTGAACACATCTTATACCTTAAACGTAAGGATTACAAGATTTCTTATGCCAAGAACTAATTGCAAATAAGTAGGAAATTAACCCTTAAATACATATTAAGTTTTTATTGATTTCTGGCGTTCCAGTTGAGTCTGGAGCTTGGATGTCTTTGAAGGCCTATAGAATAATTTTATGTCGAATATTTTTGTAGAACATGGCAGCCCACTATATCGCCGCTGAAGGGAAGTTTTTTGCTCCCTTTGTAAAAAGGTACAAAAAGACCCATACAACGAAGAGTTAGAGGGTTAAAATATTTTACAAAAATGTTTGTCGTGGTGTTTTACATAAAAGTGCTAAACACATATTATACGTTAAACGTAAGGCTTATAAAATTTTCCAAGCCGAGTGCTAATTATGAATAAGTACGAAATTAACCCTTAAACACATTCTGAGTTTTGACTGATTTCTGGCGTTCAAGCTTACTCTGGAGCTTGGGGGTATCTTTGAAGATTTACAGTAAAATTTTATGACAAATATTTTTGTAGAACATTACATCCTGCTACATTGCCATTGAAGGGAATTTTTTTGCATCTATTCCAAGAATGGGGCAAAAAGACACATACAACAAAGAGTTAGAGGGTTAGAATGTTCTACAAAAATGTTTCTTATGGCGTTTTACATAAAAGTGCTGAACATATCTTATACCTTAAAAGTAAGCTTAACTAGAATTCCTATGTCGAGTAATTGTGAAAAAGTAAAAAATTAACCTTTAAACACATTTTAGGTTTTGAATGATTTGTGGCGTTCAAGTTGAGTTTTGGAGCTTTAGTGTCTTTGAAAACTTATAGCAGAATTTTGTGACAAATATTTTTGTACAACATTTCAGTTCGCTATATCGCCGGGGAAGGGGAGCTTTTTACAGCTTTTTAAAGACATTGACAAAAAGACACGTACAGCAAAGCGCTAGAGAGTTATAGTGTGCCACAGAAATTTTCCTTGTAGGGTTTTGCTTAAAAGTTTTGAGCTCATCTTATGCCTGAAACATAAGAATTGCAAGATTTTCTGTGGGGAACTTTAACTTCCCAAAATGAGCGCTAGATGTCAACTTTCAAAACGACGAAACACGGATATATTTTTTGGTGCCCTCTATCAGAATCAGTCGTTAGAAACTCGTCAATATTTTTTTTAGTTTTTGTTTTATGTAAATTATGTTCAACATTTGGTTTTGTTTGTAATGGTTTTGTTTGTGTTTTCTCTTGCAGGTCGTTGAAGATGGTTATGAATTCTTTGCCCGCCGTCAATTGGTAACTCTGTTCTCAGCTCCCAATTATTGTGGTGAATTTGATAATGCCGGTGGCATGATGACTGTGGATGAAACACTCATGTGCTCATTCCAGGTAAGAATATTTTCACTATAAATTTCCGTAAAAGAAATTTTCATGTGCTTTGTTTTGTTTTGTTAAAGATTTTAAAGCCCTCCGAAAAGAAGGCCAAATACATGTACAGTGGCATGAATACATCAAGGCCAACAACACCGCAACGCAACGCTCCATTAATACCAACGAATAAGAAGAAATAATACATCCATCCGCTTCCATTTCCTTAAAAGTTATTAAATTATTATATACATATAAAATTTGATAATAATAATTATTATAATAATAATATGAAAATTAAGAGAAAAAAACAAGAAAAATAAAAATAAAAAATTAAAAGCTACGTGTACTACAGAGACAAAAAATAAAATAATTTAAATTAAATTTCAAAACATTTTAAAACGACAGCAATCAACCAATCAACCTACAAAAACAAACATAAAAATTTACCCACTTCAAGTAAAAACTAATAATAATAATAATACAAAAACAAGTGACAAAGTATAAAAATAAAATAAAAAAAAAAATTTAAGAAAACAAAACATAAATTTATCTATTATATTTAAATTAAATAAAAATTTTATGTTACAATTTTCATTTTGTTTCATTTGTTTAGTTTCTTCTTTATTTTTATTTATTTATTTTTTGTTGATAATTTTCCTGCCCACTGTAGTTCATTTTAAGCTTAATTCAAACATGTTTGCTTTTAGGTATTGTAAACTTCAATAAAGCTTTGAAAGGGGTTTTTTTTGAAACGGTTGTTTACAATGCAATTTAGGCATTTCATATATTAGGGCCTATTCACATATTACGTAACGCTATTTTGGGTTGTTTTTTTTAAAGGTTCAAATATTGAAAAAGGGGTGAAAAACTCCCCTTCAGCGGCTATATAGTTGCCTGAATGGTACTACAAAAATATTTGGCATACAATTCTACTATAGGTCTTCAAAGCCACCCAATCGACAGACTCATCTTGAATGCCAGAAATTATTCAAAACTTAAAATGTGTTGAACGGTTAATTTCGTACTTATTATTTACAAGTATTATTCGGCATAGAAAATCTTGTAAGCCTTACGTTTAAGGTATAGGATGTGTTCAGCACTTTTATGTAAAACGCCACGAGAAACATTTTTGTGGAACATTTTAACCCTCTAACTCTTCGTTGTATGGGTGTTTTTTTTTATCCATTTCTGAAAAAAGGTAAAAAATTCACCTTAAGCGGCGATGTAGCGGGCTGAAATGTTTTACAAAAATGTTAGCCATAAAATTCTATTATACATAGGTCTTCAAGTACACCCAAGCTCCAGACTCAACTTGTACGCCACAAATCATACAAAATTTAAAATGTGTTGAAGGGTTAATTTCGTAATTGTGGAACATTTTAAACCTCTAACTCTTTGTTGTATGGGTCTTTTTATCCCTTTCTTAAAAAAAGGGACAAAAAACTCCCCTTCAGCGGCGATATAGCGGGCTGAAATGTTCTACAAAAAGATATGCCATAAAATTCTACTAGAGGTCTTAAAAGACACCCAGGCTCCAGACTCAACTTGAACTTCTGGAATACTCAAAACTTAAAATGTGTTGAAGGGTTGATTTCGTGCGTATTCACAATTATTACTCGGCATAGGAAATTTTGTTGAGCACTTTTATGTAAAACAGCACAAGAAACATTTTTGTGGAATATTTTAACCCTCTACGTGTATAGGTCTTTTTGTCCCTTAAAAAATTTTTAATTTTAAACTTTTACTGTCCTCTTGTTAAACTATTTTGTTGAGCTTGTGGTCTAAAGTATGATTTTACTTTCTTTTAACTAAAATTTTATTAAAACTAACCAACAAATTATTTATAAATATTGTTAATAGTTTTTATTTCGTCAGCTGAAATGCAAAACCACTTAACTAACAAAAAAACAAACAAAAATCAAAATACTTATAATTTTTAATTAAGGGCCTGGCCCACGGTGGCGACAAGTCGATGTCGTTCTCTTATTTATATTGAAAACAACAATAAACAACTTAAATTTGTTATTGTTTTCATTATAAATAAGAGAACGACATTGACTTGTCGACATCGTGGGACAGACAGTTAATACTGTGTATTGCATCGAAACGCATGTCCCTACAAATTTTCAAACTTTTATTGTAAAAACCAGTCAAACTAAAAACGAAAGTAAATAGACTTTAATTCAATAACCTGAAAATTTTTATTTGTAAAATTTCAAAAAGTTTAGTTACGTTATTTTGCATTTCAGCTAACGATTTATAACTAATGATTTCATCATTGCTGGCGCGGATCCGGGGGGAGGGGGCAAAAAGGGATATTTCGCCCCGAAAACGAATAAGATGTACCTCATTTCTATAGAGTTTCTAAAAGAAATTTTATAAAATGTATGTCCCCCACCCCCCACCCCCCACAAAGCTTAAGCTGAATCCGCGCCTACATCATCGAGAAAAACAAGAAACTTCACAAAGAAAAAAGAAAAAAAATCAAACACCAATTTATGCATAAATGTTTTTTAAACCTTATATCAATATCATCGATTTAAGCTTAGTTTTTAATTAAATAAAAAAAAACATTCAGGCCTTTTCTCTAATCCATGCAGAATGAAAATCAAAGCTCTATTGTACCAGACTAATATTTTCATTCCGCATGGAATATGGAACAGAAAGAAGCCTGGTTAAATACTTTATTAAAGAAAATAACACAAAGAAAACCTAATTAGATTGTAGTGCCTTTTTTGTCTCTTCGTTAAAAATTTCATCTTAAATTAAAAAAAACAAATATTATAATTCATGTTGATTGAAATAAATAGAGAAAAAATGTTAGAAAATTTTGAGAAACATTAAAATATAAAATAAAAGGGAAATACACTGGGTGGGGTCTGTCTAATCGTCGTTTTCGATATCGCGCCGATTCGATCGAGTTTTCTTAGTTTGAGGTTATGACATTCGATATTGAACAATGTGTTTATATATTTTAACGAATGCCATAATCTAAAACTAAGACAACTCAATCGAATCAGCTCCATATCGAAAGCGACGATTAGGCCCCTGTTTTTGTGGTAAACGAAGAAATTGAAATTAAAGAAATTCTTGTAAATTTTACTGGGGACTTGAAAGGGTAAAAAATAAATTAACTGCCTATTTCACGATGTCGAAAGAATTCTTTTTGTCTTACAAATACATTTGAAA
Organism: Panzeria rudis; assembly: GCA_956483635.1. Lineage (NCBI taxonomy): Eukaryota > Metazoa > Arthropoda > Insecta > Diptera > Tachinidae > Panzeria > Panzeria rudis. The sequence continues at coordinate 87,211,892 of OY101451.1, read as the reverse complement.
CAAAAACAAAATTTTAAAATTTGTTTTTGTTTTATATGTATTTATACGAAAGAAAAAACTTTAACGACATCGTGAAATAGGCAGTAAGTAAAGTGCGACTTTAGCTCGCACACGAAGGGTGGTTGCCCTTATTTCATTTTGGCAATTTTTTCATTTTGCTTTTTTGTTTAATTTTGATTTTTTATTTTTTAAGTTTTTTTTTGCTGATTTAGCGATTTTTTTTTTGATTTTGGCGCTTTTTTGATTTTGGTGTTTTTTCTATATTTTTTTTTAGCGATTTTTCGTTTTTACATTTTTTTGCTTCTGAAAATTTTTTTAGTTTTGCTGATTTTTTAGTTTTGGCGTATTTTTTGTATTATCGTTTTTGCCCTTATTTCATTTTGCTTTTTTGTTTAATTTTGGTTTTTGTTTAATTTTGGTTTTTTTATTTTTTAAGTTTTTTTTTTGCTAATTTAGCGATTTTTTTGGTTTTGGCGCTTTTTTAATTTTGGTGTTTTTTCTATATTTTTTGCGATTTTTCGTTTTTTACATATTTTTTGTTTTTGAAAATTTTTTTGGTTTTGGTGTTTTTTTCGTTTTGACGTGTTTTTTGTTTTTTCGCTTTTTGAGGATATATTTACTGTTAGCAATTTATTTTAGTTTTGGCGCTTCTTGTCAGTTTTGGCGCTTTTTTCAGTTTTTGGTGAGTTTTTATTATTAGTGTTTTTTTTTGGTTTTGACACTTGTTTTGGCGATTTTTTCGGTTTTTGGCATTTTTTTATAGTTTTAGCGTTTATTTTTGTTTTGGTGCTTTTTTAGTTTTGGTGATTTTTTGCGATTTTTTTAATTTTGGTGCTTATTTTCTTTAAGCGCTTTTGTCATTTTGACGATTTCTCGTTTTGAAATTTTTTTAATTTTGGAATTCTTTAGTTTTAGCGTTTTTTAAAATTCTCCAACAAGAAAACTTAATATTTCCATAATTACAAGCAAATTAACACACTAAAACAGCGATTTTTTTCGTGAAAGGTGTATCTCGCAAACAAGAGCTGTTACAAAAAACTGAGGGTATATTTGAAATCAGCGACGTCAAATTAGTAAATATCACGTGATACAAGTCAATCATTAGACAAAAGCTGTCATGTTGTTGTGCAGTGTTATTTAATTTATTTTTAGTGTATTTTTAAATAGTTTTAAATATTTGTAAAATCTTTAAATATTCGGAGTTATTACGGCTTCCGTTGGCGAGTTGTGGGATTCTAGTTTTTCCGAGTTACTTTAAGTTTTTCGGAATTACTTCAATTTTCTCGGAGTAATTTAAACGGCCATGTTCTGAAAATCAATTCGTTTTGAAATCGGCAACTTTCAGGAACAAAATCAACTAAATTTAAGTTATTTTTTATGTTTCAGATGTTTCAGATATTTTATCCGAACTAAGCTACAAATGTACAAAATTGTCCGATCAAAAGAACACTGTTTATCGTCTTTAAAATTTTGCGATCTCAAAAAGAAATGGTTTTCAGAACATGGCCGAATTTGTTTTTTGGGTAATTTCGGTTTTGCTTAAGTAACTTCGACTTTTTCGGAGCAGCATTATTTTTTCGGCATATTTTTCGGAGTTTCCTCGATTTTTCGGAGTAATTTCGATTTTTTCGCAGTAACTTGGATATTTTCGTCCTAATTTTTATTTTTCCGGGTAAATACGATTTTTTCGGAGTAACTTCGATTTTTCAAAGTATGTAGTTTCATTTTTTCTATTAACTTTGAAATAATTTCGATTTCTTTGTAATAACTTCGATTTTCGGGATAACTCTGATTTTTCGGAGTCAATCCGATTTTTTTGGACTAACTTTTATTTCTTCCGAATTAATTGAGATTTATTCGTAATAAATTCAATGCTCGAAAGTGTGATAAATATGCATATAATCGAAGAATATTCGAATTTTTTTCGATTAAGTAAGCGTTTACAATTTATTAAGTAAGCGTTTACAATTTTCAAATAAAATTTGTTGTTTTTCGGGCTTTAAGTCACTTTTTCATATTTGAATATAATTAACTAATTTAAGATCACGCATCCCCTTGCCTGTACCCATCCATATTGTGTAACTTGTGAGAAGTTTTCGCATCGAAAAAATTTAATACATAATTTCATTAGACATCCGTTTTTGCAGGCTGATTTATAAACTAAATGAAACAATAACAATTTAAGCTTCTTGTTTCTTAAGTTGTGTCCTACTGGATGATAATAATTTATCCTAAAAACTTTTGAAAAAATCCCGAAAATTCCTCTATAATTTTATAGCTAAAAAATCAAATTAAATAATAAAATACTAACCGTTTGGCGAGAAATCGCCATGTTTAGGATCAATGCATTCATAAATCGCAAGTTCTTAAATCTTATTGAGTTTTCAATCCTCTATGAATAATGACGCATTTTCGAATCTAAAGAACGAAATTTTCACATTCGACGGTTGGACATGTGGGAACGATATAATTCTCGACGTGTCACAGTAGCTAGACTTAGGCTTGTAGAAAGCGTTACTGTTCGTGAACTCGATATACTTATATAATATTTAATAGTAACCAAATGAGAATTAAATCACATATTACATGCCTCTTCAAATATTATATAATCTCATTTTTGACATTCTTTTCTTCGTAGCGCATTTCAAAAATTTAAATTCACAGTGCCCTGCATTTTCTCTAGCCAGCCATATATTCTTTGTCACAACCATAATATATTTGCTACAACCATAATATAGTTGTTACAACCATAATATAGTTGTTACAACCATAATATAGTTGTTACAACCATAATATAGTTGTTACAACCATAAGATTCTTGTGTAGTGTTATTTAGGCTAGGCTTGATTGCACAGACTGCCAGTTGCTGATCGAAAAATAGTCACATACTCTGGCTAACCGCCCCTGCAGTCTGATTTTCGTCAAGGACTATGACAGCCTCCCTAGAAGGTGTCGCATTCCCTCTACATTTATAAAGTTCAAAATTTTGCAAAATGAGTGCTTTTCATTGTTTTTTTCCTTTTTGTCATTAAATAACACATAATAAGTCAATTAGAAATGTTTTTAATTTATAATTATATTTTTAAATTGAAATATTTCATTAAAAAATTCAACCAAATTTCTAGATATTTTTTAGAACATTGAAAAAAATATTCATTTAAAGTACATGCCCGTATGTGTACAAAAAAATTGACAAATTATTAAAAAAATATTACAGAAATATTAATGAATTAATCCTATTCTGCATTCTATGCGAAATGAAAATGTTCGGAATTGTCATAAATTTTAATTTCGACCATTTTCATTTCGCATGAAAAACAGAACAGGCCTGAATGAAAAGCCAAATTTTATAAAACGAAGCACTTGAAGAACTTTTCATACAAAAGCAATTATTTAAAAAAAACTTTTCAATTAATTAACTTAATCAAAACCTAAAACAAGTTGCAATTAATTTTGTAATTGAATCAGTTATTCGTGTGGTCAAAAATGAAAATTTATAACAATTTATAAAAATTTTGAGTAATATAAAACTTGAATTTTAATTATTGAATATAAAAACTTCAACAACGAAATTAATTGAATCTACTGTTTTCGTAATTGGAATCGTATATAATTTTTTTCTGTGTACTGCAAATTGTATGAAATCTAAATAATAGTTTGGATGCAAAAATTTTCTTTAAGCTTCAAAGTTTCGTGTTTAGAAAATTTGGTTACAAAACGAAATTTTAAAAATGTATTTCATAATCATGAATTACAAAAAAAACGATATGAATAAAAAATTTAATATTAAAAACCTTAAGAAAATTAAAGTAAAAAAAAATGTGAAATGTAAAAAAATAGTTGAAAAAACCTAAACAAGAAATAGAAAGTCTATAACTGTATAAAATACAAGAAAAAAAGTATAAATAAAAATAATTAAAGAATTTATTGTAAAACGATAAAAATTACAATTAAACAAATCAGAAATCATTGCATATTTAAGAATGGATTTAACTCAAGATTATAATCAAATAAATAATAATAATAAAAAAAAACATTCTATTTGAGAAACTGTGGAAAATTTTATGAAAATATTTTTTTTAAAAAGGGGTATAAAATGAAAAAAAGAATTAGGTATGATTACGGTTGGTCTGTGAAGAATTTCTACGAAAAAAATTTTCCCCAAAAAGTGAGTACAGTGTTGGAAAGCACTTGGTATCTACTTTCTAAAAAATGTTTTTTTAAATAATCCTGGGACAAATACAAAAGTTATCACCATTTTTTTAATTTTGACTTGGTCTCTCATTGAAAACTCAGAAAGTAATATCTCTTATAAAAATTTTTTGTTCAAAGGTTTAAACCTGGCTAAAAGCAGCCTAATTCTTCTTTCAAATAAAACTATTTTTAACAAAATCGACCGACAATGTTAAAAGTATTATCAGTTTCAAATAATTACACTGTACAGCAAAATCCATTTTTTTAATTACAAAGTTTTAACGGCTGATTCTGGTAGAGAGCACAAAGTTTACATCTGGGATTCATTTTAGGGGGAGTGTGGGACTTTGTGTACATTTCTTAAAAATAGGTAAAAAATCTCCCCTTCAGCGGCGATATAGAGGGCAGAAATTTTCCATAAAAATATTCCTCGTATTATCTTACATAAAAATGCTGAACAAATCTCTTGTACCTTAAGCGTAAGGCTTATAAGATATTCTATAGCGAGTACTAATTGTGACTAAATTCGAAATTAACCCTTAAACACATTTAGATTTTTAAATGATTTCTGGCGTTCAAGTATAGTCTGGAGCTTGAGAGTCTTTGAAGGCCTATATAGTACAATTCTATGGCAAACATTTTTGTGGAATACTTCAGGGAGTTTAATCCAATTTTTTAAGAGGGAGAGGGAAGAGTTAGAGGGTTAAAATGTTCCACAAAAATGTTGGCCGTGGCGTTTAACATAAAAATGCTGAACACATCTTGTATCTTAAGCGTAGGGCTTGCAAGATTTTCTATGCTGAGTGCTAATTGTGAATAAGTACGAAATTAACCCTTAAACATAGTTAGAGCTTTAAATGATATCTGGCGTTCAAGTTAAGTCTAGAGCTTGGGTGTCTTTGAAAACCTACAGTACAATTTTATGCTAAATATTTTTGTAGAATACTTCAGGACGCTATATTGCCGCTGAAAGGGCGTTTTTTGTCCCCTTTTTAGGACAGCGATAAAAAGACCCATACAACGAAAAGATAGAGGGTTAAAATGTTGTACGAAAATGTTGGTCGTGGTCTTTTACATAAAAGTTCTGAACACGTCTTATAACTTACACGTAAGGCTTACAAGATTTCCTTTGCCGAGTAAAAATTTTTAATAAGTACGAATTTAACCCATAAACACATTTTAAGTTTCGAGTGATTTCTGGCGTTCAAGATAAGTCTTGGGTGTCTTTGGAGAAATACAGTAGACTTTTATGGCAAATATTTTTGTAGTACATTTCACCCCGCTGAATGGAAGTTTTTGGCCCCTTTATTAAGAAAGAGACAAAAAGATTAACACAACGAAGAATTAAAGGGCTAAAATGTATTACAAAAATGCTCTTCGTGGTGTTTTATATAAAAGTACCCAACACACCGTTTACCTTAAACGTAAGACTGGACGTAAGATTTCCTATGAATAGTCGCTAATTATGTGCAAAGGAGTGGTGAACTTTAAAATTGTTTGCTTTATATTATAACAAAACAAGCCCTTTTCAAGTTGTGATAAAAGCAATCAAAAAAAAATTTTATAAATTTTTTTTGTCTGTTTTTATAATTAGAAGAAGACCATAATACTACATCAATGAAATATAGAAGTTATCTTTGTTATTTTTCTTGTTGTATAGTGTTATTTTAAATTTAATTTTAAGTCACTTAAATAAAAGAGTATGATTGATATAATTTTAAAAATTACTTCTACGCACTAACGTGAGAGCTTTTTGGAGGAAATATTAAATTACGGCAAATATCCCATTTTGGAGCAATAATATTTTGTGGTTTCCTGGATAAATGTTTTATCTTTCAAATACTTAAAAGTAGCGCCTTTTTGGCTTATGCTGGCAATACCAAATTATCTTAACGTATAATAAGCTTTTGCAAGTTTACAGGTTGAGTTTCATACATTTTTGACACCAGTTGATTTAAGTTTAGAAAAAGGAAGGAGCTTTTCTGTAGCGGCTAATTGAAGGTTTGTGTCTTTAATAATATAACAAATTTTTAGAATATTTTTAGTACGGTTTTGAGCTTTTAGTACAATAAAAAACAGGTTTCGAAAGTATATATATATATATACGGTCTATTTTGGTCAAAGGTAGCAATGACTAATCACATAGGGCAACAACATTTTATATTTGCTAATTTCTTTTAGGGCCAACTTTGTTTGTTGACACATGGAATACTGAAATTCGTAGCCTATAAATTACTTATATGGAATTATTATATGGAATATGGAATTGATTCTGGTTCTCCAGTTAAATCGTAATATGTGAACGGACAGTCAGTCCCTTACTTGTAATGTAATCAGTAGTATAGTAAAAAATATATTGAGTTATTTTAGGGAAACAGGCAGAGTTCTTAGTGGAAATCGAACCAGAAACCGCCTGGCGTACTGGCGCAGTATCTCCTACTAAAAGGCCAGGGCACTCATTTTCAGTTGTTGTATTGATGAACTACATAGTTCAATTGCATTAATAAAAACATTTTTGTTGCTTTTTTTTTAAATAACATTTATTTGAAAAATTTTATATATTTATATTATTTATAACAAATTTTGTATCTGTTGTGTTGTTTTTTTTTGTTGCAAATTTTACTTTTGTTAGCTTAATGTAAAATATCGAAATTTCCTTAAACAGTTTTCATCAATCAGGAGGTATTACAGCATTAGATATTGAACGATTTTCGTAGAGAAAATTTATCACAGTGATAATTTTTTCTAAAGAACAATTATGACAGTGATAATTTTTCTAAAGAAAATTTATGACAGTGTTAAGTTTTCTAAAAGAAATTTATAACAGTGATAATTTTTCTAAAGAAAATTTATCACAGTGATAATTTTTCTAAAGAAAGTTTATCACAGTGATAATTTTTCTAAAGAAAGTTTATCACAGTGATAATTTTTCTAAAGAAAGTTTATCACAGTGATAATTTTTCTAACGAAAGTTTATCACAGTGATAATTTTCCTAAAGAAAGTTTATCACAGTGATAATTTTTCTAAAGAAAGTTTAATAACTTTTCTAAAGAAAATTTATCACAGTGATAATATTTCTAGAGAAAATTTTTGTCTGTGATAATTTTTTTAAAGAAAATTTATCTCTGATAACCTTTCTAAAGAAAATTTATCTCAGTGTAATTCTTCTAAAGAAAATTTATCACAGTGATAATTTTTCCAAAGAAAATTTATCACAGTGATAATTTTTCTAAAAGAAATTAACTACAGTGCTAATTTTTTTTAAAGAAAATTTATCAGTGATAATTTTTTTAAAGAAAATTTATCAGTCATACATTTTTTAAAGAACATTTATCACAGTGATAGTTTTTCTAAAAAAATGTATCACGGTGATAATTTTTCTAGAGAAAATTAATCACAGTGATAATTTTTCTAGAGAAAGTTAGTCACAGTGATAATTTTTCTAAAGAAAATTAATCACAGTGAAAATTTTTCTAAAGAAAATTAATCACAGTGATAATTTTGCTAAAGAAAATTAATCACAGTGATAATTTTTCTAAAGAAAATTAATTACAGTGATAATTTTTCTAAAGAAAATTAATCACAGTGATAATTTTTCTAAAGAAAATTAATCACAGTGATAATTTTTCTAAAGAAAATTAATCACAGTGATAATTTTTCTAAAGAAAATTAATCACAGTGAAAATTTGTCTAAAGAAAATTAATCACAGTGATAATTTTTCTAAAGAAAATTTATCAGTGATAATTTTTCTAAACGAAATTTACTACTGTGATCATTTTTCTAAAGAAAATGTATCAGTTATATTTTTTTTAAAGAAAATTTATCACAGTGATAATTTTTCTAAAGGAAATTTATTACAGTGATAATTTTTCTAAAGAAAATTTATCACAGTGATACTTTTTCTAAAGAAAATTTATCACAGCGATAATTTTTTTAAAGAAAATTTATTACAGTGGTAATTTTTCTAAAGAAAATTTATCACAGTGATAATTTTTCTAAGGGAAATGTATTACAGTGATAATTTTTCTAAAGGAAATTTATTAGTCATAAATTTTCTAAAGAAAATTTATTACAGTGATAATTTTTCTACAGAAAATTTACTACAGTGATAATTTTTCTAAAAAAAATTTATCACACTAATAGTATTTATAAAGAAAATTTATCACAGTGATAATATGTTTAAAGAAAATTTATCACAGTGATAATTTTTCTAAAAAAATTTATCACAGCGATAATTTTTCTTAAGAAAATTTATCACAGCGATAAATTTTCTCAGTGTCTTTGCTATTGAATAAGAAATTTTATAACGGTAATTGTAGTGAAAAAAGGGGTTTCTTAAAGTTTGAACTTTAAACAGTCATTACTTCTTTGTTTCAAAACGGATTTCTACGATCTTTTGTATCATAGTGTTAGGTATAAAGATATTTTAAATGACAAAAAATTATACAATTGCTCAATTCACAATCTGTTGTAAGTGTTGTAGATCGTAAAAATGTTGTTGGTAATTTTCACATAAACATGTTTCTAAACAAATGTTTATTTCGAAATTACCAACAACATTTATACGATCTACAACACATACAACAGGTTGTGAATTGGCGAAATGTTTTTAATACAAGTTTACTCGGATTCGGTTTACAGCACAGAGGTTCGTATACATATTTCTGACATATGTCAATATGAAACAATTTAGAAGGATTTAGATTTTATTAATTTTTCTTATCTACTAACTTAGACACTTAAAGGTACGATTCTTAAATATATTACATAATCGGATATTTTTTAGAGATATTTCGCAAATGTAGTGTCTTTCAGCAGGGTGTCCAAGAGTTTAATTTTCATAAAGCTTTGGTCCTCCTCTATGATTTTTATATGCATCGTTTTGTAAACGGATCGCAAGTCTCAAAGATTTTTTACCATTTTTTTTTGCAATATGAATCACTATGCGACGTGAACCTGCTTTGTTGATAGCTACAATGCTACTGAATAAACTTGTTTCATTTATTACCATCAGTTGTGAGGTTTGTTGCTTTTATTTTTATGTTCGTATCTTGTATATGAAAATTGCATTGTAAATACCCGAACGAACAACCTCGTTCCTATTGCTATGATTGTTGTTGTTATCTGTGTGTATGCCGTCATCTGGGTTGTTTTTTTACGACACAGCTTTTCTTGTTGTTTTTGGTGTTTGCATCCTAGATAAGAGTCAAACAAACAATTCATTGATTATGTAAAGAGCATTTACTGAAAATGAAATTTATTTTTGGACAAACTTTTGTTTGAAAACTTTTTCTGTGCATATGAAAAATGGGGGAAATTTAACTCCGCCTAAAATGAGTTCTAGATGTAAACTTTCAAAATGCTGATACACGCATATATAATTTTTTGATGCCCTCTATCAGCATCAGTCGTCAGAGCCATGTATTTTTTTTTTGTACAGTGTTATAAATTTACGGTCTTTTATACAATATACGATTAAAAGTTAACGTGGACTTTAACGGCAAGTTCGGCATACAAAACTTGTCACTGTTAAAGTTCTCGTTAACTCCTAATCATACATTTTGAAAAAGGCCATTAATTTATTTTTTAAATTCATGATGTTTTTTTACCAATTTTTTTTTTTTGCTTTGTTTTATAAAAATCATTTTGTTTTAAAGCCTTCTAACCAAGTTTCTTTTTCTTAAATATGTGACGAAAAAATCAAAATCACACTCCATTGGATGCAGTATTTATAACAGCAGCAGTAGTTTTTAAATCTAATTCCTTATTATCCTGATTTTCACAGAATTGTTGTATGGCTTCTTCTGAAATATTTTTCGAATTTCTTTTTACCAATCTCTGGTGTTTGGAAAATTCTACATCTTCTGCCTCTAATGAAGACGAACTTGGTTGGCAGCTGGTGCTATGCACCTCTGCTATAACTTTAACCTGCTGTTCGATTTGATCTTCTGCAATTTCCTCTTCCGCTTCTTCTTCTTCTTCTTGTTCGGCTTCCAAATCTTGGGCTAATGTTTCACTACGCTTAAAGCCACGACGGCGTTCACTTCCCGAGCTCGCACTAAGCTGTGAAGTATCTTCATTGTTTTCTCTTAAAATAGCTGCAGCTGTATTAGTGTCCTTGACATGTAACGGTGATACTTGTCTACTCAAATTTCCTTCATCTACAGACTCTATGCGATCTAAATTTTGACCGATCATAAACTCTTGTGGGTGCTCTATTTTGTTGAGAGGATTTTTTATTTTATTGCAAATTTTCTTATATATTGGCGCTTGCTGTAATTTAAGTTTATGCATTTCATGCATTTGTCTTTGCTGCTCATCAATGTGCACCAACATAAATGGTAATTTCAGCGATAGTTCTCCTCCCATTCCGGACAAAGTTAACTTGACCTTAACATAATACGAGACATAAATGGCGAAGACATTACGCTCATCATTGGTGGCATTTGTTGGGGCTGTGCCTGTGACAGTGCCACTGCCACTGCCAGTTTGTGCAGTAGGTTTGGCTACTACTGGACTTGTACAATTACTTGGCGAGAGATTGTTGTGCATAAGAAAATGAGGCGGCGTACGAACAGCTGAGGCTGCTATATTAGCATTTATTTCATCTGGTTCGGTACTTCTTTGCAGAGTATCCTCTAGAGCAATCCAATTTTTAGTGACGCCCCTTTGAGGTTTTAAAATGATGATTGTGTTAAGAGTGGCTCCAGGAGCTACATGATGATCAACTGGTGGTGGTGGTGTCATATTATCGGAATCGGCTACAACATTTTTGAATTTGCCATTATTAAACATGCAGACATCAACGTGTTGTATGGCACAAACCTAGAAAAAAAGTAAGGAAGAGACAATTAAGAAAAAGAAGTAAAAGCAGATTTTAGAGAAAACTTAGAATGATCTTAAAAAAACTCCCTTTCGACAGCGATATATATAGCAGGCTGTGAAATGTTCCATAAATATATTTGCCATAAAATTCTACTAAAGGTCTTCAAAGACAGCCAAGCTCTAGACTCAATTTAAACGGTATAAATCGTTGAAAAGCTAAAAAGTGTTTAAGGGTTAATTTCGTACTTATTCACAATTAATACTAGGCGTAGGAAATCTTGTAAGGCTTACGTTTACGGTATAACATGTGTCTAGAACTTTTAAGTAAAACTCCACATATAACATATTTGAGGAACATTTCAGCCTTCCAACTCTTCTTGGTATGGGTCTTTTTGGCCGTTTCTCAAAGTAGGGGCGAAAAATTCTCTTTCAACGGCAATGTAACATGATAAAATGCTCTACAAATATATTTGCCTAAAATTCTACTAGATGTTCTTAAAGACATCCAAGCTCCAGAATTAAACTAGGACGCCAGAAATGGTTCAAAACTCAAAATGTGTTTAAGGGTTAATTTCGTAATTATTCTTATTAAGTACTTGGGATAGACACTATTGTAACACTTCATTTAAGATATAAGATTTTTTCAGCATTTTTATGTAAAACGCCACAAGGAATATTTATGTAGAATATTTTAGCGCGCTATGTCGCCGGTGAAGGGGAGTTTTTTATCCCTTATTTAAGAAAGGTACAAAAAGACCCATACCGCGAAGAGTTAGAGGGTTTCTCGTAGTATTTTACACACAGGTGCTGAACACATATTTTACCTTAAACGTAAGGCTTACAGGATATCCTATTGCGAGTACTAATTGTGAATAAGTACGAAATTAACCCTTAAACACATTTTAAGTATTTAACAATTTCTGGCTTCCTAGTTAAGTCTGGAGCTTGGGTGTGTGTGAAGAGTTATAGTAGAATTTTATGGTAAATATTGTCATAGAACATTTAAGGCCGCTATATTTCCGCTGAAGGGGAGTTTTTGGGCCCTTTTTTCAGAAAGTGACAAAAACTCCCATACATCAAAGTGTTAGAGGGCTTAAATGTTGTAGTAAAATTTTTTTCGTGGTCTTTTGCACAAAACTGCTAATTTTATCTTATTCCTTAAACTTAAGACTGACAAGATTTCTTTTGGCAAATCACTATAACTATGTGCAAAATAGTATTAATTTATTTTCTGCATTTCATTGCATACTTTATGGCAAATAATGTGTTTGTTATAATAAAATTTTAGATTTGAATCATTTGGGAAACTGTTTAAAATTTTTATATACATAGCTTGCATATTTTAAGGCAAATAGCCTTTTGAATTTTATTCCTGTCCAATAAATTTTTTTTTTGTAAAGTGACAAAAAGCCCCATACAACAAAGTGTTATAGATCTTAAATGTTCTAGTAAAATCTTTCTCCTGGTCTTTTACACAAACTGTTCATTTTATCTTATTCCTTACAGTTAAGACTGAAAAGATTTCTTATGGCGATTCACACTAACTATGTACAAAATAATATTAATTTATTTTCTGCTGTTCATTGCATAATTTGTGGCAAATAGTGTTTTTATTATAATAAAATTTTAGATTTGAATCATGTGGGAAGCTGCTTAAAATCCTTACATATCTTGCATACTTTAAGGCAAATAGCCTTTTGAATTTTATTCTTGTCCAATTTAAAATTTTAGTAGACAAGAAATTTTTTCTTGCTTACTTTTAAAGGCTCTATATATATTTGCATACTTATAGGCAAATAATATTAATATTGCATAGCATAGTTTTTGGAATGGTATTTTGCTGTAATACAATTTTTGACTTAAATCATCTGCCAAGCAAACTTATGTAACATTTTTACACTTCCTATGATACTTTTTCTTACCTAATTTCAAACATTTAAATTTCCATAAATATTTGCATACTTCTAGGTAAACAGCTGTAGGATATTTATTCTCTAATTTTCATTACACAAGGTATAGTAAATCTTATTTGTTGTTATAATAAAATTTTTCCTTTAAATCATCTGGGAAGGGTGTCTAAAATCTTAACATTTAATTTAATTAAATATTAGTTCGAAAAATTTCTTTCGTGCATACTTTTAAAATATAAGATCTCAATACATATTTGCATACTTATCGGCAAATAGTTGTAAGTAATTTATTACTTCTGTAAGAAAATTTTAATATGAAGTTTTAAAAGACAAAATATTTAAATATCTCAACATTTCATTACGCACTTCTGAAGTTATTTCTAAAGTTAGCTCTTATCCTCATTAATTTTGGATCAGAAAAATAACTTTATAGCCTATTTATTTGCATCCTTTATGGCTATTAGTTTTTCAAAACTCACTCTTGTTATAATGAAATGTTTTGAAATTTCACTTTAGTCTACTATAAAGCAAAATACTTTCAAATATCTTTGCATACTTCTATGCGTAATTTCTTTCTAGCCTATTTTCAGGCGCAACCTGTTTTGAAATCAGTAAATTTCTTGGCATGATTATGGCAAAATGTATTCATATTCTTTAAGCTGATTGATTTCCTGCCTCTTTTAACCAGTTCATTTAATTTTGTAAAAGCATTTATCCTTCACAGCTTAAGTGCATGTTGTAAATTGTCTACATTTATTTTTCCTATTTTTTCATATTTTTTTTCATTATAGTTATTGGAATATAAGTTGTTTATTGCAATATTAAATTTATGTTCGCATTGAAATTATTGCATTTTATCATGATTCAATTCGATTTTTCTTTTCATATACAAGCACTTCCGGCGAATCCTTTAAGGAGTTGATAGAAAAAGCAAGAACAAATCAGAAAATATGGAATAATGAAAGAGATAAGATAAAAAAATGAAATATAAAAATAAACCGTAAATTGTCTATTCCGTTACAAAGAAACCCAACAAAATGTTTATTTTCCACATTTAATTGTTTAGTGAGAACAGTTCCTTTGAAGCAGAAAACTATAAAATTTTCAAAAATGTTAAAATTTTTTTTTTTCAAAATTTCATTGCAGTTTTGTCAGGAAGTGGGAAGACATGTTTGGAACAGCTAGCGCTGCCTTTGTTTAAGAGGTTGCAATTAACATTGAACCATTTTCAAGACTGGGAACATTCTTAGCTGTATACCCTGTATATACTTTTTTATACTTATTTTAATGCCTTAGAATTATTTGAAGCATATCTATCTGTGACCAATTTTGGCTTGGAACACTTAAGATTTGTTTTCAATTAGAAAATTTTAGCTATTTCTGCATATATTGTATTTTTCAAGACTAGGAACATTTTAAAATAAGCTGGGAACAGTTTTTTCAAGCTTGAAAGCAAACCACTTTAGTGTTGCTTACCTTTCGAATAGCATGCGAAATATTTATCACAAGAATTTTGATATTTTCCCTGGGAACAGTTTTAATTGAAAGCGGGAACAGCTGGTTGTAGTAATTGGTAATAGTAATTTGTCTTGTATTAATGGAATTTACCCATAATATGAAGAGCTATTTTGCACAGCTTGCCGAAACTGAGAACAGTTACTTTGTTTTGGTGGATTCTCTTTTTTAAGCTTGAAATTAGACATGTTAAACATTATTTAGGAACAGTTTCAACTGCAATAGTAACATATCTCTAGTAAGTTATTATGATTTTCATACTAGTATCCTAATAAAATACTAATTAGCATTGTTTTCGCTGAATTATAGGATTCTTTTACATGGGAACAGTTTTAATTGCAGCTAGAAACGGTTGACTCAAAATATGCTATTATAAGTTCAATGCTAGTATATAAATTGAATTATATTTAGGGATATCTTTCGCTGGAATTTTGAACTTTTTTGCCTGAGAACAGCTTTAATTGGAATTAAAAACAGTTAATTGAAGATAACTTACTATGTTTTTGATGCTAAAATGTAAATAAATTTATGTTTAGTAGGTGTCTTTCACTGCGGTTTGAAAATGTTCCGTTTGGGAACAGTTTTAGCTGCCATTAGATATGCTTAGCTGTTTGGAAATATATTAGAATGCATTAGATGCTAGTATATAAATTAAATAATAACTGGTTATATATATTATCCGCCGTTATTTTAGATTTTTCTGAGTAGGAACAGTTTAATTGCACTTGGAGACAGTTGATTTGAAATAAGTTGTTATGATGTCGATGCTAGTTTATAAAAAAAAATATTTGTATAAGTTTTTTTAAATATTTAGATTCTTCAGCCTGGGAACAGTTTTATATGCAATAAGTAACAGCTGATTTGTCCCCTTTTACTACGATTTCGATGCTAGTAGGTGGATAAAGTAATACCTAGTAATATTTTTTGCTAAAATGTTGGATTTTCATGCCTGGGAACAGTTTTATATGCTGCTTAAGATAGTTGATTTACCAAAGTTTAATATGACTTCGCTGCTAGTATTTAAATAAAATAATATTTAGTGATATTTTTGGCTGCAGTTTTGAGTCTTTCTCCCTGGGAACAGTTTTAAGTGCAATTATTAAGAGTTGATTTAAAATAGCTCATTATAATATCGATGTAAGTTTATAAATAGTAGATACCTAGTGGTAAAAATATCCATTACGTAATAGCTGATGTAAGCAATATTTAGTAGCAGCTAGTGATGACACTTTTGCTTATTTTTCCACTTAGATTTAACATAAGCTTGTCATAGGCTGTTTTATCGATGCGCTCTCTCTTAAAAAGCAAGCTACAATGTCACTACGTGTCGCTACTGTGCGTTTACATAATAAGTAGAACTGTAAACGAGCTTGTTGTTTAAATATAGCCCAAAAGTAGGCCATAATTTTTTTACTTTAGACATATAAGGGATAAATTCTATGATATCTAACGAAATTCTCACATACACAATGTAAGTGGCATATTAGATTACACGTACATTACAACCTAAGTACTTAGATTACTAGCTTAGAACGTCATCCTGACGTCATCCTGATTATTATCTAAGTAATTCGTTTCATTTACCACTGGATATTTATTAATTTTTAGTTATATCCAAAATATTTTTCTGAAGCTTTCATATATTTTTCTTGGGAACAGTTATTTCTTTTATTATTATTGGATATTCCTTAAACTTTTGCTTGGTTCTTACTTATATATCCATCTTTCTTTCAGACACTTTTTTCATATATATTTTTTTATTATAGATATTCAAACTTACGCCACAATAATTGTGCCATAAATACGATTATAATTCTACTTTTCTTTCTTCCCATATTATTTTCTTTCCAAGATGATGACAATGATAATTGTTGCAATATATATATATCGTAAAAGAAATAGTAAAAATAAAATAAATAAAATGAAAAGCGTCCTTGGAGAGGCAGATGATTCTTCATCGAGTGCTACTTGTATTGGAAAAATGATTACATTGTCAAGGTTATTGTGTAAATAACGCTGGAGGCAGTTAAGAAGTCTGGAATGAGCTAAAACGAAGTATTTAAAAAGACTGGCATACTTTAAGGCTTAAATATTAAAGTATTATATACAAAGACCTTTAAGATTTAGCTGTTTCAACTCTAGGAAAATGGTCAACGCATTTTGAAATATCTATATAAATGTACCGTCTGCATTCTAGATGTAAATAGTTTTATTAAGATTCATAAAAATATTACCCAAACGTCACTGACTCTGCTATAAAGAAAGTCTCTTAAAACACAGTCAGACAGTGTATATGCAATTATAAAACTTTCTCCTTCCTCTCTTCCTTTTTAGTCTTATGCCTTCCATACAACAACACCAATTCAAAACAGATAATTTTTTTTTATAGTTTTTGTCTTTGCAAAAGCAAAATCTATAAAAACACATGCATGCTTTTATATTTTAATTAACCTGCAAATATTAGTTGTATTATGTGCGTATGTATTAGTAGAAGCTTTAAACTCTTGTAGCTCCAAAAATACTGAACCGATTTTAACAATATATAGATTGTGCACATCTGCCAGTAAATATCTTTAAAATAGTATAAGTTTGGTCAAAATCGGCTGTATAACTCGAGCGCAAATTGCATAACCAAAAACTCTATTGCCTGTTAATTACGTAAATGGGGTTTATATAGCAGGTTTTTACGTTTGTTTCTTGTGTTCTTTAACAATTTTATATATTGTTACTAAAAAGTTACACGATAACCATAAAATAGCAACAATACTTTGTATTAATATTTTATGCATTTATGACCCAGTTTTGCTTGTTATATTAAAAATACAAAATATTATAATGTGAAAATTGACTCATTTGTTATATATTTCACACAGACCATATAAAACATGTGTTAATTAAATATTCTGCACTCACTATAACAATACAATAAATATTTATAGCATATGCTAGAGTTTTTAATTAAAATTTAATATTTACACCTTTAGATTTTATTGTGGGCAATACAATTCTATAGTATTCACTCATATCTATAATTAGCAAAACCATCAATAAATTTTATTAAAGTCAAATAAACAATAGTTTTTTGCTGAAATAAAAGGCAAATCATTATAGCATATGGAATTTTAATTAAATAATGCCTTTGGGATAGGCTATACTATTCTCATTTCTACTTTAGTGCAAATGCTGAACAGGACAAGTATATACATACATGCATATAACAATTCATACACAAGAGGACTATGTTGTTAATCATCATGTTATAGAAAAACATTATTAGCTTGTAAGTAACAGATGGACAGATACGTCATTGTTATTAAAAATGCCTTTAGGGTAGACTTTATTTATTATGAAATAATGTAATGTAATATGCTAATAATAAATAATATTTGCGTTAAAGCTACAAGTTTAAGTTTTAGCCGTGGCACAGTTTTTAGTATGGGAACAGTTTCATAGTTAGCTTAAAAATTGTTTACAATTTCCTTAGAATCAATTGCAATATTTCCGTCAAGAAATTATAAATATGGGCCATTGAACAGTTTTGAGCCTGGAAAAAGTTTTTAGACTGGGAACAGTTAAAAAAGGACCTGGCAGATATTTTTATATGTATATATACTTTGTAGTTTATAATTATGTAATTGGAAAACTTAAAATTGAAGCTTGGTAACAGTTTTATGCTTGGGGACAGTTTTGAATGTAATAATAGTTTCCAAATTTACATGTATTATAATAATAATGATATTTTTAAATAATATATTTGTTTAAATTTATTTACAATTTCTTGCAAAAAAAAGTCGAAATGTTAGAATGGGAAGAGTTTTTACATAGAGTGGGAAATGTCTTTTATAGTTTAAAATTTGTAAATTTGTTTCTCCGATAAACTAGGAACAGTTTTAAGCCTGGTAACAGTTTTGAGCTTAGGAACAGTTTCAAAACTATTATGTATTTAGTTGCTATTTTCTTTGAATTATGTATTTGTTTATATTTGTTTAAATTTATTTTCAATATTTTTGCCAAAAACTAGAAATTTCAGAGTGGGGACAGTTTTTAACATAAAGTGGAAACTGTTTTCAGATTCGTGGTTTCCTCTAGTTTTAAATTTGTTCGCAACTAGGTACAAATGTTTCTCCTAAAGCATATAATTGTAGACTAGGAACAGTTTACAGCATGGGAACAGCTTTGAGCCTAGGAACAGTCTCAAATTTAGTATCTAGCTGCTTTTTCGACGAATTATATATATATATTTTTATATCTGACTAAAATTGTTTCCAAAAACTCGAGATTTTAGAATGGGAAGAGTTTTAATATAAAGTGGGAAATGTTTTTTATACTTGTAGTTTTCTATAGTTTTAAATTTATTCGCTACTAAGTGAAATATTTTCTCCTAAAGCTTAAAATTGGAGTCTTGTACCTAGGACCAGTTTTACAAATTAATAGCTAGTTTTCGTTTTTTTTACTTATATGTATATTTGTTAAAAATTTTAAAATTTAGAATGGGAAGAGTTCTAAAATAAAATGGGAAGTGTTTTTTATATATGTACATAGTTTTTATAGTTCCAAATTTTGCTTGCTACTAAGCACAATATTTTCTCCGAAAATTCAAAATTGAAGTCTTCAAATAGTTTTGTGTCTGGGAACAGTTTTAAGCCTAGTAACAGTTTCAAAACTAACATGTATCTAACTGTTTTGTCTTTCAATTAAATATTGGTTTATATTTAATGACAATATTTATATCAAAAACTCGAAAATTTAGAATGGGAAGAGTTTCTCATAAAGTGCGAAATGTGTTTTTATATCGCTAGTTTTCTATAGTTTTAAATTTGCTTGCGGCTAAGTCTAATATTTATTCCAAGAACTTAGAATTGTTGCCTGGGAACAGTATTGCACCTGGGAACAGTTAAAAAGCAAAGTGCTAAAGATATTTTATCTGACATAGTTCTGTTTTAAATTAGAATTTATTACAATATTTTCAATAAGAACTAAATATTTCAGCTGGGGAGCACATTAAGCATAAAGTGGAAACTATTTGTTAACCGATTTCAAAAGATGTGTATTTTTATCCGACGTCAAAAAAGGAGAAGGTTATTAATTCGCCATTCATAAACTGATTTCGGAAATTTTTTTTGCGATACGCGAGTATGTATATTGTTTTGGTGCCCTCTGCTAGAATCATTCGTTAGAACCATGTAACTTGTTTGTGTTGTACAGTGTAATTAATATTAGTCATACGCCTAGTATAATTTTGTGTTAAAAAGTGGATTAAAAACCAAAACAATATCGCCGATAAGAGCCAGTTGCGGCCTTCGAAAACAGCATCTACTAGTCCATCCTAGTGTAGTGCTGTCTGTATGTTCATTTTATTTGTTTTAATGAAATTTCTATTCAATATAATACTCACCCTAATTTTTCTCACAGTCTTTTTGCTATTGTTGCGTATATTAACCGTAACACAAACATCTTCTCCATGAGTATACCAGGCCTTATCTAAACTGGCTCGCAAGCCTACACGGCCATCATGCAATAGAAAAGGTTTATCTACGGCTCCCTGAGGACCACCACAGCCCAGAGCACACATACTGTCATACTAAAAGGATTTAATTGTAATTTTAAAGAAAATTTTAATAAGATTTTTTTCTTTAACCTTCTTCCATACCTCTTGGAATGATTTACTGTAATTATAAAGTGCCTCACTGGGACACTTGTCGACCTCACTTTTGCTGCGTCCAAAACGACCGCTGAAACGAAAAGTTTTCGGTGACAAACGTAATTTAGGAAATGAATCACCACGCTCAGATCTACGTGGCTTATTAGCTGGTTGTCGTGTTTCGCCAGAGCTCTCTGCTGTTGGTTCTGCTGCTGGCTGTTGGCAGTCGAGAGACGGTGCTGCCAAACTTGAAGATTCTGTAGTTTGGGCGTCTGTCACTGGTGAAGTTGTTGTCTGAGTGTTGGTACAGGCCATTGATACGGGCGGTGAAGAGACTGGATTGTTTATAAGAGCAGCAAAATTTTCGGCGCCACTATGGCCATGAATGAAGACATCAGTGCGATAAATAACCCGAACTCCCATTTTTACAGAGGCTCGACGATGGAACTTTTCATCGGTTTTATCGCCTGAAAGGAGAGAAAAAAAAGTTTATTTTCGGAAGATATTTTTAGCTTTTTAGACTTCTTGTTGGTTTTAAGGATCCAAGAAATTAATTAAATACTTGTATTAGCTACGATATAAATTCCTACCCATTCATAGCCTATATAAGACTCGGCTCTGCCGAATATCATATTCTTAGTTTTTCATTTGCCAGCAAACTTTTAGGCATCTAAAGGTTAGAAGTTACAACATCTAAAAGTATGCCTTTCATATTTCTGGTAATTGAATTTTACAAAAACAAAAACATGTAATTTATTTAACATCTATTTTCGTATTGCTTCTTTTTCTCCCGTATTTTTTAATCAAATCATGTCAAGTTGTTTTTTTTTCAAGTAAAATTTCATTAATAGTTACCTACAAAACAGCGAACATCATAGCTGGTTCCAATGGGAGCACCATAGTAACGTTTTGCTGGCACTAGCTGAACACTGGGTGGCGCTTGTGTTGTTAAAGTTAAAGTAAAAGGATGAGCACCATCACCCAAACGTTTCAAAAGAGCCTCCTGCAAAAAAGAGGATGTGATTAATGTTTAGATCAATTATAAAATATTTAAATCATTTGCTACCAAAAGGACAAAACATTCGAATTATTTGAATTGTTTTTAGTCCTTACATATAATAAACACATGTTTTAAGTTGAAACGTTAAAGCCATGTCAACCTTAATAATCTGGCTTTTCCTGCTATCCTCTCATTTTTACCTCTGTTTTAAAAAAATTTTTTTTGCTTCGTTATTTTCTACAAATGAAAAGGATATTAAGGATATTGCGACTTCATACTTTGTTTATTTATAAACATCCCGTAGGTTTGGCATGAATTAAAAAGAAAAAAAAATGTATTTAATTCAAAGGTTTTATAAACTCAAGAATATATTTGGGTCTAATTTGTGTTAATAAAGAATTTTTTTTTGTTTCAAACTAATTGCAATAAAGGAAACAATTTCACGCTTAATATGCTAAAATATATTATTCGATAAGTGTGTATTGTGTAAAAGAGCGCGTAAAAAATTTGCTTTTCCAAAAAGGATATTTCTTAACATACATATCGTTACTTTAATTTATATAATGCGTATCTAACACATAACAAAATTTTAAGTTTGAAACATAAATCTTAATAAAAGAACTAGAAAACAGTATTATATATATTTTAAGAACTATGAAATATATAGGCTGGATCCTTTTCTACATTTCTTATAGTTCTAAAAATATACGTAAGCATTTTTTTTATTTTTTTATTAAGTTTTTTTTTTGAGTCTTGAAATATTTGAATATGTTAGATACGCCTTTTGTAAATAAAAGTAACGATATGTACCAAAAGGGCTTTAACCAAAAAATACTTTCTTCAAAAATAAATTGTTCAAGATTTGTTTTAAAAAAGTGCATTTTTCAAACAGCACTTTTTTCAAAAATCATCTTTTCCTAAAAGTGAATATTCCGAAAACTATCTTTTCCAAAAAGTACCTTTTGCAAAAAGAATATTTTCTAAAGAAGATCGTTTCCAAGAAATAGCTTTGTTAAAGACTACCTTTTCCAAAAAGCACATTTCCACAAGCACAATTAAAAAAAATCCCTTTTTCAAAAGAACTTTTTTCTAAAAAATACATATCCCAAAAAGTACATTTTCTAAAAAAGTATGTAACTAAAAAGAGTACATTTTCAAAAAAGTACCTTTTCCACCAAACATATTTCTTAAAAAGTACCTTTTCCACAAAACAAATTTTTTAAATAGTACATTTCTAAAAAAGTGAATTTAAAAAAAGTACCTTTTTAAGAAAGTGTCATTCTAAAAAAGTACCTTAAAAAAAGTACCTTTTTAAAAAGTACCTTTTTAAAAAAGGACCTGTTTAAAAAAGTACCTTTTTAAAAAAGTACCTTTTTAAAATAGTACATTTTTAAAAAAGTACCTTTTTAAGAAAGTACCTTTTTAAGAAAGTACATTTTTAAAAAGGATATTTCATTTCTAGCTTTATTACTTTATGAAAAAAATGTTTTGAAAAAAGTGCCAAAATTAGGTTTTACCCTTTTTCGCCCTTTAAATGTAAAGTAGTTAGCACTTGGTGCTTATTTTTTGATTTAATTGTGATGTTTTTTTTTTTTTATTTTACGTCTACCTTAGCTAGATCCGAAGATATAACGTTACTGGTTTTACCCGTTTTACCCCTTTTTATCCATTTAGAATTCGAATTATAAGGTGGGCACTTTACTCCCAGCTTAATGAAAAAAATAACAATAATTAAAGTGGATTCCGGCAACTCTGGTATGTATCCAATTTCTGGCAACTCACTCTTTCATTTGTTTGTGATCGTTTGAAAGTGCGCGTCATCTTGTAAATTAAATTGAAGAAAATTAAAAACGCCGCAATTACGGGAAAACATTTTAAGAAAATTTAAAAAAGTATTATTTCAAAAGTGTTTAGTGTATTTTGCAAAAGAATTTAAGGTAAAATATGTAAAATCGTACGATATATGTGTTCATAAGTATGTATGAATGTGCGTTTGTTAAATGTTCGGCAAAATGGCCGCTACAAGAAAATAATCTGGTGATTGCTTGTTGGTGTGTGAGTCCAAGTGTGTGTTAGAGCATAAAGCAACCTTTATCAAGGTTAAATGTTTGTGGCCAAACTTAGAAGGTTGATTTTTGAGGTTATGTTAAAAGAATAACTGTTAACATGCGTGTATTAAAAAAAAGGCTTTAAGCAAAGTGCGGTTTATAAAAGCAAAGTAAATGAAAAGTTCATAAAAAGTAAAAGTATATTTCTATAAAATTGATAAAAACTTTAAACTTAATTCGATTTGAAAGAACAAAAAGGAAAATCGTTATTGATTATTATTAAATCAAATGGAAATAAGATTTATTCGTTGAATCTAACTGAAAACTTTAATAACTAAATAAAAAAAACTTTTTATTAGTGTTTAAAATTAAATTATAAATTAATGTGGAAGCAGTCCTAAGTCATTAGTAATTAAGTATCTAGTAATCAATATGGTAAGTAAGTTATGGAAACTAAATAATTATTAAATTAAAATGAAAGGCATTTTAAAAGTTTACATCTGGGACTCATTTTTGGGAGAGTTAAAGTTTCCCCCCTTTTACTCATAGTACAACTACTCGGCTTATCAAATCTTGTAAGCCTTACGTTTAAGGTGCAGAATGTGATTAGCAACTTTATGTAAAACAAGCAGACTCAGATGTTCTACAAAAATGTTTCTCTGATTTTTGTAGAACATCTGAGTATGGTACATAGCCGTTTAAGATGAGTTTTTCGCCAATTATTTAAGAAAAGGACAAAAAGACCCAACGAAAAGTTAGAGGGTTAACATCTTCTGCAAAAATATTTCCCATGGCGTTTTAGAGAAAAAGGCTAAACACATCTTATACGTTAAACATAAGGCTTACAAGATTTCCTATATCGAGAACTAATTTGGAGTACACAGAAAAAACTAAATTTCATTTTCTGTAAAGGAATTCAATGAAATAGTAAATATTTTGTCTAGGAACGGACCTACACACAAATTTGTAAATATAGATAAAAATATCTCAATAATGTCATTGAGAAAAACCTATTTTTTCAGTTAACAAACTGTCTAAACCTGTAAAACAATTTCTCTAAAAATATTTACAAATTGTAAACAAAACAATTTACTAAATCAAAAAAAAAAAAAAAGATTTACTGGATTTTTTGCAAAATATCAAACAATATTTTTGCCTGAATTTATAAAACAATTAGTCTAAAAATACTAACAAATATTAAACAAAATAGTTTACTTAATCAAAAAAAATATTAACTGGATTGTTTGTAATATATCAAACAAAATTTTTGTCTGGGTCATCATCACATCATCATCCATTAAGCATTTATGAAATTTCACTATATTAAATGTGTTCAAGTCTGAATGTTTATCTGAAGACTCTAAAAAAATGAATGAGAATTAACGCAACGACATTAACGAATGATTCGCTCAAAAATCTTCAGTAAACAAACTTGGCACAATCGCATTCCTTTTGCTATCACTGTTGTTGTTGTTACTGGTGTGTATGTCGTCATCGGGGTTGTTGTTTTAGGACAAAGTTTTTTTTGTTGTGTTTGGTGTTTGCGTCCTAAATAAGAGTCAATCAAACAATTCATTGATTATGTAAAAAACATTTACTGAAAATGAAATTTATTACTAGACAAACTTTTGTTTGAAAATTTTTTGATGATAATTTTTTCTGTGTAGGTACGAAATTAACTCTAATCACATTTTAAGCTTTGAAATATTTCTGGTATTCAAGTTGAGTCTGGAGTAGAGATGCGTGCATGTCGAAATATTTCAACACGAGACGACCGAGCACGAATACCGGGATGACCAACACGTACGGCAAAACTTTTCAAAACACGACACGACACAACACGCACGAAATCAAATCCGAAAACAAAAAAAAAATTTTTTTTTTGGTTTTTTTTGATATTTTAAATTTATGTCTTGCTAATATTTTTGTATGGAATTTTTCGTAAAGAGAAATTTATACTCTTTTTTTCTTAAGTTTTAAATACTCACCTGCAATGGACTTAACAATGGTTGATCGTTGTCTTCCTTCTTCGGCCATATTTGATGTAAAGACATAATGGCCTCATTGCAAAAACGTAGACCCATAACTTCTTCATCTTCGCGACCGTAACTAGTAAATGAAATGATAGAAATTTATATAATACATATTTATAAAAAATAATTGCATATTTAAAATGCTTAAAAATCTCTGTAGTCTTGGCTTTGTCATAATTTTTAAAATTTACTTAATTTATGCTGCTTTCAATTTATCTAAGGCATGTGTATTTAATCATGTGCAACATTGTAATGTTTTTAAGTGTGTAATCAACCATAAAACTTAACATGTGCGACATACTTGTAAATATTAGAAATAAATGTGTTTCAGGCGAAACTATTAATTTTGTTTTTATTGAGATGTAATTGAGTTAGTAGAGCTCTTTACTTTTAGACGTATATTAAACAAGTGCTTTTGCTTTAATGTTTTCTAAATTAAGCCTTAAAAAAAATTTTCAAAACATTTTCATTGTTTGCTACAATAAATTTATATACCATTTTATTTAGTTTGGGAAAAATAATGAAATTTTTATAGACTAAACAAAATCTCTTCTTCGTAATCAAGCCTACCTAAAAATATGCTTTACTTTTAACTAAATTAAAATTTGTTTCCTTGAACTCCTTAATGCTCTCGTTTAATATTTCCTCAGTATTTCAAATATTAATTTTTAATTTCTTTATTTTTTACTTACCGAAATGTTAATGCTAATTGTGCATAAATTCGATAACCCTGTACGGCCTTGGGATCAGCAAAGACTATACCACCCAATACAGAAGATTTATTGCCAGACAAAATGATTTCACGTGCTGGCAAGTACATGGTTAAAACTGAATTTGGTGAGCTTTTCTTGTAAACACGCTGTGTGCCATAGTCATCTTTATGAGTTTCAGATCTGAAAATGACAAAAAAGGGGAAATATAAGAAATAAATCTTGATAAATATTTTGAAGCTGTGGAGAAAAGGGGTGTTTATTTTTTGTAGAGCTGTCTGTTGTGGCCATCTCAAATTTTAAGAGTTTATGCAAACTGCTGTTAGGGATATTTAAGTTTGTAGAATTTATGACCTTTATGGTTTTGAAAATGATAAAATGGAAAATTTGAGAAATAAATCTTAACAGAAGATTCACAATGTGACCAAAGATATTTTTCTGGTTGGCCAGCTAAATTTGAGATTTTTGAAAATAAAATTGTATATGACAGTAAAATGGAGTTTTTTCAGTACGAAATTCTTTAAAAGTTTAAGGTGGGAAAATTAAAAATAGATATCTAGACATTGCACAGTGGGACAGAAACAGAATATTTTGGAAATTAATCAGAAAATTTCTAAACGAACAATCCGACCGGTATAAATTTTCCAGGAACATAGAAGAGGAGTATTCCTATTTAGCATATAAAGATGGGCTTCCCATCCCATTTTACCACACATGTTCTACACTCCCAAAGATTGGATTCAAAAACACATACCACTTGCAAAAACATTTATGTGCATTTTATGGGCCTTGAACCAAATGTGGACTTTATGGACAAAACTATAAAAAATTTAATTTTTGGGATTTCTTGAAAATTTCTTAAGAATTTTCGAAATTTCAGAAGCAAATATTAGTTTTCCTTGCTTGTTTGGTATTTAGTATAACTACAAAATTTCATTCCAAAATATTAATAATCAAGGAATTTATGGTATTTAGAAAAAAATTCAATATTCACAAATCATCATTTTTTCACCTTGTTTTGCCAAAAGTCTTTCAAAACTTCTTAAATTGTTAAAATCTAAATATGTACACTCTAAAACACTTTTGTTGAAAATTAGGTCGATAATAGTCGGCAACAATTTACCGATTGTTATCGACCTAAAATTACACACGCATTATTTTTGAACAAAATGTTTTTACTAAAAAAAAGAGATTGGCTGCGTTAAGGTTTGAACTGCGACGTCTTGACTGATGGTGTGACGTATCTACTATTCAGCCATAGCCGTATTATACTTTATGTTAAATTTTTTGCCACTTCGAGTAAATATGTTTTATTTGAAAGGTTTTTTCTTTAATAAAATAAGTACAAAATCGATGTAATTTTAGATAAGAAAAAATTTTCAACACAAATTTAGACATAATACACTCTAAAACACTTCTGTTGAAAATTAGGTCGATAATTGTCGGCAACACTTTACAGATTATTATCGACCTAAAATTACTCACGCATTATTCTTGAACTAAAAAAAGCGATTGGCAGCGTGCAGGTTTGAGCCCCGACCTCCTGACTGATAGTCTGATGTATCTACCATTCAGCCATAGCCGTATTATACTTTATGTAAAATTTTTCCGCTTGGACTAAATATGTTTAATTTGAAAGGTTTTTTTCTTTAATAAAATAACTACAAAATCGATGTAGTTTTAGACAAGGAGAAATTTTTAACACAAATTTAGATAATATATGATCGTAAATTTGAAGTAATGTTTTAGAGTGTATGATCCTAAATTTGAAGTAATGAATAATGAAGATTGTACCTTCTTGAAAAAAACACATAATTTTGTTAATTTGAATATGTGATATGTCTACGTTTCTATTTTAAACGTGTAAAAGTAATGAACTTATAAGTAAAAACTCGAACTCATCTGAGGACCAACGAATGAAAATTCAAATTCGGATGTTTTTAATAAATATGTTGTAACTTTCTCAATTTTTAGCCAATGTTAACAATTTTACGTTTACTACGTTTGGCACAAAATTTGCTTTAAGATGTTGGCCAAAAACAAAATTAAATTTTTTCCGCCTTAATGAAGCGACTTAAAATGTTGAACTTTGAAAAAAAAACTAAAAAAAAAATTAAAATTTTTTCAATTCTTAAGCTTTGTAACTCAATGAATTTTTATCTGATTAAAAGAATTTATATATTGGCTGAAAGAGGAAGGATATATAGACCCATTTTCGCGAAATTGCCGTAAGCGACAACAATAAAATGTTTCAGGAGAAGGGGTTTTTATTGTATATAAACATGATTTATATTCATAAACTTATGCTTACGATAAAATTTTACAGCCTGTATTTCAAAAGTTGTTAAACATTTTTTCATTTTGGTAAATTTAAACTATAAAACTTTAAGCAATAAAACTTTGATTTCAATTAAAAAAAATTGTTTTTTTACAAAATGTCGCTTACGATCTTTTCGCGCAAAGGAGGGATGTCTACGCACTAGTGTAAAATTTTAATAATTCAGAAGAAAAGTTATTAAGATTTTTCGAAATAGGTAAAAAGCTGCAGAAAAAAACTAAGAAAGTGCAAAGAAATCCCAAAAATGGCATTTTTTATGGTTTTGCTCATAAAGTCCACAATTGGTCAAAGGCCCATAAAATATTTCTGCAAGTAGTAGTTTTTTTCCAATCCAAGTTTTAGGATTTTAGAACATATGGGCTAAAGTTAAAAGTTTGCTGCAAAATAGGTTGAATTCCATGGCCAACAAAAAAAGGTTTGGTTTGGTTAAGAAGAGCGGTGCTGCAACACTCGTTCACTCGAAGATCCAATTTGATTCATTGTGATTCCCTCTGGAGTTCCAATCTTCCAAATGCTGGTCCTTGCTCTGACCAGTGAATGCGCCTATCAGGGCCCCTAGAGCCTTCCCATTCATATCCAGTAGTAGTTCAGATCTTCCTAAGTCAACTTTTTGCCACATAGCCCTCGAGACCTTAAAATCCTTACAATCCTCCCTATTATACCATCAACGGTTAGCTCTGCTCAACAGTATAGTAATGACCCATCAATAATTTATCCGATCTGTCACACATTTCCTCAACTAATGTCGACCATATTCTTGCCAGCTCATCGGCAGTTTCATTTCCCTCAACATTGCAATGGGCAGGAGCCCAAAACAGTCTGACACCCAACCCAACATATGCCCATAACAAACTGAAGACTCTCCTACAGTCACTAACTAATTTTGATTTGACACTTTGTCCTTTCAAAGCTTTTAGCTTTGACTCCTTCTTAAAAAAAATAGGTAATCCATATTTCTTACAAATTTGAAAATCAGGAATAACTCGTTCCATCTTAAACTGTTAAAAACTCCAACTATGGGTGCTTATAGTCGAGTACCTTGCCCTTAAATACCAATAATTTTTTCTTGCCTATGTTGACTCTTTCCTAAAAAGAAAAAATGTGGTCATACCTTAGAGAATCCATGTTTCTTACAATTTTAAAAATTAGAAATAACTCGTCCAACTGAAATTAAACTCTGAAGAAGGCCAACTATGGGCCCTTATAGAGAATAATCTTACCCTAAAATCCCTGTAATATTTTCTCGCCCACGTTGACTCTTTCCCAAAGATATGGGGCCCCAACCATAAGAGCATCCATACATATATCTTACAATTTTAAAAATCATAAATAACTCGTTCCAACTCAAAATGTTAAAAAGTCTACTTATGGACATTAATAAAGGAGTACCTTGCCCTCTACTTCTCATAAAATTTTCTGGCCCAAATTTACTCCTCCCTAAAAAAATGTGGTTATCCCTTAGAAAGTCCCTATTTCTTACAATTTTAAAAATCGGGAATAACTAGTTCCAATTCAAACTGTTAAAAAGGGAAACAATGGGTGCTTGTAGAGGAGTACCTTGCCCTAAAATCCCCATAAATTTTTCTTCCACATGTTGATCACACAATGACATTTTTAATGCGTTCGCTATGTTTTAATATGTCAACGGAGTAATGTTAACTTGTTAACAGGGCTCTGTTAAGCTCTATGGTTTGTGTCTAGGGTTTTATATATATCACACCCATTCTAAAGTGAGGTAACGAATGACAAAACTATTAGGCGTTTTTTTTAAAGGAGACTGTTATGTTTTAACAGTCTTTCCTTTCCTTTTTGTACAACGTTAAATAAAATAAATGTCTACATATACAAATTACTGTACATTTTTATATTTTGATATTATATTTTGGGACCGCCTTCCTACTACCCAGTAAAAATATTGTTTAAGAAAAAGCAGGTTTTTACTAGTTCCCGGTTTGCAGTACGACATTTTTTATGTAAAAAGTGCTTTTTAAAGCGCTGAAAATCATTACCATTTTGAGAACTAAAACTGAAAACATATGAAACTTTCTCGCTTAAGAACTTGCATTGTGTCATCAGTGAGAAATGAACTTTTTTTGTATAGTTTCTTTCATATAGGTTCATATAGGTTCCGAAATAAGCTCATATTTTAAAGCGTATTATTATAAGCTTATTATTCAAAAAACATGAACATTTTTTACTGGTTAAGGTATAACCATTATTTTAATGATTGATAAGATTTCATTACCGTTTTTGTCACCTTAAAAACTCTTTCATATGTAGATCTGCTATAAAGTTTTCTAAATTTTTTCTTTCTTGTTTTGCTGTCCAAATCTTTTAACCTTCAAATTTATCCTTGAACTTTTTATTTCTACATGTTGAGTTTGTTTTTTAGCTTCAATTTTTTTTATTTATATATTTGATTTTACGGAAAAATTCTGTCAAATAAAACATGGATTTGATTTGATACAAAAAATACAAAAAATAGAAAAATTACATATAATTTTTTGTGCTACAGATTGTTTTTATAAATAAAACATGCAGAAACATTATTGTGTTTTTGGCTAAAAAAAAGAGCATTTTTGTTGCTTTTAAACTATTAAAAAGCCCAAAGCTTTAAATGTGTGATAAAACAAACTAAATAAAAAAAAAGCAAGTTACACACTGAAATGATAAATTTAAAGCAGAACATATTAGGCTAAAAAATCGATAAAAATTTAAAAGCTTTTTAGGTAAATTAAAAAAATTTATTTAAAGTAGAGAGAAAAGAAAATCAGAATAAAACTTTGAAATCTATTTGGACATTTACGGTACTTAAAGGTATAATCAACATTTTATTTGCTTTATATTAAATTACACATTTGTATATGTGCCGGATATATTCTACCATATACTTAATAATTATGCCATGTACTTTTGCCATCACTCTTGACATTTCTTTATTATATCAAAAGCCAGATGTAGCCAACAATAATCCATCAAGAACAGTACAATAATGGATGTAATGAGTTTTTTCTTTTTCATTTCTATTTCCTGTCTAAATATCCTCGTTTTCGCCTGGAGTAGTTTCAGAAGAAGAAAAATAAGATTAATGAAAAAATATGGGCTGATGATTTTATGGTTGGAAATTTTATAATGTGTCCTACATATAACAGGCCTTTATAACGATAAATTAGTTAATAGTGAAACTTAATAATAAAAAATAGCCCAGTTCTTATGACTGATTGGGAGAGTTAAAATTCTTTTCCTTTTGCACACAGTTATAGTGACTCGACATGAGAAATCTTGTAAGCCTTATGTTTCAGGTACACTCTAAACCACTTTTGTTGAAAACTAGGTCGATAATAGCCGGCAACACTTTACAGATTATTATCGTCCTAAAATTACACACGCATTATTTTTCAACAAAATATTTTTACTAAAAAAAGCGATTGGCTGCGTGCAGGTTTGAACCGCGACCTCCTGACGTATCTACCATTCAGCCATAGCCGTATCATACTTTATGTTACATTTTTTCCACATGGACTAAATATGTTTAATTTGAGAGGTTTTTTCTTTAATAAAATAACTTTAAAATCGATGTAATTTTAGGCAAAGAGAAATTTTCAACACAAATTTACACAATATATGATCGTAAATTTAAAGTAATGTTTTAGAGTGTATAAGTTAAGTTCATCACTTTTATGTAAAATACCACGAGTAACATTTTTGTAAATTATTTTAGCACTGTAACTCTGTGTTGTATACACTCTAAAACATTACATCAAATTTAGGATCATATATTGTCTAAATTTGTGTTGAAAATTTCTCCTTGTCTAAAATTACATAGATTTTGTAGTTATTTTATTAAAAAAAAAAAACGTTTCAAATTATACATATTTAGTCCAAGTGGAAAAATTTAATATAAAGTATAATACGGCTATGGCTGAATGGTAGATACGTCAGACTATCAATCAGCCGGTCGCGGTTCATACCAGCAAAAATAGTGCGTGTCTAATTTTAGGTCGATAATAATCGGTAAAGTGTTGCCGACTATTATCGACCTAGTTTTCAACAAAAGTATTTTAGAGTGTAGGTCTTATTGTCCCTTTCTTAAAAAGGGCAACGAAATAAATACGATCTTTATTATATTAAGATTTGAAAATACGTAATGATCGAATAATTGTCTGTAGATTATGGAAACACAACGGTCCTAAAAAATACATATTTTACGTATTTTTTACCATATAAACGCATAATTATTTGTGATTCGTTACCTCCATTTATGACGATATGATTTCTATATTATTTAAGCTCGTTTTAATGACTTAGAACTCTTTTAAATCAAAGCCAAAGAATTAATAAATACTATAAGTTGTTTTAAGAGAAATTTTCTTGAGCTTTTCCTTGATTTTTGCTTAATTATATCCAGCATACTGTTTTTTGTGTAGTTATAATTTTTCTCTATAACGTTTTTTAGTCTCTGCTTTAATTAATTAATTTTCTTCTCTTTTAAAACCCCAAACAGTCTCAAAAATACCGAAATAAGATTTTAGAAACTACCGTAATAAAATCCATATAAATAAATAAAGTCACGAACTACAATTTTTTCACATGCTTCTCTTTCTTCACAAGCAAATTTTAAGTAAATCGTCTAATATGATTAAACTATTTAGTACTGAAAATATTAAGATTGAGACAGAATTTGTTTTTTCGCAAAAGTTTTTGGTTTTATGTAACACTCGCCTGAATTTTTAGAATAAATACTCAAGTAACTAGTGACGAATTCTTAATGAAACTCATGCTACAAATTTTTTGTAAATACTTCAATTTCACATGTTCTTAATAACTTTTTTGCATTGCAATTATTACTCCTAGAGTTTTAATTAATTTATACGACTCACAATTTTATTGATTTATTTGATAACAATATATAATAGTGAAAAGAAAAGTCACGAATGATAAGCAACTTATAGACATACTTTTAAAATAAAAAAGAACGCATTGACACCGGGCTATAACGAAGCTCCTGTCACGTTCGCCCTTATCCATATCGGCTTGGGAGTGGCGTCTTCGTTATTATGCCATTGGTAGACCACCCCATTAATACAAATACAAATAAATACAAATTATAATTTTAAAACAAAAATTTCACCTAACTTGATGACACCAAGTAAACGAAGATAGTAGCTTAAACACCTGGATCAAAAAAGAAGACAACTCGTCAACAAAAAACCACTATCGCCTGGAAGATACTTATGCGACACTTCTCAAAAATTTAGACGAGCATCTGGTGTTTAGCATGGTCACCTTCACTTAGCAAAAAACCAACCATTAGCCAAGACATTAACCATAACGATTCCAAAAAAAATCACAAGTTCTCCGGACTCCCAAAAACTAGGACGAAAATCTCCCCAAAATCCCAGAAGTTACCCGAGTTCACAAAATTAAGACAAAAATCATCCCAAAATTACAGAACTTCCCCGGAAAAACACGGCAGATCCGAAAGAAATTTAACTTTCGCGCCGACCTGTTTCCTTCGTTTTGAATTGTTGTTACCAGTATTTGTTACACGTATTTTTCTTTAAAAAAAAGTTCTGTTTACCCCCAGCATAAAAAACATTATTTATATGCTGCATATCATATGTAGAATGTGCAATAGGGAACTTCGTTCCAAAAGCAAAGCATTTCCTTTCGAATTTGGTCAATTTCATGGCAATGGGAAACGAAACAGATATGTTTACTTTTATTTGCGGTTATTTATTTTGCGGTTATTCTGCTGCTTTTGAATTTAGGCTGTTCATATAAAAATCTGATCGCTTGCAAGTTTATATATTAACCTCTCAACCTTTAAATCTGCTTGTATGAAAGTTCCATTTTTTCTAGGATATTCTAACGTTCCGATTAATTATTTTACTTTAGTGCTGGCAAAGTATTGAGCAGTGGGTACCCAGTATCGAGTATTTGCTATTTCTTGAGGGTACTCAATACTCAAAAGTACCTACTCGGTACTTTCTGGGCAGTATTTTTATTACTAAACCGAATGGAAAAAGAATGACCCAAAATACAACTCTGTTTGAAAGTATAAAATTTTGTAAGCGATAAAAGTATAGAGTAAGTATTGAGTACCCAAATGAAAAGTAACAAAAATCGCCAGCACTATTTTACTTTATCTATTTTAACTCAACAATATTTTTTCCTATAATTTTTTTTATAACGAATATGTTCTTTAAAGCTTTTTTACTTCATGTTATATTCGTAGACACACCAAACTTATATTTCTTATGCCAGCCATACACTACGCAAGTTCAGTGCTCAAGTCTGGCACTGCGTAAACGAAACTTGTGATACACACTATACAAGTAAACTGCGCAGTTTTTTATTTTAAAGCTACAGCGAAGGTGACAACATATGCAAATACAGCGCTATTTTATTGCTTACTGTATAAATAAAAAGATAACAAAGACAAAAAATTCGCTTTTTTACCCGACTGCGCGACGCAAAGAAT
Source organism: Panzeria rudis (assembly GCA_956483635.1). Classification (NCBI taxonomy): domain Eukaryota; kingdom Metazoa; phylum Arthropoda; class Insecta; order Diptera; family Tachinidae; genus Panzeria; species Panzeria rudis. Next base: position 87,177,192 of record OY101451.1, on the reverse strand, counting down.
GGTATTGTGTTTATCACCCCATGTATGTATGTATGTATGTGTGAATGTATGTATGTGTGTGTGTTCCTTTGCGGCACTATATAAACCGAACGCGTACACCGATTTTGGCGATTTGTCACTAAGGATATGACAGTAGTCACAATTCAATATGGCGGCCAACAGACGCCATTTTGCTTATACGAAAAAATAAAAAGTCGGCGAAGAATATCAAAATAGGTATCGTTCGACAGGTATTTGAAAATCATCTTTAGGTTTCTCTTATGGTTTTTAATTTCGGATGGCCATTTAGGATCTGTGACGGTTTAAAGTTGTTTTCTTTTATTTTTTTACGCAGTCGGGTTTTTTTTTTGATTTTTTAAATTTATGTCTTGTTAATTAATTTTTCGTAGACACAACTGAGCGTTTGCAACATACACTACACAAGTTCATTGTACAGTTTTAGAAACTTGAGCAAATATCAAAATAGTTTTGATTTTTACTCAGTTCACTGCGTAAATAGTACAACCACCGCCATACACTACACAAACGCACTGTGCAGTGCCAGACTTGTGCAGTGATTGTGCCGGCATTAGTTACAAATTCCAAAAACTCAATTACATTAAATTTAATTTTGCCAAATACCATTTTCCTTTTACTTTACTCTCCATATGTATTCATGTACCTTTCACCTAAATCATTGATTTCTCCATTAACCAAATCGAATAATAAAATCTCACTACGAAAACTGACACATGATGAACGTTGCGAAGAAGAACCATGATGCAAGTGGTGCTGCTGCTGTTGCTGTTCCTGTTCAATCATACTAGCATCATGACCAGTGGCATTATTATTACAGCTACTATTACTGCTACGTCTTTCGCCCGGTGCCATTTCACTAGCAGCATGTGGTGTTTGCGGAGAATGTTGTTGGGAATTATTGCTACTGCTGCTACTGCCACTATGATGTCGTGGTATATTGAGCAAATCCAAAAATTGTGATAATCTTCTGAAACGACTAAAGAGTAGGTGTGGGAAAATACTATTGTTTGTTGATAGCAAACTGTGAAAACATTTTATAGTTTTTACTTGTTTTTGAGGTTGTGGGATGTTTTTAATATCATGCCAGCCTGCTTACATCTAAACATTAATTTCGTTTGTTGGTTTTACTTTATTTGTTATTTTGGGAAATCTTTTATTTAATATTTTTATAAATAAATACATGCACGTAAATTGAATACATACCAAGGAGTATGTATGTTTTAGTAAATAGTTTGTATTTATTTTATTTTTATAAATATATAAGACTTTACTTGTCGTAAATGGTAAAGCTGTTTATTGTATAGTAGTAATATTTAATAAACAATATAATTAACATTTAATTATCTGAATGAAAGTGGGACTATTTTACACATTTTATTTGATTTACTTCAATAAAAAGATGTATATACAATTTTATTGTTATAATTTTTTTTGTGTGTCTGTTAGTTGTTAATAAGAAAATATGGTTACATTTCGCTTCGTTATCATTTTTTGTATTCATAGCTTTATAAATCAATTCGAATTTCTTCAAACTAATTCTAATTTTTCATTTCTCAACTCAGTCTCAGAGATATTGAGCCAATTCGTGTATACATCCTAATTAATATTAATCATAGGCTAAGTGCTACAAAAATTTAATTGCTTAAGCGGCCCACCCACTTCAAGTGGGCCACTTGCAAAATAATTGTGCAATTTTTCGTATTGTACAATAATATCGCCAATGTGTATGTCATATTCGAACGTGGCACAACATATTGGCAAAAATCAAATGGCTTTTGATGAGCAAAATAGACGTGAGCACTGACAATAAAAGTGTAGCGGCTTCCGAAAGTGGCGCTACTCTGTTCTGCTGTGTACGTTGAAAAATTAAGTCAGTGCTTATTTTTCCTTTCTTCCTTCGAATATTAATCATGCCCAATCCTTTCTGAATTAAAACGTTACGAGCCTTAGCCTAATAATCTAACATAGTAGTAGCTAATAGAGGTTCAGAACCTGCCTTTGTAGTTGCCAACAGGCAAGAAGTATTGGATATTACGATAATAACAGCAAGTCATGCTCATATGATACAAGATTGGAAAGTTTCGAAGGACTGCTCCTTCTCTGATCACTGCTTTCTCCAATTCCGCATCAGTGGAAGAAATGAGATAGCTAAACCCTTCTGCAACCGCAGGAAAACAAACTGGGAAACAGAAGGACATGTTCTTAACAACCTACTACCGCGACCGCCACTTATTGAGGCGATTGCACACATCGATTCCTCTGCGAATCATTTAACTAGCGCTTTCAACAATGCAATAACACAGTCATGTCCACCCTCTTTCGTCAGAGGGAACAAAAGACCTCATTGGTGGACTCCCACCCTCTTTGAATCACGTAAGAAATGCAGAAAGCTATTCAATGAGGCCAAGAGTACTGGAAACTGGTCTCTTGACAAGTCTTCCTTGAATAAGTTTAAAAATGAGGTAAGAAGAGCTAATAGAGCGTCTTGGAGGACCTTCTGCGGAAACGTAGAAAGTTCCTCCGAGACGCACCGATTGCGCAAAATCCTCCCTAAATCTCCATCCGTCCCTGGTTACATCCAGAAAACTAATGGCGAATGGGCTTCCAGTGGACAAGAATCACTGGATATACTCATGGACATCCACTTCCTGGGGTGTCAACCTGTAACAGGAGGCAACGCTCAAACCTCCGGCTACAGTACATCTACTTATCTATTGTCGTGAATGAAGAAAGATTGCAATGGGCAATCAGCAGTTTTCTACCGTTCAAGTTTCCTGGGCCGGACGGTATCATCCCTGCTGACTTGCAACACAACGTTGCCATTATCACACCGTGGTTGATAAACATATATTAAGCTTGCCTTGAATGGTCGGTCATACGTCCCTCAACAATGGACCATTTGTGATGTAGTCTTCATTCCAAAAGGGGGAAAAACATCGCACACCAAAGCCAAAGACTTCAGACCCATCAGTCTGTCGTCCTTCTTGCTAAAACCCCTGGAAAGAATTGTCGACATTCATATCAGAATGACGATCAACACCAGGCTTATCTCTCCTTCTCAACATGCTTATACGAATGGCAAATCTGTTAAGACGGCACTACACTCACTAGTGGCCTACATTGAGAGATCGCTTGAGTTCAAAAACTATACATTGGTAGCATTTCTAGATATAGAAGGTGCATTCAATAACGTTAAGCCAGTAGCCATCAAGGAGGCACTTGTGGAAACTGGCATAGACACTACTACGGTCGGATTTATATCGGACCTCCTTTCACGCAGAACAATAAAAGCTTCCATGGGATCGGCAACCTCAACCATATCGACCAACAGAGGCACTCCACAGTGTGGCGTACTGTCGCCCATACTTTGGAATTTGACCATAAATGAACTATTAAGGACTATGAACTCACTTGACTTTAAAACTGTTGCCTACGCAGTTGACGTGGCGGTAGTAGTGTCGGGCACCTACCTTGATACAATCTCCCATAGGATGGAATATGCACTCAAAAAGCTCAGCGATTGGAGTATCGCTAGTGCTTTTCAGAGGCAAATATAAGACTCCAAATTTTAAACTGCCGCTATTGAATGGAATAGCCTTGAGTATATCAGACAGCGCCAAATATCTGGGAATAATTCTGGACAGCAAGCTGTCATGGAGACCCAACATTGAAACCAGAGCCAGGAAAGCGATTGCCGCGGTTTACATTTGCAACAAGGCTATATGTACATCGTGGGGAATTCGACCTCACAATGTGTGCTGGTTATTTGACACAGTCATAAGACCAATACTTTGTTATGGTGCTGTGGCCTGGTGGAAAGCCATGGAAACAGCGTCCAATCGCTATCGATTTGAGAAAGTTATGCACAGCATAACAATGCTAATTACAGGGGCTTTACGCTCCACACCAAATAAGGCTCTTTTCGCTATGCTGAACTGGCTACCAGCGGATCTGCTAACCAAAAAGCTTGTCTTAAATACAGCAGTGCGTCTGCACGCTACAAATACCTGGAACCACAGACGCTTGGGTCATGCTAGTATCATCGATTCGTGGGATAATCTTCCCGGGCTAATTAATTATACCTCCCGGAGACCAACTTTCTCTAGGGGCTTCAGGTTCTCTATCTCGGAGGAAATGAGGCTCACTGTGTACAAGGATGGCTCCAAGAGGGGTGACAGGGTTGGAGGAGGGGTCTACTTTGAACAAATGGAAGCCAAAATTTCCTTCAGACTTCCAGACAAATGTAGTATATTACAACCCGAGATATCGGCCATAAGGAAAGCAGTAAAGTTACCGAAGCCACTTTACTGCTTTCTTTCACAGGATATTTGATACAAATATCCAATTTTTCACCGACAGCAAAGCCGTAATCAGGTCCCTAACAGGTGTATACACAACATCAAACCTGGTCCAGGAATGCCTGCCATCCCTGAGCGAGATGGCGAGACATTCAAACATCACCCTTATATGGGTGCATAGACATGGGACCAGCGCAGGTAACTGCATCGCTGACGAACTAGCTAAAAGGGGAACGGCACTACCAGAGCCAGACATTGATGTCTTCTGCGGTATTCCCCTACACGCTTGCAAAAAGAAAATCGAAAAATTTTTCCACACCCTGGCACAGACCAGATGTTTCAATGAACCTACTTGCAAAATCTCCAAGCTGATCTGGCCAAGGCTGGACTCAGACCGCACCAGGAATCTACTAAGACTCCAGAAATCACACCTGAAAGACGTCGTCGCAACGATCACAGGTCACTGCAAATTCGGCAACCATGCCAAACTAATGGGACTAACGTCTCACGATTTCTGCAGAAGCTGTCGGGATGAGGAGGAGGAGGAGTTCATTCTTCACCTCCTGTGCCTCTGCCCGTCGCTGGAGAGCCAGCGGCTGACACAACTCGGTCAACAGTCCTTTTCATAAGGCGCAGTGGATGGTTCAAGTCTTGAACCATACTCTTCCGGCGAATGATCGCCATACCACTTTCTCTTCTTCTTCTCATTCTCTTCATAACTTTACTTAAACTATCCCCTTTCCACTTTCTTTAAAGGTAACACAAAGGGACCAATTATGGACCCAAGTAAGCGGAAGCTGCCTGTTCAACCCAAGCAAATACGTTCGAAAAGATCATATAAATAAACAAAAGGCTTTTGATTTTTATTGTCCAATAATGAAAATTGTGTAATGTGGTGGCAACATTGTTTAGTCCTGTGTTTACTTTTTCACTGTCAGGAAAATTGGGCAATATTTGCTTTGAAAATATTCTGCCATTTATTGTGTATTATAGGTCAAAACGACAATAATATGTACAATAACATATGCATTGTATAATGGATGGGCCGCTTTATAATACTTTTCAAAATTCTTTAATCGGCCAGTTAGTTGCAGAGAAATTGTAAATATTTCCTAATTAATAGAAATCAAACGCCCAGTACTAAAAAATTTATCTGTACTATTCACAAAAAATTTACGTTTTTCTTATAAATTTAAATACAACCAACAACGTGAAACTAATAATACAATTTTAAGCAATCAAATTAATTTGGCTAATCTTAATTGATTTGAGCATCAAGGAAAGCTAAACAAATAAATGCTCATAAAAAGTTTCTTTCAGCAAACTTTTAGCACGTGCATAACTTTAGCAAAGAAAACTTTATATGTACATACGAGTATGTATGTAGTTGTTTCCGTGCTTTAATTATTCTTACTGAATTGTTTGAAAATTTCCCAGCACAAAAATGTATTTACTGATTTGTAGAAATCATATTAGAAATAGTTTTAAGAATTTGCAGCTTTCAAAGAATTATTTTAATGTATTTTTCCTTTTGCTATATACCAAGAATTTAATAAAAAAATTTTCAATTAAATCATTTTGTGAAAGCTGTACTTCTTTGGTGAATCTTTCATTCGAAACAAGACTATAAACATTCTTGGGTATTTTCATGTATTTTTGGTTTTTTTTTGTTTGTACATACTATTTTTGTTACTATAGTTCTTTCGAATCCAATTATGTAGCAAGTCAAGCATTGATAATTGTCTTTATTGTAAACAGGAAAGAGCAGAAAATAGCATTAAATATCATAGCCAGAACATCTTCATTTCTTAATAAAGACTTAAGAGTTTGCTTGTTTATTGTTAGGTTAAAATGTTTTCTAATTTACCACTTTAATTAAGTAAATAAACGGACTTCTATGATAATAGTAAAGAAACATCCAGGAAAATTTGTATTTAAAAATTTTTGAAATTAAACAATTAGGGGGGGGGGGGAGGGGAATTCTACCACCCCCTTCAAAGCGGTGTAAACTATGCCCAGTTTTTATTGAGTTTCTAAAAGAAGTTTTGCAAAATAGTATGTTTTAGCTAGAATTCCAACCCACACCCTTAAACTTAAGCTGGATGCGCGCCTGACTTAAACTGATATCATAAAATTATTAAATCGTTGAATTTTTAGCAAGTCGTTTTTATAAAGAGGGGGATTTTTTTTGTCTCTAGCTCTCGTTCTATATTTTTTTATTGTTTTCCACATACAATTCATTTAAAGTTTTGCAATATATTTTCTGGGAAAATAGTTCTCTTTTAAATAGCCTAGCACTGGAGTTATCGCTTTTAAAATCCCAAATCGACCATATGTTTTGAAATTTATTGATTATTTCTTGAGGTCATCTAATAATTGACATTAATCATACGTCTAGTGTGAAAACTAAAAAAAAAATCTACCTAAACCAGTCCCAAGCAAAGTCATTTACATATTTGTGAATTCTCAAATGGTTTTTGAAAGTCAGTCTGTACATAAGATATAGGGTTTGTAAGTTTTCAAAATTGTGTTTGAAGTCTGCTGACGATTTGGTAAAGCACCAATGAAATGCTGCTTATAGAAAATGCTTAAACACCAGCAAATAAATTTCGTTTAGATAGAATTTTAGAAATTGTAAGAGTTATGGGAATAAAAGGAAAGAATATTATTTGAATTGCACACTCTACAATCGGAATAAATCGAGATCAGTAAAAGATATTCGAATAATTTTCTCAGACGTAGTAAAGAGTTTCATATAGAAGTCAAAAATGTCAACTGAAGTAAATAAAATGATTCTGTTATATATTTGTTATGGTAGAAAACTTTATTTTTCCTAAATTTTGTTTTTTTTCAGAAAATCTGTGCGTATATCCACATTTATTAATAGGCTTTGTTCAATTTTTACCAAAATTCGTAGAACTATAGACATTATAAAACGCTGTAGGCTTTAATTTTCAAAAACCATCGTCACAATTTTTTATAGGCTCTTAGACAAAAAAAATATATTTTTAAAATTTACGATTTTCGACCTTTACTCTGTATTTAGGCTGCATGTCCAAAATATAAAATACTTGGCGCTAAAGACATTAGCAATGGATTGCCTTTTGCGATATGTGATTAACGAGTGAATGTGTTAAACAAAGTTTTTAAATAATTGAAAATATTAGAGTCCGACCGAAACCAGTTTTTTGAGGCCGAACACGAACCGTACCTGATATTCGGCAAAAAGGCCGAATATTCGTCCAAATCCGAAACTTGCCGAAACTTTTTTAGCATTAACTGATATTGACATTTTAAAAACTTAACAGAACTGAAAAGTCATTTATTTTCAAAATGTCATTAAAAGTTAACGTGGGCTTTAACGGCAAATTCGGCATACGAAACTCTCCGTTAAAGTATACGTTAACTTTTAACTGTACACTGTGCAAAAAGGCGTAAGAGTATTTCTACATACATACAGTGTCAGTCAAAATAATAGTAGAAATTGGATATATTTCATTCCATCGAGCAAATATAAAACTTAAACATTAATGAGCATATGACTATTGAAAACTTGGCGTGAAATTAGCTTAAATGATGAATAGAACTGGAATATTGGGTTTGCTATTGATTACGTTACAAAAGCACCAATCAAAAAGTTGAGTCGGAATAACCAAAAAAATATAAATGGGACTATTTACCTATTTTTAACACTAAATTTATACGATTTCAATTATTTCTACTAAAGTGCAGTTTTTTTGGTTACGCCCGCGTTTATCGACGGTATTGAATTTATGGTGAAGATTGAAAATGAGATTTCTTCATATTTTGAAATTATTTAAAAAATCTATTTTAAAAAACAAATAATCAATTTCAGTGTAAAATTGCGGAAGTAAATTTGATTGCGAAAAGTCGATTTATTATAACATAAAATAGATTTTCGATTTGAATCGAAATCGTTTTACCATTTCCTAGTGTTTGCTATTTATTTTGGCAACAAACGGTTGAATACTTTATGTTACTATGTATATCTTTTGGTTGCGCTTAAGTAAAATTTTCATTAAATTTGAAAAGATATAGGACGCGAAAAAAACTGATTAATGGCGGTGACATATTTTAAATTTGGAAAATGCTATTTCGATTAACTTCCTTATATTTACAAAATAAACAGTTTTGCATATTCGGCCAAACAGGTTGCGGTATTCGGCCAAAAAGTTGGCCTAAACCGAATATCAGCCGAAACCACAATTTTGGTCGAATTCGAAACCGAAACCGAATATTCGGTAGGACTCTATATATACATAAAAAACATGATTTTTTCAGATCAATTTCAAAGTTTCGAGATCTTAGCATTTTTCCGACTTCAAGAATGCCGATATTAAAAACACATTTCTCAAATTTTTTCATAAATCGAGTGCTATTCTTTTAGTTAAAATCCAACTGTAAACTAAAAAGTTATAGGCGAAATACTACAAAAAAAGTTAAGACAAACAAAATATATTTCTTTATAGTCAAATATCTTCTAAGCTAGGAGAAAACACATGTAAGGACATTATTGCTTTGTATTTTTTACCTTAACTCAAAGCGGTTTAAATTTTTTAAAATTGGATAACATTTAAAAGAGTGACAAGAAATTTTTTTGAGTCCGATTAGGCTCACTGTAACTTCTAGCGTGCTTAAGCGAGAAGGCCATCGAGATATGCGTTATAAAGCCAGCCTCCTCCTCTAAAGATGCTCAAAGTTTCAGATAAATCCAATCAGCAGCTTAGAAAATTCAGGTTTATTACCACTTATTTCGCAAAAGTCCCAACAAAGAAATTTCGTATCGCACAGTGGGGCAGAAAAAAAATACTTTGGTTATAAATGAGCCATTTCTAAAATAATCATACGATCGGTATAATATGTCTCATAAACATAGCAGAGGAGTATTCCTATTTCATTTAAGAGGAAGACCTTCTCATACTGCTCAGGAGCGAAGGTATGAAATCTCTAATTAGGGCAGTTCGAGGAAAATTTTTTCTTAACGATCATATAATTATTATATACATGTCTAAAAGGTATCTTCACTGAAAGGATTTTAGAAAAAAAAAACTTAATGGTACTTGCAATTTTTGGTCGTCAGACACCCTTTCGAAATCGACCTATCTTTGAGATCTGTTGGTACTTTCGTAGGAATTCTGATGATTCTCAGAAGCAAATCATAGTTTTCTATACTTGCTGAATATTAACTACGTCGTAAATTCCTATATAACTGCAAAATTTCATTCAAAAATATCAGTAATGAACGATTTTATAGCATTAAAAAATTTAATATGCACAAAACACCACATGACACAATTTGTTCACTTGTTTTGCCATAAGTCTTTCATAAAAATTTTAATTATTAAAATCTAAATACAGCGTTGAAAACTATACATAATATTGGGAATTTTGGTATGAGATATGTCGACCTTTCATTTTCAAACGAGTAAAACTAATGGATTTATAAGCAAAAACTTCTACTCTTAAATGAAAAATAAAATTTGGATGTGTTCACTAAATATGTTGTAACGTTTTCATATTTTGCCGGATGTAACCAATTTTACGCTTGCTGTATTAGAAACAAATTTTTCTTTAAGATGTCGGTCTAAAATAAATTTTAAAAATTTTATTTTGTCTTACTGGAGGGACTTAACTTAGTAAATTGTGAAAAAACGTGAACGATCAACTCATTGGGAATATGGACTGAAAGAGGAAAAATATATCTATGCAGCAGTGCAAAATTATCGTAATTCATATAAGCAGTTGTCAAGATTTTTGGAAATAGCTTTATAAAGTGCAAAAAAGAAAAATAAATGAATGTCATATTCGTGTTCAGTGACCCCAAATTAACTTAGAAAACATTTCATTTTTGAGATGATGGCAAAAAGTTGAAAATTTGTGAACTAGTGTAATTAAAGTAGCGCAGTGTTCAGTTGTCATAGTAATGGTGTCCAATTACATCAGCTTTATAATGATTTTTCTATCAGTGTACATTAATTTTGCACTATTAATTTCATTCCTTATGTCAAAAGAAAAGTTTGATTTCATAAAATTGTACAGCTGTTGTTTGCATTATGCTAATAAACTTGTGTGTGTTTTTTTTTAAATAATTATTTTTCCGCATGATTTCTCTTCTAAATCATCCATAATAATTGATTTGTTTCTTTTGGAAATGAAAAGCAATAGAACATTTTTTCCTAAGTAATGTTTCATGTCGACAAAATTGTTTTTTTGTTTGATATTTTTTTCCTTGTTGTCTCAAATCAATAAAAATCACAAAAAAGATTTTACAGCTGAATGCTTTTCTTAATAAAATCACAAAACATTTGATGGAAATAAATCAAATAAATCGCAAATAAAATAACCATCAATAAAGGAAAGACTTTTTAAAAGAGAAGAAGGACCTGAAGAGTATGTTGGCTTCCGTAGTGGATTTTTCTAAAACGATGTAGTTTCTTTTAAAATAATTTACAATTAAATTTCTGTTTGTTCTTATGCAAATTGAATAAAAGCTAAAACAAAAAAACTTTAACTTGTGCCAGCTTAAATTTGAAGAGGTTGGTGGTAGCTTTTTATGATAAACAGGTTAGCAAGATTTTTCAAACACAATTTTCAGGATATATTGAAGATTTTCTCAACTTTTACGATTATTTTCCCCAGATTAATTTATTTTTTCAAAATTCAAAAACTAAAGCAGTGCTACCATGTGTTTCTACAAGCAATCCACATGACTCATCTAATAATTCATTCAAAAGTATTTGCAAATAACGCTCATTCAGCTTAAAGCTCTAAGAAAATAAAAATTACTTTAGTTACAGGAAATCTTTAATTGCTATAATGTTAAAAATAAAATGTATGTACATTGTACATATAAACGTGTCAAAAACATAAAAAAAAAATTTAAAGCGGACGGTAGCGAGCCAGGCCGAGTTCAGGCCTATGCACAAGGTGTGTATTAGGGTGGTATTTGTATATACATATAAAAGTTGGAGTGTTTCCAGTCCCATACTCCAAACTGGTGGGTATTGGTAAAAAAAGACCAAGAAAAAATTTCAGTTTAATCAGTAAAAATTGATGTCGCATGCCAACCAATGTCTCATGCCAACCAAAGTTTGATCAAATGTTATTTTTCCGTGTTTTATGTCAAATGCCTTTAAAAGTATTGAAATCAAAATGTTTTTAACTTTCTAAAAGAGAAAATAATTATGGTGAGAAAATGTTGCCAAGCAAGAGGACATAAGAACCTAAATTTCATTTTCAGTAAAGAAATACAATGAATTAATAAATATGTTTACTAGAAACGGACCTACAAGCAAATTTGTAAATACAGACAAAAATGTCTCAACAATTGTTCAAAAAATGTTCCAAATCTATAAAACCATTGGTTTAAAAATATTTACAAATTCTAAACAATTCAATTTACTGAATCAAACAGAAATTTTTACTGGACTTTCTGTAATACATCAAACAATATTTTTGTCTGAATTTATAAATTAATTTGTCCAAAATACTTACAAATTCTGAAGAAAATAGTTAACTGAATCAAAGAAAAATATTTACTGGTATTTTTTGTAATATATCAAACAAACCTTTTGTCGGAGTCAATAAAAACATTTTTTTCAATATTTTTAAGCTTTAAATAATATTTTAACATCCATTAAGCATTTATGAAATTTCACTTTGTTAAATGTGTTCAAGTCTGCATGTTAACCTAAAGACTGTAGAAAAATTAATGAGAATAAATACAACAACAAAAATATTCAGTAAAAAATTTATTACAATTACATTCCTTTTGCTATCGTTGTGGTTGTTGTTGTTATCTATGTATATGTCGTTATCGGTGTTGTTTTTTACGACAAAGAAAACTGGTTTTTGTTGTTGTCGTTGGTGTTTACGACCTAAATAAAAGTCAAACAAAAAATTCACTGATTCAGTAAAAAACATTTACTGAAAATAAAATTTTATTTTAGACAAACTTTTGTTTGAAAATTTTTTGGTAATAGTTTTTTCTCTGAAGGTTGCCTAAATATGAGATGGTATTTAACCAATCAAGAACTTGGTTCTAATTTGTATCTCATTTTTTTTAACTGCAAAACTTTTTTGGATAGTAACTTGGCCTTATTTTCACATTTATGTTATTTGTACGAATTTATTATTAACCTAATCCCTCAAAAGTTGAAGCTGACAAAATAACTGGTTGTTAAGAGTAAAAAAAATAAAACTTCTCTCCAAACATGTAATAAAAATAAAATGAAAAATAAAACATAAAAGCACTTCAACACTTGAATGCGTAAATGTTATTAAAAAGCTGTCAAATAAAAATATTGTTTGCTTTAGGTTAAATGTCCTGTAAAGGATGGGTTTCATGCGAAGTATGAGGTAAAGTATGTTTATTTTTGTCATACGGTAGGTGGTAGATACCCTTTGCGAAAAACTCATACTGAGTTGACTTAAATTGTGCTGCTAGGAAAAATACTCATTTTTTCAAAAACTGCTGGTGACAGTGTAGATGTTGGATAAAAAAAATTTTGGGAAAGATATTTTGTACGTGTTGCTTCAAGGAAAAAAATAAAATCGATAAAACGTACAATGCAGAATAAATCGTTCTTGAAAACCTTTTTCTATATTGACTAAGTTTTTGGTGTTTTAAAGGCTTAATAACAAGTGTTTTATTAAGCCTTAAAAACACTAAAAACTCTAGTAGTGCAAACAATTTTTGAGTTTTCTTTTTCAATAAACTTTTTTTCCCCCTCTTGAGATTTTGACAAACTTGTGCTTTCTTCTAATTTGCCTTCTATCTCCACGTTTCCACAAAATTTTACGTCACTTTTGGGTCTTTCAGCACAACTGCTTTAAGCCCAAAACATTTGAATAACCTGTAACAATGGAAGTGCCTGAATACTAAAAACATTCGATAGAATTAGTGAAATTCCCTACTTGTTAATGGCTTTGTTTCCACATTACAACAGCACGTGAATTTAGGCACGTTGCTTTGAATGAAAAAAATACTATAGAATGGAAAATAAAGAGATTTGGTCTTTGTTGGCAATTTGTCTAAAAATAAATGAAACGTAACTTCACAAACGCATAAATTCGTTGAGATAAAAGCTCAAATTGTCCCTTTTTTTCCGGACTATTTGTATGAGTGTGTATTGAATAACATTTGAATATTTAAATTTTGTGTAAAAGTGCGTGAAATTATTTCCTTCACAAAGCACGTAACATCATTTTTATTGTATTTACGATTAATAGGAGGTATATTTGGTTATACATAAGAAGCTTGTATGTATATCTATTAGAAAATCGATCACGCCTTTTACAGATTTATAGCTTGTTTTTAATATTACACTGTACAACATAAAAAATAGCATGTCAAATGACACCAAAAAATATCTAAGTACGTGTATCGGCGTTTTGAAAGTTTACAGCTGGGACTCATTTTAGGGATAGTTTCCCACCTTATTGTCCATAGTTATTGTGACTCGGCACGGAGAATCTTGTAAGCCTTACGCTTAAGGTACAATGATCCCAGATGTAAGCTTTCAAAACGCCGACATACGTGTTTATTTTGTGCTTTCTATAAAAATCAGTTGTTGGAACATTATAGTTTTGAAAAAAAAAATTTAATTTGTTGTACGGTGTTATTTGCAATATATTTGCATTGACGTCATTCATTGAAATTTGCACAAATAAATTTTGCAGCACGTATTCGAATTAAAAAAAAAATTACTCTTGCTCCAACGCCCACATATTTAACAAGAACACTACCAAAAGTCATTACTCCAAAGTGCAGTCATAGTCTAGTCATAGTCGAGTTTTAGTCTAGTCATGGTCTAGTTATAGTCTAGCCATAGTCTAGTTATATTGGCTACCTTTTTAACTTCCCTCTATCAAAAATAGAAACGTAATGATTTCACCCAAATTTTCGAAAATCAGGTTTCCATCAAATCTCTGCGTTTTGAGGCAAGCAATTTTTTATAAATGCGATATTTTCAAAATAGCACAAATTAAAAGAAAATACTGCGTATTATGCGGATATCTTCTTCGAAAAAGCTTTCGGAACTCAGAACGGAGAAAAGCAATGAAGAAGAAAATGGAGGCAAATGAAAATTTCAAAACAATGGTTAGCATCAAATCAAAATAAAGAATACAGGACCAGCGAGAAAACCATTGTAGAAATAGATTTTAACGAAAATTATAGCCTGATCAGTCAAGACGAAATACAATCAAAATCGTGTTTTAAAAATTCACTAATTCCTTCTGTTTGAGGACTTTTATACATCTGCCTCTAATTTCTTCTTCATTCCTGCTCTCCGTTCGAGTCCTACGTTTTTTGTGAAATATTTAAAAAGTTGCATTAAAAAATATTTAAAAAGTTGCATTATCGCAATTGAAAAAATCGCATTTACAAAAAATCACTTTTGAGAAAAGTCGCATTTGAAAAAAAACCGCATTTGAAAAGCTCGCATGTGCATAACTCGTATGTGGAAAAATCATATGTGGAAAAATCGCACTTGAAAAAAATGACGTGTTGAAAAATCGCATTTGTAAAAATCGTATTTAAAAAAAATCGCAATTATAAATAATCGCTTTTGAAAAAATCGCCTTTGAAAAAATCGCTTGAGGAAAAGTAGCATTTGAAAAAATCACATTTGGAAAAATCGCATCTGGAAAAATTGCATTTGAAAAAATCGCATGTAGAAAAAATTGCATTTGAAAAATAGCATTTGAAAAAATTGCATAAAAAAACGCATTTGGAAAAATTATATTTGGAAAAATAGCCTTTGAAAAATCGCTGTTGGAAAACCCGCTTTAGGAAAAATAGCATATGAAAAAATCGCATCTGGAAAAATCGCATTTGAAAAATTTCATTTAAAAAAATCGCATGAGGAAAAACAGCATTTGAACAAATCGCATCTAGAAAAATTGTATTTGAAAAAAGCGCATGTGGAGAATTGCATTTGAAAGAATAGCGTTTGAAAAATCGCATTAAAAACGCATTTGGAAAAAATCGCATTTGGAAAAATAGCCTTTGGAAAATCGCTGTTTGAAAAATCACATTAGGAAAAATAGCATTTGAAAAAATGGCATTGGGAAAAATCGCATTTGAAAAAATTGCATTTGAAAAAATCGCACGTGGAAAAATCATATGTGATAAAATCATATGTGGAAAAATCGCATTTGGAAAATTCGTATTTGGAAAAATCGCATTAGAAAAAATCGCATGAGGAAAAATAGCATTTGAAAAAGTCACATTTGGAAATATCGCATCTGGAAAAAATGCATTTGAAAAAATCGCATGTGGAAAAATTGCATTTGGATAAATAGCATGGAAAAATCGTGTATGATAAAATCGTATTAGAAAAAGTCGCATTTGGAAAAATCGTATTTGGAAAATCGCTGGTGGAAAAATCGCTTTAGAAAAAATCGTATTTGAAAAAATCGCATGTTGAAAAATCGCATTTGTAAAAATTGGAATTAAGAAAATCGCAATTATAAATAATCGCTTTTGAGAAAAGTCGCATTTGGAAAAATAGCATTTGGAAAATTCGCATTTCGCGTGAGGAAAAATAGCATTTGAAAAAATCACATTTGGAAAAATCGCATCTGAAAAAATTGTATTTGAAAAAATCGCACGTGGAAAAATTGCATTTGGAAAAATCGCATTTGAAAAAATCGCACATTAAAAAATCGCACTTGAAAAAATTGCATTTGGAAAAATGGCCTTTGGAAAATCGCTGGAGGAAAAATAGTATTTGATAAAATCGTATTTGAAAAAATCGCATTTGAAAAAATCGTATATAAAAAAATCGCATTTGGAGAATCCGCGTTTAGAAAAATCGCATTTGGAAAAATGGCCTTTGGAAAATCGCTGCTGGGAAAATCGTATTTGATAAAATCGTATTTGCAAAAATTGCATTTGAAAAAATCGCATTTAAAAAGATCGCATTTGGAAAAAACACGTTTGGAAAAATCTTAGGTGGAAAAATCATATTTGGAAAAATCGCATGTTGAAAAATCGCATTTAAAAAAATCGCATTTGGAAAATTCTCATTTGGAAAAATTGCATTTGAAAAATCGTATTTAAAAATATCGCATGCATTTAAAAAAATTATATGTGGTAAAGTCGCATTGGAAAAAAATCGCATGTGGAAAAGTCGCATTTGAAAAAAGTCGCATGTGGAAAAATTGCATTTAGAAAAATCACATTTAAAAAAATCGCATTTAAAAAAATTACATGTAAACAAATCGCATTCGGAAAAATCGCATTTGGAGAAATCGCATTTGGAAAAATCGTATTTTAAAAATTCGCATTTAGAAAAATCGCATTTAAAAAAATTGTATTTGAAAAAATGGATTTTTCCAAATCCGATTTTTTCAAACACTTCCACTAATGGCACCTTTGCTACTCATCTCGTATTCCATTCGAGATGATTGAATACGTGTTCTGCTTTCAGTGTGTTTAAGTTTCACGGACAAGTAAATAAGTATTTAAAAATAGTTAGCACTATTTTCTCCGGAATTTCTATATGTGTTACAAATAAAGGATGAAAAAAAAATTGTTTTAACTTTATCATTTTGCTTAAAATTTAATTTCGCTTTATTCCGACTTCGTTGTAGAGAGGATTCTGAATGAGTACTTCGCTATATAGAGGCTTTACATATGCACCTTGTAAACACATTTAGAATTCATTGTTTTCATAACGGAACTTTACCATTTTGCTTTATTCTGACTTTGCATTTTTTGCATGAAAAACTTTGCAATAAAGAGTTTGTTTTCAGGGGACTCAGAAAAAATCTTTATATTGAGTTTTTCGTTATATCCAAGTTCGTGATATCGAAATTTCACTGTATGATAAGTGGCATCATATTGATCTCATTCCACTCATAGCATAGATGACACTTGCACTATGTCAAAATTCTATGATAACGTTTGTCATCATTTTGATGTCTGTTTTCCTTTTATTGATGACATTTGTCATAGCATTGATGTCAGAATTCTGATGACACGGCGTCATTAGTGTGAAAATATATTTTTCTATAAGTTTAGAACTTCGTTATATCGAAATTTCACTGTGTAATAAATGACATCATATTGATCTCATTCTACTCATAGCATAGATGACACTTGTCGAAATTCTATGATGACGTTTGTCACTATTTTGATGTCTGTATTCGTGTTATTGATGACATTTGTCATAGAATTGATGTCAGAATTCAGATGACAGGGCGTCATTCATATGAAAATATATTTTTCTATAAGTTTAGTCTTACTATAGCTTTATTATTACCATAAGCTTGTCATTGGCCGTCGTTTGTGATCATAGCCTGGGAAATGTCAAGTTGCATTCTAGTGCGGATATATTCATAATCTATTTATATGATCATTTAAAATGGAAATATCCTGTCTATAAAATTCCTGTTAAGTAACGGCACGAGTACATGTGTATTTCTCTTAATAAATATTTGCTTAGATAAAGATAAACCAAAGAAAACTGAACTTTGTTCATTTTATTACTTCAATTTATTGTCTAAAATGCGTGAAATAAAAAAGAAAAAATTTTCAAAGAAAAAAGAACAAAAACTGAAAACACATTTACAGCTAATAAGAATTAAAATGTTGTTTGATTTATTACATGACAACATTTCGTGTTCAAATAATGTTGTGTATAATCATTCTATTCTTCCATCCTTCACACCCAACCCACAACATGTATGAGAGCACGTTTCCCAAGAGAAATTTATATAATGAACAGTGATATTTCAATTTAACTTTCTTTTCGTCCTTTTATGTAAATGTATTATGTTGGCATTGTTGTCATTTGCTTGGTAGACAGACACACAAAAACATATTAATAACAGCCTTAATACAACATAAACGCAAACATTTAAAAATACTTATTACGCCTAAGGGACTTGTTTGTTTGTTCTTTTTTTCTCACTGATGAACTGAGAATATGAGTATTTTAATCTATTGTTTTGAAAGCTGCATACATATGTCTATATGTAGTAAGTATATCGACCCCTTAGCGCCAAATGATCGTAAGCGACAAAAATGAAAAATTTCAGGAAAAGGGTTTTTATTGTATTTAAACACGAGTTATATTCATAAACTGTCGCTTGCCATCAAATCTTACAGCCTGCATTTAAAAAGTTATAAACAATTTTGACATTTTCACAATCTTAAACTGTAGGCTCATAAAATTTTGATTTCAATAAAAAATTAGTTTCTTACAAAATGTCGCTTACGATCATTTCGCGCAAAGGGGTCGATATGTGCTAAATTTTTTTTTATTTCGTTAAAAATAAGTGTTAAATGTCATTATGCTAATAGTTTGGGTTAAAGTGTGAAATTGTTGAAATGCTACACACATTTAATTTTTTTCTTCTAAAGTCAAACATTATAATTATTATAATTCTTGTTGACAAAGTGTATCAACAAACAAAGACTGTGTATGAAGTTAATAAATTGGATTAAATATAATTAAGACAGCTTAATGCAAAAGAGCATAATTGAGTTTTCTTACTTAAATGAAAATTATTAAATTAAATTTAATTGAGTTATGAATTTTTAGTCGAACTGTATGGTTTTCATCCAAAGTTATTTAATTAGTTTGGCTTAAGTTCATTTTCAATTTAATCTTTCGATAAAATTATTTTTTATTTAAGAAAGAATTTATAAAGCATGTAAATATTAAACATTTAAAGAAAAATTTTGGATGTACGGAAGGTTGAACTGACAGCTGCTTCGAGACTACCACAGTCTACTCATCAGAGCCCTTTACCTACACTAACAGCGACAGTAGCAACAACACTCTAGCGAAAATCCTACTAATTTTAGTAAGCTCAATTAACAGACTGTCGCCATCTCGCGGCGAGTCGCACCTATTAATGAGCTTTTTTTTTAAATGTTCGGAACTTCACTAACTGTCTTTCTTTAGCATGTTCAACTATTTTAAGCTTTTTTCATAAATTTTCTTTGAATGTTTCATATTTACATGCTTTAGAATTTCTTTTTTAAATAAAAAAAATATTTGGAACGATTTTCCGTCATCCCACGTCAAATTTGGTTTGTAAAGAGACCGGTTTCGGCTATGTGCCGAATCGAAAAATCGTTCCAAATTAAAAAAAAATCCCGTCGGAAGAAAAACACAATACTCAAAAAAAAAAATAGTTTGATCGAAAGATTAAATTGAAAATGAACTTAAGCCAAACTAATTAAATAACTTTGAATCAAAACCAGTTCGACTAAAAATTCATAGCTCAATTATTAAAACTCTAAAGGCCCTTAGCTAAAACATGAATGTGTACTGCTCCAAGAAAACTGGGACAAAATAAACATTCAAAATTCTCAGCATTGGGAATATCGATTATATTCCACGGTGGTAAGACTGAAATGGAAAAAGCTTAAAATAGTTGAACATGCTAAGAAAAGATAGTTAGTAAAGTTCCGAACATTTAGAAAAAGTTAATTAATTGGTGCGACTCGCCGCAAGATGGCGACAGTGTGTTAATTGAGCTTACTAAAATTTGTAGGACTATCGCTACAGTGTTGTTGCTACTGTCGCTGGTAGTGTAGGTAAAGGGCTCTGATGAGAGACTTGATAGTCTCGAAACAGCTGTCAGTTCAACCTTCCGCACATTAAAAAAAAAGTTTTCTTTAAATGTTTAATATTTACATGCTTTAGAATTTCTTTCTTAAATAAAAAATAATTTGATCGATAGATTAAATTGAAAATGAATTTAAGCCAAAGTAATTAAATAATATTAAATTTAATATTTTGTATTGAAGTTAATTAAATTATGTTTATTTTTTATTTTTAGATAAATTTCTTTCTGTGCTAAAATTCTGGGAAACATTTTTACAAATTTCGATTAAGGTAAGTGGCAATACAAATTGAAATTTTTTAAAAATTACAATTTCTTTAAAGCAAGATTAATAATAAGTATTTTCTTAACAAGTTACAAACATACTACATGTAGGGATATTTTAATTTATTATCTTAAAGAAAATAAAAAACAATAGGCCATTTCACAACGTGTTGTATGTGTTGTAGATCGTATAAATGTTGTTGGTAATTGCCAAATAAACATTTGTTTATAAACATGTTTATGTGGGAATTACCCATAAAAATTTTTACGATCTTTAACACTTACAACAGGTTGTGAATTGAGCAAGTAAAAAATATTTTATAAAAGATAAAAAAAAACATTTTAATCCCACTTTAACACAAAATTTATGTACACAATTTATAAAAAGGACTTCCTTTATTCAATATAATTTTCCAAGTCCTTCTATTCATATTAATTATTATACAAAATGACTATTTACAAAATAAGCAACTTACCTGTCATGCTGTTCCGTCTTGGTCTGTTGCTCCTTTTGTGTAGTTGAATGAGGGTGTTGATTTTTCTCTTTTTCTATGCCTTTATCGAATTCAACTTCATTTTTCTTATCTTTTTCCTTGTCAACAATTTTGTTTTCCGTCATGATGGGTCTAATTGTATTTTAAGATGCTATTTGATATTTTTGTTATTTCAATTAGACGTTTTTTAAGTTTATTAATGGTTCTTTTCAAGCACAAAAGGTAAAATTTTTTTCAGTTAATTTTTTATTTGTTGCTGAATTGCAAAAAAAAAGGGTGAGGATTATTTTGTGAAACATTTTTAAAGCCTTGAAGTTTGATTCTTTTTTAGTTCATGTCAATAAATCTTTTGGAAAAATATAGAGAAACCCGTTGATTCTCTTTTAAGTTTCCCACACCCTCTCAGAGTATCCTTTAAGTTCGATAGAACTTTCTTCAATTTTCTTAAGCTCTTGGCTGAAAAATGAAATACGTTTTTTCTACAATAGGGTTCTCTTGCAGATATAGCCTCATTATTCGATTTGATCTGCTTTCTCAGCGGTGCTATTCTTTAAATTTGGACACAGAGACTAGTGGCATTTTCTGTGTTCAAATTTGAAGAACAGCACCGCTGAGGAGCAAATCTGAGAATTAACTTGGATGTAATGACAGTTTGAGCCTCAGTTCGTATGTTTTCTGTCATTAAAAGTGGACAGGTGTGCACATAGTCTTTCTAGCCATATAGAAATCCTTAAAGCAGGTCGAAAACACTGTACAACAAAATCAATTTTTTTAAAACTACAAGCTTCTAACAGCTGATTCTGGTAGAGGGCACAACAAATATGGTTATATGAGTCATTCTCTTTCCAAACGTACATTTTGTGTTTTTTTTGTTTACCAATGTAACTAATATATCGACCCCTTAGCGCCAAATGATCGTAAGCGACATTTAGTAAAAAACAAAATTTTTTTATTGAAATCAAAATTTTGTTAGACTACCCATAGTTTAAAATCATGAAAATGTCCGATTTGTTGATAACTTTTGAAATACAGGCTGTGCAATTTAATCGAAAGTGACAGTTTATGATTATAAATCATGTTTAAATACAATAAAAAAACCCCTCTCGTGAAATATTTAATTTTTGTCGCTTACGATCATTTGGCGCTAAGGGGTCGATATATATGAGAAGATAGAATTTTTATTATAGTTATTGACTCATTCAATGTTTTCTAAAATAAAATTATATATTTCGATATTTTAGCATTTTTGTGTATTGAGCGTTACATTCTCGCCTTCGCGGCTGTTCTGGGAATGATTTTTGCGAAAAAAGTACAAAAAAAGAGTATAGGGCTTAAATGCACTATACACTAATACGAATTCAATATTTTTTCAGAACACATAACTTTTTTTAAGTTCAATAAAATTCAGATGTATAATCTTCGATGTATTTTAACAACTTACTTAGGTATTCACTAAAAAAATTCCAATAATATTGAAAAAAGATGGATAACACTCAATACATTTTTTTTGGATACAAACGATGATTGATGAAAATTCTTGCAATATAATACTATTTAACAAAGTTCGCAAAAGTTTTACTGCCTGTTCGCCGATGTCGAAGGAGTTCTTTATTTCTCACAAATTATATTTAAAGCAAAAACGAATTCAAACATTTTGTTATTGTTTTAAATGTAATTGTGCGAAAGAAAGAACTCCTTCGACATCGGCGAACAGGCAGCTAAATATTTAGAGGTACAAAGCTACGCTGTTATTTTAGTGTATGTTGTTACTGCAATTTTAATAATTAAACTGAATAATGAAGCGTAATAAAAACTCGTAACGCTCAATACACACGACTGTGGACACCAACAGTCTAAAGAAAAATTATAATTTCTATTATTTTTCTAAAATTTGATCTATGAAATAAGAGAACCAAATGCAAATATTCTAAAATCGTTATAAATTTAATCTCGTTTAGAAAAATTTATACTTTCTTAATTTGGAAAATCAACAGCATGCATTACGGACACGCTATTTTGTGTGAAGAGGAGAAAAACAGAATTCTTGTTTATCGTTTTTAACACATACACAACAAAAAAACTTATGTACATTTATTTACAATCTATTAAATCCTGCTAAAGCAGTTATTATTTTAACATTCACGGGTTTATGTCATGAAATATTTTACTGTACCTTCAACGGACACGAAAAAAAAGCATTTGAAATGAGAATGACCCATATACGTATATTGGCTTTTTGAAACTTAACACCTGAAATTCATTTTAGGGGACATTAAAATGTTATATTTTAAATAAATTAAAATATTTTGAAAAATTAACTTCTCTATTGATGTAGCAAATATATCTGACCAATAGTCTATATGGCACTTGACTCCATTGTGCAATATCAATTTGTTTAACATGTGCTGTTGGCATTAACGTTGTCAATGACAGCATTATACTTATGCCTTGTCAGAGTTTTATGTAAACCACTTTGTCATTCGATATTTGTAAATATTTACTTGGCTGATAAAAATAACAGCTAATTAATAACACTATGCAACAGGAAAAATAAAAGATATCTACTATATGTTTGATACGTAGTTCTTTACGGCACGCTATGCACATCACATGCTTTTAATAGCAAAAGTCAATGTTTTGAGGGGTAAAGAAAGAACACTTTTTAATATGAAATAAATACGTGTAACAAAAACGTGAACCAAACAGGTGTAAAAAAATAGGTCTAAAGAATACTGGAATACTAGTAAGAAATACTGGTTAGGAAAATATAAAATGAAATGTGTAAATGCTTTTGATTTGAGACACCTTGCCAGCGAAGCAAGGTGTCTCAAGCTGAAAATGAAACTCTGGCAGGAAGGTGATCAATGTTACGGTTGCGGAATTTTTTGGTTTTGGGGATTTTTGTGGATTTTTGCCTCTATTTTTGTGTGTCCTTGCTAAGTGCTTAGTGACTTGGCTAAGTGGTTCATGACCCGAAGGGGGATAGCGACGACGATACGTTGGCTATGACGAGCTCTGTGGCTATAGTGCTGCTGCCATTAAGAAAGTGAGGCATAGTGATACGTATAGCGATGTTAATAAGTATGAGAGTCGTCAGCTAAGACCAGGTGCTGTTTCAGCTGCTATTGATGCCCATGATGCTGTTGATAAAACTGCTGCTTAAAATTTTATTGCTATTTTTGGTCCTGCTATAGTTATTTTGCTGGTATTTTTAGTCTTGCTGTTGCTGGTTCAGCTATTACGTTCGTTAGTGCTGCTGCTACGCCGCACAGTGGCTCATGATCTTTTTTCTTTGGCCAAAAATTCTGTAACTTTTTAACCATTTGAGATATTTTAATATTTTTTTTAAACAGGCAGATAATTCCTTGCCATTATAGCAACTTCTGTTTTCATTAAAATCGGTTCAGCAGTTGAACTTTTGAATGTTTTTCAACATTTTACATACAAATTTTGGCTTTTTCTTTAGTCTTTAGTCCTTTATTTATTGAAATAGTTCTTGCAAAAAAAAGACAAAAATCGACTACAAAATAGGCGCGGTACTGCCCACAAATTTGACCATAATGTTGTACTTTCACGAGAGCTAATTGTGTGCGAAGTTTCATTAGAATCTGTTAAGTAGAAATAGTTGAAATCAATATTTAATGGGCGTAAAACTGCCCACTTTTCTAACCATAATGTTGTATTGCAACGATACCTAAATGTGCACGCAAAGTTTCATAAGAATTGATTTGGTAGAAATTGTTGAAAAATAATATTAACTTTGCATGGGCGTGGCACGGCCCACATTTTTAATCATGATGTAGTATTCAAACAGAAGTTTAATGTGTGTGCAAAGTTTCATGGGAATAGTTGAAAAGGCATGTGTATCTACTTCGTATGGCCGTAACCCTGCCCAATTTTCAACGGGACCAATCTGGAAGTACATCCTTTAAAAAAAGAAAAAATATGCGAAATCGGTGCATGAATGGCGGAGTTTTGCGGGAAAAAAATACATGACGAATTAATAACCTTTCTTCTTGATTTTTTGAAGTCGGTTAAGAAGGCCATATGTGGATAAGTAAACCATTTTAATGATACCTAGGACCAGGGTAAGATAGGTCATTTCTAGTCCAATTTCTGTAGTCCAATAGATCAATCAATTGCAACGAATAGGGTGTATTGACTATCCCTTTCCCCGCACCTATTTCATCACTTTTTTCAACTTTGTATCTCGTATTCAAATTCTTTTATACCAAATTAGAAGACTCTTAATGTTATATCTTTCCAGTTAGCAGCTAATTATTGATTAATTTGTATGGGAGTACCCCTTTTCTTGCACCTATCCCACCAATTTTTTTTGCGTAACTTCGTATCTTGTCCTTAAATTAACTTAAACTAAATTCTAATACTTTTATTGTTATAGATTTCCAGATAGCAGATAATTATTAATTACTATGTATGGGGAGATCGCGTTTCCTCGCACGCACCTACTCCGTCAGTTTTTTTTTTCAACTTTGTATCTCGTCTTCAAAATATTGCATACCAAATTAAAAGACTCTTACTGTTATATCTTTTTAGTTAGCAAGTAATTATTGATTACTTTATATGTGGAGTACCCCTTCTCACTCCAATTTTTTGTATAGCTCCGTATCTTGTCTTTAAATTAACTCAAACCACATTTTAAGACTTTTACTGTTATAGATTTCCAGATAGCAGGTAATTATTAATTACTTTGTATCAACTTTGTATCTCGTATTAAAATTATTTCATATCAAATTAGAAGACTCTTACTGTAATATCTTTCCAGCTAGCAGGTAATTATTGATTACTTTATATGGGGAGTACCCCTACCCTCGCACCCCCCCCCCCCCATTTTTTACGTAACTTCGTATCTTATCTTTAAATTAGCGCAAACCACATTTTAAGACTTTTACTGTTATAGATTTCCAGATAGCAGGTAATTATTAATTACTCTGTATAAGGAGTACCCTTTTGCCAGCACCTACCCCGCCAGTTTCTTACGCAATTTCGTATCAAGTCTTCAAATCAGTTCGCAACAAATTTTAAGACTTCTATTGTTATATCTTTCGAATTAGCAGGTAATTATTAATTGCTTTGTATGAGGAGTACCCCTTCCCTCGGTCCTATACTGCCAATTTTTTTACACATTTCGTATTTTGCTCTTTTAATTAGCCACACCTTATATGAATACTTTTATTGCTATAGTTTTCATGATATGAGATCTTTACTTGCTATGGGCGTGGCACTGCCCACTTTTATATCCAACAGATTGTGTTGTTATAGGATTTTAACATGTGGGCAAAGTTTCAAGTTGATCGGACTTCTAGAAGTTGGTGAACATTTAGCACACAATTTAATAGTATGTAATAGGGGGCTATTCACATATTACGGAACGCTGGAGGGGGGGGGGATCTCCAAAAGTTCTATTCCTCTAAAATTTAAATTTGCTAAAAATATAGTAGCTAAAACATATTTTATAATACCTTAAATATAAACAGCACAGTGATGACGCATACCACTTCTTAAAGCCTACAACCCTATTAACGTCACAAACAAGATCACATCCTATTATCGGTAATAGTTTGCGAGAAATATTTCTTTCCGATCAAATATAAATAAAGCTCATTTTTTCTAAAATTATATAAAATATGTGTGGTTTAACAGCACACCACGCACAGAATTACAAATATTTTTACCTAATTTTTATGACTAACTTAGTTTAGATATGTTTAATATTAAATAACGCAAAAATTTTGAAAAATCAGTGATTACAAACAATTTAGGTTTTGCGGTGGTTAAAGGGAAGAGTGAGTGGTAATAGATGTACATGTCATGTCATGTCACATCATGTCATGTCATGTCCCTTCATATTTTATTATGTCATATGTCGATTCATGTAGTGTCTTGTCATGTGATGTCATGTCATTTCATGTCATGCTATATGTCATGTCATGTAATGACATGAAATGAAACGTACGAAGTTCGTTCCCTACCCAGTGTCCCACGATAACGTGCCTTCTTTTTTTCCAAAAAGCTTAACAAATTTATTTACATTTATTTGCATAAATATAAATTATTTAAATCTAGAATACAGGAGATTGCTTTATCCTTTGACTAAATTATTTTCTCAAGTATTTAACTTTAAAGAAATAATCATTTAATGAAACCCTTAAAATATATGCTACAGATTTTCATTAAAATTACCGTAATATAAATTACAAATTAATGTCGGCCAATCTTTACAATCAGCCATAAAACGGTAACAAAAAAGAAATGTGTTATTTTTAATTAATTGTCTCTTCACTCTCTACTTTCTTTTTTATTGCTTCTCATTAAAATTTCATTTGCTGGTGCACAACACAACACTCTCATGTCTGACTTAAATTTTGTCATTTATTTCTTGTTGGTAGGGTTGTCAGATGTGACGATTTATTGCCAAACATGGCGATTTTTCAATTTGTTTGACGTCAAAGACTTTGACTAGGCGACATGGCGATTTTTCTGGCGATAAATAATTTTGTTGGAGATTTTTATGGCTATTTTTCAAAAAAAAAATTAACTTAGAAATATTAATAATTCAGGAAAATTACTTTGTTGGAGAGTGTTTTCGAAAATAAATGCCACCAAAACTTGTCTGGAAGAAATTAAAACAATGTGATGATTTTAATGATTTTTCTTATATTAATTACAGTCATTAGTGGATTTCTACTATTAACGATTTTCTGCTAAATTTTTATAGGACTATTTTACAAAAAAACTTATATTAAAAATACTATTACATAAAACGAAATTTACTACAAAATATACATATATTCCCCCCCTATTATGAAAGGCGACGTCGACGTCACATCCACACAACAGTAAAGAATTGTTACTTGTCTACTCATTGTCGACAACTATTGACTGCCATTGACAGTCTCTTACTATTTTCTGAAGCTTATGAAATTAGTCCAGCATGTTAATATTAATCAATTGTTGTCAACAAACAGTAGACAAGTGACAATTTTTTGATGTCGTATTGATGTGACGTCGACGTCGCCTTTGACAATAGGGGGATTAAGCAAATTTAAATAAAACAGATTTGGGCGACTTTTGGCGATTTTTAAAATCAATTGTGCGAAATAGGTCAGAAAAAACCTGATAACCCTGCTTGTTGGTATAAGTAATGTGCTTTGAAAGTGCGAGTGTTTGTGCGTGACCGTGTCATTAACCTTGAATAATTTATCACTTATAAAAACAATTGTTTTTATTTTCAGTACATATTTTGTTATTGAACTTCATGCTTTAATTTGGTATGAAAATGAAAGAAAAACTATATATCACAAGCCTTGAAATATGCAATATCAATTCATGATTTTTTTTATGTAAAGCTCTTTTGCTGCAATAACATCATAACTCAAAAAGCGAGATTTTCGAGTTAATAATGCATGGGATTGTATTTTTTAGTGGCCATATTGTGTAAAAATGTCATACAAATATCTTGAGAGAAGAATACAATTTTCTACTTCCATTAAGCTGCTTGTATGTAAATTGAAAACTTTAAGCTCTTTTTCTATAAAACTAGGTTTTTTGTGAATTATGTCGCTATTGCAGAAAATGAGCCATATATATGTATTGTTACGTTTCTAGTCCTTTACATATAAAAGGTTTTATTACCCAACATACCATACAGTAATCAAAATTCAATACAACTTGAGAATAAGCTTATATAAATAGTGGACCTTAAGCTTTTCTTAACTTCGTTTATAACAATGTTTATAAAATATGATTTCACAAGCAGTTTTTAACAATGCTTGAGAAACTATTATTATACACAACTGTTTCTAAAGTATGCTTATAAACGTCATACATATATTCAAGAGAACAATATAACGATTAAAAGACTTATCTTTTCAATATATTCTACAGCGGCATTTACATCTAGTTTTAAATTGCGAATTGGGTGCACGTGTAATTTTGTAAATTACAACATAAAAAACATATGTGATAAATAAATGAAATCGAATGAATTTGAAGTAAATAATAATAATTTTCTTTTTCAACATTAAAAAATATATTATTTGTGACTTTTATTCTTCAAAGCTTATAAAAATATTAAGACAAATTTAATTTTCTATACAAAAGTTAATATAATATTATTTTCATAAGCTTATTCTACAATTGCAAGACTAACCTTATAGTAAGCATGCACTTATAATATTTTCAAGAGGGTTCCGTTTTGATTTTTCTACAATTGCTACGGTAACTTTTTCAATTTATTTTCAATACTTTTTCAAGCTTAAGGCTTATGCTAGTAAGCTTATTATAATATTTTTCTCAAGCCATTTGGTATGTTGGGTACTTTCACAGTATTCGTTGAATTGCAATAAAATAAAACACGGATATTTATTTTTACAAATAACTTCCCGGTAAGACTGTTTACTAGTCAATTAACTTTGAAAATTACACGTACAACTAAACGAGATGTAACTTACTATTCTTGGTGATTTTACTCCTCTAAGTTCAAATATACACTGAATCATTGTAGTCCGGCAGCCTGCCTTATATAGTAATCTATAAAACCTTGTGGTAATTTTGCCAACTTTCTGGAATGTAGTTGTCTCCTTTTATCTTTAACTATAATGTAATGCAAGTCTCTTTTTATCTTTAAGTATTACTGCATGATCATTGCTATAATCTAGCTATGGTGTAATGTATGTGCGTGTTAGTATGCATGAGATTTTTCTTATGCATGCATAGTTGCCAGATGAAATAGGGATGAAATTGTCAAATTTCGAGCGGAAAATCGTCAAAAACGTCAAAATAATTATTTGAAATCGTCGAAAATTCGTCAAAAGTAAAAAATATTTTTTCGAGGTTAATATTACTGAGCTATTGCACAAATTTCTTCATATACTCACAAGTTTTATCCGTTTTAATACTAATATAAAAATGCAATGCCAAAAACGTGCGGCATTTAAATCCTTTATGTGCATACGTGTCTACGTATCGCTCTTTTAAAGGCAGAGGCAGTGGACTGGAACGGAATGTAACTGTAAAGGGACGAAACAGCTGACCGATATTGTTATGTGTAAAGTAGTTCAAACGGTTATAGTCAACTTAACAGGAATGTACAAACATGTTAAAAATTATATTTCCTTACATTTTAAAGTAACATCACCTAAATTGAAAATAGTATACAAAATTTATTAAAAAAAACCAAAATTTTTTTAACTCATAGGCCAAAAATTACAACATTGGAAACAAAATCTAAAATTTTCTTAAAACTCGCTAAGTGTACGAAATGTTAAGAGGTCGGAAAAAATCGCGAAAATTTGCAAAAATCGCTCTAAAACGGGATATATTGCAAAGCGTAATATCGGATAAAAATTCCCTAAAATGGAAGAAAGTCAGAATATTTGAAAAAATTGCCAATATCGCGAAAACATCGAAAATTTGCAAAAAATTGCAATATATTACAAAATCGGTAACAATGATTAAAAATCGCTAAAACTGTACGGAATGACAAAAAGTCGGTAG
Source organism: Panzeria rudis (assembly GCA_956483635.1). NCBI lineage: Eukaryota > Metazoa > Arthropoda > Insecta > Diptera > Tachinidae > Panzeria > Panzeria rudis. The sequence continues at coordinate 87,146,990 of OY101451.1, read as the reverse complement.
AAATGGCGAAAGTGGTGAAAATCGCAAAAACTTGCTAACAGCGGCATAATAGCAAAGTCTAATATTCTTTAAAAATCGCGAAAACTGTAAAGAACGCGAAACTTGCAAAAAGTAGCTTTGATCACAAACATTGCTAAAATTTGCGAAAAGTTAAAAAATCGGAAATAAGCCCTAAAATTTATTAAAATGCCAAAAAACTCCAACAGAACGCGAAAACTCGCAAGTTCGCCAAAAATTTTTTATTATATTGACGAAATCACTAAAGCTGGAAAGATTAGCAAAATCTAAAAAGATCACAGAGATCGCGAAAATGGGGAAAATTCGCAAGAAACTGCTAACATTGTGGAAATTGTAATGCCTTTTAAACAGTTTTGTTGCTTAATTCTAATGTTATAATTAAAATATTATGAATGCGTGCTTTTTTGTTGATTTTATAATTTTCATTTGGTTTATGTCAAAAATATTTTATACGTTTTTACTTTCTATAATGGTCTTTACGTCTTACGTTACTGTTACATTGCATCTACATTCCGTTCCGTTCGGCTAACAGAGCCTCAATGTAACATAGTCATATTCCAAAACACCAAAATGTTCCATTTACTTTAGTAAAAGTTTATTACATATTGTAACAAAAGCTGCGAAGCTCTTGATCAAGTTCAAAATTCTTTTAAAAGTTTTAAAAAATGGTGTCAATTTATAACTCTTAAAAATAGTAAAATTTAAGGTAAAAGTCCTGCAGTCGTCAAAATTCTATTTTTGACACCCAAAATCGTCAAAATGATGATAAATCGTCAAATCTGGCAACCATGATACTTATATTTGCATACACACCTATCCTAATCAGAGAACGAGGCCGATGCTGATTTGTTGGCGGCGGCGGCCGATCACAAAAATCTCGGCGGTGGCTGCCAACAAATAAATCTGTCGGCGGCTAGTGTATTTCGGCTAAAAGTCGGCTACTGTCAAAAAAATCTCACACTACGTCTTGACGAGCAAATTGTTTCTTATAACAATGAACAAAACGTCGGGAGAGCTGTTAAAAAAAATTTTTTTAAGGTCTTTTTTGTGTAGAGTACGTACAATGTTTTTGTTAGACCTAGCCATATTATTTTAAAGCAGTGCGTCAGAGATAGTAAAATTTCTTTTATTTATGGTCTCTTATTTTCGTTTTTACAACAAAGCTTGTTGTTAAGACATCGTTGTTCTAACAATTGTTATAACAACGCTGTCATAGCAGAGACAAAACAGTAACAACAGCGGTCCAGACATGAAAAATTCTTGTGCTAACAATTGTTATAACAAATACTTTGCTCGTCAAGACACCCTGTTACGTTACCATTGATGAAGGCAGAAGCAGACAGATATTTTGCCGTTCATTTAAAAAAGGGGATTTTATTTTTAAAGGGGCTGTTTTTAAAAAAGCGGCTGAGCCAAAGCCGAAAATTAGCCGTATAGGTCGGCGGCGGCTGCAACTCTTCAAAAATCGCTGGCGGCTGTTACTCACAGCCGATCGATCGGCTTCGTTCACTGATCCTAATGCTCCCAGATTATTTTGCTACTTACACAACGCTGTTATCAAGTTCACATTTCTTCTAGCTGATGTTGTTTAGTTATCGCTATCTACATTATCTTTGACCCTTCTCGAATAATCTTGGATGTTCTCGGGACTGTTTCCAGAAAGTTCTATTTCCGCTATTTTGAATTCTAACGGCTATTTCAAAAGTACTGCCAATGCTTTTATTCTGACTACATGGGGAGTGATTTCTTAGTGTTACCAAATACAGATTATCATCACAGCTGTAATTTTTCTGTCATTATATTTCAATCTGCATTTTTCATTTCGTAACCCTACGTCTATGGCAGATATATTTTTATCATGACAAAAGTCAAACCTTATATTAAAAATAGTTAGTTTTATGATAGCTGTTTTTCATATATGGAACTTGACATTTATCATGATAAAAATATATCAGGTATACCCACAGGGTAACAGTATGTACTATTACAAGACTTGAAAAGTTAACAAAAGTAAACATGAAAATGATTTTAATAAATCAGAAAGGATAATAAAAAAATAATGATTAAAAGTTTATATAATAAAACAATTTTCGTTGATAAAAATTTCATTATTACAGTAATAACGCGAGAAGTATATAATTCTTCCTTTTTAACAACTGTCTTTACTGTTTATTACATATAATAGGCTTATGGCGAAATAATAATATCAAACGAAATATTTAGAAAAAAAGCACCATTATAAGCCTAAAATAAATTTCTGTACTCAAGGGCAAACGGTGAACAATTTCGAATAATTTCATATATAGTCAATAAAGTTAATTAAAGAATGGGAAATTTTATTTTCTGGAAAATTAATAACCCTCTTATACAAATCATTTTGTTGTTATTTTTATTTTTAATTATAGATATTAAGTTTAATGTTCAATTGTGGGTTTTCTTTTTTTTTGTTTGCCATCATGATATTTGTATTAAATTTTTGTTTTATCTCTCAGCAGCTTTATGGCAATAAGAAGTAATGGTTGGTTGCTTTTATATTAAATTATATTAAAAACAGATTGCCTTAGCAACAGTATTGCCATAATAATGGAACAAAATGTCATCGTTGACAAAAAACCAAAAAAAAAAAAACGAGACATAAATTAAAAAAATCAAAAAAACCCGACTGCGTAAAAAAAAATAAAAGAAAACAACTTTAAACCGTCACAGATCCTAAATGCTCATTCGAAATTAAAAATCATAAAAGAAACCTAAATATGATTTTCAAATACCTGTCGATTGGTACCCATTTTGATATATTTCGCCGACTTTTTATTTTTTTCGTATAAACAATATGGCGTCTGTTGGCCGCCATATTGAATTTTGACTGCTATCATATCTTTAGTGACACTCCGCGAACTTAGACGAATCGATTGACGTAAGAATCGTCAAAATCGGCCTACGCGTTCGGTTTATATAGTGCGGCAAAGGAACACACATACATACATAGCATGATAAATACAATACCCTTCTTTGCGTCGCGCAGTCGGGTAAAAAATATGTGTAGGGGCTAATTACGTACTTATTTACAATTAGTACTCGGCATAGGAGACCTTGTAAGCCTTACGTTTAAGGTATAAAATGTGATCAGCACTTTTATGTAAAACATCACGAGAAATATTTTTGTAGAATATTTCTGCCACTTAAAGCGAGATTTTCCCTCTATTTTATGGAAGGTTTAAAAAGATCCATACAACGAAGAATTAGAGGATTATAATGTTCCAAAAAAATTTTTCTCTTAGTGTTTTACATAAAAGTGTTGAACACATGTTATATCTTACAGATAAATCTCACAAGATTTCTTATGACGAGTTACTATAAAATTTTTGGGAATCTAACATCCCATAAAATCAATGCCACATGTAAACTTTCAAAACGCCGATACACACTATATATTTTTTTGGTGCCTTCTACCAGAATCAGTCGTTAGAACTTTTGTCACTTTGATTTTGTTGTACAGATGATTGAAACAAAATATATAACACTAGCTATACCCGGCGTGCTTCGCTACCCGATTGTTGTGCAGATATAGAAAAATATTTTAACTTATTTAAAAATAGCCATAAAATTGGATAGTTTTTTTTGGAGATCTGCTTAGTTTTGGCGAATTTTTGCGCTTTAGCGGTTTTTTCATTTTGGCGATTTTTCGTTTTGACTTTTTTAATTCTGGAATTTTTTAGTTTTAGAGTTTTTTAAAATTTCAAGAGATTGCCTCTTACGGTTTCCAAGATACAGCAAACTGTTTAAACTACATAGGTAAAATTACACTAACTTTCAGAACACCCTTTAATTTTTGTTGCGTTAAATATTCAACAGACTACACCAATTAGCACTAACATAACATGTTTCGTTGTTCGCCTTAGAACACCCTTTAATCTTTAGTCCGTAGTTCTTACGGCTCTCGAGAAAACAGCCTGTGACAGACAGAAAGACAGACGGACTCACGGACAGCGTATCGAAAACAATAAGATTAATTTACACTTTTGGTGTACAGAGCCCCAAAAAAAAACCTTTTCCAAAAAGTAACTTTTCAATAAGTAACCATTTTCAAAAGAGTATCATTTTCAAGTACCCTTTCCAAAAAACATTTTTCAAAAAGTACCATTTCTTAAAACTACATTTTCAAAAAAGTAGGTTTTCGAAAAAGTACCTTTACTTTCATATATTAACGGTTAACAAAAAGAGTACCAAAATTATATTTTTACCCTTTTTTGGTCCTTAAATGTACAAATTTCAAAAAGAGTACAAAAACCTATCCACTAATTTTTCTATCTTATTATGACGCTTTTGGAATTTTATGTCTACCTTACTTAGATTCGGAGATATAAGAACACGGGCTCTACCCGTTTTTACCCCTTTTAATCCCGTTAGAATTTGAGTTTTCTAAAATTCGTTCTTAGAGAATATATACAAACATATGCATTCAGTATGTGTATCAATCTGCATAAAAAACAGTTGTATGGAAAAAAGTACCAAAAAGGGCTACCAATTTTACCCATTATATATATTCAAATTTGAAAAAATACAAAACTGATTTTGAGGGCTTTTTAAGGAGAGAAGAATGAATTTCAAGTTTAATTTCTAACTGTATCACTTTAGTACCAAAATGATATTTTCCCCCCTTTTCGGCCCCTAAATGTACAGATTTTAAAAAAGTTTCAGACACCTGTCCGCTCATTTTTCTATCTTATCATGATGCTTTTAGAATTTTATGTCTACCTTACTTAGATTCGAAGAAATGAGGTTACCAATTTTACCCGTTTTTACCCCTTTTAATGCTCTTAGAATTAAAATTTTCAAAAATCCTTTGTTAGTGAAAATATACAAACATATCCATTCACTATGTATATCAATTTGCATAAAAAATAGTTGGATGGAAAAAAGTACCAAAAAGAGTAACCAATTTTACCCTTTATATATTCGAATTATAAAAAAGTACCAAAACGTATTTGAGGGCTTCGTAAGGATAGAAGAATCCATTTTAAATTTAATTTCTATCTTCATTAGTTTAGGAGATAAACGGTTAACAAAAAAGTACCAAAATTATATTTTTACCCTTTTTCGGCCCCTAAATGTAAAAATTTCAAAAAAGTACGAAACACCCGTCCGCTTATTTGTTGGTCTTATTATGCTGTTTTTGGAAATTTATGTCTACATTAGTTAGATCCGGAGATATAAGGTTACAGAATTTACCCGTTTTTACGCCTTTTTGCCCCCTTAGCGTTTGAATTTCCAACAACCCCGTCTTAGTGGATCTATACATCCTGAGGGGAGCCCACGTACGAAATTTCAACTTTCTAGCTTTAGTGGTTTGGGCTGGGCGATGATGAATCAGTCTGTCAGTCAGTCAGTCAGTCAGTCAGTCACTCAGTCACTCAGTCACTCAATAACGTTACTCTTTTATTAATATAGATTACAAAGGCATTTGCTTACAGAAGAGTACAATCTTTATATTATTAAAATACGTTTAGAATTTTGGAAGTTATAGGCGTTTAAAGTTGCTACTAATGAATGCAGGTATAACAGACATACACGTACTAGAGATGAGCGATCCCGTGTTTTTTTTAAGAACTTCGTGAACAGTGAACGTGATTTAAAAATCACTGTTACTTAAAACTGTGACTGTTATCACTGTTTTGAGTTCTTACGTTATCACCCACACAAACAGTTAAATATCATAATTTTCTGTGTGTAGCAAATAGAAAAGACAACTTTGCAAGTAGCAGTTACTTGACAAATTTTATCCCAACTGTGAATCGTGATTTTTCAGTAACAGTGATTAAATCACAGGTAATGAAATATCGCTCATCTCTAGCACATATACACAGCGAAAAAAAAACAACGTAAAATCAACAATTCGCAATGTTGATTGACTTTACTTAAAATTGTTTAATTGTGTTAGTGTTTATTTGCTTTTTTGCTAGCTACAGCGCATTTTTGTGCTCGTATTGTTATTTATTTTGTTGTTCGTGTTGAGTAAATGTAAATAGCCGACAAACTTCGCATTATATGCACCCTTCAATCTCGTTGAATTGACAATTTTTCACTGTTAAAATAAAAATTTTCAATATTAAATAAAAATTGGATTTACTTTAGTGAATCAATGAAAAATAACGTTACTTTTAATTTTAAGTCAACATGACCATAGGATATCGATTAAATCACAATTTCCATACAAGAGAAAATATGTATTTAATATGTGTGTCTGTATGTGGGCGTTGTATGTAAAAAGCAATTATTTCAATTAAGTTCTCTCACTTAACTGTGAATAATGATTAATGATTTCTAACTTATTTTTTTTAACGAACACACATACTGCTTAAGCCTTTTCGGCTTTTCTGCAGAAACACCCAGGGTCTTGTCAGGAATCGAACTTGCGACCTCCCGATTAATAGTCTAGCATACTATCCACCAGACTACGGGGGTATCCAGCTTTCTGATTAACGATAAAAATCTCAAATTTTTGCCTTGTTATTTTTTTTAACGATATCTTGAAAATGAAAAAAAGGTTTAATTTTGCATGAAAAAATAATTTTTGTATTAGTGTGATCGCCTTACTTCGAGCGCCGCTATAGTAGTCAAGCCCATAAGAAAATCTAGGCGTGATAGAAAGAAACTGAAAGCGTATTTTAATATAGCGCACTAAACTCTATATATTTCACATACATATTTTTATTTAAGGGTACGAAAATTTTTCTTGCAGTCCAGTGTAATCAGAGTTCTTCCTTTTCCTTTGTTTTGACTAACGCGAACCTTCTGTGTTTGTTAGTTAATTTCAATTATCTTCTGTTCAACTATTTTTAACACTGTGCACATTTTATAATTCGCTTCTGCTTTACTTTTTGTAATTTAATTGTTTTAATGCTATTAACTTATTTTAAATGAAAATTAGCAATTAAAGCTTATAAGTAAGTAGCCAAAAACTTCCAGATGTTTTGCCAACATTTTTGTTTTGTTGTTAACACTTAATATAATTAAAAAATTATATAAAATGAGTTAAATTAAATTAAGAATTTGAAGCAAAGACGAGTTTTGCAAGTATGTCAAGCTGCCAGAGACGCACAGTGGAGCCAATTATGAATATAAGTCTGTATTTTCTAAACTATTTATCAGATTGTAAAAGAAAGTATACAAAAGTCGTAGAGGAAAAGCTAAGCTTGCAGAAAATTCTGGCCGTTTTGCCAGAAAGCGACAGAGTGACAGAGCGACAGAGCGACAGAGCGACAGAGTGACAAAGCGACAGAGCTACAGAGCGACAAAGCGACAGCGCGACAAAGCGACAGAGCGACAACGCGACAGAGCGACAACGCGACAGAGCGACAGAGCGACAAAGCGACTGAGCGACAGAGCGACAGAGCGACAAAGATCTATTAAGAAATAGATATCACATTTTTATTGGAAATTATAGTGAAGGTAATGTACCAAGCTGGAACTTGGTCCCAATTTTGATTTCGGTACCACTTATGAACGGTATTTTTGGATAGGAAGTTGGCCTAATTTTGATATTTGTGCTTTTGCAAAAATGTTGCTCTACTTCCGCAATCCTCTCTCCCAGAGACATTTACTACCGCAGCTACTCTTAAAGTTATTTTATGTGTGTATGCTTCGTGCGCTTGCTTTTATATGCGATACATCATCAGTAAGCACGTTGACCATTAAACAATACAATTCTTTGGTTCGAGCCCAATTCATACCAGTCAAAAAAAAATATCAATAAAATTAATTAAATTATATGAATGAAAATTAAATTTAATAAGCACGAATTTCTCATATATTATGCATTACAACGAAGAATATATTCTCGGAGAAATCAAATTTGTTGCCTATCCAAGGCAGAATCAAAATTTTTGGAAATAAATCAGCCATTTCTAAACGAATATTTCGATCAGTATAAAATTTCATGCAAATGTAGCAGAAGAGTATTTCTATTTGCGAATATAAAATTTTTTTCGAAAGTTTGTACATAAGATAAAGGGTTGTAACTGTTCAAAATTGTGTTTGAAGTCTACTAACGATTTGACAAAGCACCAATGATATGCTTTAACTCCAGCAAATAAATTTCATTTAAAATCAAATTATGACAATATGTCAAATAATAAATTTCTTAAAGAATTTTTCTTAATGCATTAAAATGTTGATTATTTGTAGATTTACGATTTGCTTCTGAGAAGCTTAGAATTACTATGAAAATGGAAATTTGTATGGGTTTGTCCATAAAATCCATATTTCGTCTAAACGTAGTAAAATGCTTTGACAAATAAATGGATACACCCGAGGCATTCTGCAAGTGGTATTTGTTTTTAAATCCAAGCTTTGGGATCTGAGAACACATGACCAAAATTCAGAACTTTGCTGAAAAATAGGTCGTATTCGGAAGGGCCAGGGCAAATAAAAAAGAGTGAATTGGACTAAAATTTTTTTTAAAGAATCATGTCTATCAAGATACTTTTTAGACACATATATATTAATTATATGTTCCTAAAGAATTTGTTTTTTATATAGAGAAATGAATGATAATACTTTTTTGGGCAAATTAAAAAAAATTCATAATTTTTTAAAATTTAAAATTAAAAATTTTATATTCTCCACATCATAAGGAATATTTTCATTAATTTATTTTAAACAATTTGAAATTTTGTTTTTTTTAATTAAAAAAAAACAATTGTGACAATCGGTTGTTATTTGGATCCGATATCTTGAAAGTCCAGGTCTAGGATTTTGAAAAATTGAGAAACTATAATTTTCAAATGATTATACCTCACTAACTATGAAAGATATGTAAGTGGTTAATCAAACATGACTTTTCAGAACCTTAGAAGTGCTAAGAAACATAATAAATAATATTAAACTGTTTTTAAAAATGAGCTTAAGGTCACTTTTTTTATAAAAAACGTTATAAAAACTTTATTCGTTATTTCGCTAATCCTTTGTGTAGCAGGATAATCAATTAGTAACAATTAGTAATAAGATTTAAAACAAGAATGCAACAGTAACAGTTTCGATAAGTTATATATCTAAATATTTTAAATTGATTTTTCCATTTCCTTTTTTTGTATGAAAAAATTATTTTGATTTGTAAACAAAAAATATTTTGAACTTATTTTTCCCTTACGCCTTAGTTTGAAAAATAAAGTCAATTCAAAAAGGGTTTAAATATTAAATAATGAGGAAATGAAAAAACTTTTGGAATAGTTGAAGACACAATTATTATATTGATATGAGCTATAATATTTAAATTCATATCTAACATTGCTTTAGCTCTGTATATTAAATGTCTATAGCTGTGTGCTACACTATCAGTATCTGCTCTAAAGTCAATTCTAACATCTGGTGATACATTAATTATATGTAACATTTCCAACATATAACGACGTTTATACCTATTTTCTGTGTTCAAAATGGATGTTGCCTCAAAGTCTGGATAATGATCAGAATCACGACAATGTAATGATAATGCTGTTTTTTGTGATGATATCAAAATGATAATCCTTTCACTCATATCTGTTAGTGAAATATTTGTAACTATTGACACCATGCACCTCTCGCTTTTTTACAATAAAATAAATTTTTTTTTACACTATTCTTAATTGAAATTTATTTAAAGTTATTTTATATTTTTTTTGTTGGATTTTCTATAAAAGCGTGTTTTTAGTTATTTTAAAATATTATTTATTTTTTAATTTTTAGTGATTATTTAATATTTACATCTCTATTAGCTATTGCATACGCTTATTACATACCCCGTCAGTTTTTACCTATCTTCGTTTCTTGTCTTCAATTTAACTCATAAAAATTTAAAGACTCATAGCTTTCCAGATACCACGTAATTACTAACTACTTTGGGGGAATAGCCCTTTCCTCGCACCTACTACGCTTTTTTTCCTACCTTCGCATTTTTTCTTCAAATCAACTAATACCGAATTTGAAGACTTTTAGTATCCTAATTTTCCAGATTGCACGTAATTACTAATTACGTTGTATGGGGAGTACCCCTTCCGACGCCAGTTGTTTACCTATCTTTGTATCTTGTATTCAAGTTACCCCATACCGAATTTTATGACTCTTACTATCGTAGCGTTCTACATAGCATGTAATTACTAATAACTTTGTATGGGGAGTACCCCTTCCTCGCAGCTACCCTGTCAATTTCTTACCCATGGTCGTGTCTTGTGTTCAAATTAACACATACCAAATTTTAAGGTGCTTGCTATTATAGCTTTCCAGGTATCAGATTATTATTAATTACTTTGTATGGGGAGTACTCCTTTCCTCCGACCCATCACATTAATTTTGTAACTATCTGTGTATTTTAGCTTCAAATTACCTCATACCAAATTTGAAGACTTTTACTATCGTAGCATTCTATATTAGCATGTAATTACTAACTACTTTGTATGGGGAGTACCCCTTTACTCGCAGCTATCTTTTCAGTTTCTTACCTATGGTTGTGCCTTGTCTTCAAATTAGCTCGTACCAAATTTCCAAGGGTTTGCTATTATCAATCAGATTATTATTAATTACTTTGTATGGGGAGTACCCCCTCCTCCGCTCCTATCTTACCAATTTTTGTACATGTTTTTGAGCTTGCTTCCAAAATAGTCCATACCATATATAAATACTGTGACTGCTGTAGCTTTCAAGATATAAGATATTATGTTAGTATACGCGTGGTACAGCACACTTTTATATCCATCAGATTGTATTGTCATCCGAACCTAATGCATGTGCAAAGTTTCAAAGTTTCATGTTGATCAGATGTCTTGAAGTTGGTGAAAATTACGGTTGCAAGTTTCCGTTACATCCTAACATACATACAAAGCTAATAAAAGCGTATTAAAAATGGCAAGCGTTAAAAAATTTTACTTGCTATTTTGGTACTTCATAGCTCCGCTTCACGAGAAGCATTGGCAGCTATTCTTACTAGTTTGAATAGGAATAATACTCTGCTATGTTCTTGTGAAATTTTATACTGAATAAATTATCCGTTTAGAAATGGCTGATATATTTCACAAAATATTTGAATTTCGCTCCACTGTGTTATGTTATAAATAAAAATAGAATACGAGAAATGTATGTATGGTACATTCACAATATTATGAGAGTAACGGAATGTATTTTGTTCAAGAAGTATTCCGTGAAATTGTTTTTAAAATACTAAATATTTAAAATTCTAAGCAATCTTACTTTTAACTGATTCTAATATATAATAAAAAAACTAAGTACACATTAATAAGGATTTCGGTTGCTTTTAATATTGTCCGTTGCTTATGCTATAAGTACCAAAAAAGTACATGCATAGAAATAACACACACACAAATACTCAAAATATTCTGTACGTAAAATTAGCTGAAATTGTAATTGATACTATATAGATACACATTTAAAATCAGTGGTGTAGGTGTTACTACGTTAAGCTATTAAACGAGAGGTTACATGTTCAATTGCAGCCAAGACTATGCGTATGTTTTTTAACCGACTTTCCATTTATGAACCGATTTCTGATTTTTCTTGAAACCCACTTAAAAAAAAGGAGAAAGGTTATAAATAGGGATGTAACGATACGCCGTTTTGCCGATCCGATACCAATATTTAAAAATAAATATCGCCGATACCGATTCCGATACCGATACGAATATTGAAATTGAGTTCAATATTCGATCAACATATTTAGATCAACAAAACTCAAGTGCAATTTTTTTATTATACAAAATTACATTGTAAGAGAGAATATTTAAAATTGATTTGAACCCAGTATAAAAAATTGGAAGTAATTTTTAAGGAGAAACATTTTCTTTGCTTCCAAAAAATCTATATTAAAAATATGCAAATAATTAGTAGAAAAGCAAGAAAAAATTTTTAATTCCTTTATAATTTTAAAAAATACTCGCCATGCTTTTTAAAAAATCGATTTTTTAAAGGACATTTATCAACTAATATTCTTCTAAATAACTTAATAGCTTAATTATTAAAAGTCTTCTAAGTTTATATTTATTCAACTAAATTTACATGAAAATAAAGTTTTGAGTTTAAATTCGCATAACAAAAAATTGTGAAAATGGGTAATTTTTATCCTTTTTCCTTGAGGAAAATTCATTATAGAACACCGAAAAAGAAATTTGTTCTAAAATCGCTTCCAATTCGGTGATTGGTAATCGAAAAACAGAACTTCTTGCAATGGCAAGGATATGTAAAACTAATTAGAAATTATCCGAATTAGCAATACTTCCGGATCGCGAATTCTACATTTTCATGACTTCTTTGGAGTGTCTTTTTTTGCTGAAATAAGATTTAAAAAACAACGACTTGAATTTGAATTCGTGGTAAAATTAACAAAAAATAAATATTTTTTTTTGACAAAATAACAGCATAAAATATTAACAGTTTTTAAAATTGATATTAATAAGATTTAAAAAATAACGAAGTGAATTTAATTCATGGTAAAATTGAATAAAAATAAATTATTTGTTAAAAAAAACTCTGAAAAAATTTTAAAAGTATCGTCGTATCGACAGTAAAATATCGCCGATACCGATGTATCGGAAAATCTGAAGTATCGCCGATATATCGGTATCGGTATCGGTATTCGTTACATCCCTAGTTATAAATTCGTCATGTATTTTTTTCTTTTTATGTGTGTTCCCTCAATACTCCGCCATTTATGAACCAATTGCGGACTTTTTTCTCTATTCAAAAGGATGTACTTCCAGATTGGTCCCGCTGAAAAGTAGGCGGGTCACGCCCATGCAAAGTAAATACACATTCCTTTTCAAGTACTTCTACTCAACCAATTCTTATAAAACTTTACACACACATTAAGCTTCTGTTTAAATACTACATCAAGATCAAAAAGTGGGCTCTGCCACGCCCATGCAAATTAAATATTCTTTTTCAACAACTTCTACTAAACCGATTATTATGAAACTTTGCATACAGCTTTAGTTAACGTTATAATACAACATTATGTTTAGAAAAGTGGGCAGTGCCACGTCCATGAAAAGTAAATTAGCATTTTAACTACTTCTACTTAGCAGATTCTTATGAAACTTTGCATACAAATTTAATTATCGTTACAATACAATATTGCGGTTAGAAAAGGGGGCAGTGCCACGCCCATGAAAAGTAAATATTCATTTTAACTACTTCTACTTATCCGATTCTTATGAAACTTCGCACACACAATTAGTTCCCGTAAAAGTACATGATGATAAAATATGGAAGCGGTGGCAAGCCTATTTTGTAGTCGGTTCTCTTTTGCAAGAATTATTTTAAATTGTAATGTTAAATGCATAAAATTAAGTAAAGTTTATGTTGTCTTCGTGCAGCCTATGCTTTGGCTGAGTGGTTGGTACGTTGGATTTCAAACCCGAACGAGCTTTTTTCGATTCCCAGTAGAAGTTAACATAACAAAGAGTGAGTAAAAATATAAATTTAAAAAACAAAAATATAAATTTAATAAAATAATAATTTAAAGATACGCAATAATAAGCCTCTATCTAACATTTAAAAATTAAGCAAAAATCAATTATTTTTACGGAACTTGAGATTTATTATATAACAGTAAAAATAGCAGAAAGAACCCAACTTCTTGTATTTTTACGGAAGCTGCTATTAGTTCTTTTGGACAGTTAAATTGATCCAAACAAATAAGGAATCATTAATTTTTTATGGTTTTAAGTCTGTTAATTTTTTAACATTTAAATTTGAATAAACTTTTTGTTAAACTTAAATGAAAAATAAGTAGACCGGTTTTTAATTGAGTTTTAATTCATTTTATATTGCAATTTAAGTTAATTTTAAGTACAGAATATTTTGAGTGTAGGGGAGTGTAGGGTTCTTTCTTTTGGAAAAATTTTTTTTCTTAATTAATGAAGCCTTTTTTTGGAAGAACTATAAATGATGATGACCGATAGACGTGTGTGTGGCTTCATTTGTCTAAAATGTAAGCAATTTAATTTATTTTTGATTCATAAATTTTTTCTTATTTCTCTAAAATTTATAGATATTATTTAAACTTTTAATGAAAATATAATTAAATGGTTTCTGTTCTAATTTCGTTCTTGTCTTTCTAAATCAAACTGATATATTCACATTTTTCTTTTGTATTATTTGAAAATTTTAATTTAAAATTTTTTTGTTGTTAATAATTAGTTATTAGTTTTTTTTAAGTTTAAAATTTATGTTGAAAACAAACCGCCGGATGTTGAAGTGCAACTAAAGTTTCCTGTTTATAAAAACATGTTTATATTTGAAAATAAAAACCGTAGAGGAAAACAAACATAAATTTATAAGTGTGTATGCGTTCAGTCAAAGGCCGTAATATCAATAAATATTTGCATCATACATGCGTACTAGAGTATAATTTCAAACCCAGCTGTTTAACGGATAAATAGAGAGATAAAGAGAGAGATAAAGAGAGATAGAGAGAGAGAGAGAATAGCTTGTCTCAAATATTCTAACAGTTAAATACTCTTTTTTAAAAGTGTTTCAAATAATTATAAAATCATTGTCAAGGGCAAACACATTACTGCAACACTTTAGAATTTACCTTTTATATGTACAACAAGCAAATATAACAGTTTCTATGATTTTCTTTTTAGCTGTATAACACAATTTCCAAGAGTTTTTTTTAAAGAATTTAACAGTTGTATGTTCCTTTTGAAAAATTCTCTAATGAAACTTTATAGTTAGGATAACAAACTAGTTTATATTTACTTTTCCCTCTCTTGTCAATTTACCATATTTACCTACTTAAGGTATTTTAATTTAATATTTGCATTTTTTTCTTAGTACATTCTTTTTTTTTACTAACGTTTTTAACTGTTCGTTAAACTAAAAACTGTTATTTTCATAGACTTCAACTCACTTAAAAAATGTGGTTTAAGTTTGTCATTCTATTTGTAACTCCTACAAAATTCATTGTTTTTTATAACGTTTATTATATGTTGAACTTTTAACTATAAATTGAACTAGCAATAAGTATTCAAATCTTAACTCTAAAAATTTTAATTACACTGTACAACACCAAAAATTTACATGATTCTAGCGACTGATTCTGTTAGAGGGGACCCAAAAAATAAAATATAAGTGTATCGTATTTTTGAAGTTTACATCTGGGATTCTCCTTTAGCCTGCTATATCGCCGCTGAAGGCGAAATTTTTGCTCCTTCCTTAAGAAAGGGGCAAAAATATCCTTACAACGAAGATTTAGAGGGCTAAAATATTTTACAAAAATGTTCTCCTAAAATTCAGAGTAAATTATATAAATATTCTAATGCATTTTTAATTATAATTATCAACCAAATTTGACGTGGTATGACGGAAAATCGTTCCCAATTTAAAAAATAAGATACAAATTTTCATTTCGGTCATTGCACATAGGGGCAAAAGTATATCAAACCACGCGATAAATCAACCGCCATCTTTTGATAAGAAATATTGGTACCAATGTAAAGGTAATTTTCTATAGATATAAATTATATAAATATGTATATCATGGCCTGCCGAAGAAATTTATTAAGAAACACAAAAATAATTGAGTTATGAATGTTTAGTCCATACTGTTGGTTTCTATCCAAAGTTATTTAATTAGTTTGGCTTAAGTTCATTTTCAATTTAATCTTTCAATCAATTTATTTTTTATTTAAGAAAGAAATTCTACAGCATGTAAATATTGAAGATTCAAAGAAAAATTTGGATGTACCCAAGGTTGAACTGACAGCTGTTTCGAGACTACCACAGTCTACTTATCAGAGCCCTCTACCTACACTACCAGCGACAGTAGCAATAATATTGTAGCGAAAATCCTACTAATTTTAGTAAGCTCAATTTACACACTGTCGCCATCTCGCGGCGAGTCGCACCTATTATTGAACTTTTGTTTCGTAGATGTGTGGAACTGCACTAACTGTCTTTTCTTAGCATGTTCAACTATTTTAAGCTTTTTTCATTTCGGTCTTACCAGCGCGGAATATCATCGATATTCCAGTTAGTGAATTGGAATATTGGGGATCCCTATAACGTTTGCGCTTTTGAAATATTAAAATGTATAAAATATAGTCTACAATTATACTTTTCATATAAACATGATTCTGACCATGAATGGACCATAATTTTAAAAATATTTTTACACCGATCCATTCTCTAAAAATCATACCAATACAATGTGAAAACAAAATAAATTTTTTTTAATAAGAAACGTAATTTTTTCATGTCAAACTTTTATATATTAAATTTTTTTTAACAATTTGAAAATGAAATTTTTTACTTGACTAGACTGTAACCTGTGATTACAGAAAAAACAAAAAAAAATAAATTAAAAATCTTAAAAAAACGAAAAAAATCGCCAGAACGAAAAAAGTGTCATAACCAAAAAAAAAATCGCTAACACGAAAAAAATCACCAAAAACCAAAAAAATCCCCAAAACAGCAAAAAAGCGTAAAAACTGAAAAAAATCGCCACAACTAAAATAAATCGCTAACACTAAAACTATCGTCAAAAATTAAAAAAAAAACTTTAAAAAACGCCAAAACCAAAAAATCGCCAAAAACAAAAAAAATTGCAAAAAATGAAAAATCGCAACAAAAACGAAAAATCACGAAAATTAAAAAAGCGCAAAAAAAAATCGCCAAAACAACGAAAAATACTTAAAAAATAAAAAAACATAAAATTAAACAAAAAAGCACAACGGAAGAACTGCCAAAATGAAAAAAATGGGCAAAAACGAAAAGGAATATACATATGTGTATTTATACGGATCCCTCGTGTACGAGCCAAAGCCGCACTTTACTTTACATGCTTCGCTACCCCATTGTTGTGCAGCTATAGAAAAATTAATTAACTCATTTAAAAATAACCATAAAATTGGTTAGTTTTTTTTGGCGATCTTTTTAGTTTTGGCGAATTTTTGCTTTTAGCGATTTTTTCATTTTGCCGATTTTTTGTTTTGACTTTTTTAATTGTGGAATTGTTTAGTTTTAGAGTTTTCTAAAATTTCAAGAGTTTGCCTCTTACGGCTTCCAAGATACAGCAAACTGTTTAAACTACATAGTCAATATTACATTAACTTACAGCACACCCTTTAATTTTTGTTGTGTTAAATATTCTATAGACTACACCAATTAACACTAACTTTGAAAATTTCGAGAGTCTATATAAAAGTGTCTGTATAAAAGTGCCATGTTTCGTTGCTCGCCTTAGAACACCCTTTAATCTTTAGCCCCTAGTTCTTACGGCTCTCGAGAAAACAGCCTGTGACAGACAGAAAGACAGACGGACTGATGGACAACGTATCGAAAACAATAAGATTAATTTACACTTTGGTGTACAGAGCCCTAAAAAGAACCTTTTCCAAAAAGTAGCTTTTCAAAAAATAACCATTTTTAAAAGAGTATCATTTTCAAAAAGTATCCTTTCCAAAAAACATTTTTCAAAAAGTACCATTTCTTAAAAATACATTTTCAAAAAAGTAGGTTTTCGAAAAAGTACCTTAACTTTAAAATGTTAACGGTTAACAAAAGAGTACCAAAATTATATTTTTACCCTTTTTCGGCCCCTAAATGTACAAATTTCAAAAAAGTACAAAACACCTATCCACTCATTTTTCTATTTTATTATGACGCTTTTGGAATTTTATGTTTATCTTACTTAGATTCGGAGATATAAGAACACCGAGCTTACCCGTTTTTACCCCTTTTAATCTCGTTAGAATTTAAGTTTTAAAAAATTCGTTCTTAGAGAATATATGGAAACATATGCATTCAGTATGTGTATCAATGTGCATAAAAAATAGTTGTATGGAAAAAAGTACCAAAATGGGCTGCCAATTTTATACATTATATATTTAAGTTTGAAAAAATAAAAAACTGTTTTTGAGGGCTTTTCAAGGAGAGGAAAATGAATTTCAAGTTTAGTTTCTAACTTTATTACTTTAGGAGATAAACTGTTAACAAAAAAGTACCAAAATTATATTTTCACCCTTTTTCGGCCTCTAAATGTACAGATTTTAAAAAAGTTTTAGACACCTGTCCGCTCATTTTTCTATCTTATTATGATGCTTTTAGAATTTTATGTCGACCTTACTTAGATTCGAAGATATAAGGTTACCGATTTTACCCGTTTTTGCATCCTTTTAACCCCCTTAGAATTAAAATTTTCAAAAATCCTTCCTTAGTGAAAATATACAAACATATCCATTCACTATGTATATCAATTTGCATAAAAAATAGTTGTATGGAAAAAAGTACCAAAAAGAGCAACCAATTTTACCCTTCATATATTCGAATTACAAAAAAGTACCATAACATTTTTGAGAGGGCTTCTTAAGGCCAGAGGAATGTGTTTTAAATTTAAATTCTATCTTCATTACTTTAGGAGGTAAACGGTTAACAAAAAAAGTACCAAAATTATATATTAAAAATTTTTAGGCCCCTAAATGTAAAAATTTGAAAAAAGTACCAAACACCCATCCGCCTATTTTTTGACCTTATTATGCTGTTTTTGGAATTTTATGTCTACCTTAGTTAGATCCGGAGATATAAGGTTACCGAATTTGCCCGTTTTTACCCGCTTTTACCCCTTAGCGATTGAATTTCCAAAAACCCCGTCTTAGTGGATCTATACATCCTGAGGGGAGCCTACATACGAGATTTCAACTTTCTAGCTTTAGTGGTTTGGGCTGGGCGATGATGAATCAGTCATTCAGTCAGTCAGTCACTCAATAACGTTACTCTCTTATCGGTTTCGTCACAAATACGCCAACCGTAACAAGACTGGTTGTCTAAACGTTTTAAACATATTGCAATTATTCTGTTTAAAGTCTGAGATCTCACCTACGAAAAGTTCATTCATCTACCAAACCGTAACAAATCTTATGTAGAACTCATAAAACCAGATAATGGAAGGTTTTGTAGACAATTTAATTACACTTTGTACTCATCTGGTAAACAAACAAAATCATATCTTATGCAATTAAAATAACGCTTTGTTTGGATATCCTTCTCCGGTCACCTTTAAAGGGTTTCCACATTTTCAGTAGGTGGGTTGTACTATAAATTTGAGCTCATCTAATTTCTTAGGTATACATTCATATTGGCACAGAAAATGAAAAAAACCCTATCTAACATTTTAAAAGTTTTACAGTTGAATCGATAAAAATAGAAGAAAAGGAGTAAAGAATAAATTATGAAAAACAAAGACTTTGACTGTTTGATAGAAAAAAGTCTATGATATTTTGTTTTAGAAGAAGTTTCCTATCAAGAGAGATTTCTCGTAGTATTGTATTAGATACTCATACGTTATGAATCATTACTTATGACTAGGGCTCAGACTTTCATGCAAATGCTTGTTTTTTGTCTTCTTCTTCTTAAATGGCTATTACAGAACGTTTGTTCCTTTAGCCGAACGAAGAATATTCTTCCAAGCGCCTCGATCTTCCGCGCTCCTTCTCCAATTTATTACACCAAGCTTTGAAATGTCTTCCTCCACCTGATCTTTCCATCGGAGTTTTGGTCTTCCTCTTCTGCGTGAACCATCACCAGGCGCGTATTCGAATGCCTTTTTAGCTGGAGCATTTTCTTCCATTCGCACAACATGACCTAGCCAACGCAATCGTTGTAGTTTTATACGTTTCACAATGTCAATGTCGGCATACAGCTCATGGTTCATACGACACCGATATTCTCCGTCAACGCAGATGGGTCCATAAATTTTACGAAGAATTTTTCTCTCGAATACCCCAAGTACTGCCTCGTCTGCTTTCGCAAGTACCCATGCTTCAGAGCCATACAACAGCACGAGTAGTATCAGTGACTTGTAGAATGTGATTTTTGTCTGTCGAGAGATGGCGTTGCTCTTAAACTGCTTACTTAGTCCAAAGTAGCATCTATTAGCCAGTATAGTTCTTCTTTTAATTTCAAATCTGATGTAGTTTGTTTTGTTTATGGCGGTGCCGAGGTAGATGAAATCGTTGACTATTTCAAGTTCCACTGTTGGCCCGAGTCTACTGGACGTCCTGTGCGTTGATACCATCAACTTTGTTTTATCTGCGTTTACCACCAGACCCACTTTAGCAGATTCTTTTTCGACTTTTTCAAAGGTGGCAGTCACTGCTCGCAATGTTCGACCCATGATGTCAATACCGTCGGCATATGCGAGTAGCATGTGTTGTTTTGTGTATAGTGTGCCAGTTCTATTCACATCTGCGTCTCGTATAACTTTTTCCAGCAGGATATTAAAGAGATCACACGAGAGACTATCTCCTTGTCTGAAACCTCGCTTGGTACTGAATGGCTCGGAGAGGTTTTTTCCTATTTTGACTGAAGATCGCGTATCAGTAAGGCTCATTCTGCAAAGTCGTATAAGTTTTGCCGGGATACCAAACTCAGACATGGCCTGAAACAACTTTGATCGTATGGGGCTGTCGAAGGCGGCTTTGTAGTCGACAAAAAGGTGGAAGGTGTCGATTTGTTTCTCTTGGGTCTTGTCCAGGATTTGGCGTAGTGTGAATATCTAGTCGATGGTGGATTTGCCAGGTCTAAAGCCGCATTGATATGGCCCAATTATCTCTCCAACTTTAGATTTAAGTCTGTCACACAATACGCTCGAAATTATTTTATATGCAATGGGCAGGAGACTTATTCCTCTGTAATTGGCACATATTGTCTTGTCTCCTTTTTTGTGCACGGGACACAGTATGCTGAGGTTCCAATCATCGGGCATGCGTTCTTCTTGCCAAATAGAACAAATAAGCTGATGCATGCGCCTTATCAGCCTGTCACCTCCGGTTTTAAACAGCTCAGCTGGTAATCCATCGGCTCCTGCTGCCTTATTGTTCTTTAGCCGAGATACTGCTGCTTTCACCTCATTTTGGCATTGCGGTATACACTCAATACCGTCATCATTGATTGGTTCTGAAGTATCTTCGTCGCCGCTACAACCAGATACCAGCAGTTCGGAAAAGTGATCTTTCCACATCCTCAGCACACTTTCTGTTTCAGTCACCAGATTACCTTCTTTACCTCTGCAGGAGAATGTGCCTGTACCAAAGCCTTCGGTTTGATGTTTAACTCTTTGGTAAAATTTTCGGACTTCATTTTGACTCCTGTACATCTCGATTTGCTCAAACTCTCGCCTTTCTATTTTTCTCTTCTTCTTTCGGAAAAGGCGTTTCTCTTCTCTCCTTTTCTCACGATACCTCTCCTTCGCATTACTGTTACATTATCGGGACGAGGAGTGCTTTCTTCTTTTCAGTCGAGTGGAGTATGCCGCAGCTGTCTGTTGTGTCTGCAGCTTTCCGATGTCCAGCTTCCTTGCTGCGTCAGATCGTACGTTTCTCGCTACACTTAGACGGGTGCGAACCTTTGCTGCTACAAGGTAGTGATCCGAATCTATGTTGGCACCTCGGATCGTTCGTACGTCCAACACACTGGATGAATGCCTTCCATCAATCACAATATGATCAATTTGGTTTCGCGTTGCTTGATCAGGGGACAACCACGTGGCCTTATGTATGTCGAGATGTTTAAATCTGGTGCTGCTAACTACCATATTTTTTGCCGCTGCGAAGTCTATTAACCTCATTCCGTTATCGGAAGTTTCTTTGTGTTCTTTGTGGTGATAGATAAAAAGATATTGATTAATTATCTATGCGAATCATCAAATTTTAAGTAGTTTTTGCATATTTTGGTGGTACATGCATATTTTTGCATATTTTGGCAATAAATGCATATTTTTGAATGCATATTTCTAATTTTACATATATCTAAATTTGTTGCCACTTGCTGAAAATGATACTCCTGATGGTAACTGGCAACTGAGAGCTGTTAATTTCAGTTGGTATTTCAGTGCCTTTCTAGTAACCATTAATTTTCAGTTGCCGACTGGAGACGCAACTAAAGTTCGGTTATGTTTATATTATTATTTTTTCTTTAATAATAATAAAAATCTAAAAAAATTATTTTCATATTATTTTCGTTTTGGTACTTTGTTCATGGGTAAATGCATTTTTTGCGCATATTTTTAATTTTTAGATGCATTTGTTAAGCGCCTAAAATCAATTTTTAGTTGCATGAAAGTCCGAGCCCTGGTATTAATGTATTTCTTTTTATAATTTTTAGTATCTTTATAAGGTTTTGCGTTAGGGGCTATTCACATATTACGCAACGCTATTTTCGGAGTTTTTATAGTCCCCTCTCCCCCTTCGTAACGCTTTTAAACCCTATTTTCAGCAATATGTGAATAGCCCCTTATGCACATAACTGAATATATTATTGAAAAACTTAATTAAACTTATAACTTGTATGTGTTCAATTTTTAAGCTAGAAATGATTGTAATCATTTCAATGATGTGTACATACTTATAGTTTTTTGAATAAAAAGAAACGTAAAGTATTATTGTTGTTGACAAACTACACTCGTTCTTAATATGAACTTGAGAGCGAAAAAGACTTCAAGTGTTTTTCTTATTGTTGCTGACAGTTTGTTTGCATTGTGTTTTCTGACATTTTTGCTAAACATTGAGAATAGCATACGTTAGGGAACTTAAGACAGACAGTTAATATCAAAAGGCCATCGTGTCGTATGTTGAATGTAATTTTCAAAAGAACACAAATATATTAAGTATACGTAGTGTTATACTATAACACTGTACAAAAAACTAAATTTTTTCAATACATCAAAGTTCGAATGAGTGATTCTGGTAAAGGACAACAAAAAGTTTAGATCTGGCAGTGGCTCTAAGTATGAAATCAACCCTGAAACACATTTTAAGTTTAAAATGATTTGTGGCTTTCAAGTTGAGTCTAGAGTTGGGAGCCATTTAAAAGCTATAGTAGAATTTTACGACAAATATATATGTGGAACATTTTATCTCGGTATATAGTGGCTGAAGGGAAGTTTTCCGTCCCTTTTTTTAAGAAAAGCACAAAAAACCCATACAGCGAAAAGTTGGAGGGTTAAAAAATTCCACAAAAATGTTTTTCGTTAGGTTTTTCATAAAAGTGCCGAACATATATTGTACCTCAAACGTAACGTTTACAAGATTTCTGATGCGTAGTAGTAATTGCGAATGAGTACGAAATTACCCCTTAAACACATTTTAAGCTTCAAATGATTTCTAGCGTTTAAGTTGAGTTAAGAGCTTCGGTATCTTTTTAAAAACTGTAGTAAAATTTTATGGCATATATTTTTGCAGAACATTTTAGTCCACTACATCGCCGCTAAAGGTCAGTTTTAAAATTTTTTAAATAAAAAGAGACAAAAAGACGCATACAGAGAAGAGTTAGAGGGTTAAAAGGTTTTACAAAAATGTTTCTCCTGGTGTTTTACATAAAAGTACTGAGCACATCTAATACCTGAAACGATAGTCTTACAAGATTGCTTATGCCGAGTCAAAAGGGAGGAACTTTAATTCCCCATAAAATGAATCCCAAATGTAATTTTGCAAAATGCCGATACACGTATGTATTTTTTTGGAGCTCCTACCAGAATCAATTGTTGGAACCATGTCATAATTTGTTTGTGTAGCACAGTGTAGTGAACATTAAGATGGTAAATTTATAGTCTGCGTTGTAGTTTTAATAAATGTTACAGTAAATTTGTCTTTTTGTTTTTCTATATAATTTTCCCTATTGCGCTGGTGTGAACTTCTGCTTAACATCTTTAAATTCAAAACAAAATCATATTATTTTTTTCTAAAGTAACGTTCAATACATATATTAATAACTTTAAGATATTTTCTAAATACGCTTGAAATGGGGGATAATCTGCGATTAATTTTAACAAAAACTCCTTAATTATAACAAAAAAAAAATTATTGAATACATATTAAAATAATTGCGTAACGTTCAATACATTTTCTCGGTTAAATATATGATTCAATACTTTTCCAATACAAATCAAATGTTATTGTTAACTACAACCCTAATTAAGATAATTTAGTATTCCTTGATTTTATATTGAAGAATTTTGTCAAAGTAACACTCAATACATTTGTGAATTAATATCATATGTTTTCCAAACGTTAGCTACAAATTGAGTTCGAAACAATTGAGATGGATAACCTTTAAAATAAACTCCTTAGCTATACACAAAAAAATTTCAAGTCAATTGAAAATAAAACGTACGGGTAACGTTCAATATATCTTTTAGAATAGAATTGATAAATACTTTTCTAAAGCTAAATAATTTTGTGAATTGAAATTGAATTATAATCTTCACTGAGTTTTAACAGAAACGCCTTATTTATACAAAATTTTAATTACCTAAAAAAGCATAGGTAACGTTCAACACTATTTCTACGACATTTTTTAATATACAAATTATACAATCACAAACTTCTTTTTACAGTCACAAACATGTAGGTAACGCTCAATACAAAAAATACTTGCTAAAGGCAAATGCTAGTGTTTTATTATACCCAGGATATTGGCACTGGACTAAAAGTCTAGCACGCTTTCGTCTAATCTAGAGAAGTATTCAAAATTTATATGGTTAGAAAAATTACTATGTATCTTGTTATTATTCCATTAGATATATCACACTTCTCTTTACTTTGTTTCTTAATTTTTTATTATCTATGACCTCCATTACTCCTAACGCTTATGGTCTCTATTGCGTTTATCTTAAAATTTAATTAATATTGTTTATTTATGAGTGTCACACAATTACCTTTTGGTTTTCATTTTATGTTTCATGTTACTTTTCTATTACCTTTCTTAATAAAGTGTCAGCAAAATTATTGACTTAAGCAAGTTAGTTTTTATTTATGTGATTAAAAGTGAATGTAGAAGTTTTAGGCACGTAACCTTTTTTTTTTGACACTAAGTACATTTTGATGGCAATTCAATTTAGTGGTAAAGTTAATTAGGAAAGCATAAATGTATTAGTTAATAAAAAAAACTCATAAATTTGTACGTGCAGTTTTTATTTCCTAAGGAAATTTTATTTAGATGTCCCATAAAAAAAGTATAACAAAAATAATTACACTATGCAACGAAAGTTAAAATTTGTCAGTGCCCTATAGGGACAAGTAACAAAATAAGTTGAGTAAAGTGCAACTTTGACGCGCACACGAGGAGTACAGTATGAGTACCATAAACATATCGCCGCCTTTCTACTTCAACTATGTAACTACGTTTGTACGAATAGAGTTTACTAGTGAAAAACATTCTATAGCACTTATATTACGTAACAAAATCAAAAAAAGAAGTGTCTTGGGGACACCAGGGTAAGGGTATGCTTCTTATCTTATTTAACATTTATTATGAATATTTATATGAATTGAGGGTGCTGTTGGCTGAGTAGTTAGCGCGTTTGACTACAAACCCCTGAGGTCTCGAGTTCAAGACTACTTTCAGGCAAGCCAACAATATCATGCATTTTTCTCATGTGCATTGGTGTGCTATTGTGTTGGTTGCTGTTGGACTGTTAAAGTGATGAAGGCATAGCACTGATCACTTTGGCAGTACCGGCAGCGATTAATACTAAAATATCCTAATGCTCTTCACAGCACCCTCCTTTGTCGGTATTGTAGCAGAACTGTCGGCGAAGTAAAAGAACTAATAAAATGGCTACACAGCTTACTTGACACCAGACAGACTTGCAACACTGCTCTACAAAAAACGCGCAATAGCAGGCTTGTAAATAAATTAAGCTTTCTATTTCCACTTCACCACCTGTTCTCTCTACTCTATCCATTTCCCAAAGAAGGTAGCACATTAATTAATTAACTGGTAAGCATTAATTGCCTGATTGTGTTACTTCTCTTTTATAAATAAAAACGTAAGAGTAACGGTTTTATTAAAATCCGCAAATATTGATTTTGTAGTTACGAGGTTAAAGTATAAACGCGACGATATATCCCTTCTTTCGTTTAGGTGATTTTTTTGCACCTTTTAATTTTGCCCTATTTTTTCTTTCAAGAGTTTGTTTCTTCTTTGGTGATTATTTTCATTTTGGCTACTTTTTTAGTTTTGGGTTTTCTAGTTTGTGATTTTTTTTCGTTTTGACTATTTTTCAACTTTTGAGACTTTTTTTGTTTTGGCGGTTTTTTCGTTTTGGTGCTTTTTTCGTTTTTGTGCTTTTTTCGTTTTGGTGCTTTTTTCGTTTTGGTGCTTTTTTCGTTTTTGTGCTTTTTTCGTTTTTGTGCTTTTTTCGTTTTGGTGCTTTTTTCGTTTTTGTGCTTTTTTCATTTCGGTGATTTTTTACATTTTGGCTTCTTTTTTTATTTTAGGTTTTTTAGTTTTAGTGTTTTTTGTCGTAGAGGTGTTATATTCCTTTGGTATTTTTTTTCGTTTTTTTTTCTTTTCTTGGTTTTGGCATTTTATTTTTGTTTTGGCGATTTGTTAATTTTTTTTGCTGATTTTTTTAGTTTTAGCGATTTTTCCGTTTAGCGCTTTTTTGCATTTTGACCATATTTTTTCTTTTTGGCTATTTTTATAATATTGAGTTTTTTTTGTTTGGCGTTTTTTTGTTTTAGCGTTTTTTTTATCGCTTTGACGTTTTTTTCGTTTTGGCGATTTACTGTTCGGCTCTTTCCTTGCATTAAATCCTTGAAGGGATACACTTTAAGTAATAAGTTACCCTTTAATTATTAATTTTGCTTTGTTTTAAGCTACTAATTATTACGGTTCATAAGATACAGCTTAATTTCAACATAACATTACCTGATAGAATACCCTATAATTTTTTGGTTGTTTGTTTTTTAGCTTTCGTTGGTGTTAGCCTTAAAATAGTGCACTAGCTGTGAAAATTTCAAGAGTTTGCCTCTTAGGATTTCCAAAATACAGCTACATGGTCAAAATTACACTAACTGATAAAATACCCTCTAACTTTTATATTGCTAAAATTTCAGTATTTATTGGCGTATTCTATATAATATGCACTAATTTTAAAAACGTTCCGAGTCTATACATCAAGTGTCTGTATATTACATTAGGATTTCATCATGTTTCATTGCCCGCTTTAGAACACCCTTTACTTTTTAACTTTCTTAAACTTTTAGCACTTCCACTATAGCAAGTAATAGGTGGATCACGTAACGAGAAGGTATATATGTGTGGTATAAAAAATTGAAAAAAATTCAAAATTTTATGTAATCTAATGGCATAGTTTCAATGAAATGTATTTCATTGTTTTGATGAAAAATTTCATTGAATTTATGAAATAAATAAATTAGTTATTTATTTTTTAAAACATACCCTTATATAACCTTTATGAAATTTATTTGACATATTGTCATAATTTTGTTTAAAATGAAAAATATTTGCTGCTGTTTAAGCATTGTCTATATGCAGCATCTCATTGGTGCTTTACCAAATCGTCCATAGACGACTTGGTAATTTTTTTTTGTATAATTTTCAAGGCCTATTTTGCTTATTTTTGAAAATCATTTACCTATTTGAAAATTCTCAAGTGGTTTTTTAAAGTCTGTACATATGATAAAGGGTTTGTAGCTGTTCAAAATTATGTTTGAAGTCTACTGACGATTAGGTAAAGCACCAATGAATGAAATGCTGCATATAGACAATGCTTAAACACCAACAAATAAATTTCATTTAAAATAAAATTATGACAATATCTCAAATAAATTTCATAAAGGGCAAATAAGGGTATGTTAAAAAAATAACTTATTTAATTCAAAGATTCAATGAATTTTTTCATCAAAACAATGAAATACATTTCATTGAAATTATACCATTCAAGAACATACAATTTTTAATTTTTTTCAATTTATTATACTACACATATATACCTTCTCGTTACGTGATCCATTACTTGGCAAAATGTACTTTTTTTACTAAACAGAACATTTCCCAGTAATAATGTAAGTAATGTAATAATTTCATTAAAAAAATGTCATCATTGCATTAAAATAATGTAATAATTTCATTAAAATGATGAAACCATTTCATTAAAACGATGAACTAGTTTCACCAATACAATGAAATATGTTCATTAGCTTAGTGAAATTATTACATTGGAGCAATGAAATTATTTCATATATTAATGAAATTTTCATTAAAATAATTTTAACGAGACCTGTTTCATTAATCCAACGAAGCGTAACGTTGGTTAAGTTTTAATGAAATTTTTCATTGGATTAATGCCAAAACTCACAGAATTTATGAACAAAATGCGTTTAGTGCATTTCATTGTATTTTTTACGGCTAAAATTTTTGAATAGGAACTTGGCTTTATTTTCACATTTATCTCTTTGTGCTGATTATAATGAACATTAAATATGCTTGCTGAACTTACCTGTTTTTTTTTTCAAATAAAAACTGTTATTTCTTTTTGCAACAATTATCACATACATTTTATTTTTACTTTATTTAATTTATTTCATATAAGTTTTACAAATATTCTTAATTGATAATAAAACATTTATGTTGATTATAAATAACCACAAATTAAAACATTTCGAATAGTTTTCAACTCAGAAATATGATTATTAGATAAATTAGAAAAATACTTGTACTTAATATAATACATACATAAATTTGAGGTTTGCAAAAGTTATAACATAAAATATGTCTGCTATAGAATACTTTCTTTCTTCTCAGCTATTGGCTGGAACTAAACAAATTTTTGCTGTGACAAAAAAAAAACAAACAATAAGTTAAAAAAAAAAATAGAAATTTCTTAAATATTTTATAAAAATTTTTAATAAACATTTCAAATAAACAAATGTCTGTTTTAATGAACAAATTTCATTTTTTGTTTTTCTTGTTCGTCATGTCATCCATTTGCATGTCTATGGAATTTTGTTCTTAAATAGTTTCATGTTTTGCCATAAATACCAATACTGTCTCATGACTTTAAAGCATCACTTTCCTTCTCCTTCTCTTCTTGAGATTCGCTGTGTACTTGAGCTACATGCAACACTTGCTCTAGGTCCACAGCTTTTGCTGCTGCTCCAGCTGCTCCAGCTGCAAAGTCTTCCTCTAAACCATGATCTATACTTTCACAGCGCATAAAAGACTGTCTTCGTCGGCGACAAGCCAAACTAGTAGAGGGTTGAGGCTCTTCAATTATATCATCTTCGGCCTCTTCTGACTTTATGGAGGCGACTACCACACCATCGCCATCACAACTAGTTACATGGGTAACCTTGATGTGAACATTTTCAGTATCTAAAGATTCAATACGTTCCAAGCTGGCTGGCAAGATCATATCCTCGGAATTTTCCTTTTTATGTATTGGCGATTTTCTCTTCAGGCTAGGCACCTCTTCCAATTTGATCTTTTCCTTTTCATGTCTCAATCTTTGTTCTTCATCGATATGAACTAGTAAAAAAGGCAGTTTTAACGACAACTCTCCGCCCATGCCGGAGAGTGTTAATTTCACTTTAACATAATATGACACATAAATTGCAAAAACATTTCGTTCATCGCTATTGGTGGCGGCATGACTGCTGATAGCGGTAGTTAAAGCGGTGGATGGTATGTGAACCCCCGGGCTTGAACATTTATTGGGAGAATGATTGGCTTGCATTAGAAAATGGGGAGTACGCAAAGCGGAGGCTGCTATATCAGCTGTTATTTCATCGGGCTCGGTACTCCTTTGTAAAGTATCTTCTAAGGCAATCCAGTTTTTAGTGGCTCCCCTTTGGGGTTTCAACATGACGGTGGTATTAAGAGTACTGCCGGGAGAAACATGTTGTTCTATGGGTGGCGGTGATAAGCTGTCCGAATCGGCAACAACATTCTTAAATTTGCCATTATTAAACATACAAACATCAACGTGTTGGATGGCACAGACCTGTAATAAAAAAAATAAATTTTTTTTGAAACATGATTTAAAAAAAGCAGTTTCAAAATATCAAGGCTAGAACATTTTTCACAAAAGGGCTATTCACCTCTTACGTAACGCTATTTTCGGAGATTTTATAACCCCCTCGTAACGATTTTTACAAAAATTTCAGTATAAATTTTCTAATCCTTCCAGTTGCGATGTTTTGAAGCGCTTCCGAGGATGCTCAAAAAGAAGGCAGAGATCCCTCAATATTCATATTGTTTAAATTACGAAGCTTTACATTATTCAGCACAAACTTCAAAATAAACAGAATCTTATTCAGTAGCATTGTAGCTTTTAGCAAAAGAAGTTACATGCATTGTTTCAAATAAGCACTAACTCATTTAAAAATTCAGAACGCTTATAAAGCATTCTCTCTTTCTACATTTCTCAACTATTGTATGCAGTAGAGGGAGAATTCTAATAAAATACGATTTGTTTTGTCTGTAGCTTAATGATGATACAATTGGATGACGAGGCATCAAGACGAATAGACATGATTTTAGAGCATTTTTGATGCCTCGAAATAAGCGCTGTTTTGTGACAAAAACAAGAGCTCTCAAGTGGGGCATCGCGAATGAAAATGATGCCTATTTGAAGCACTTTTCGATGCAGTAGAAACATCAACAACAAGCTTCTCTTGCTTACAAACCTACTTCGGCTGAACCAGTAGTTTTTGCTGGGTAGTGACTGGGTATAGAAAATCTGTAACCATTTCTTAAAAAGGGGGAAACAAATTTGAACGACAGAAATCATGCAAAATTTAAAATGTGTAAGGGTTAATTTCGTATTTATTAACAATTAGTACTTGGCATACGAAATTTTGTAAGCCTTACATTTATGGTATTAGATGCGTTCAGCATTTTTATGTAAAACACCACGAAAAACTTTTTTGTGAAACATTTTAAAACTCCACGTCTTTGCTATATTGATCTTTTTGTCCCTTTCTTAAAAAAGGGCGACGATTTAGCGGCGTAAAATATTCTACAAAAATATTTGCCATAAACATCCACTGTCGGTCTTCAAAGACATCCAAGTTCCAGACTTAACTTGAATGCCAGAAATCATTCAAAATTTTAAATGTGCTTGAGAACTATTTTCGTACTTATTAACAATTAGTACTCGTCATGGGAAATCTTGCAAGCCTTACATTCTAGGTATAAGATGTATTCATAATTTTTATGTAAAACTCTACGAGAAATACTTCTGTGGAACATTTTAGCTCGCTATACAGCCGCCGAGGGGAATTTCTTAAAAAAAAGTGACAAAAAGACCCATACAACGAATATAATCGGCCATGTCACAGAGTTCAATTCTGTTCGGAAACGGAATTCAATCCACCCCAAGATGTCAAGCTCTAGCTTGAGCGTACCCCAGCATACTATCGCCGCCAACAATCTGGACACACCAGACACATTTGCGTATTTTAGAATTCCGTTTCCAAACGGAATTGAACTCTGTGACATGGCCGAATGTTTCACAAAAATTTTATTGTGGTGTTTTGTATAATAAATTCAGTAAAGTGTGACATTGACTCGTACACGAAGGGTTCCGTATGAATGATATATACATACATATATTTCTTTTGCCTTTTTGGCGATTTCTTACTTTTGGCTCATTTTTTCGTTTTGATTTTTTCGATTTTTTGGCGATTTTTTTAGTTTTGGCTATTCTTTTCCTTTTTGCCGATTTTTTGGTTTTTTTCTTATTTTGTTGCGATTTTTTTTAGTTTAAAATTTTTTTTGGCGATTTTTTTTAGTTTTGGCAATTTTTTCCTTTATGACAATTTTTTCGGCTTTAACGTTTGTTTCGTTATAGGGACTTTTTTTAGTTTTTGACGATTCTTTTTTATTTTGTTGCGATTTTTTGTTCTTTTTGGCGATTTCTTTAGGTTTGGCGCATTTTTTTCGTTTTGATGATTTTTTCGGTTTTTTGACGATATTTTTAGTTTTGGCGATTCTTTTCGTTTTTGCCTATTGTTTTGTTTTTTTTTTTGTTGAGATTTTTCTTGTTTTATGGCAATTTTTTTTAGTTTCGACGATTTTTTTTAATTTTTTGCGATTTTTTCCTTTCAAAGATTTTTTTCGGATTTAACGTTTTTTTCGTTCAAGGGACTTTTTTTGGTTTTTGGCGATTTTTTTTATTTTGTAGCGATTTTTTTGTTAGTTTTTTATTAGTTTTTTTTTTGATGAGTTTTTTTAGTTTTTTCCGATTTTGTTATTTTCTAGCGATTTTTGTTTGTTTTTTGGGTGATTTTTTAGTTTTGCCGAATTCGGCTAATTTTGGCGATTTTTTTCGTTTTTTACGATACTTTTAGGTTTCAAAAATTGTTTCACTTTGGCATTTTTTCGTTTTGACAATTTTTTCGTTTTTGACGATTCTTTTGTTTTTTTTTTAAAAGTTTTTTGGTTTTTGGCGATTTCTTAGTTTGGCGATTTTTTTCGTATTTAACAATTTTTTTCGTTTTTAGCGATTTTTTAATATATTTTTTGAAGATTTTTTAGTTTTGGTGAATGTTTCGTTTTTTTACGATATTTTTAGTTTTGTTTGAGAAGATAGAGTGTTAATTCTAAAATTACACAGCCTGATGGAATACGCTTTAAATCAAAATTGATTATTAGGCTAAGGTTCGTAACGTTTAATTCAGAAAGCATTGGGCATGATTAATATTCCAAAGAGCAAAGGAAAAATTAACATCAACTTAATTTTTCAACGTACACAGCAGAACAGAGTAGCTAGCGCTACTTACGGAAGCCGCTGCACTTCCATCATCAGTGCTCACGTGTATTTTGCTTATCACCACTTGTCAGGTGGCTCTATTGAATGTGATTTTAATTCTTATGTATAAAAGTTTTTCGTGAAAATTGAATACGAGAATTAAATCACTTTCAAGTTGATATGAAACTTCACCAAAATAAATTTCAAATGAGTTGTTTAAAAATTTTACAGCCAATATCCTCTCCAAGGACTTTATTTTTTTTTTTATATTTTAAGCGAAAGCAATGTACAAAAAAAGATTTAATTATTCCCTCAACACTAAAATAATGAAATTTGGCAAGTTTTGGTAGCTTCTTTTTTAATTCTTTTTTTTTATAAAAACATGTTTCGCTATAAAAATAATTGCTACAAAGAACACATTGTTGAGAAAACCTTAAAAACCACATTAAAACGACGTATTCAAGTTAAAAACTCATAAAACGTTAAAGCAATAAAAAGTAAGCGATTTTTTATAGCACATTGTAAACTAATGATTGTAGTAAATATATATTTTTTTTATTATAGAATATGTTTTACTAAAATCGAGTGAGATAAAATTTGCAAAAATTATAATTTTATTAAAGTCAAAAAAAACGCTAGACTAGAAGATTCTGGGAACATATTACGTCAAACAAGCAGCTGGCTTAAAAAAGGTATTGACTAAAAACCAAAGCATATTTGAAGGAGGCAAAGAAATATCACAAATGTTGCATAATATTAGATGGGTTTTAATGTTGAGAAATTAAATAACAATATAAAGTGAAACATTTTCTACAACAATAAAAAATTACAAATAACTTTTATAGGAAAGTATAAAAAGCTTGCTCTCAAACTAAAGTACACATTAAGCAGTCTGGTTTAATAACTTAAGCTATTATTTATTTGCAAATAATAACTTAAATGCTATTATTAATGTAAACAAGCCAAAAGCTTAACATGTTGTAATTAAATAAATTTTCTTTATAGAACTTTTTTTTATAAATCAAATATTATGTTTCTCTTTACTTTATTAACTCGTGGAAAACTTTTATTAAAATATTTATTTTCCGTTTTATTTCGCCCACAACTGAAGTGTACTTGTTATGTCTTGCATTAAATGCCATTAAAAATCTGTCTTCGTTTTCTTTTTTTTTTAACAACTAACATTAACATAACTTTGCTTTTAGTGAAAACCATTTAGTTAATTGAACTAAAAGTAAAGAAAACAATTTCTTAACAGTTATTTTCTAAAGCATATTTTTAAGAGCCAAGGAAGAAAATGAATTAGAAGCAACTGATGATGATATTTAAGAATTCTCGTAAATATTAACACTTTCATCATAAGTAATTAAATAATTCATAGCTTTTCAATTATTATTGAGGTAATTTTCTGCTCTACGTATATCCAATAGCAGATTCCTTGATATAATATACAATACCATTTTGCAAATTCTACGATGCAAGACCATTTGCACAAGATTGTGAATCGGGCTATTATGAAAATTACAACAATTTAGTTCGCAACTCAGAACTACACTATTTATTGCCAAACTCAATTTTATCGATACTTCGAAATTATGCTCATGTCAAAAAGAATCAGTTTATGATGTAACGTAAATTTATGTAATAATAAGATTTTACATTTTTTCGAAGATTTTCGAAAATTCGAAATTAAGTTTAGGTGCGAGAAATCAACTTAAATTTAAAGGCATACATTTATGTGTTTTAAACTCTTTACTGTCATCTCAATTTTTTCGAACATTTTCGAAAATGCGAAATTATGGTAAAGTTCAAAATATAGTGTTATATAATAAATCAAAATTAAATTTATGTGCTTTAAATTATTGAACTAAGACTTAAAACATTTCCTACAATTTCGAAGATTCGAAATTAAGTTTAATTTAAAAAAATTACTTTATATATTCAATCTAACTCAAAAATATGTGCCCTTAAGTATGTAATAAATTGCGATTTCAAAATTTTCGAGCTACTTCGAAATTTCGAAATTAAGTATAAGTTAAAAAAACACTTTATATATTCTACATAACTCAAACTTATAGGATCTTAACACGTTCACTGTCCACAGCCCATAAATGGGCTATGAACGGAAAGCACCAGCAGTCCACAGCCCATATGTGGGCTGTTCATCCATACAAATTCAAAGAGCTTTAAAATTTTGGACGCTCAGAGAACAACGCTTATTTGTCTTGGTCTTCACAGTACAGACCATAAACAAAAATTGTGTGCGGTCTCCTGAGGCACTCTTCAGTCTTTACCTTGGACTGTGAACGTGTTAAGTATTTAATTACGATTTTTAAAATTTCGAAAATATTCGAATTTTCGAAATTGCGATCAAGTGTGATAAAATCACTTTATATATCAAATACAACTTAACCCTATATTTTGCTTTGAGTTTAGCTGGATTTAATGATCTCCGAAAATTTTAAAATAAGTTTGACCTTTCAAAGTCAACTTAAATATTTTATCTTACTTGAAAACAATTTAATTAGACATAATTGTGTCTTTACTGATCATAAATATGTACTTATATTTGTACATATAGCAAACTTTTCAATTTTATGATTTTCTTATATGACACATACTTTTAGGCTTTTAATAGATTCGAAAGTATGAAAAAGTTTTATCAATAATCGTAAAAGTTTTAAATATAAAATCGTAATTTTTGCTAGGATAAATACTAGCAAATAATGGATTTGTATATTTAGATAACTGTCTGACGATACAGAATATGAAACATTGCTTATTACTTTCGTCTATTCATTAATCAATGCGGCGCACTGTAGGAGTTGGAAGGCAAAACTTTATCATGTTAATGCTTTTGAGCACAAACGACATTCAACTTCCTAATCAATAAATTCTTTTTCAGTTATTGAATAATGATTATTATTATTATTAGCTGTAAACATAAACAAAGTTTGTGAATTAAAGGATATTAGTCAACAAACCAGAAAATGTACAGCATACTTGTAGGTGGCGTCGTCTACATTAAGACGGATTAAAATATACAGGGATTACAACTAAATAAAAATATGTAGCGTAAAATCACAAAATACACGTTTTTAAAGTCCAATAAAATAAGACTGTGTAACAAAATCAAAAAATTTTCAAAACAACAAGGTACTAACTACTGATGCTGGTAGAAAAAAATACGTGTATCCGCGTTGTAAAAGTTTACGACTGCTTTTTATTTAAAGTCCCATCTCTCATGCCCATTGTTATATTAAGTCTGTATGGGAAATCTTATAATGCTTATATATTTGGTGTAAGGTAAATTCAGCAGTCTTGTATAAAACACTACGAGGACAATTTGTGGTCAACATTTTAACTTTTCGCTGTATGGATCTTTTCTGTCTATTTCATTAAAAAGGCAAACAAGTTCCCTTAAACTGTTATACAGCGGACTGAAGTGTCTTACAAAAATATTTCTTATAACATTCCACTAACTATAAGTCTTTAAAGATACCAAAGCTGAAAATTCAACAGGAGCGCCAGAGTGCTTAAAAGTCATTTTCCGATATAGTTATAGTGACTCGGCATAAGAGTAAGAGTGAAACTATTAAAGGTGCGTTAAAAGGGAATAACAACAGTGTCTTGATTAATGGATTTTAATCAACCCTAATAACAAATTTTTCGTAAAATTTAATTTGCTTTTATTCCCACTACACCTTGATGAAGGTCACTAAATAAAAAAGAACAACTCTTCTACCTGAGTACGGTAATAAATATTAAGGACTTTTAAGTATACTGCTGCGGCCTTGATGAAATAATAATTTTATTGGCACTTGTTTATACAAAGTCCTAAGTAAATGCAAGCTAAGCCCATAGCTTTAACTTTTCACACGTTCTTCCAAAGATAATTACTTTGTCTTTCCTACATATTTTTGACATTGAAAGTATTTTTTGTTTTTAACGCAAACACAAACTACACATTAAGGTTTATGAGTTTGGTTGTCAATAAAACGTGTGTGCTGCTTCTGATTACCTTCATTAAATGATTGAATTGTCATCAAGATATATTTATTGTCAAAAAAAAAAGATATTACGTGCTTTAAGGCGAATACAAGCTCCTTCACACGAGTGTGAAAGCTTGGTAAAATGAATTATTATTTTGACACTTTGTTGTTAAGACAATTATTAGTTGGAATAGAAACAACAATAAGAAAATAGAAGAAAGTAATTTTAAGCCAACCGTAAGTGAACAATATTTAATAAATGTTAAAGTAAATTCAATTAAGGTCAGATGATGGCTGCAATAAGGTTGTGGTTTTAGAAGGTAAGAACCACACATGCGGTTAGAAAAAGGTTACAGAGAAACGGAAAAGGTGCAAGTTTAATGGTATAAAAATAGCTATAAGGTTCTCCAAATAGCAGTTTGTAATTTCCTTTTAATGATTAAAAAGAAAGTTGAGAAATAATTCATGTTAAAACTGATGAATTGAACGCGTTAGAAAATTTCACATTTAAATATATAAACTAAAATTATTTTGAGCTAATCGATAATTTAAAGGAAGTCGTCGTTCATGACAAACTGAGCGGCAAAATCTTGGATGTTGTATACTAAACATTTTTGACGACAAGATGAGCGGCAATGTCTTACGTTTTGTCTTCAGTAAAATTCTCAAGCTCAAGACGAACGACAATGTCTAACATTCCAGCTTTGTTGTGGACAAGATGAGCGATAATGTCTTACGTTTTGTCTTCAGTAAAATTCTCGAGGTCAAGATGAGCGACAATGTCTAACATTCCAGCTTTGTTGTAGACAAGATGAGCGACAATGTCTTACATTTTGTCCTGAATCCAACTTTGTTGAAGACAATATGAGTGACGGTATCTTATGTTTTCTCCTCATTAAAATTGTTGAGGACAAGATGTGCGATATTGTCGTACGCTTTGTCTTCAGTAAAACTGTTGAGGTCAAGATGAGTGACAATATCTTACATTTTAACCTCAATCCATCTTTCTAGGGAGCAATATTAGCGACAATGTCATACGTTTTGACTGCAGTAAATTTATTGAGGACATGATGATCGACAATGTCTTAATTTTGCCATCAATCCAACTTTGTTGAGGACAATATGAGCGACAGTGTACGACGTTTTGTCTTAAGTAAAATTGTGAAGGATAAGATGAGAGACAATGCCTTACATTCTGTCCTTAATCCAACTTTGTTGAGGACGATATGAGCGACTGCTTCTAACGTCTTGTCTTCAGTAAAATTGTTGCGGACAAGATGAGCGACAATGTCATACTTTTTGTCTTCAATCACACTCTGTAAGTACACGACGATTGACAATGTCTTGCGATCTGTCTTTAATTAATTTTATTGAGGACAAGCTGATCGACTATGTCTAATACAACTTTGTTGAGGACAAGATGAGTGACAGTGCCTTACATTTTGTCTCAAGCGAATTTTGTTAAGGAAAATATGAGCGACAGTGTATTACGTTTTGTCTTCAGTACAATTGTGAAGGAGAAGATGAGCGTCAATGTCTAACATTTTGTTCTCAGTAAAAATTTGTTGAGGACGAGATGGTCGGCAATGTCTTACGATTTGTCTGTAATCGACTTTGTTGAGGACAAGATAAGCGACAATACTTTACGTTTTGTCTTCAATCACACTGTTATTAGGAAAACATGACCGAAAATATCTTACGGTTTACCTCCAATTAACTTTTTTGAGAACAAGATAAGCGACAATGTCCTACATTTTGTCTTTCATCACACTCTGTTGAGGACAAGATGATCTTAAAATTTGTCTTCAATTAATTTTATTTAGTGATAATGTCTCATATTTTGTCTTCAATCAAACGTAGTTGACAACGTCTTACGTTTAGCTTCAAATAAGTTTGTCGTCCCCTTTTTGTTGATGTTTTATCTGGTGCAACAGCGAGATGGTAAGCGCGATAACTTGTAATCATGTGGTGAATTAAACAGCCTCAAATAGTATCCCACCTAAACAGCCCTCCATTTTCTTAACGACAATGCAAATGACATTGTTCGCTATGTAATCGTTGACGACAAAATAGACCACATTGTCGCCCACGTACACTCTAAAACATTACTTCAAATTTACGATCATATATTATCTAAATTTGTGTTGAAAATTTCTCCTTGCCTAAAATTACATCGATTAGTTATTTTATTAAAGATGTAGTTATTTTATTAAAGAAAAAACCTTTCAAATTAAACATAGTTAGTCCAAGTGGAAAAAATTTAACATAAAGTATAATACGGCTAAGGCTGAATGGTCAGACTATCAGTCAGGAGGTCGCGGTTCAAACCTGCACGAAGCCAATCGCTTTTTTTTAGCAAAAACATTTTGTTCAAAAATAATACGTGTGTAATTTTCGGTCGATAATAATCGATAAAGTGTTGCCGACTATTATCGACCTAATTTTCAACAAAAGTGTTTTAGAGTGTAGGCACACTGGTATTGTTTCAGCAACATTGTCTCTCATTAAGTCGTGCAGGGTGTTCGGGAAATTTGCTTGAAAATGTCGTTGACGACAACTTACACTTTCCGAATATACCAAATTATTCGAATAAAAGTTATTCGAAAATTTTTATTCGAATAAAAATTGTTCGGATAAATTCAATCGAATAAACATTTTTAAATTATTTTTTAGGAATAAAATTACTAGGGAAATAATATTCCGAATAAACACATTTGAATAATTCACAAAATAATTCGAAAATATTAGTATAAAAATAAAATTATTCGAATGGAGATTATTCGAATAAAACTTTTCAAGTCAAGATGTTTTGAGTTAAATAATATGAAAAAATGTTCGTATGCATAAAGTTATTCGAATGAAGTTATTCGAATAAAATTATTCGAACAATATTATTCGAATAAAAATATTCCAAAAATATTATTCAAATAAAAATTATTGAAATATTAGAATAAATAAAATTTATTTTAATAAAACTAGTTTAACATCAAAGTTATATGTATGAAATTCTTCGAGTATTATTCTACGTATAGAAATGATTCGAATAATATTCTTCGAATAAAATATATTCTAATAAATAAATTATTTCTTTTATTTGACTATTACTGTTAATAAAACTAAACATTTTTGCATCGATTTTATGGAAATGATCTCCGGTTTTTTTTTGTCTTTTTAAGTGTAATTCAAATTGTTCGAATAATGACCATTATTGTGGTTGCCGTAGTCGAAGTCTAAATTAAACGACTTCAATGTAAAACATATGGCAAGGGTTGCCACAATATATCGATTTTTGCCGACTACGATGACCGTAATAAGGCCAAATATTATTCGAGAAGACATAAACAAATATTGTTCGCTTTATGTATTTGTAACTTATCGAGTCTTACGTAATCAAAATAAAAATAGGATTTTGGAGGCTTTCGATTATTATGAATTGTTGGGAAATAAAAATTAAAAATTTTTTCCACACTATTCAGTTTTATCGCCAACAACTTCCTGAAGATTGCGGAAACTACTGAGAAGATTAGAAAGTGATGTTAGCAGAACATGAAAGATACTTAAATGCTTATTTTCGAATCTTCTACATGATCTAGTTGGACAATCCGTTCTAATGTTATGCTAATAGAGGTAGTAAAACCTCCTTATATTTAAATGTAACGTTTTATCTCGAGATCCAAAGCCAATTAAAACAAAGTAGAACCGCTTATTTGGCATATGTATCAGAATTTACTAGGAATTTCCGTGCAAAAGTATCAGTGTTGCCCTGTATTATTAATTTTCAAAACTAAGAGTAAATTAAAGCATTAAATAATAATAGAGAAAATAAAAAAATTAGTGCTTAAGGAGTTTTTTCTAAGTGAAAACTGTTTGTATTCATTTTACGTTGAAATTTAAAGTATGCACGTAGTTTTTTTTTTGTTTCCACTAAAATAATGGCATGACTTAAGTTTGCGTGACTTTCCAGTGCTGCTTCCTGCGTGCCATTGTTAAATATAAACAAATAACTTTCTGCTGTCTTTTATTGCACAATTTTATACAAATTGTAATCTTTTTTCCAAAACTTTTATGAATCTTTTGTAATTTTTTTTGTAGTAAACGTTTTACAGCTTAAGAAAATATGATGGCCCCTAAAAATATACTGCATTAATAAAAAACAGAATGCAGAAAAATTGTTTTTATGCTAAATTAATAAACTTTAGGAAACAGTTAAATTTAATATAAAAAAAAAATAAATACAAATGTTTCCTTGGGGAATGAATTAATATATGTTTATTTTTGTTAAAAGAAAGCACGCTTTTGGGAGCATCAATTTTGGAAGACGGAGTAATGGAAACGTTGGTTTTTAGGAAATTGATAGTTCCCAATAAGTGTTTGATAGGCAATTATATGACATTAAAAGGTGTTGATATACACAGGCTGACAAAAATTTTTGTGTAGCTCTTTTAAATAACCAATAATATAACCAATAGTAACCAATAATATAACCAATCTTATAATAACTATAACCAATTTTGAAACATGTGATAATTTTACGATGGACACTGGCTTTCGAGATAAACCAAAATATTACAAATGAAAGAGTTTTCAGGACTTTAAAGCATTTTCGTAGTTTTAGAAACTTGCGTCTGATTTGGTTAAATTTGGAAAAAAGCTATATTCGAATAATCTTTAATTCATGAATGCCATTTTTTGATCGTAGCAAACATATCGGAGAAAATTTTAGCGTTTGAGCGAAAAAAAGAACGAAGTCGTTAGTAATCCTGTTTCTACTTTGCACGCATAGAAGAATTCTATTTTAATCATTTCATAAAAATAATGTTTATAAAAGTAACCACGAGTATATTCGATTTTTTGCTATATATCCTAATATTCTAAAAATTTTTATTCAAAAACTTTCAATTGAAAAATTTTCATGCAATTCACTTCGTTCGAATAATTCTATGAATTCGAATATTTGTTTAAATAACTCAAATTAAAAAAAAAAAATTCGTTCGAATAAATTTATTCGAATAATTTTTTTTCGAATAATTTTTTTGATTAGTTTTTTCGAATAATTAAATTTTTGTTTAAAAATGAAAGAGTTTTCAGTATCAGCATATCTCACTATAATATTGTTAAACTTCGTCTGATTTGGTTAAATGGGGAAAAATCAATAAATATTCGAATTTGCTGAAGTAAGAGAGAGCGATGTTTCTTAAACGCAGCAATCGTTTCGAAGATATGTATTTTAAAGCGAAAGAGAGAAAGAAATCGAAAAATTGCAGTTTGTTTGAAATATTTCATGCAAATAATTTTTATTAAAGTAACTACAAGTATATTCGATTAATTTTTGCTTATCTTAATATTCTAATAATTTTTATTTGTAAACTTTCACTCGAAAAATTTTTATTCCCTTCCCTTCATTCGAATAATTTAATAAATTCGAATATTTCTACAAATAGCTCAATTTGAAAAATTTTTTATTTGAATAATTTTATTCGAATAATTTTATTCGAATAATTTTTTTCGAATAATAAAATATTTTTAATAAAAATTAAAGAGTTTTCAGGACCAGCATATATTAGTATAATATTGTTAGACTTCGCCTGATATGGTTAAATGGCGAATAATCTATATTCGAATTTACTTTAACTCATAAGAGCACACCTTCTTAAACGCAACAATCGTTTCGGAGATATGTATTTCAAAGCGAAAAAAAAGAAATCGACAAATATTCAGTTTGTACGCATAGTATAATACTATTTGGATCATTTCATACAAATAATTTTTTTGAAATAACTACGAGTATATTCGACTAATTTTTATTTAACCTAATATTTATTTGAATAATTTTATTCGAAAAGTTTTACCCGAATAATTTTTATGCCAGTAACTTTTTTCGAACAACTTTTTGAACTCGAATACTTTTTTAAATAATTCAACTTAAAATATTTTTATTCGAAAAATTTTAGTCGAATAACTTTTTTAATCGAGTAATTTAATTTTTATATAATTTTCCAATTATTTTAAAAGTCAATAAAAATGTTTATTCGAATTATACTCGAAGAATCATCGTTCAATTTCTACTCGAATAATATTGTTCGAAAACTTTTTAAGCCGGGGCGGCACACCACATTAAAATCGATTTAACTATTAACGCTGTACAATACAAAAGAAAATTACATGGTTCGAACGACTGATTCTGGCAGAGCGCACAAAAAAATATATACGTAGGTCTACGTTTTGAAAGTTTATATCTGTTATTAATTTTAGGGGGAGCTTCCCTCCCTTTTGCTCTTAGTTATAGAGCGTCTCGGCATAGGAAATCTTATCAGCCTTACGTATAAGGTATAAGATAAGTAGAATTTTAATGAAATAGAAAAACTGTTTGCTTATAATAATGTTGTGACTTTAGTCTGCTATTTGTTCTGTGCTCTACTCTAATGAAAAGAGAATTTCTGTTATCTCTATTTTTAGCTCCTCAAGGTAAGGATTGTTGCATGTTTCATTCATAAATATTTTATTTTCTTTGCACTTTTATGATTATTAAAATCATAAAACAAATAAAAATTGTTCTATAAAAATATGGTGTGCATAAAAATTAAACACTGAAATCTTTATTTCATGCTGAGCGAATTGACGACGACATAAAATTGTATTTAGGATTGAACATTAAAAAAGTTACTGTAAGTTATTAAACCAAGGTTGAGCTCATTAAATCAAATTAATTTTATTACGAAAGGCATACAATAAAAGCTAATTAATTACAATAGCTAAAGCAGAACGGAACATGTCTGCAGTTATCGGTGGCCTCAACACTTTTTCGTAGATGGTCATGTTTTGTTTTATGTGTGGGACATATTTATATATATTTTTCTGTAAGTACATAGGTAAATATGTTCCGAACAAAACAAGCCATATTTTGTTAAAATCGATCTCAAACTTTTGATTTTATTCAAAATCCAGTAAGAGAACTCAAATGATAAAAATCACGATTTTCATACAACAGTAAAATTATAATTTGTGTGTTGTATGGGAATCGCAAGGTAATTATTCCATCTTTTGGTGTTTTGTTTATCCAAATGGGATAAACAGTTCTGGAATTATGACGAAACATATTAGCGAAACCGCCATATTAGTCATGTTATAAGGAAAATCTGGAATAAGACTATGAACGGACTTAAGTTGTCTACACTAAGCTTTTAATAATTCTTATTTAATACTGTTGGAGAAATAGTATTAAAAACTGATGATGCTAACAATTTTAATTTCTTTTGAGTCCAATTCATATATGGGTGGTTATCATTTTCAAGCGTTTTTCGTGTCCTTTGAGAGTATAATAAAATATTTCATAAAATAAATGCATAAATTTTAAAATGTAAACTGCTTTATATGTGATTATATATGCTATAAATATTT
The DNA here is from genome assembly GCA_956483635.1 of Panzeria rudis. NCBI lineage: Eukaryota > Metazoa > Arthropoda > Insecta > Diptera > Tachinidae > Panzeria > Panzeria rudis. Next base: position 87,103,037 of record OY101451.1, on the reverse strand, counting down.
GTACATAAGTTTTATTTTTTCTGTCAGACTGTCCATTATATGTTAAAAACGAAGAACGAAAATATTGTTTATACTCTCTTCATACAAAATGGCGTGTCCGTAATGCATGCAGTTGATTTTCCACATTGAGAAAGTATGATTTTTTCCAAAAACGAGATTGAATTTTTAATGCATTTGCTTCTGAGTAATTCCATTTAGCCGGATGTGACCACTTTACAAATATTTTTAGTTATAAATAAAGAATATAAAATTTTTTTTACTTAAAAAAATGTTGCGACTCGCAAGTCCATTAAGCTTAAAGTCGTTGAATAACGGGTAGACACTGAAAGAACACAATTCCTGCTCAGAATGGTCATCAGAAAGCTGCGACGGGTGTGACCTTACAAATCTTAGTTTTGAAGAATTATGACTTTCAGCATAAATTCTGCAAAATTTTTACTAAAACGTACACAATAATTTTGGTATAACTGTCTATTCAAAGTGTTTTTAGCTGTATTACGTATTTACTGTTTGACAAAAAAATTAGGTTTCTTAGCAAAAAAACAATTTTTAAAATGTGACGGGTGTGACCGACAGGTGTGACCTAATACAAAAATTAAAAAATTTCGAAGAAATACATTTTTGTATTGACTTCATTAATATAAATAATATAAAAATAGATCATCAGGAAATAATAACACATTAAATTATTTGCTATCCGTTCTATTATAGACAGCAGAATAGTCTAGCTGAGTATTTTTTTTAAATTCAATAAAAAAAGCGAAAAAAGTCTATTCTTTTCAGAGATAAGGGTTTTTATTAATAGTGAGAAAGGGAAGAAAAGAAAATCTGAAATAAATATTAAACAAACAAAGAGGGAGAGCAAAATGTTTCGAGGATGATCATTTAAAAGTGTCTCAAATTGCTTAAAAAATATTAAATAATGTATTTTTTTATTTATTCTATAATTGTCATGCTCTAAAAACAGCAATTGAGAGATTTTTTATTAAAAATAAGAAAATTATTTTTTCTTGCATAGGGCCGTTTTACGTGGAATCACTCTTCTCTTATTTTTCAAAAAATATTAGAAATTATAAAATTTTTTTAAATTGTTGTTGTCCGCCGTCTTATGTTTTGATCGTCATGTTTTGCCAATATACCGCGAAAGCAAATGTAACACTCAATAAACAAAACTGTTAAAAAATCGAAATATATAATTTTATTTCAGGATCCATTGAATGAGCCGAAAACTATAATATGAACCCAACCTTCTCATATTTCTATTAATTACATTGGTAAGAAAAAACACAAAGTGTAATAGAAAAATTTGCCGCTACTTAAAATTTCACAGGCATGTAGTCTGTTTTAAGGTCTTAACTAATATTACTTTAAATCTGTTCTTTCATTCTATTTTAAGACCTCAATATCCATTTGAATTGTGAGTTATTTATTAACAAAATTATTGCTAACCTAAAAGCTTTACAAAAAATGTATTTCATTGTGTCAGTTAATAAAAATTTATAGCAGCTTTTATTGCTATTTTTGTTTTCCTTAGTTCAAGTAAAAAAAACCTCTCATATTATTTAGTTTTTTTGTTTTAACAGATAATTATTACTGAAAATCTTATAAATTTTTTTATATTTTTCTTTTGGTAATCGCCTTTTAGTAGAAGAGCTTAACATTTGCCATTTACAGTGAACATCTTTTATATATATTTTATTTTTACATTTGTCTTTATTACAAACGTGGCTATCACTCAGTTTGGTTTTTAGAAATAATTCTCCCTTTCATCCTAGCAGTTTTATAATAAATTACTTTGTAATATATAAAATTTTTTTCGCAATAGCTTATAAAACACATGGCTAGAGCTAGAGTTTTTTTTTATTGAATTCCTTTTTTTTGCTGTTACTTTTTCATTTTCAGTTCGAAAAAGTTTTTGCTTTAAATAATACATCCCTGCACGAGTTTGCAAATAATTGGGGATATTAGTATAGTTTCAAAGATTATTTGTTCAAAAAATAAATACAGACTTAAATTTAAATATGACCCCGGAGAATTCAATGTACAGAAATAAGGTCATGCAATAAATATTTCAGCACATGTAGTGAAAGAGTTATTTAAATACTTTTTGTTTTATAAAAATTATAAGTAATTATCGGTCCTAAAAACGCCTAAAAATATGCTATATTTTTAGTTTGTACTAAGCACATCAAAATAGGCTAATATTTGTTGCACTGTAAATAGGAAACAACTTTAATTTTTGTGAATATGTACATCTGTACATAATAAGATATTAAAAAAAGACCGGCCACCAATATATAATTCAATTAAAATTAATAAAAAATTATAATTATAACAATGCTAAACAAACAACGCAAAGACATAAAACGTTGAAATCGCTGCCCTTTTGGTGTTATGTCTTTCCTACAGCAGCACCAATTTATAGCAGAGACAAACATATCCCTAATGGAAAAGTTGAATCAATAGGTTGAAAGTATTTGACACATGACTGATGAAAATGTGAATGTAATAAAATATTCCTGAGTCGTGACCGATAAAAAAGAGAACATATCACACAACTAGAACAAACATAGTAGCAAAATTCACCTCACTGTACAAGAAGATCTTTTTCAAATCCAAAATATATGGTTAGAATACAACAAGCCACTACAAGACAAGTTCCTTAAAATTAAGTTTAGAAACTATCAATAAGTATCTTAATTATGACAACTGAAGACCCCCAATGACAGCGCCATGTAAAAGTTGGTTGGATGGTTGGTTTACATGGCTGTCAGTTCCGCACAAGCATTCAAGTAGAATCAATAAGATTCCGTTTTGAAGGACCTCTTCACTCGTGAGTGTCAACCTATATGGGTCTGAATCCAGGCCTTGGACTCGGTATTAGATACTAGATCCAACCTGTCGCATCATTGAGATATCTTATAAGGTCACCCAGACCTATGCCTGATAGCTCCGAAAGTTCGCCGTTGCCCAAGAATTTGTGTCTCGAGACGTGCAAGGCCGGGCATTCGCAAGGAAAGTGGAAGACTGTTTCTTCTTTGCTTTGATCCCGGCAACTACGGCAGAATGCATAGTAGGAAAGGCCTATCCTGCTAGCTTGTCTGCCGAGCCTCAAGATGTCCTTGCGGTTTCTGTTAATTAGTTGTGCTGTTCATATGTTCCTATACCTTACATGTGCTCAACTAGCGCCACCTATCTTCAGTTTCTGCCGGTAATAAATAAATGTTAAAAGTCACTGGTCCATTTTACATAAAGTTCCGGAACTCGAACCAGTTGCTAGTCCTCGAGAGCCAGCCAAGTGATGTGTTTTGTGACAAGTTCTCATCCCTCTAGGGATGTTATTGGTATTTATTCTCTTTGTAAAAATAAAATCGAATAAATGTTTTTTTAAAACTTTATCGTAGTACATACATTCATTTATTTTATATGTGCATGTATTAGTAAAAATTTTAAGCGCTTAGAACTTTCAAAGTACTTCACGAATTTTAATATTGCATATATTGTGCACATCTGCAAATAAATATCTTTAAAATGGTATATCGTTTGTCAAAATTAGCCGCAAAATGTGAGCGTTAAAGGGATAACAAAAAATCGTCTTGCCTATTAATGATTTCGATTAACTGTATAGAATAGTTACGCAAATTTATAAGACTAATTTTGATACGTGTGATAATAGATTATTTAATTACTTCTTTGATTTACTGCTGCTGCTGATCAAGAAACTATATTTTAGCTTCTAATGCTTACATCGAAGATTTATTTTAGGGCGAGTATGGCGATTTTTCGTTTATTGCATTTTTTTTGTTTTTTTTCCGATTTTTTAGTGTTGGCGATTTTTAGGTTTTGACGTTTTTTTAAAGTTTTTTTTTCACTTTTTGACGATGTATGCAGTTTTAGTGATTTTTTAGGCGATTTTTTCGGTTTTGGAGATTTTTTTTCAGTTTTGGCCCTTTTTCGGTTTTGGGAGTTTTTTCGGTTTTTGGTGATTTTTTTTAGTTTTAGCGATTTTTTTTGGTTGTGACATTTTTTTCGTTCTGGCGATTTTTTTCGTTTTTATTTTGGCGATTTTTCTTTTCTTGCAATTTGTCTGTTTTTTCCGATTTTGTTTAGTTTTAGGGTTTTTTTGGTTTTGGCGTTTTTTTTGTTTTAACGTGTTTTTCGATTTTTAGTTTTAGCGATTTATTTTAGTTTTGGCGGTTTGATCACTTATGTCGCTTTTTTCGGTTTTGTGGATTTTTTTCGGTTTCTTATGATTTTTGTAGTTTTGGCGGGTTTTATTTTTGTTTTGACACTTTTTCTTGTTTAGGCGATTATATTTTTGGTTCTTGGCGATTTTTTAGCTATATAGCTTTTTTTTGGCCTTGGGGCTTTTTTCGTTTTGGTGATTTTTTTCTTCCATTTCTGGCAATTTTTTCGTTTTACGATGATATATTTAGTTTTAGCGTTTTTTATATGTTGCAGTGCTGTTTGTCGTTTTGACGACTGTTTTCGGTTTTGGCGTTTTTTTTAGTATTTTGGCGATCTTTTTAGTTTTGGTGTTTTTTTATGTTTTAGCGATTTTTTTAATTTTAGTGCTTTTTCCCTTTAAGCGCTTTTAGCGTTTTTGAAAATTTCAAGAGTACCTCTTACGGTTTCCAAGATACAGCATATTGTCTAAATTACATAGTAAAACTACATTAACTGATAGAACACCCTTTAATTGTTATTGTTTTAAATATTAGAGTTAATTGTTGTAGTCTATTCTACAGACTACACTAATTAACACTAACTTTGAAAATGTAAAGTGTCCATATATATAACTGTCGGTATATTACATTAGTATTTCTACATGTTTCGTTGCTCGCTTTAGAGCACCCTTTAATTTTTAACTGTCATGTATTTATAGTTGTAGCGGCAAAAGTTTTTCATATTCTGAGAAAATTTCAGGTCCGTAGCTCTTAGGGTTCTAGAGAAAACAGCCTGTGACAGACAGACAGACAGACAGAAGGACAGAGGTACAGCGGGTTCCTTTACACTTTTGGTGTACGGAACCCTAAAAAGGAGGGACATTTAACACCCCCTAAAATCAATTTCAGATGTAAACTTAAAAACGCAGATACTCGAATATTTTTGTTACCCTCTCTATCAGAATCAGTCATTAGAACCTTGTTATTATTTTATTTAGGCGGAGGTAAAGTTGTCCTCCCACCATTTTGCACATAATACATATTTATACTGATTCAGCATAGGAAAAATCCCCTTCAGCGTTGATATAGTGGACTTAAATGTTCTACAAAAATATTTGCCATAAGATTCTACTGGACATTTTTAAATACAGCCAAGCTCCAGACTTAACTTGAACGCTTTAAATTGCTCAAAATTTAAAATTTGTTTAATGGTTAATTTCGTACTTATTCACAATTACTACTGGTTATATGAAATCTTGTAGGCCTTACGTTTCAGGTATAATATATGTTTAGAAGTTGTATGTAAAACACCACGACGGACATTTTTGTAGAATATTTTAACCCTCTAACTCTTCGTTATGTGGGTCTTTTTATCTCTTTCTTAATAAATGAGCGAAAAATTTTACGTGACTTAGCCTAATAAAATTTACCTTGAATTTTTCAATTAATGTGATAAATTATCTGAGAATACAGATAGAGTTAAATAAAATGAACTGGGAAAAGCTACTTTTTTTTCTAGAAATCATCTATTTAAGCCAACTATCTCTTCCTTGCTTTCACAAGGCATTTGTAATTTTCTACGTTAAATAAAGCCAGCAGCACTTTTCACTGATGTTATTATAAATATAATAAAACAAGTAAAATTTTGTAAAACACTCTTCTAAAGTTTTTCCATTTTGTACGTATGATGAATATTGATTAAATATATAATTGATATTCATCATGCGCACAGTTTGACAAAATTATTTTCAAACAAAATTTTACTAGTTTTATGCTTCACATACAATCTAATATTTACGTATGTAAGGATGTATTTATGTGTTTTAACTTTAATAAATAGAAAGTTATTTGTTGTTTATTTTAAATAAGTTGGAAAAAAGAGCAGAAAAGTTTGGAAATTGAAAAAAAAACTTATATAACGCTCATGTACTACAAAAGTGGCATAACAAAAAATAAACGAGATTTTTGAGTTAATATAGTGCTGAATAAAGTCATTATCGCTATTCATAGTGTGTAAAAAATAATACAAATATGTTTGTATCCTTTGTAGTCAACTCTTAAGAAGAGAATATGTGTGGGTGATTCTCATTTCAAATGCTTTTTTCGTATATGTTGAAGATATAATAAAATAGCTTGATTTAATAGATTAGAAATAAATTTAAATAAATTTTTTTAATGTAAGAGTCTTCGTTAAAAGCGAAAGTACTGTTTTTACTCTCTTCATACAAAATGGCGTAATGTCCGTAATGCATGCTGTTGATTTTCCACATTAAGAAACTAGGAATTAAAAAAAAAGAGATTAAATTTATAACTGTTTTAGAATAATTGTATTTGCTTCTCTTAATTCAAAAGTATTATAAATTATAGGTTTATAGGCAGTCTTGTGTGTTGAGCGTTACGCTTTTTTAGTACACTTCATATATTTTCCTTTTTTTTGAGAAAACAAATAGTAGTAAACAACAGCTGGTGGGATGTGTTGTCATCCAATAAAAGTAATAAATGAAATATGAAGAGAAAAAATTTGTTTTTTAGTATGTGCCTTTTAAGAAAAATACATTGTTCAAAATTACTTTTCCAAAATGTACCTTTTGCAAAAAGTAGCTTATTCAAAAAAGCATCTTTAAAAAATAACTTTTTAAAAAAGTAAATTTTTAGAAAATTACCTTTTTAAAAAAAAGGAACTTTTTTAAAAAAATTTCTTTGTTTAAAAAGTACATTTAAAAAAGTACATTTTAAAAAATACCTTTTTAAAAACATAATTTTTAAAATATTACTTTTTTAAAATACGTTTCATTTTAAGAAAAGGTACCTTTTTAAAAAGCTACCTTTACAAAAAAGTGCATTTTGAAAAGAAAAAATTTTGAAAAAACCTTTTAAAAAAAGTAGATATGTTTTTATAAAAAATACCTTTTTAAAAAAACCTTTTAAAAAAATAAAATTTTCTTAAAAAATACTTCTTTAAAAAAGAACATTTTTCAAAAAAGTACCTTTTTAAGAAAAGAACCTTTTTCAAAAAGTACATTTTTCAAAAAGTACCGTTTTAAAAAAGGACATTTTTAAAATAGTACCATTTAAAAAAAAGTAGCCTCTAAAAAAAGTATCTTTTTAAAAAAAGTAGCTTATTTAAAAGTACCTCTTATAAAAAGACCTTTTTAAAAAAGTACATTTTTAAAATAGTACTTTTTTAAAAAAGTACCTTTTTAAAAAAGCACCTTTTTTAAAAAAGTACCTTCTTAAAAAAGTATTTTTTTAAAAAAGTACCTTTTTAAAAAAGTACTTTTTTAAAAAAAGTACCTTTTTAAAAAAGTACCTTTTATAAAAAGCGCCTTTTTAAAAAAAAAGTACCTTTTTAAAAAAGTACCTTGTTAAAAAAAGTACCTTTTTAAAAAAAGTAGCTTTTAAAAAGTACCATTTTAAAAAAATATCTTTTTTAAAAAAGTACCTTTTTAGAAAAGTACCTCTTTGAAAAAAGTAGCTTTTTCAAAAAAGAACCTTTTTAAACAAATACCTTGTTAAAAAAGTACCTTTTTAGAAAAGTACCTTTTTAAAAAAGTAGATATTTTAAAAGTAGTAGTAAAGGAGGTACTTTTTTAGAAAACCTTTTTAAAACAAGTAGCATTTTTAAGAATTTACCTTCTTAAAAAAAGTACCTTATTAAAAAATTACATTAAAAAAAGTATCTTTTTATAAACGTAGCATTTAAAAAGCACTCTTTTAAAAAGTTATTTTTTAAAAAGGTACTACATATTTTTAAAAACCTACTTTTTGTAAATACGTCCTTTTTTTTGAAACATACTTTATTAAAAAGGTACTTTTTAGAAAACTACAGTTTTTAAAAAAGTAAATTTTCAGAAAAAGTACCCATATTTTAAAAACGTAGTTTTTTTTAGAAAGGTACTCTTTTAGAAAACTACATTTGTTAAGAAAGTACATTTTCAGAAAAAGTAGCATTTTAAAAAAGTACATTTTTAAAAAAAGTACTTTTTTTTAAGAAATAGCATTTAAAAGTTACTTTTTAAAAGTCATTTTTTAAAAAGGTACTTTCTTTAAACATACTTTTTTTAAAAACGTACTTTTTTAAAAAGATGCTTATGTAGAAAATTACATTTAAAAAAAAGTACCTTTAAAGAAAAAGTAACTTTTTAAAAAAGTACTTTTTATTAAAATAACATTTAAAAAAGGACCTTTTTAAAAAATTGTCCTTTTAAGAAACACATGTTTAGAATAATTTTTTTTAAGTACCTTTTGAAAAAATCTCCTTTTTGAAGTAAAAAATACCTTTAAAAAAACACAAAAAAGTAAAAATTTTGTCATAAGTTTTAATTTCGTCCTGGAGAGAGAAGAGATATAGTGCTTTCAAATCATATACTCTTTTTGTGTGGTGCATTTTTTTCTCGCAAAAATCATTTTTAGAACAACTGCGAAAGCAAATGTTACGCTCAGCTTAATACGCAAATATGTTAAAAATTCCAAAAATACAATATTATTTCAGGATCCATTGAATGAGGCGGAAATTATAATATGAAACCTACTTTCTCATATTATTATTAGTTACATTGGAAAAAAACACACAGACACAAAATGTACATTTAAAATAAAAATAACCCACGTCTATTTTATTATTTTGCCATCAAGGTTTGAGTTAATTGAAAACTTAAAATTACTTTTTGGCAAAATGAGAATTTTCTTTTCGAGTTGTGCACATTTATAGTGTATCTGCAATACGTGTACACACCGAAAAAATGTGCATTTAATTTCTCAGACGCGATACATATTAAAAAAACTATAAAAAAATCTAAAGCATGCCAAACAAATTTTCATTCTTTGAAATTTCAGTTTAATAAAATTAAACAAATATTTCAGGAAATTTCAGTATTTCTAAGAAACATCACGTTTTATTTAACAACTTCGTCTAATCTACTCAGCATAAAGTTCTTAAAATATGCTAATTAAACAAGACAATATCATCTGCTGAGCTTTTTAGTTTTTGCAGCTAACTGTTTTACAACTTTTGTGTTGCGTGTTCCTTTTAAAGGTATTAAAATTTTTGCAACTGACACGTGTTTTATATTAAACGAAAATTGAAAGGAGCAAAATCGTACACTCGGAATAAAAATTAATAAAAATTATGCATAGAGAGCACGGAGATATAAAGATCTGTTAATCTCTGGCCATGTCGATGACAAAAATTTATCTTTGACTTTAAAAATTATTGCCTATAAAAATTATCATATTTCAAAATTCATTTTCTAATAGAATATTAACACTAAGCACCAAATTATTTTATTTTATGCCAACTTAATTTAAATATATCTTCACATAAATCTCAGTGCTTAGATTTATATAAGTGTATAATTCATTTAATATCGTACAAAAAGGAAAAACATTTAATAATTAGCTTTATTCAGCCATGTCACAGAATACCATTCCGATCAGAAGTGGTTTCAATACCGTAAGTTGCTTCTTCAGAAAACGAAAAACGAAAATTTTCTTCGTAATCAAACCACTTTTAAATTTCAAAGTGGAATTGAAAAACACTTTTCTACAGACTTCATTTGCAGTAAATATTAAAAAACGTGCATACTTTTAGGAGCGTCAAATAAATATTTGGTCATAAGCTTTCCATGTTAATAAAAAGCTTAATGTGAGCTTTGCATCTTAAAACTAGAGTAAACTAACGCCTCAAGGTATAAAAACTTTATCATTGTAAAAACGAAATACAAAATAAATGGAAACTAAAGCACCAAAAATGTACTTGTTCGGAATGACAAGATGGAATCAAAACCAATCCGAACGGAATCTGTGACATCGCTGATTATTTAAAAATGTTAAAGTATGTATTGAGCGAGCAATTGCCTTTAGATTGTGCGAACTTTACAGTCTCCTAAAAAGCATGTAGATTATGTTTTTGTCATTCGTTACCTTACCTTAGGAAGATATGATTTTATATATTTTTTCACATCGTTTTAATTTCATAGAACTTTTTTAAATAAAGCCAAACAATTAATAAATAAAATAAGTTGTTCTAAGAGTAATTCATTCCCTTTACCTTTCTCTTACTTTTTGCTTATATTCTGCATACCATTTTTCCACTAGTTTAACTTTTTTTGGAACTCTACTATGGTTAATTTAGTTTTTCTTCTCCTTTAAAATCCACAACAATAACAAAAACACCGAAAGCAAATATTAGAAACTTCCACAAAAAAAAACATATAAATAGTTAAGTCACGAATTACAATGTTTCTACATGTTTCTATTTCTTTACAATAAAATTTGAAGCAAATGGTCTAATATAACTGAATTATTTACCACTCAAATTATAACGATTGAAATACAATTTAGTATTTTCGTAAAATTTTTTTCTTACATTTAACACTTGCCTGAATTTGGGGAATAAATATTCAAGTAACGAATGACTTGATGAAGCTTATGCTCCACATTTTTCAATAAACACTTCAATTTCACATGTTCTTAGTACCTTTTATTTGCATTGCAATTATTAGTCATAGAGCTTTAATTAATTTATACGACTCATCACTTTATTGATTTATTTGGTAGTAATATTTAATATTAAAAAGAAAAGTCACGAATGACAAACAACTTTTAAAATAAATAATACATAATAGTAATTTAATTAATTTATACGACTCATCACTTTATTGATTTATTTGGTAATACTATTTAGTATTTAAAAGAAAAGTCACGAATGACAAACAAATTGTAGACATACTTTTAAAATAAATAATACATAATAATAAGTTTTTTTTTTATTTGCACTATTTTGTGGGAATGAAAAATAAAACTGATATGTTTACTTATATTTACGCTTATTTATTTTTGCATTTCTTTTCTCTTAACATCTTAAAAGAGTTCCCATACTTGTCGTAGATATGCTAGAACTGTACTGCATCTTGATTTAGGTATGGATGAATTGCTTTTCTTTTTGAGTGTATGAGTCTAAGGTCACAATTGCTTCATTTTGTGCTATATTACCATGTCACATAAGGAAAGTTTCGTATAAGAGTTGGTTTGCTTCAAAAAATGTTTTTTGAATTGTCATTAGATCCTTAAGTACATTTAAGTACTTAAATTTTTAATTAACTTACATCAAGTACGAATTCTAAAGTTTTTTATATTGTGTAGCATACATTAAAAAAGTTTCCTAAAAAGTTGTGGTTTTACAATAGAATAATTGTAGCAATTGCTTAAGAAGATTGTAACTGTTTTAAGTTTACAGTAATAAAACACTTCAAAGAAGTTGACTGAAAATTGCGGTTTAAAAAGAAAGGCATGGCCGATTTCGAAAAAAATGCTTTTTCACCAAAAAAAAATAATTCTTTTTAAAAACTCGTAAAAATGTAAAACTTCAAAAACTTTATCTTTCAATTACTTTGCTTAAGGACAGATGTCTTACGACAAAATTAAGCCATATATCATGAAAATCGGTGGATAAATGTTCATTTTATTAGCAATTAAGGGAATATAGCCAGACACTTAAAAGGTACTTTCTGTAATACGAGTAAATTTATTTTTGGTTTGAAAAAACTCCGAAAAAATGTGACTTATATATTTAAAGCGGGATAGGATATTCAAGTGCAATCGACCTTTACAAAGCATAATAAGTGTCCCACATATTTTTAAGGAAATCAAAAACGAGCAAACATCTACAAAAAAAATTTTTTTTTTGAAAAAAATCTAAAATTATTCGAAAACTGATATCCAAAATTATTTATTCCAAAATTACCTTGAAGAAATTATAAAAACCCACAAGATTCCATAAGAAACAGATAAAAATTAAGTAAAGTGTGACTTTGCCTCGCATACGAAAGGTTCCCTATGAATACACATGTGTATATCCCTTTTCGTTTTTGCCCCTTTTTTATTTTGACTGTTTTTTGTTGTGCTTTTTGTTTAATTTTATTTTTTTTTATTTTTTAATTTTTTTTCCTTGTTTTGGCGATTTTTTTGGCTTTTGGCGCTTTTTTCCATTTTCGTGATTTTTTCGGTTTTTTTCTGCCGATATTTCGTTTATTAAATTTTTTAGTTTTTTTTTTGCTGATTTTTTCAGTTTTGGCAATTTTTTGCTTTTGGGGTTTTTTTAAGTTTTTCCCCTTTTTGACGATATTTTTGGTTTTAGCCATTTACTTTAGTTCTAGTTTTGGGGATTTTTTCGGTTTTTTGTGATTTTTTTAGTTTTAGCGATTTTCTTCAGTTGTGACACTATTTTTCGCTCTGACGATTTTTGTACTTTTTTTTGGCGATTTTTGGTTTTTTTTTGCGATTTTTTTGTTTTTTTGCCGATTTTTTTAGTTATGGTTTTTTTTTTGGCTTTGGCGTTTTTTGTTTTAAGGTTTTTTACGTTTTTTGACGATATTTTTAGTTTAAGCGATTTATTCTAGGCTTAGCTTTTTTTTTGTTTTGGCGATTTTTTTCTTGAGATTTGTTTAGTTTTATCGATTTTTTACACCTTTTTTCGTCTTGGCAAATTTGTTTTTTCGTGTTTTGATTATATTTTTAGTTTTTTTATTTTGTTGTGCTTTATTTTCGTTTTGACGACTTTTTCGGTTCTTGGAGTTTTTTTTAGTTTTTTGACGTTCTTTTTAGTTTTGGTAATTTTTAGGGTTTAGCTGTTTTTTTGTTTGGTGGTGTTTTCCACTTTTTTGTTTCTTGATGATATATTTAGTTGTAGCGATTTTTTTGTGTTCTAGTGCATTTTTCGTTTTGACGACTTTTTTCGGTTTTTGGAGTTTTTTTTTAGTTTTTTGGCGATCTTTTTAGTTTTGGTGATTTTTAGCGTTTGAGCGTTTTTTTATTTGGTGCTTTTTTCCTTTAAGCGCTTTTTTCATTTTGCCGATTTTTAGATTTGAAATTTTTTTAATTTTGAAATGTTTAAATTTTAGCGTTTTTTTAAATTTCAAGAGTTTGCCTCTTACGGTTTCCAAGATACAGCAAATTGTCTAATTTACATATTCAAAATTACATTAATTGATAGAACACCCTTTAATTTTTATTGTTTTAAATATCAGTGTTATATGGCGTAGTTTATTCTACAGACCACACCAATTAATACTTACTTTGAAAATTTTAAGTTTCTATATATTTCTGTATATCTATATATTTCTGTATATTACGTTGGTATTATAACATGTTTCGTTGCTCGCTTTAGAACACCCTTTAATTTTTAGCTGTCGTATATTTGTTGTTGTAGCGGCCAAAGTTTTACATATTTTGTAAACATTTCAGGTCCTAAGCTCTTACGGTCCCGAGAAAACAGCCTGTGGCAGACAGACAGACAGACGGACAGACGAACAGACAGACGGACAGGGTAGCGAAAACAATAAGGTTCCTTTACACTTTTGGTTTTCGGTTAGGCTTCCGTAAAAAACTCCGAAAAAACGATAATTCTCAGAAACCCTACAATTATCTACGAAAGAAATCGAAAATTGAAGAAAAAAAAAACGATTGAAAAGAAATTAGACATTATCCGAGAACTCGAAAATTGAAAACTTAAAATTTTAGAATTGTGATCCAAATAAACGTATTCTAGAGAAAACTGCATGCGTACTATCACTGAAGAAATCGACGAGTCAGAAAAATCGAAAACTTGCCGTAAGTTCAACACATATTCCAAAATTCATCAGAAATCCACAAAAAACAATAAATCGAAGTTACTCCGAAAAAATCGTATATCTCGTAAAACATATATTTTGAAACTAACTGCCATAAGCTTCTAACTTCAATGAAGCGATCGAAAGCTGAAAAAATAGACTAAAACTACTCCGAAAAAATATAAATTTCAAAATTTCTGCTAATTTTCGGAGACATTTTTTTGTTTTCCATTTCTTTAGTGAAACTACAATATTTCAGTAAAGAGCAAAACAAAAAAATTTTAATTATTCCAAAAAAATCGAAAATTCTCCTAAAATTCGAAAGATGACACATGCTGAAAAAAGTACATCGAAAGTGAATTAAATCCAAGAAAGAAAATTGTTTCACTAAAGAAATGGAAAACAAAAAAATTTACTTCGAAAATTATACGAAATTTTGAAATTTAAATTGAAAATAATGGCGCACATAATTTCTAAGGAAAACTGCCGGACGCATATATGTATCTGAGCATCATCAAAGTAACTCCGAAAGAACCGAAATTTCAGCAACAACATCAAAATTGAGCACATAACCGAAGAGGTTTAAGCTCTTAAATAAAGTAAAATTATTCCGAAATAATAGGAAATTCTCCGAAAATCCATACAGACGGAAATACCAGTAAGTTCTTTAACAAATCGAAAACTTTTAAAACAGAAAGAACCTAAACTAGATAATTTTTGCAAAAATAAACCGACTACAAAACCGGCTTGGCACTTTTCTGATCATAATATTGTATTTTGTCAGGAACATAATGTGTGTGCAAAGTTTAATAAGAATAAGTTTAGCCGAAGTTTTTTGAAATATAATGTGTTGCACTAAAACTGCATATAATCCACCAATAATTTATAATTTCACTAAAAAGTTTGAATTCCTGCGAAAAATGGAAATCAATATGAAAAAGTTAGAAACGGCCTTTGGGTTAATACAGGAATATAACCAAAACTTTTGAACTAACTCTAAAAAAATACCGAGCACTATCAAACCATATATCACAAAAAACAGTTGTGCTCTTATATGACAGATATTCCCATTTTCTATGTAATTTAAAAATTAAATTAAAAAGCATAAAAGTTATTAAGTTGCCATTGAAATTTCATTAAAAAAATTTCATAAAAGTTTTTATATATTATTATAGTTAACAAATATTTATTTATGCAAATGTTGAGGGCCACAGTGAAACACAGGCACTCTTTTAAACAGTTTTATTTCATCATTATCAGGGCTCGGACATTCATGCAACTGAAAATTGATTTTAAGCGCTTAACAAATGCACCTAAAATGAAAAAAATGCGCAAAAGTATGCACTATACCTGCGATCAAATTACTAAAACTAATATAATATGAATTTTTTTTTAAATTTTTTTATTATTATTAGAGAAAAAATATATAAAATAAACATAATTGATTCTATTATTTAATGCCACCGAACTGTAGTTGCGTTGCCAGTCGGCAACTCAAAATTAGTGGTTGCCAGAAAGGAACTAAATACTATTTAGTAAATAGCTATTTAGTAAATAGCAACTGAAATTGACAGCTCTCAGATGCCAGTTGTCATTAGTAGCACCATTTTCAGCAACTGGCAACTCAACTCTGAGGCTCGGTTGCCAGCTATTATCGGCCAATTACTATTTTTTTTCAAAAGTTAACAAAAAATTTTATAGCTCCAAAAATATGCATTTATTTCCAAAATATGCAAAAATATGCACTTACCACCAATATATGCAAAAATATGCAACTACAAATCGATGCCAAACTACTTAAAATTTGATGATTCGGATAGATAATTAGCCAATACCTCTTAATCTATCAACACAAAAAACATGCATTTGCATGAAAGTCCGAGCCCTGATGATTATTGTTCCAGAAAAAAGTTAAATAACAAAAAACTTACTCACATGTACTTGTGTTAAAGTACACATCCATCTATACTTGTAATCTTGATTGGTCGCTCGCTGAATCGCCTAAAAATATGCTATTTACGTATGCACACACAGAACATGTAAATTTTGCATAAGTAAATATATATTTTTTTCAATTTTATTTTCCATTTTATCGATTAAAATTTTTATATATTCGAAAGCAAAAATAAAATAAAATAAAATGAAAATAAATCACGGAAATTTACAACTTGAAATCTTTTGATGCATTTTAGCATATAAATTGAAGTGTTTTCGTAGGAAAATATATTTGTTATTTCTGTTGAAAACTAGCTGTGAACTTTAAATTTAAACCAAAATGGAATGTTTAAATTACTGAAAATTGCCTTGAAACCTTAAAGTATGCTACAACAACTGCTTATGTACTGCAATGAAAACATTTATGTTAATAGTAAGCTTAAAATTTTAATTAACCCTAGATTACTAATGCTACTTCATAGCATTTTTCTTTACTAAAGCCAGAATAGTATGTAAATGACTAAATTTTGTTTTGTTTTCTAAAACAAACAAATGTGTATGCAGTAAACTTCAAAAAACAGCATTATAACACTTATGTACATTAGCATTTTAGGGTTAAGGAGTAATAAAAAATTTAAAATTTGATTTAGTTTGTTAATTTTCTACCAGGATTTATATTTAAAGAATTTGCACATATTGATAAGCATAATTTTTTTAAGAGAAACTAGAAAGTTTTTATAAATAACAGGTAAACGTGGAGACAATCACTATTACAGTTTTAGCGTTTACGATAATTTGAGTTTTAGAAATAACATTTTCAGAAATTTATTTAGCTCTTTAAGTATTAAATATCCAAATCCTAAAAGTGATAAAAGTGAAGAAATAAAATGGTTATTGCCGTATTTTTCTATTCTATTCTATTCTAAGTTCATTTTTGTGTACGATATTAAGACAACAGAATTTTTTCAACCAACACGTGTCTTTTCATAAACTAAAAATATAAATAGAAAATGAAAAATTGTGGTTTGAGAAAACCATTTTTTTTTTTAAATTGAAACTGGTAAAAGAATTAAAGAAAGAAAGAAAATCACAAATTGTGGTTTTTTGATTAAAAATAAAAATATTGTCTCTTACAGGAGCTTTTGCAAAAATATTTGAAGATATTTAGTTTTAGATGCAAACAGATACAGTAGAAAAATTATATTGATTAAAAATAAAAATTTAGCAAGAACTTAGCATAAAGGTCAGTATAAAATACTTGGCTAACTTTGATTGCTGAATGTTTCCTCTAAATTTTCATTTTTATTCCCTTCTTATAAAATGGAAAAAATCCTGTTGAGTGGCGATATACAAAAATTTTCTTTGTAGTGTTTTAGGTAAAAATACTGAACACATCTTATACTTTAAACGTAAGGGTTACGAGATTTCGCGCGGCAAGTATGTACTAGTTGCGAAAAAGTCCGAAATTAACCCTTGAACACATTTTATATTTAGAATGATTCCGGGCATTCAAGTTGAGTCTAGACCTTGGCCGTCTTCGTAAACTTTTAGTAGAATTTTATTTGAAATATTTTTGTAGAACATTTCCACCCGCTACATCCACGCTGAAGGGGAGTTTTTTTTGTCCATTTTTTAAGAAAGAGACGAAAAGGCCCACTCAACGAAGATTTAGATGGTTAACGTATTCCACAAAAATGTCTCTCGTGGTGTTTTACATAAAATTGCTAAACACTTCCTACCCCTTAAACCTAAGACTTACAAGATTTCTTATGCTGAGTAACAATTGTGAACCAGTAAGAAATTAACCCTTATACACATGTTAAGTTTCGAATGATTTCTAGCGTTCAAGTTGAATCTGGAGCTTGAACGTCTTTGAAGACATATACAGTAGTGTCACAGATTCCGTTTGGTTTGGTTTGGATTCCTTAGTTGTTATTCCGAAAAAGTACATTTTTTTCTTTAGATTTCGTTTATTTTTTATTTCGTTTTTAAAATGATAAAGTTTTTATACCTTGAGGCGTTTGTTCACTCTTGTTTTTAGATGCAAAGCTCACATTGAGCTTTTTATTAACATGGAAGGCTCATGACCAAATATTTATTTAACGCTCCTAAAAGTATGCACGTTTTTTAGTATTTACTGCAAATTAAGTCAGTAGAAAAGTGTTTTTCAATTCCACTTTGTAATTTAAAAGTGGTTTGATTACGAAGAAAATTTTCGTTTTCTGAAGAAGCAACTTACGGCATAGAAACCACTTCCGATCGGAACGGTATTCTGTAACATGGCTGATAATATAATTTTATGGGAAATATTTTTTTTAACAATTTGGCCCACTATAGCACTGCTGAAGAGAAGTTTTTGCTGCTTTTTGAAGAAAGGGACAGAAAGGCCCATGCAACGAAGAGTTAGAGGGTTAAAGTGTTTCGCAAAAATGTCTTCGTAGTATTTTACATAAAAGTGCTAAACACTTCTTAAATCTTAAACGTAAGGCTTACAAGACTTTCGTATTCTAAACTGGTAAGTCGACACACAAAAATCAGCAGCGATATCGGCTGGTTTGTAAGTACTAATTTTAATTTTATAATAGGAAAATACCTGCTTTTGTGTAGCAGTTTTGGAACAAAGTTCCGAAGCTCTGATGCCTTTAAAAATCAATGTTGCCGCTTTGCATTTTCTCGGTTTGCAGCGTTGCCGTTGTTGTCGGTGAACTTCTGGGATTTTGGGGAGATTTTCATCCCAGCTTTTCGGAGTCTGGGGTACTACTGGGATTTTGGGGAAAATTTTCTCATAGTTTTTGAGAATCCGGGGAACTTCTGGGATCTTAGGGAGATTTTTATCTAAGTTTTTGGGACTCAGTCAGCCAGGTTTGTGCCTTGGCTAATGGTTGTTGTTCTTGCTTAATTAAAGTGTCTCGGCTGAACACCAGGTGTCGCAGCTAACTGCTTGGAAGGAAGTTCCTTATGCCTTTGAATTTCTTGGTTTGCGGTGTTGGCGTTGTTTTCCGGAGAAGTTCTAAGATTTTGGGTAGATTTTCGCTCCACCTTTTTGGAGTCTGGGGAGCTACTGGGATTTTGGGGAGATTTTTGTCCCATTTTTTGAGAACCCGGGGAATTTCTGGGATCTTAGGGAGATTTTTATCTAAGTTTTTGGGACTCAGTGGCCAGGTTCGTGCCTTGGCTAATGGCTGGTGTCCTTGCTTAATGAAAGTGTCTGGAATAAACATTAGGTGTCGCGGCAAAATTTTCAAGACGCATTCCTTAAGTGTCGCGTAAGTATTGTCTAAATATCTTCCAGGCGATAGTTTTTTTTTGTTGACTAATTATCAGCTTTTTCCATCTAGAGGTTGAAATTACTATCTTCGTGTACCTGGTGTCATTAAGCTAGGTGAAATTTTTGTTTTTGAATTATAACTTTTATTTTTGGTGGGGGTCATGGCGCCGGGTCCGGTGATTAGGTGGAGTGTGTCGAATGGCGATTAAGATAAGGCAGCGTCTCACATAGCACCCAAACGTGGCAGGCTGAGGGTTGTCGCCCGAAGGAAACCTACCAATGGCATAAGGCTGAAAGCGACCGCCCGATGGCATAAGCCAAAAGTAGCAGACCAAAGACTCACAGTGGTTCCAATTGGAAAAAAGTGTAATATATCTGTATCTTTGAAACTTACGATCCGAATACAAAACGATGTATGTAGGAATTGTAGAGGAGGTCCTAAGCTTTAAGAATGTTTAAATCTGGACCACCCTCTTAAAATACACTTTTGAGCTGCAATGTGTAAAATTTTACTACCTGGGGCATGATAAACCTTGGCATCCTCAAAGCTTTTACTTAATACTTTCTATTTACGTATGAGTAATATGATGGCATACGCCAATAGGGGATATACCAAAGGCGACAGGAACCCGGTGATCCATGACACCGTGCATTTTTTTTATTTGGTAGCATGTGTTGAAAATAATATTTTTGGGGAATTGCAATACATTGAATCGACGGTGTAGCGTAAAAAAGGACATTCTGCTGTGTAAAACGGTCTGAAATTGGCCCATTTTACGCAATACTATCTATATTTCTATTACTTCAAAGCTCTGCTATTTATAAGCTGACTTAGAATATTTTTAATTACTTAAAAATTTTTGCCTTCTTATTGGATTCGATGTCTGGCCTATCTTTCTGCTATGTTGTCGTTTTTTTCTCTCCTGGAATTATTACACAAATTTTTTAAAATAAATCCTTATTTATTCCCCAGAACACACTTATTGTTTCATAGTTTCAATGCTAAAGTGCATATTTTATTCGACTGGACTAGAATTCATTTTAATAAAGCACTCTAAATATTTCTTTTTTTATTTAACTTTCCTCATCTTTTGTTCTAAGAACTGTAGCAAAAATAAAATTTTTTTTATCATAATGAAAATCATAAGTTTTTTATTTCCTTCATAAAAAGTTTAATTTTAAACTTGCAAAGAAGAAAAGCTTAAAATAAAGACATAAAAATAGCATTGTGACACGTGGAAATTTGAATCCAGCTCTATTTATTTTATCTCTCTCAGTGACATTAAAGCAAATAAAAATACATAAAACTAAAGACAAAAAAAAGACAACCACATAAATATCTTTTATTAGCATGAGAAATAAGTTTTTTTTTTTAAACAAAAAGAGAAAAATAAACAAGTCTCCTTAGCATTCACTTAATCTTAAAGATCTGTGGAGAATGATAAAATAATAAGAGATTTTTCAAGACTACATCGTCTTTAATATTAATCATACGCTCTGTTTAAAAATTACAATATTTTTCTGCAGAAACTTTATTTTACTGTTAATATTTCAAGAATTCTAAAATCACATATTTTACATACTTGGAACAACAGCTGCATAAAAAAATTCTGCTAAAAAAAATTATTCTTGCGCTACTTAAGAGGAAGTCAAAATATTCCCATTTAAATTCCGGCATAAAGTTGTTTGTTTTTTCTTTTTAATATCAATATTTCAAATAATCTGATTAAATGAAAGCAAACTTTGAACAATTGCGGCATCCTTACAGTACTAATTTTTAAATAATTTAAACATTTATGTAAAAAAGCCTTTTAAATCCCTTTATCCGCACTTTTCCGAAAATATTTAATTCAACAATTTATTATTCAACAAGCCATTATGAAGAGAAAAAAGTTTTCTGAATTGCAAAACTGAAGTGAATTGTTACTACACTTGTTATAAAAGAAGAATTTAAATTATGCATTAATATAAAAACGAATATTGTACTCAAAGGAAACCTAACATCTGCCACAGAAATGTTAAAGATAAATTTAAATAACTAACATTAATATATAAAATACCTTAAGTACTATAGAAAGAAAATTCTTTTAACATATTTTAACATATTTCTTTATATAAAAGATTTAGCTACAAAAATCCTAAATAATTTACAATAATTTTACATGTGAGGGTCCAACAAAAAGATTTCGGGTAATTTACTAAAATAGAAACAAGTGGGAGTGTGATGTATTAGAAGTAAGCCGAATAGTATGTATATACAAGAGATGGGATGGTGAGCAACTTTTACTTATTTCTAGGATATGAGGCTTTATAATCTATATACAAAAGAATAAAGTTATTGAGTGACTGGCTGACTGACTGACTGACTGACTGACTAACTGACTGACTGATTCATCATCGCCCAGTCGAAACCACTAAAGCTATAAACTTGAAATTTTGTATGTTGGTTCCCCTCCCGATGCATAGATACACTAAGGAGGGGTTTTAGGAAACTCAAATGCTAAAAGGCGTAAAAAAGGATGAATTCGGTAACCTTATATCTCCGGATATAGCTAAGGTAGATATAAAATTCCAAAAACATCACAATGGGATCAAAAATTAGGCGGACAGATGTTTAATGCTTTTTTAAAATTTTTACATTTAGGGGCCGAAAAAGGGTAAAAATATAATATTGTGGTACCTTTTTGTTACCCCGTTATCTCCTAAAATACTAAAGATAGAAATGAAATTTAAAATCCATTTTTCTCTCCTTTAGAACGCCTCAAATGTGCTTTGATACTTTTTAGAAATTCGAATATATAAAGGGTGAAATTGGGTGCTCTTCTTGGTACTTTTTCCTGTACAACTATTTGTTATGTACTTTGAATGAACATTTTTTAATAGGAACAATTTGTATGCATGTTTCTCTTTCGCTGTACGGATCCACTAAGAAGGAATTTTTAGAAATGCAAATGCTGAGGTCAAAAAAGGGGTATAAACGGGTAAATACGGTAATCTTATATCTCCGGCTCTAACTAAGGTAGACATCAAATTCCAAAGACATCATGATAATATAAAAAAAACAAGAGAACATGTGTTTGGTACTTTTTTGATATTTTTGAAATTCTTAGGGACGGAAAAGGGTAGAAATATAATTTTGGTACTTTTGGTACATAGAAGTGAAATTGGAAATATATTCTTCTCTCCTTCAGAACGCCTCGAATGCGCTTAACGCAAGGAATAAGGCGAAAAGTAGATCGCGAGATCGAAAACAATCGCTAAAACAAAAAAAAAAAAAAAGCGCCAAGAAAATCGCAAGGAAACGCTAAGACTAAAAAATTCAAAAATTTAAAAACACCAAAAGGAAAAAATCGTTAAGACAAAGAAAGAAGCGCTTAAAGGAAAAAAGCACACAAACAAATCACCAAAACTAAAAAAAATCACCAAAACGAAAAAACGCCAAAACAAAAAAAAAAATCTCCCTAAAACTCAAAATATCGTCAAAAACCGAAAAAGTCATAAAAACAAACAAAAAATCGATGAAACGCCTAAACCAACTAAAATCGCCAAAACTAAACATACCGTCTTAAAAAAAAGCGCCAAAAACGGAGGAAAACCTAAAAAAATCGGTTTAGCTAAACAAATCGCAAGAAAGTAGCCAAAAAATAAATCGCTAAAATGTAAAAAAATTACCAAAAGTAAAATAATTCGCTTGCCCAAACGGAATCTTATTGATTCTACTTGATTGTTTGCGTGCAGTAGGCAGCCACGTTTATCTTCCATTACAAAATAAATCGCCAAAAACAGAAAATAAACAACAAAACGAAAAAAATGTGCCAATACTAATAAAATCGCTAAAAGTAATAATATAGCAAAAACAAGAAAAACGCCAACACGAAAAAAATCTCCAAAAAAATAAAAAACTCGCTAAAAAAAAACAAAAAATCGCCACAACGAGAAAACGCCAATACAAAAAAAATCGCAAAAATAAAAACTGGAAAAAAACATAAACGAAAAAAACCAGAAAAAACGAAAAACATCGTCCGAAAAGCCTCTTAAACGAAAAAATTAAAAAAAATCCCCAAAAAAGAAAATCGTTAAAAATGTAAAAACTAAAAAAGCCAAAAATCGAAAAATCGGCATATGGGAAAAAAGCGCCAGAAAGTCATCAAAACTTTAAATATCGTCAAAAACCTAAAACATTGCAAAATTAAATTTAGATTGCATTCTTTTCCCCCAAAGAGTCCCTCAAAAAAAGAGACTTCGGAAATTAAAATTTGGAGGGGATAAAAAGAGTTGCAAACGGGTAAATTCGCTAACGTTAGTTATATCTCCCGATCTACTGCGGTACACGTAATAATCGAAAAATATTGAAATTAGATCGAAAAAAGCGGATGGGATTTGGATACTTATTAAATTGCATTCTTCTCTCCTTAAGTTCTCACCATTTTAAATTTTTAATAAATTAAAAAAAAATTAAATAAAATTTCCAATTTTGCATAACAAAATATATATTTCATCATTGCGGTCTGAGTATATAAAAATATATTGAGTATATAAAAAAATAGTGTTAGAAAAGCTTAAAGGTACTTTTTTTCAAGCTTTTTAATGTTTTTTGTAATGAAATTGCAATACCCCTTCCCAAGTTATGATGAAATCAGTGGAGCAGTCTCCCAAATTTTGGAAAAAAATTTAGAAAAAAAAACCTATCCATAGAATTTTAAGTTTCGGCTGTTTTCGTAGTTAAGGGACCATTCATATCAAAAAATCATTCAACTTAAAGTTATATTACACTATTTTAATAAATGATATTCATTAAATTAAAATTCAGTAAATTTATGAAATAATACATTGATTTAATGCAGGCATACGTTGTTTCAATGAAAATATTCATTAAAGTCCAATGTAAAATCGATTATTGAAAGTATTCGTAGTTATTATTCGTTAACAAAATTAATGAACCAGTTCATTGATTTAATGTACTAGAACGTTAGCCAATTAATGAACATTAATGAACAATTCGTTGAAATAATGAAAATTTTCTTTAAATTTCTGCTTCAGTGCTTCAACTGAAGAGATATAAACAATATATTTTTTGCTGAATTTTTGGTGTCTTATTTATCACTCCCATTAGTTTTTACAAACGTGACTCTTTGCCATTTATCATTCATCCGAATGCCTGCCATGGTGAGATTTTAGATTTTTGTGCATTATAGAATTGTTTTTTGCAAAGCTATAGAAATAATAACACATACTGTACTTACACGAACTTTACGAACAGTCTTTCTACTATCATTGCGTATATTGATTGTAACACAGACATTTTCACCATGTGTATACCAGGATTTATCCAAGCTGGCACGTAGCCCCACACGACCATCTTGCAAAAGGAACGGTTTATCAACAGCTCCCTGGGGCCCACCGCTTAAATTGGTAGTACAAACAC
Organism: Panzeria rudis; assembly: GCA_956483635.1. Lineage (NCBI taxonomy): Eukaryota > Metazoa > Arthropoda > Insecta > Diptera > Tachinidae > Panzeria > Panzeria rudis. Next base: position 87,078,635 of record OY101451.1, on the reverse strand, counting down.
TATCGTACTGATTGATGAAAGCCATTAAAGAAAGGAATATAATAAAAGCAAAGATGTGAATTAGTCTAATTTTTAGTTGACAAAAGTTCATTTATAATAAGTAATTTATTTGTTTTTTAAAGCTGACACATAAAAATAATAATAAACAGAAAACAAGTGCTTTTAATGTTTTCTTTAATTAAAACGTCAAACGATGCGCTGCGTAAGATTATGGAGAGAGTTTTATGAAAATGAAGTGTGTTCAATCAAGGTAGCTTTAATTTGGTAAAACTATTATATTAAAAATTTGTTTTAAGTCTTGATAGTTAGTTCTGTAACATTTTCTGAAGAGCTTAAGAATTAATATTAATCATACGCTTAGCGTAAGAAGAAGGAAATATGTAAATACTAAACGTGCGCAAAAAACATTTGCTTGCTTATTATTTAATTGAAGTGTGATCTATTTTTACTGCTCTTGATTTTATGAGAACACTAAAATTGCTATTGCTCCTTTTATCAAAAGGAGGCAACAACATTTATTTATCTGCCGAACAACGACATTATTTATTGTAGTGTCTAAACAAATTTCACTATTGCATTTCAATCGAAATGAAATAGTGTTTATAGTCAGACAATATGTGTATGTGTGAAAGGAAAAATAAATAAAAGCAATTACGTTTTTAAAATTTTTGCTTTTTAGGGTTCCGTACACCAAAAGTGTAAAGGAACTCTATTGTTTTCGCTACGATCTCCGTTTATCTGTCTGTCTGTATGTGTGTCACAGGCTGTTTTCTCGGGAACCACAAGAGCTACGGACCTGAAATTGTCACAGAATGTGTAAAACTTTTGCCGCTACAACAACAAATAAATGACAGCTAAAAATAAAGGGTGTTCTAAAGCGAGCAACGAAACATGTTTAAATACTAATACATACAGACACTTTAAATGTTCAAAGTTAGTGTTAATTGGTGTAGTCTGTAGAATAGACTACACCAATTAACACTGATATTTAAAACAATAAAAATTAAAGGGTGTTCTATCAGTTAATGTAATTTTACTAAGTAATTTAGACAATATGCTATATCTTGGAAACCGTAAGAGGTACTCTAGAAATTGAAAAAAAAGCTAAAACTTAAAAATTCCAAAAGTAAAAAAAGTTTCAAAACGAAAAATCGCCAAAATGAAAAAAGCTCTTACAGGAAAAAAGCGCCATAATAAAAAAATGGCAAAAAACGCAAAATATTACCAAAACTAAAAATATCGCCAACAAAAATAAAAAACGCCAAAAACTGAAAAAAGTCGCCAAAACGAAAAAAAAACACTCATAAAAAATCGCTAAAACTAAAAATATCACAAAAAAATAACGAAAAAAATGCCAAAAATGAAAGAATCAACAAAGCCAGCGCCAAAAATACAAAAATCACCTAAAACAAAAAAAAATCGCTAAGACGAAAAAAATGTCAAAACAAAAAAAAATCGCTAATAATTACTAAAAAAATCGCAAAAAACCAAAAAAATCCCCAAAATCGAAAAAAGAGCAAAACTGAAAAAAGCACCAAAGCTAAAATAAATCGCTAAAACTAAAAATATCGTGAAAAAGAAAAAAAAACTTTGAAACAAAAAAAAAAAAAAAAATAAACGCCAAAGCCAAAAACACAAACTAAAAAAAAAATTGGTAAAAAAAATGCAGAAAAACCAAAAATAGCAAAAAAAAAAACAAAACGAAAAATTCGCCAGAACGAAAAAATCGCCAGAAAAGTGTCATAACAAAAAAAATCGCGAAAACTAAAAAAATCTCGAAAAACCGAAAAAATCCCTAAGACCGAAAAAAGCGCAAAAACTGAAGAAATCGCCACACTAAAATAAATCGCTAAAACTAAAAATATCGTAAAAAAGTGAAAAAATACGTTTAAAAAACGCCAAAACAAAAAAATCGCCAAAACTACAAAAATCGGCAAAAAAAAAACAAAAAGATATGCAAAAAAACGAAAAAAATCACGAAAATTAAAAAAGCGCCAAAACCTAAAAAATCGCCAAAAACTGAAAAAGTCGTCAAAACGAAAAAAAACACTCACAAAAAAATCGCTAAAACTAAAGATATCACAAAAAAAGGGAAAAATGGCGAAAATGAAAAAATCACCAAAACGAGCGCCAAAACTACAAAAATCGCCTAAAACAAAAAAAAAGATCGCCAAAACGAAAAAAACATTTCAAAACAAAAAAAAAAATCGCTCATACTAAAGAAATCGCAAAAAACCGAAAAAAATCCCCAAAATCGAAAAAAGGGCAAAACTGAAAAAAGCGCCAAAGCTAAAATAAATCGCTAAAACTAAAAATATCGTGAAAAAGAAAAGACTTTGAAACAAAAAAAAAATAAACGCCAAAGCCACAAAAAAACCAAAAAAACAAAAAAAAAATGCAGAAAAACCAAAAATAGCTAAAAAACAAACGAAAAAATCGCCAGAACGAAAAAAAGTGTGTCATAGCCAAAAAATCGCTAAAACTAAAAAAATGGCCACAACTAAAATAAATCGCTTAAACTAAAAATATCGTCAAAAAGTGAAAAAAACGTTAAAAAACGCCAAAACTAAAAAAATCGGGAAAAAATTGCAAAAAACTAAATATCACCAGAAAAAAACGAAAAAAGTCACGAAAATTAAAAAAAGCTCCAAGTCCAAAAAAAGAATTGCGAAAAAAGAATTGCGAAAAATACTTAAAAAATAAAAAAAACTAAAATTAAACAAAAAAAAAAAACAACTTTCAAAATGAAAAAGGTTGCCTGCCCCCTTTTTCAACCGGAAAGGGATATACAAATGTGTATTCGCAGGGAACCCTTCGTCTGCGAGCAAAAGTCGCACTTTATTTATTATTACAATCAGCCCTTCTTATGTTTTTCTGCCAAAAGTCAAAAAAGGCTTAAGCAATATGTGTGTTTGTTTACAGTGCTTATGAAATGATGTACATTATGAAGTGTACAGTATTTTTATTATACACTTGCCGCAACTGTCTATTCAACTGTTTTACAATGATTTTATGTTTGCCTTACACCCAACTACAATTACTACTACAATCAATATTCACGTTTGCAAATAATGCAATACTGTACACTTTTAAATGTCTTCCGCACACGTTTAGTAAATACTTTTTAAGTTTTCTACCATTAGCCATATAAACTTCTTAAGTAATGGAATACGTTTCTATTTGAAAGTTTATTGGGCCGCGAAGAGAAAAAACTGATATTAAGCAAAAAATTTTTTTTATTATATTATTTTGGCAAACCCTACCTCTTGAAATGATTTACTATAATTATTAAATGGATCATTTGGACATTTCTCCACCTCACTTTTGCTGCGACCAAAACGATTACTGAAACGAAATGTCTTGGGCGACAAACGCAACTTGGGAAAAGACTCGCCTCGTTCAGATTTCCGCACCTTAGCGTGCAAAGAAGTTTCGGCACAAGCTGTTTCTGGCAAATGATGATGTTGTTGCTGCTGCAACCGCTGAGCTATAGAATCGGATTGAGTTTCATTTATAGCAGAAGTTGCTGAAATTATATTGCTGCTGATATCAGAGTTAGTTGAGGACATAGCTGTGGCTTGCGGTGGTGGTGGTGGCGGCGGCGAGTTTACAGGATTATTTACTAAAGCGGCAAAGTTTTCGGGACCATTAATGCCATGACTAAAAACATCTGTACGATAAATAACTCTGACACCCATTTTAACAGAAGCACGCCGATGAAATTTCTCATCAGATTTATCAGCTAAAAAGAGAAAATATAAAAAAAATTCATTTGTATATTTCTTAACATTTTTAAATGTTTTTTTGAAAATTTTAAAATTTCTGTTTTTTCTTGGTTCACTTGAAAGTTAATCTTAAAAAATCTGTTTTTATTTGTTTTTTTTTGTGTTCTCCCTTTTAATCATCTTTTTTCTGTTAGTTGAAACTATTTGCATATTTTGTGGTTGATTTTTGATGTTTGTTTGGTTCGCCATACATTTTCCTGGAAAAATCTTTTGATGCCCTTTAACAAGACAGTTGGCAAATGCACACGTGTCGAATACTAACCATTCATTAAAAGGAAAAATACTATTTCTAAGAACTTATGTATAGTAATATTACTGTTATTAAAATTTAAAGCCTTTCTAACTTAAAAGACAAAATTGTTTGTTAAGAGCAATTTTTTTGAAAATAAAATAGTTTTTCCCACAAATTATAATTGAATATGCAATTTCGAAAAGGGCAATTTTGAATGGTTGTGGTTGTAGGTTGGTCCTATAATATTTTTTTAAATCGGTGGGGAAATTTGCTTCCCAGAAATACTGATTATCGTAAATTTCTCAAAATTTTTTTTATATTAATTTTTCTACGAAAATTGGTGGAGAAAATCCTCCTTGCCTCCAGCCGAAATATTGATTATCGCACAACTCCACTATTTATATACAGATTTAAAAATTTTTTTATATGAAGGGGCATGAAAGGCTTGGCTCTTTGTATTGAAGTCGGGTTTTTGCCACAATTATTATATTGTGTTGTATAGTATTATTAATGTTTAAAGTTTTTTTTTCTCCAAACACTTTGAATAAAATAATTAAAATTCTAATAAAAAAATATATTTTGATGAGTCTTGCACTGATAGTTACCAGGGCACTATTTCCCAAAATTACAAGATACAAATCTACAAATAAAGTGGATACATACCTACAAAAAGCTACATTTCTTTTAATCAAATTTTTCCTCACCGATAAGCTTGAATGAATTCAAATGGCAAATGCCGTTTTCTGTTAGAAAAAAAAACCTGATATTTTATGATGCTTTTTAAATGTTTCCAATGGAAACTTATTTATAATTTTCTCTTCTTTTAATAACAATTTTATTTCTCTTCTTATTAAGTCCTTCCTAAAAAAAACACTAAAATGTAATTAAAAAAAGGGAAAATAATAAAGAATTTCCACTAACTATACAGCATTTGCCTCTTGATTTATTCCTCTTACCTCTTGACTTTCAATTGAAATTAAAAACAAATATTTTTCGTATAAAAAAATGTACAACAAACTTTGAGAGTGATAAAACTTAGCCATGCAAAATATAAGATGACTACAGCTTGTCAATATATTCTTTGCAAAATGATAAATTGTCTAAATGATTTATTTAATAAAGAATTATAGAAAAAATAAATTTTTTATAGTTCGTTCATCTTTGTATTTGTTATTTTTTTATATTTTAATTACACTGGCAGAAAAAAGTTTATCTGTACATTTGTCTGTGGGCGTACACTGCCCACTTTTCTTATTTTGAAATTTTATTGTCGTGCGTGTTAAGTTTTATAAGAATAAGTTAGGTAATAATAGATGAAAAAAATATATACTTTATATGGGCGTGGCACTACCCACCTTTTTTATCTTAAAATTGTGCTATCAGAGAAAATCAATGTGTGTATGTTCAGTTGAATAAGACTCGGTTAGTAGATAAAAATATATTTACTTTGAATGGGCGTGACACTGCCCACTTTTGGCAAAGTAGGCACAAACACATTGAAAGTGGAAAATACAAGATTTACCCTATGCCGAGTCACTATAAATATGTGCAAAAGGCTGGGAAATTTAAATTCTGCTAAAATGAATCCCAGATGTAATCTTTCAAAACGCCGGTACACGAACATATTTTTATGGCGTCCTCTACCAGAATAAGTCATTCGATTCTTGTAGTAAAAATAATTGATTTTGTTTAACAGTGTAATTTAAATTAATGAGCTACAGAATGATTTAATAACTTTCAAATAAACCAATAAGTTCAAAACCGAAATAAAATAACGAAATTACTAAATTTTAAATTAAGTTTAGGGATACATTTTAGTTTTCAGGCTTGAATTTATGGCAAAGACTTTCTTCACAAACTGTAAATTTATCTCCTGAAAGTTAAACACAATCTTATAATAAACACACATACACACATTTAAGAATACAAGGAACACATACCAATGAAACAGCGCACATCATAGCTGGTACCAATGGGAGCACCATAGTAACGTTTGGCTGGCACCAATTGTACACTGGGTGGTGCCTGGGCTGTCAGTGTCAAAGTGAAAGGATGAGCTCCCTCGCCTAAACGTTTTAAAAGAGCTTCCTGCAAAAAATTAAAAAATAAAAAAAACACATCTTTTAATATCACAGTGATTAAAGAATATTATTTATATGGCTTCCGATAAAAGGAAATAAATTGTAGATGTTATTTAATAAAATATTGAAAAATTCAATATTTATGTCTAAGCTTACCTGCAAAGGACTTAATGATTCTTTTGTGGGTTCTTCATTTCTGGGCCATATTTGATGTAACGACATGATGGCTTCATTGCAAAATCTTAAGCCCATCACTTCCTCATCCTCGCGGCCATAACTAAATAGATTGTAGCACGAAAAATTAAATAAGAAAAGAGAAAAAAGTACTATTAACAAAGGTTGAAAGAGGGAAAGGTACTCATAATATCAGATATACATATTGCATATTAATCATATTGTTGCTTTTTTCATATTGAAATAGCCAGGTTGAAAGATAAGAAAAAAGTTTGTGCAGTAAAAGGAGTCAAAGAGGAAAAATCAATAACTCAATTTGGTAATGCATGTGTCCCTATAAGTATGTATGTTTGTATGTATGTATGCATGTGTTTTTCTTATTGTATTATGAAAAATGTTGTACGTATGTGTGTATTTATAAGTACTAAATACTAAAAACAGTAACAGGGAATTCGATTAGTCACTGTTTAGTGGAGCGAGAAATAAGACTGTGTGCCTTTCATTGAAATTAAATAGCAAGTTTTTTTTTATCTGTAAGATTATGGGTTCAAATCTAAGAAATTTTAATTACGTTCAACTTCATTACATAAATGGTATTTTTTATGTGATTATTTTCTTCGAACTTCTTTGCTTTTGAGTCCAAATTGATTATTGGGCTAAGGTTTCTAACATTATATTATATGCAATAATAAATTGTATTTTATTAAAAAAAAATACTCACCGAAATGTTAGTGTCAATTGAGCATAGACACGATATCCTTGTATTGCCTTTGGATCCACATATACAATGCCACGCAATATCGAAGGACTGCTGCCAGACAATGTTATTTCACGTGACGGCAAATACAATGTCAAAACACAGTTTGGTGAGGTTTTCTTATAGACACGTTGAGTGCCATACTCATCTTTGTGTGTAGCTCTGTAAAATAATGTTTAAAGAACCATAGAAAATATTATTAAGGTTTTAGAAAGCATTTTTTTGGCTTAAAAAAAAGAAATTTCTAAAAACTTTGATTAGTACTTCAAAACCGGGAAAAAGGTTCCCAAGACTCAAGCTGCTTTCGGAAAGCTAAAATATATAAAAGTATGTATCAAAATAATATGTATTAAAAAACTACTACAGGACTAGTATTTTATATTGACAACTATTTTGTAATGATTTTTCGAATTTAAAATTTTATTGCAGTTTTGTAGTATTTTTTTTTAATTTCTACTCTATTTCATATTCTTCATAAGATTTTTAGTGATTCTAATCATGTTCGAAATTTCGAACTTAATTTCGAAATTCGAAAATCAATGCGAAATGGTTCGATTCATAGAGATATTTTAGAATATTACAAAATTTTGTTACTTAAAAATTTCTGTCGTGATATTTAGGCTTAAATACAAAGTTATTTGAAAGCATTTCTTTTTTCACTAACACTGAAAATTCAAGCTCAAATTCAAAATTCCAAGTTCTATTACGTAGGCATTGATGATGTAGCCTAAATTTACATGCTGTTTTTATTCTCATTTTTGTCATTTGCTGCAGTATTCGATTTTCGAACAAATAATTTTTATAGCTTGAACTTTCGTTTAAACAATTGCGTTTTATTTCTTATTTATAATACCAATCTGAGGTAACTCGTCATGTTCGAAAATTCAAAATTATGTTGCTGGACCGATTTTAACTTTGTTTTCTTTGTTTGAAAGATGGCTTGATCGAGAGTGTTCCTAGCTATGTGTGAAGAAAATCGGTCCAGTCGTGTAGAGCTTCTCACAACTTCTCGCTGTATCCTATTGAATCTGTGTGTCTGAAGCATCGTAGCTTCTAAATGGCTAGATCACATTTACCTTAGTTTCTTTTGTTTGAAAGGTGTCTTTGTCTTAAATCTTCTAACCTATATTTGAAAAAAAGATCGTTCCAGCCGTTTTCAAGTTTTTATCCAATTTCTTTGGGGGTTTTTGATATTTTTAATTTAATATGTTAACTCGAATTTATGTTTCGAAAATAGATCTATTTTTCCTCACCACTTTTAGTATATTTACTATTTAAATTTGAATTTCGAAATTACAAAACTAGTTTTCTTTAAATATTTCTGCTTTATTTCATATTCAGATTAACACTTTCAGCGGTTTTAGCTTTGCTCGAAAATTCGAACTCAATTTCGAATTTCAAAGCTCGATATGAAATTGTTTGGTGTTAAAATTGAATAATTGTTATAAATGTAATAATTTTTTTAATATTTTTTCTAATAAAATTTTCGAGCACGATATAATGAATTAAATAGAGAATTATTTCAAAGCAATTTGTTCTCTTAGTTTAGACATTGAAACTTAATTCTGATTTCTAATTTCCAATATATATACCAAAACTCTCGAGTTTTATTGTTTTTTAAGAATTCTGTTATACAGGCCTGTTCGATCTTCCATGCGGAATTAAGATGTTTGGAATTGTTATAGCATAATTTTTATAAATAGAATTTTGTAGCAATAATGCTTTGACTATTCCAACCCTGCTGTTTTCGTTTTAGTTATTTTTATTACAACTAGATTTTCGAACATAGAAATTATTTAATTTGAACTATATCTCTACACATGTGCTCTTTTTCATATTCCCATGAATATTTTAGGCAATATTCACTATGTTCGAAAACTCGAAATTATTTCGATATAAAAAAATTATATATTTTTTTTATTTTTGAGCTTTGTTACTATATTTGCATTATATTTCATGTTCAGATCAAGAATTTAGACAGCTTCTGCCTTGTACGAAAATTCGAAATTAATTTCGAAATACCAAAAACATTGCTAAATTGTTTTATTTAGAAAAAAATTCAATATATAATACATATATAAATTTTTTTTTATTTTCTCCGTAATAAGATATTCGAACATGATGTATATCATTATCTGTTAAAAACAATACGATTTTAACAAATAGTATATATGTATTTGTGATCGCCCTACTAAGTTTTTCATGTTTGTTCCTCCTTTCATTTAAAGAATATGTTTGTTCCTCCTTTTATTTAAAAAAATGTTTAGCTTTTTGAACACATTTACTAAAATGTTTCTTTATCACTTCAAAATGTCTTTATAAAGCAATTTTCAAAATGTTACGATTCACTTTATTTCAATAATACCTTTCGACAAACTCATTTATTTCACACTTTATCAAATCCAGCATTAATATTTCACTTTGAAAACTGGCACACGAAGAACGTGGCAAATGGGCACTTGGCAAACTCAGATAGTCCTGCTCTTCACTTGAGCTACTACCAACAACGGCCAGGTGACTAAGTTTCGCATGACTATTGCTTGTATTAATACTGTGACTCTTTAAGCAACCGCTGCTGGTGCTGCTAATGCCGCCACTTACAGTTAAATAGCATGTAACATTTGTTAGGGCTGCAGTTGAAGCATGAGGTGTCTGAGGTGAATGTTGTTGTGAGCTATTACTGCTGCCACTATTATGATGATGACGAGGTATATTTAGCATTTCCAAAAAATGTGATAATCTCTTGCCTCTGTGTAGATGGTTTTCAAAAAATGAAAGAGATTTAAATTAATTTATATTGTTTTAGTTTTATTTTGTGGACCAATAGACATATTAGTTTCGGATGACCATGCTTTCTTCTCACATCTCATATTTAGTTGGAGTTTAGTTGTGATTGGTTTGTTAGAAAATTATTTTTATACTTTCACTTAATATTAGTTCACGAGTGTAATAATACTCGTTGTGGGAACTTTAATGGATTTTCACAAAGTTTTCCCCACAGTTTTATAAAATTTCGTTTATTTCATGCTTAAGTTAGAAAAAGTGGCTTTAGTAGTCTTGTATTACAAAGTCACTTATATATTTGAATTATTGTTTATAAAGCAAAAATAAAACTTTTTACAGACATAAAATTGACATTTAATTGTATTCGACACGGGTTTCCTTATCTAGATGCTCTAAATTCCTTTTAGAAATGTAACAAAATAATGATTAGGAAATTGATTATCTATACGAAATAGTTGCCCAATTCATAACTTATTGTATATAATATTGTATATAAACATTTTGTATATAAACATTTGCTTAATAATATGTCTGTATGAACTCCTACAATATATTGTTAAGAATTTAGCTTTTTCTTTTTCAATAAAAATAATTCATTAGAAAAATTAAATTGAACAACCAACCTTAAGCCTGAATAATAAAATATTTTTGGATTAGAATCATATAGTTCGACTGAAATTCATAGCTTGAATTTAAAAATTTTATTGTATAGTTTACTTATATTGCAAATATAATTAAAATTATAGAGTAATTTCGGGTAATATGATATAGGCGGGTAATGTGGTATAGCTGTTTTTCTCTAAAGCTAAGATCATATGAATAACGGTACCAATCTTAATAGCTTAATGGTCTCAGAGAGTTAAGGGTGTTTTTTTACTGTTTTAGATTTTCGCATGTCATGAAAATTGTTAATCGTAAAAAATATATGTATGACTTTTTTTGTGCTCGTTAAAAATTTAGTTTTTTTAATTTCATAGCCAAAGTATTTTATGAGTGAAGAACACGTGCAAAAATATTTCGTATTAAATATATATATTTTTAATTCATTTAATATTTAAATAAACCGCGCGATCGGCTAATGTGGTATAGCTAAGGGCGGCTAAACTGTATCACATTATCCTTTCTAATAAATGAGCATATCAAAAAGAGATGGCATAAGAAGATGGGCAGCGGAATATATAAATATATGGTATATCACATTATCAGAATCTAGTGTACCACATTACCCACCAATGTTTTAAATGACTCCTTTGTGGTATTTTCTCAGAAACTTGGCCTACTCGAACTTCTTTACTTTTCTGAATGTAAACTTTAGGCTTGAACATATTTTTAATTCATTTAATATTTAAATAAACTGCGTGATCGGCTAATGTGGTATAGCTAAGGGCGGCTAAACTGTATCACATTATCCTTTCTAATAAATGAGCATATCAAAAAGAGATGGCATAAGAAGATGGGCAGCGGAATATATAAATGTATGGTATATTAAATTATCAGAATCTAGTGTACCACATTACCCGCCAATCTTTTAAATGACTTATTTATGGGTATTTTCTCGGAAACTTGGCCTACTCGAACTTCTTTACTCTTCTGAATGTAAACTTTAGGCTTGAACATATTTTTAATTCATTTAATATTTAAATAAACTGCGTGATCGGCTAATGTGGTATAGCTAAGGGCGGCTAAACTGTATCACATTATCCTTTCTAATAAATGAGCATGTCAAAACGAGATGGTATAAGAAGATGGGCAGCGGAATATATAAATATATGGTATATCACATTATCAGAATCTAGTGTACCACATTACCCACCAATGTTTTAAAAGACTCCTTTTGGGTATTTTCTCAGAAACTTGGCCTACTCGAACTTCTTTACTTTTCTGAATGTAAACTTTAGGCTTGAACATATTTTTAATTCATTTAATATTTAAATAAACTGCGTGATCGGCTAATGTGGTATAGCAAAGAGCGGCTAAACTGTATCACATTATCCTTTCTAATAAAGGAGCATATCAAAAAGACATGGCATAAGAAGATGGGCAGCAAAATATATAAATGTATGGTATATTAAATTATCAGAATCTAGTGTGCCACATTACCCGCCAATCTTTTAAATGACTTATTTATGGGTATTTTCTCGGAAACTTGGCCTACTCGAACTTCTTTACTCTTCTGAATGTAAACTTTAGGCTTGAACATTAGCTGAGATCTGTTTTAAGCGAATCAAGTTTCTAAAAATTATAGCTAATATACTCTACCTTCAACTAAAGATAAAAATAGCCCAGCGGTAAGATATCCATCATAAAGCGTTTTTGTGTCATAAAGTTGCCTACTCAAAATTTAGAGAACTTTGATAGAATAGTTTTTTTTAGTAATAGTTATCTTAATAATTATTTATTCTGTTTCTCTTGTTATTCTTTATAAATATTCCCATTAGCGAGGGAGTCACTAATACAAAATTTCAAAGTTCACACTTCTTTAGATCTGCAACAATTAGTATATACTTTGTATGGAAGATACCACGCCCACTTTTAAGCCTCGCCAATTCTTATCTGAACATCAAAGCTTCGTAGTATAATTGCCATAGCAAGACTTTCTCTAGTATAGTTTTTAAATTATATTGTACGTTTTGAATTAAAATTAAACTATTTGAATTATTGTTGTAACTTTTTTCTTCACTAATTTGATTCCATCGCATAAACTTTGCACTAAATTTAAGGTAAAAATTTTTATGGTTAAATGCAGGTTTTTTTAGTGCTGGTAAAAATTTTGCACTAATTGAGTGTAGTGCAAATTTTTGCAGTGCAAATTTTTGCGCTTAGTGATAATAAGAAAATTAGTACTACCACAAAATTTGTTTAGTGCTGGTGAAAAAAACCCGCTAGCACTAAAGCAGGTGAAAAATATAGCAAAATTATTTTTTTTTAATTTTATTTAGCGCTAGTACGACGGTCATTTCAATCAAAGTTTAGTGCTTTAATCTCAACTATGTTAAAAATGTATTTATTTTGCATGGTCGTGGGTGGCACTTCATACTTTATTCATCACATGCTAAAATAATCCCTTTTTCTACGTTAATTAACCAAAATTATCAAAGTTACTATAAGTATTGATTTTCATTTATCTAAGTACAGTCGACTCTCGATAATATAAAATTCAAAGGATCAGCGAAAAAATTAAACTAATCAAGAGTTTATATTAACAAGAGTTTAAATTGTCAAAAATTAAATGAAAAAATTCGAAATTAACAAAAATTTGATTAAAATTAAAACATAAAGCAAAAACATGAACACATTTACATGACCAGTTCAAATTATAGGGGTTAGAAAAGCCAAATATCAAATTATAGAACGTAGGCGAGCAAGATAACATTCCAATGTATAAAGCAATTAATATAAACTTAAACCAATTTTATGTTTTATAAAATGCAGCACATTAAAACAATTCAAATTACAGAGCGTAGGACCGAAAAATTCAAATTATAGCGCGTTGGCGATCAATATGATATTTAAATAATTTCCAAATACCGAGGATACTCAAATTGCGTGGATTATTTTTTTAAATTTATTGAATGTTTTTCTAGGGAATGAGTTCAAATTATCGAGCAATTCAAATTAAAGAGATTCAAATTATCAAGAGTTGACTGTACATATTATGTACGTTAGAATGTATATTTTTAGAACCCTTCTCATAATGTGTATTTTAATTTATTCAAGATGGTAACAAAGTTATACACACATAAACATTTTCTAATTTTATCATGCAATTAAAATCTCTATTTTAATTTCTATTGTTTTAGTAATGTTACGAGTATGCACAGTTGGTTTGAAATTACAGACCGCAAATTAATACTACAATTATTTTATCTGCAAACAAATGCTTTAATTATAGTTTTACAGTTTTCTTTTTTTTTATTTCATTTTGGGAATTTTAACAACATTTATATTTAAATAACACAAATTTACATTTCTAGCAATCAATTAAAATAAATTGCGACATTAAATAAAAGTGTTTAAGTGCGAATTTTAAATTATAAAATGTCATAAAATATTATGTGTATTAATTTTCGGCAAAATAAAAATTTCAAAATAACATGGTTTTAACAATAGTACTTTCTATTAATTTTAATTGAGTTCCTTCACTTAATTGTGAATAAAATCAACATTTGTCTATCGATTTTCAGGATTTAGGCCTTAGTTTATTCCCAGTACATCTAGCTCTCAAATTAATGAAAAAAATTTTAATTTTTGGCAGCTTTAAATTTTTTATGATTTTTTTGAAAACAAAAAAAAGAGTAATTTTACAAAAAAAAAAGTTTTACGCCGGTAATTTGTGACTAATATCTACTTGGCAATTTAATACAAAATTTGCATTTTAATTTCATTCCACATCTTCTGGTGGTTTATTTTGTCAAATCGAACGAACAAGCCAAGCCGTTCCCGAGTTAAAGTGATATGTGTTGATATACATAGTAGAAAATTTAGTCATGGCTATTAAAAAAATCTCTACGTAATAGAAAAAATAGCGCACAGTGTTGTAGGACACCGCGTAGGAACGTAGTTCCTTACGTTCTTAACCGATTTGGGAGCAACCACCGGGATAACTGCAGGGCTCACAACTGGAGCAGCATTTTGCACCCCAAAGATAGTAGAATTAGCCGCAGCAGTAAGTTCTTTCAAGAAAGCCTTATACTCAAACGAAATAGTATTCACCTAACGAGCCAGCACTCTATCCACTTCATCAGCTGGCAACAGCTCGGCAACAATCAGGCGCACCAAGGACCAGAAATAAAAGTTGAAGCTGCTGTACCTCCAATAGCACCAGCAGCAAAATTTGCACCAAAAACATGCTCTGTAACAGCAACAGGTGGTCTTATACGCCAATGGCTTATTAATAACATAAAGCAGTAGAAAGATAATAATTTTAACATCCAGATGATAAGAGGAAGACAATTTCAAAAGACGGCAGCACCTAACGGCAGCACGATACTTATCGCCAATAGTTAGCAGAGATACCTTCAGCTATCACTGCCACGAACCATTTAGCCAAGTCACAAACCGTTTAGAAAAGACAAACCAGGGGCCAAATCGTCGCTTTTGATATCGAGCTGATTCGATCGAGTTTTCTTAGTTTGAGATTATAAACATATTGTTCGATATCGAATGTCATAATCTCAAACTAAGAAAACTCAATCGAATCAGCTCGATATCGAATGCGACGATTCAGCCCCAGATATTGGAGATTCCTAAAAAACAAGCCGAAAATCCCAGCAGTTCCCCGGCACTTCCCCCGGAAGATTACTGCAACACTGAAAATCTCAAGAGTCCGCTGCGGCAACACCATTATATTATATTATGTTATGTTCTGTCATGTCAAAAAAGTTCATATCATTTACAAGAGTTGATACAAATAGCAGAGATACCTTCAGCTAGCACCGCCACGAGCATCTTAGCCAAGCCACAAACCATTTAACAAAGACAGAAACCATATTGTAGACTCCAAAAAACTAGGCAAAAAAATCCCCAAAATTCCAGGAGTTCTCCAGCACTTCCCCGGAAAATTACGGCAACACTGAAAATCTAAGAAACCGCAGCGGTAACACCATCATGCTATATTCTTATGACCAGTATTTGTGACCAGTATTGGCGGCTAGTATTTTTTCCATTTTCAAAGATTTTTGTTTTACCCCCCTCCAAACATTGATTTTTGTTATTCAAAGCATTGATGTGCATGGCGCGCCATATCCAGCAAAAACTTGGCTTACTGGTAGGAAAAAAAGTATATGAGGACTTAAGTCGTAACTACTTACAATTTGACTCGATAACTACTACTACAAATGTATTTACATTGTCACAGCAATTAACTAGTTATTATTTGGCTTACTTGAAGCTAGAAAATAAGTAGTCAAATAAACAAATTAAAATTAAAAAAAGAAATGTATACGCAGCAGTATGTTTTATTTATATTTTTTCAATTTAATTTTATTTTTTTTTTGACCCAGCTGGGATACAAACCTGAGCTCGTTCAGATATGAAGACAAGAACTTTACCCACTCAGCTTTTGTTGACTTATAAGTTTAAGAGACAAAAATTAGTTTTCATACACAAACACTTGTTGACTCAAAAAGTGGTTGTCTACTTATTTTATTAATACATATCAACAAATTGTAACTACTTTTCAGATAATGATAAAAATACTTACTAATTTTATTAGAAACTCAGTAGTAGTTCTAATTTAAAGCATAGTAATAAGATAAATAAGTACCACTCATTACTTTGTGATCCATTAATAAAGTACTACCGATTACAAAAATGTCAAAAGTTTTTGCTGGGTAGGAGCTTACATTTCAAAAAACTAAAAACGGATTTGAATTTTGCGTACTAAACTTTCTACAATTCACATACCACCAGCGTTTATCTAAGGTTTATAAATAAGACAGTAAGGGTCCAAATCACAGTCTTTAGTTAACTAACGTGGTGCTTTAATTAACGATTTTTCATTTAAATATCTTTGGTTAAACCAGAATTATTAGTTAACTAAAGGCTGTAAATTTTAGCCTAAATCTTCTATTATTTCCCACATATTTGATCAATTGTCTTACTAAAGCACACACTTGTGACCTTAAAAAAGAATATTTATATATTGATTTTTTACCATTTCTCAAAATTTGTGCAACACTAATCAATAAGAACCATCCCTCCCCCTCTTTTCCTACTTTTTATTTATACGCACGTTGACATGGACTTTGTACTTTTAATACTTTCGTTTTGTGTTAAAAAGAAAAACTTTATTTAAAGCTTTTGAAGGCTAATGTCGTTCGTCTATACTTGAATGTTAAAAATTTATGTCTCTAAAACTGGGCTAAATATTAAAGTCTTTTTATATATTTAAACACATGTGTGCTTTAAACAGAACAAATTTACAAATACTAACCTAAATAACCTTTGAAACCCTGTAGGCCCAATTATTACCGATGACATTTTCATCGAGGATATCTGCATGACAATCAAGGATTTGTTAAGTATACAACAGATTTAGAAATAAGTATGGCGACAAGGTGGTATACGTTGTCGTGTATAAAGAATTTGTTCTGACAAGATGGTGCAAAGACTTATTGCCCATAAGACTAAGAACATATGCATGCAATGTCATGTCTTTACAGTTTTGTTGCTGACAACTAGAGTAACAACTGCATCGAAGTTGTCGTGTCTACGGTTTTATTGCCGACAATAAGAGTAACAACTACATCGAAATTGCTCTCATTTATGTTGATTAAAGAGTTTAAATTGCCTACAAAATGTGTTTTTGTATAAAGGTTTTTGGAGTACCTCGGTAGGCTAGTAGGTAGCGTGGTAGCCTATAGTTGTGAAGGTTGTGGATTCGGTTCAATTATTATATATTTAAATTTTCTTACATATTCATTGACGACAATTTTAGTAGCATATTACCAACGTTGTCACCAACGACTTCTGTTCTCCTTTGCTCGAAAATATCGTCAATAATTGAATGGACTGTCGTAAAATCGTCTTCGGTGACAGATACCTGTTTCGCATATAAGTCGATGATGTCTCGAAGTCTTGTCCTACAAGGAATTGAAACTCTTCTTTCTTTATTTGTGGTATAAACTTAATATACGAGTACACATTAAATTATTATATTTCTTTTTCTTTTCGCAGCTGGTTCGCTTGCCTTTGCTTTGTTGGTTTCTAGTTTCAGTACTTGTAGCATATTTACCGGGGTAAATGTTTTAAGTGGAACAAACATACACTTACTTTTACATACTTTGCAACACACTCTCTCCTCTGTCTCTCTAGTATAATTTATTTACATTGAAAATAAACTACAGACATTCTTTCTATTTATTTTCTTGCCATTCTTCTAAACTAAATTGCCGTAGTTTTTTTTTTTTGTTGTAAAGGTGTTTCATGTTAGCTAACACAACTTCATGAATATATTTATGGTACCCTTTAAAAGATGATAACTATCGTTAAGCGATGAACATAAAATTTTATTTTGTTTAAAAGTGAACGCAAGTAAGCCAGTGAAGGAACGAACGAAAGAATGAACCACTTGTTTCTTGTTTTGATTTTGCAAGTAGTATGACCTTTAAAGAAATGTATTTTATTCTAGTCTGCATTTCAATTAAGCACTAATTACAGATGCGGAACAGAGTGTACATTATATGAAACTCATGTTTCAAAATGGAACACAAGGAAAAAAAACTCAAGGTAAATCATTAAAAGATTTTAACAATTTCGTGAAATTGAGAATTATTAAAATAGTGTTAAGAGAAACTTTTATAAATTTAAAATACATAATAATTATTTACACGCGGTGTGCTTCGCTACACCATTGTTGTACAGTACCCAGCAAAAACTTTTGTGATTTTTGCAATGGGTAGTATTTTATTAATGGGTTACAAAGTAATGAGCGGTACTAATTTATCTTATTACTGTGCTTCAAATTAGAGCTACTACCTACTTCTTAATAAATTTAGAACATATTTTTCTCATTATCTAAAAGTAGTTACAATTTGTTGATGTGTATTAATAAAATATGTAGACAACCACTTTTTAAGGCAACATGTGTTTGTATATGAAAACTAATTTTTGTCGCTTAAACTTACAAGTCAACAATAGCTGAGTGGCTAAAGTTCTTGTCTTCAAGTCTTAACGAGCACAGGTTCGTATCCCAGCTGGGTTAAAAAAAATAAAAAATTAAAAATTTGAAAAAATATAAATAAAATATAATGTGTGTAAATAAAATTTTTTGATTTTAATTTGTTTATTTGACTACTTATTAATTGGCTTCAAGTAAGCCAAATAATAACTAGTTAATTGCTGTAACAATGTAAATACATTTTTAAGGGGTAGCCCTTATTTTTTGGACTTCTCAAACAAAAATAACTAGTTATCGAGTCAAATTGTAAGTAGTTACGACTTTAATCCTCATATAATTTTTTGCATACCAATAAGCAAAGTTTTTGCTGGGTATATAGGAAAACTAACTACACTATACAATACAAATACAAAATAAAGAATAAAAAATTTACATGGTTGTAATATGTAACTGATTTTTGGTAGAGGGCACGTAAAATTACATACGTTTATCGGCTTTTGCAAAGTTTACATCTGGGTTTCATTTTAGGGGGGTGGCAAATTCTTCCTTTCCTTTTTTCCACATAAATATATTGACTCCTCATTGAAAATCTTGTAAGCCTTACGTTTCAGGTATAAGATAAGTTTGACGCTTTTACGTAAAATATTATGCGAAACATTTTTGTTGAACATATTAATCTTCTAACTCTATGTTGTATAGAAAGGATATGGAAATGGAGAGGAACAAAAAAGACCACTTCAGCCACATCATAGCGGTCTAAAATGTTGTACAAAAATATTTACCATACAATTTTATTAGTGGACTGCAAATACGACCAAGCTCCACTCTCAACTTGGACGTTACAAATCGTTCAATACTTAAGATCTGTTTAAGGGTTAATTTCGTCCTTATTCACAATTAGTACTCGGCATAGGAAATCTTGTCAGCCTTGCGATTAAGGCATAAGATGTGCTCAGTACTTTTATAAAAAAAAAAAAACACCACAGGAACATTTTTGTAAAACATTTTAGCCTTCTAACTCTTTGCTGTGTGAGTGTTTTTGTACTGGCATTAAAATAAAAGCTAAAATCTTCCCTTCAGCGTCAATAAAGCGGGCTGGAATTTTTTACAAAAATTTTCCTCGTGAAGTTTAACATAAAATTGTTAAAAACATTTTATACTTTAAACGTAAGATTTAAAAGATTTCTTATGCCGAGTACTAACACTGTGCATAGGTACAAAATTAAACTTTACAAATTTTAAGTTTTGAATAAATTCTGGTGTTCACGTAGAGTCTGCAGTTTAAGTGTCTTTAAAGACCTGAACTAGAATTTTATGGCAAATATTTTTTTGCCGCTGAAAGAAAGTCTTTTGCACCTTTTTATAAGAAATGAACAAAAAGACTTATGCAACGAAGAGTTGGAGAGATAAAAATTAAAAAAAAAGTTTCTTATGGCGTTTTAAATAAAAGTGAGGGCCCTATTTTAAACCTTAAACCTAAGGTTTAAAAAATATCCTCTACCGCGTAGTAGCTGTGAATAAGTACAAAATTAGTCCTTATACACATTAAAAATTTTCAATAATTTCTAACATTCACGTAGAGTCTGCAGCTTTGGTGTCTTTTAACACTATTAGAAGAAATTGATAGCAACTATTTTTGTAGAACATTTCAGTCTGCTATATCGCCGCTGAAGGGAAGTTTTTTTTGTTCCTCGTGCTGTTTTACATAAAATTGCTATCCACATCTTATAACTGAAACGTAAGGCTTAAAAGATTTTCTATGCTTGATACTAATTGTGAATAAACACGAAATTAACCCCTAAACATATTTAAATCTTGAAATGATTTATGGCTCATAAGTTGAGTCTGGAGCTTGGGGTCCTTGAAAGACTTTTAATAAAATTTGATGGCAAATATTTTCCTAGAACATTTTAATCCGCTATATCGCCGGTAAAGGGGAGTTGTTGTCCTTTTTTTTTAAGAAAGACACAAAACCACCCTTACAACGAAGAGCTAGAGGGTTAAAATGTTCCATTTTTCCGCTCGTGCGATGTTGATTTGGTTTCTGAGGACTTTTCATTTTAGCGTTTTTTTTTCGTTTTAGTTTTTTTTTTAAATAAATTTTTTTCTTTTTTTGCGATTTTTGTAGTTTTGGAGATTTTTTTAGTTTTGAAGATTTCTTTAGTTTTGGCGATTTTTTTGTTTTAGTGCTTTATTTCGTTTAAGCGCTTTTTTCGTTTTAGCGATTTTTATTTGTTTTGTCTAAAACGAAATTTTAGCGCTTTTTTCATTTTGATGATTTTTTCGGTTTGGATATCTTTTTAATTTATGGTTCTTTTTAGTTTTGGCGTTTTTTTAATTTGGGAATTTTTTCGTTTTGGCGATTTTTTCGTTTCTTGGTGATTTTCTTAGTTTTAGAGATTTTCTCTTTTGGTGCTTTGTTTCGCTTAAGCGCTTTTTTCCGTTTTGGTGATTTTTGTTTGTTTTGTCTTTTTTTTAATTTTGAGGTTTTTAGTTTCAGTGTTTTTTTTGCGACTTTTTCATTTAAGAGCATCTTTTATTTAAGCGATGTGTTTTGTTTTAGAATTTTTGTTATATAATTTTTGTTTTGGCATTCTTCTCGTTTTGGAATTTTTTTTAGTTTTGGGCATTTTTTTTTTGGTTTGGCGATTTTTTCTTTTTGGCGATTTACTTTTCGGCTTGTTCGTTGCAGTTCTTGAAAGGATACTCTTTGGTTATTAATTATTAGTTTTGTTTGTTTCAATAGTCTAATTATTGCAGTTCATAAGATAGAGCTTAAAATTACATTAACTGAAAGAAACCCCTTTAATTTTTAGTTTTTAATACATTAACTGATGGAAAGCCCTTTAATTTTTAGTTTGTTTGTTTTTTAGCATTCGTTAATGTTGCTTTTAAAATGATGTACTTGCTGCGAAAGTTGCAACAGTTTACCTTTTACGTCTTAAAAGATACAGATAATCTTTAAAATTACATCAACTGATAGAATACCCTTTAATTTCCATTTGGTTTAAATTTCAGTGTTTATTGCTGCAGTCTGTATAATAACACACTAACTTTGAATATGTCTAGTGCTTCATGTGTCATGTGTCTGTTCATTAAGATTTGACCATATTTCGTTGCTCGCCTTAGAGCACCCTTTAATTTTTAACTTGTTTAATTTTTAGTATTTGTTGTTGCAGCGGCCAAAGTTTTTTAACTCAATTGAAAACGAACCATAGTTAGAACCATGTAGTTTTGTTGTTATTGTGCAGTGTTATTTGTAAAACTATGTTACACTGTGCGTATGAGTAACTTTTATAGTCTATATTAATCATACGTTCAATGGGACAATATAAGAGGTGTTTTTTTTAGAGGTATAGAACTTCGAATTGAAATAAAACACAAGAAAATCGTTTTAATGTCCATCAATTTGGCTTTATTGGAAGGATAATTTTATGTCATTAATGTTTAAATATGATTTCGGGCATGTGGCCGCCGCGGCTGGCTCGAATAAAGCCAATTCTACAGGTCCAATTTTCAACCACTTTTTCGAGCATATGGGGCCGTATGTTGGCAATAACGCCACGAATGTTGGCTCCCAAGTCCCCTAACGTTTCTGGTTTGTTGGCGTAGACGAGCGACTTCACATATCCCCAAAGAAAATAATCCAATGGTGTCAAATCACACGATCTTGGTGGCCAATTGACAGGTCCATTCCGCGAAATTATGCGCTCATCGAATGTTTCCTTCAATAAATCGATTGTGACGTGCGCTGTGTGGCATGTAGCGCCGTCTTGTTGGAACCACAACTCATCCACATTCATGCCATCCAATTCGGGAACAAAATAGTCGGTTATCATGGCTCTATACCGGTCTCCATAAACGGTAACTGACTCTCCAGCATTATTTCGGAAGAAGTATGGCCCAATGACTCCACCAGCCCATAGAGCACACCAAACAGTCAGTTTTTGTGGATGTAATGGCGTCTCAAGGGTCTCATGTGGATTCTCTTCACTCCAAATGCGGCAATTTTGCTTGTTGACGTAGCCATTCAACCAAAAATGAGCCTCATCACTGAAAAAAATTTTGCGATGAAAATCAGCATCGAGATCAATCTCATTTTCGGCCCATACACCAAAATCACGACGCATTGCATGGTCTCGCGGCTTTAATTCTTGCACAAGCTGGATCTTGTAAGGTCGCAAGCCGAGATCTTTGCGCAAAATCTTCCATAAAGTTGATGGACAAAGCTCCAATTGCTGTGCACGGTGGCGAATCGATTCATTCGGGTCCTCTTCAACACTTTGCTCTACAGCGGCAATTGTTTCTTCGGTGCGCACTGTTCGATGTCTCTGCGGATGCGTATTATCACATAGAGTAAACGTAGTGCGAAAACGATCCATGGTTAACCGAATTAATTGCTCTGATGGACGATTATGTCGACCATAAAATGGACGGAGCTTGCGGTAAACTTCGCGAACTGAACCATTATTTTCGAAATAAATTTGCACGATTTGCAAGCGTTGTTCTTTTGTCAACCTGTTCATGATGAAATGGCAAACCAAACTAAATATTAATCACTTGACAGCTGACAAAATGGCCGCCAGTTAAAAAAGTGATGCCAACTTAAAGTTCTATACCTCAATAAAAAACACCCATTATATATAAAAAGATTTTTTTATTTTACGCAACATATATCTCTCACTAAAACAAAGGGTCCTACATCTCAGCAATAAAATCTCTGCTACTATTTATTAAGCATTCCTCAACCAAAGAAAAAACCTAAAAAAATTTTGAGAAAGCGACAAAGCCAATATCTGTGTAAAATATTCTGATTTTCCATACATTTTCTAAAAGAATACCTCCCTCCCTCCCTCCATTGTTGGCATATAAAATTTGTTTTTATTACAATTTGATTACTTGTAATTTATTCATGCATACAATTTTATATATTCATTCGCTTGATAATAAAAATAAAAAACACCAAATCCAAAGCCGAAATAAGTTAAGGATTTTTATTCAGGTAGATTTACATTTAATTTACATAAATGTATTCTTATATAAATAATAAAAAAAGTTTGCTATACTTATGTACATAATTACACAGGGTTAAAGAAAGAAAAAATCATTATCTTTCTGTTTAACTTACCTGTCATGTTGGTTGTGTAGCTGTTGCTGTTGGTTTTGCTCACATTTTTGTGACTGTTCTTTTGCTGTTTTCTCTGCTTGTAGTTGAAGATTTTTATCCTCAGTGGCGGTTTCTTTATGCTTTTCTCTTGGCATTTCACATTCTGATTTCCTATCCTTGTCTTTACCTTTGTCAACAATTTTATCCTTATTTTCTGTCATGATTAAAGTTTCCCTTTTTTTTAAAGGAAACGATATATGCGACCCTTTTTTCTGTGTTGTCTTAGCAAAATGTAATTAACTTGGAAAACGTTTATTTTAGGAACTTTTTTTATGAGTGCATAATAGTATTTTTCTTGTTTATAAAAAGAAAAATTTATTTTAATTTTTTTAATTTACTTTTTATTTAATTATTTTTTGAAGATAAATCAAATATTTTGTATGATATCGAAATCCATTGAACTGTAGCTACACGTAGTTAAAAAAACAGAGAAACATACGTTTTTTTCTATAGATAAAAAAAACTAAGCTTTAAAAAAATTTGTTTTTTAAATACCAGCTTTCCGTCGTAACGAAGGGGAAAAGAGCTTCCGCAGAGGCCAATAACATATTGACCGTGTGCTCCACAAGTAGTGCAAATTTGTAATAATTTCTAATACAACACATTTCTGTAGGCAGCATAACATCTTAAGTTTATAAATTGTATTTGGAGATATTAACGATTTAATGTAAAATCTATTGTGTTGGTGCTCTAGAAAGTTACGAAATAAACGGAGATAACTTTTTGGAAATTTGGAGTACTATTTGAAAACGGAATGAACCCAAGTGTAGATTGTAAGAAGATGATAGAGAATGTGGCCTTAACTCGATTTTGACTTAACTCGTCTTATGATTTTATGACAAAACGGCACATATTTTGCTGATTCTAATTTCAAATGCTTTTTGCGTGTCCATTGAAATATTTCATAAAATATTTCATAAAATATTTCATAAAATATTTCATAAAATATTTCATAAAATATTTCATAAAATATTTCATAAAATATTTCATAAAATATTTCATAAAATATTTCATAAAATATTTCATAAAATATTTCATAAAATATTTCATTAAATATTTCATTAAATATTTCATAAAATATTTCATAAAATATTTCATAAAATATTTTATAAAATATTTCATTAAATATTTCATAAAATATTTCATAAAATATTTCATAAAATATTTCATAAAATATTTTATAAAATATTTTATAAAATACTTCATTAAATATTTCATAAAATATTTAATAAAATATTTTATAAAATAAACGTATATATATTAAAATTTACCATGATTTAATAGATTTTAAATAAATGTACATACGTTTCTGTTTGTGTAGGACTGTCCAGTATGTGTAAAAAACGAAGAACCAAAATACAGTTTTTACTCTCTTAATACAAAATGGCGTGTCCGTAATGCATGCTGTTGATTTTCCACATTAAATAGCTATGAATTTTTTCAAAAACGAGATTAAATTTATAACGAATTTAGAATATTTGAATTTGCTTCTGAGTAATTCCATTTAGCCGGGTGTGACCATTTTACACATATTTCTTCTTATAAATAAAGAATATAGCATTTTTTACTTGAAAAAAGGTTGCGACTCGCAAGGCCATTAAGCTTAAAGTCATTGAATAACGATTAGACACTGAAAGAACACGATTCCTGCTCAGAATAGTCGTCAGAAAGCTGCGATGGGTGTGACCTTACAAATCTTAATTTTAAAGAATTACGACTTCAATATAAATTCTGTTAAATTTTTACTATAGCGTACACAATAATTCTAGTATAACTGTCTGTTCAAAGTTTTTTTTTAGCTGTATTACGTATTTACTGTTTAATAAATATCAGTTTTCTTAACAAAAAACTATTTTTAAAATGTGACGGGTGTGACCGACGAGTTTGACCTAATACGAAAATTTAAAAAATTCGAAGAAATAAAACTTGTGATTGATTTCATTAATATAAATAATATAAAAATAAAACATAAGAATATAATAACACATTAAATTATTTGCTATCCGTTGTATTATAGACATCAGAATACTCTAGCCGAGTATTTGTTTAAATTCAATAAAAAGCGAAAAAAAATTATACTTTTCAGAGATAAAGGTTTTTATTAATAATGAGAAAGGGTAGAAAAGAAAATCGGAAATAAATATTAAACATATAAAGAGGGAGAGCAAAATGTTTCGTGGATGATCATTTAAAAGTGCAATTTGAGCTTAAAAAATATTAAATAATGTATATTTTTATTTTTTCTATAGTTGTCATTCTCTAAAAAATATCAATTGAGAGATTTTTATGAAAAATGAGAAAATTATTTTTACCTTGCATAGGGCCGTTTTACGTGGAATCACTCTTCTGTCATTTTACATATCAAATATTTGAAAAATATTAGAAATTATATATATTTTTTTAAATTGTTGTTTTCCGCACTCTTGTGTATTGAGCGTTACAAGTTTTTAGTACCCTTCATTACTCAGTTTAATTATTAAAATTGTATTAACAACAAACACTAAAATAACAGCGTCAGTATATAATTCTAAATATTTAAAACTTTTGTGAACTTTGTTAAATAGTATTACATAGCAAAAGGTTTCATCAGTCAAACTTCGCTTGTATTCAAAAATATGTATTGAGTGTTATCCATATTTTTCTAATATAATTTAAAACTTTTAGTAAATCCTTAGGAGGTTATGTTAAAAAACATCGAAGATTAGACATCCGAATTGTATTTAATTCAAAATAAAGTGTGTGTTATAAAAAAATATTCAATATAAAAATGTATAAAAATGTATTGAGCGTTACGTAAAAATTTTTTTAAATATAATTTATCTATAAATTATAGGACGTTAAAAGAAAGTTAACAGCAGCTGGAGCGCAGAAACGATATAAAGAACATTATCTGTTTACAAATTTCTGCTTTGCTTTGAAGGAATTTTGCTTCTACCGCAGTGTGGGTTTTTATATTTTCGAACAATGTATTGGGTAGGTTGTATTTTGCTACAAAAAAAATTATTTGAAATTGACATAACTTTTGACATTGATGGTCGACTTTATTAAAAAAGGTATTATTTGAAAGAAGTGTCAGCCTACTTTCTGCTCATGTAAAAATATTTGTAAAGAGTTATTTTAAAAGTTAAAAAATTTTATTTTTCCATGTGAACTCTTAGGTGAAGTTCAAACTCCGCGCACCCCCTTTTGTACATACTTGTAGTGACTCAACATTGGAAATCTTGTAAATCTTACATCACAGGTAATAGATGTGATCAGAATTTGTATGTAGGACGCTACGAGGAACATATTCGTGGAACATTTGAACCCTCCAACTCTTCATTGTATGATTATTTCTTGTCTTTCTTTAAAACAAAAAACTTGCCTTCAGCGACGATTGTATATAGACACTTTAAATTTTTAAAGTTAGCGATAATTGGTGTAGTCTGTAGAATAGACGACACCAATTAATACTGATATTTAAAACAATAAAAATTAAAGGGTGTTCTATAAGTTAGTGTAATTTTCACTATGCAATTTAGCCAATTTGCTGTATCTTGGAAACCGTAAGAAGCAAACTCTTGAAATTAAAAAAAAACGCAAAAATTTTAAAACTTCATAATTAAAAAAAAATTTCAAAAAGAAAAATCGCCAAAATGAAATAACTGCTAATAGGAAAAATAGCAACAAAACTAAAAAAATCGCCAAGACGCAAATAATCATCAAAACTAAAAATATCGCAAAAGAACTAGAAAAAACGTCAAAAACCGAAAAAGCTCGTCGAAACGAAAAAAAGCATTAAAAGCTAAAAAAATCGGTAAAACTAAAAATATCAGCAAAAAACGAAAAAAAAATCACCAAAAATGGAAAAAATCACCAAAACGAAAAAAAGCGCCAAAACGAAATAAAAGTGCCATAACTAAAAAAAATTGCCAAAAACCAAAAAAATCGAAAAACGAAACGAAATGAAAGTGCCAAAACTAAAGAAAAATGCCAAAAACCAAATAAAAAACGGAAAAAAAGAAAATCGCCAAAAATAAAAAACATCACAAAAAACCGAAAAATCCCCAACGCCGAAAAAGCTTCAAAACTGAAAAAAGCCAAAACTAAATTAAATCGTTAAAACTAATAATATCGTTAAAAAAGCGAAAAAAGCTAAAACAAAAAAAAACGCCAAAATAAAAAAAATGGCCAAAACTGAAAAATTCGGCAAAAAAACAAAATCGCCAAAAACCGAAAAAATCGCCAAAAAAGGAAAAATAGTATCAAAACAAAAAAAATAAAAATAAAAAATAAATAAATCGCCAAAACTAAAAAAAAAATAAATAAATAAAACCGAAAAAAATCCCCAACGCCGAAAAAGCGCCAAAATTGGAAAATAACGTCCAAACTAAGTTAAATCGTTAAAACTAAAAATATCGTCAAAAAGCGAGAAAAAACAAAAAAAAGCCAAAACCAAAAAGATCTCCAAAACTGAAAAATTCAGCAAAAAACAAAATTGCCAAAAACCGAAAAAATCGCCAAACGGAAAAAGTATCAAAACCAAAAAAAAAACATATCGCCAAAAATAAAAAAATCACAAAAAACTAAAAATAATTTTCGCCAAAAAGCAAAAAAAAAAGTTAAAACAAAAAAAAAATAACGCGAAAACCAAAAAATCTCCAAAACTGAAAAATTCGGCAAAAACCAAAATTGCCAAAAACCGAAAAAATCGCCAAAACGAAAAAAAGTACAAAAACAAAAAAAAAAGTCGCCAAACTAAACAAATTACAAGAAACCGAAAAAAATCCCCAACGCCAAAACCAAAAAAATTTCCAAAAATTAAAAGTTTGGCAAAAAAAAAACAAAATTGCCTAAAACAACAAAAACCGCCAAAACGAAAAAGGTATAAAAAAAAATTACAAAACTAAAAAAATTACCAAAACTAAAAAAATTATAAAAAACCGAAAAAATCCCCAACGCCGGTAAAGCTAAAAATATCGTCAAAAAGTGAAAAAAAATTTAAAACCAGAAAAAAAACACCAAAACAAAAAAAAAATCGCCAAAACAATGACTTAAAAAACTTTTAAAATAAAAAAAAACTGAAATTAAACACAAAAGCAAGACAAAAGAAATTGCCAAAATGAAAGAAAGGCAAAAACGAAAAGAGATATATGTGTGTGTGTGTATTCATATGGGACCCTAGATGTGCGAGCCTAAGTCGCACTTTTCTTAATTTAAAAAAAAATCTCGTATTTTTCTTGTCCTTATATTTCGTCAGCCCAATTAGTGTATTACTCGTACGTGTACGTTGCTTATTGTTTGCTAAATTTTTTGCTGCTATATAAAGGTTTATTGGTCGTTAATTGTTAATTCTTGAAATTTGACAGGTGCTGAAACAAAATTATCACTGTGAAAGACTCGTTAAAAATCTTGGTTTTTCCATAGACAAGCAGCTATTCTTCTATTTGTATAGAACCTTGGTAACAAGTCTTATAAAACGATAAGGAAAAGAAAAAGTTGAAAAAAAGTTTTAAAATTGTTTTCGAGTGTAGAAAAAAAAATCAACAGCGCATTAAATGAAAATTGACTCGCAAACAGTTTTTTTTATTATTAAATTTTTTATATATCATAACCTTGCTGTTTTTTTTCTCTAGTTATGGATTCTAAAAATAAAATTAAAAAAGAAATCTTTTTTTTTGTTAAGGAGGTCTTTTTAAAGGTGCTAAACATCTACATTCTCCTTGAAATGCGCCGGATAATAAATTACTTAAAAAGTTATTAAGAACAATGAAAGGTTTTTTCAAACACTAACTAAATAGAATATTAGTGATAGAAATAAATTCATATGTGTACAAAAGAAATATTTAGTTAATAATTCATTTTGGGCAAACAAAGGAAGCAAGAGCTTTTTATAGGTTGGTAACTAAAATTTATAAATTTCATTTATAGATTTATTACTTTCTTAGCAGGTGTTGTATCCAGCGAATTTCACAATTTTAAAAAGTCTACAGTAAAAACTTAAATAATAGCCTTTCAATTGTTTTTTTTTTTTCTTACAATGTATTATTTTAGTTTTTATAGCAGAATGCTATTATAGTCACTTTTATATTAATCATAGATAGCTGTTGTTGTTATTGTAACAGCTCACTTCTTTCCTATGGGAAAAACTTCCGATTTGCACAGTTGTTACTGGGTTGACAATCTTTGTGATAATAATTTTGGGTTTTTGGTGATTCTTTTTATAGCAATTTCGAAACCTTTCATATTCTCAATTTACCCTATTTTGTGGTTAACTAAACATAAAAAACTCATATGTTTCCTTGTAACATTCGTCTACATGCCTACGCATATACACTAGGGTGAGCCTGAAAATTAAAAGTTAGATTTCTTCAAGTTTAGTGAATATTGATACACAGGAAAAACTAAATTTCATTTTCTGTAAAGGAATTCAATGAAATAGTAAATATTTTGTGTACGAGTAGGAACGGACCTACAAACAAATTTGTAAATATACACAAAAATATCTCAACAATTTCATTTTTTTTTGAGTAAACAAATTGCTTAAATCTATAAAACAATTTGTCTAAAATATGTACAAATTGTAAGTAAAACAATTTACTAAACCAAACAAAGAGATTTATCGGAATTTCTGAAAAATATCAAACAATATTTTTGTCTGTATTTATAAAACAATTAGTCTACAAATACTAACAATTATTTAAGAAAATTGTTTACTTAATCAAACAAAAATATTTACTGGTTGTTTTGTAATATATCAAAAAATTTTTTTGTCTGGGTCATCATCATCATCATCCATTAAGCATTTATGAAATTTCACTTTGCTAAATGTGTTCAAGTCTGAATGTTTATTTAAAGACTCTAAAAGAATGAATGAGAATTAACGCAACGACATTAACGAATTGATTCTCTTAAAAATCGTCAGTAAACATATTTGGTACAGTCGCATTCCTTTTGCTGTCATTGTTGTTGTTGTTACTTGCGTGTATATCGTCATCGGGGTTGTTTTTTACGATACATTTTTTCTTGTTGTTTTTGGTGTTTGCGTCCTAAATAAGAGTCAAACAAACAATTCATAGATTATGTACAGGACATTTACTGAAAATTAAATTTATTTTTAGACAAACTTTTGCTAGAAAATTTTTTGGTGATAATTTTTTCTATATACAAAAAATGATCCCACCACATTTTCAGGTCGATCGGTTGATCGAGCTGGGAGGACGAAGGAAGCATTGATATAAAAAAAATTATTTTGTGTAAATTTTACATATATTTTTCTAACTGTGATATTCAGAGAAAAGTTGTTAAGGTGTAGGATTTTGTAAGTTTCACGAACAATATTTTCTTACTACTAAATTTTTTTGTGAAATTAATAGGCAGATTTTGTAAAAAAAAATCGCTTCTAAACGTTTCAAATTTGTATGAAAAATAGCGCAAATAGAGGAAAAAAATTTTTTTCCATACAACGTTCAAAATAGAAAAAGCGTTTGTATTTACAAAATCTGGTCTTAATATCTTTGAAGTTATGAGGAAAGAAACTTAAATTTGATGTTTTTTTTATAAATTTGAGCGGGCTGGCGCATACTTGGTAAAAGGCCAATCTAGCGGCGGAAAAATTATATCTTCCAAACGAAGAGTCTCATCTACAAAAAATGTATGGATGAATTTTAGAGCAGGATGTAGGCTAGAAGGTGTGTTAAAATTTAGGTAGCTATTTTTAACACAGTGGGCGCTATATGATGTTATATAAGACCAATTTTACCAATACAATTCTTTAGTCGTCGGAAAGTTTATATCTTCCAAACCAATAGTCTGATCCGCAAAAAACGTATGCCTGGAAAGGCTGTAGGCTATAAGGTCTATAAATTAATTAGTTATTTTTAACACAGTGGGCGCTATATGTTGCTATATACGACCAATTTTAAACATTCAAAATGCATTAAAAAATTCAAAGTGCATTAAAATTTATCTTAAAATTGAAAACGACGATTGGTATTTTAATTTAATAACAAGTGGTTTCGGAAGCCAATTACAACAAAATCATATAGATGTACAAACAAGTAGAAAAATTTAAAAAGTTGTATATTTAAAAAACTGATATAAAAGTACCAATATTACTCTATAATATCTATATAAAGATTCCACAAAATGTTCAGGTACTCTCGGGTATACTTTCTAGTATCTCCACAAAGATTTTTTTTGCTGTATTTACCCTTATAAACCTTAACTGAAATAGCAAATATATAAATTAAAGCGGTTTAAAATAGCTGATGTAACAACAGTTCATCAAAAAAAGTTACTTTGTCCGAAAAAGTCCATCATTAGGGATTCAATACGCCAACAAATTCGATATAAAAATCAATAAAGAATTACAATCCATTTTTTTCTCAATTTTTAAAAGGCCATATTTGCGGAATCAAGTAACATACTGATAAATAAACTTTATTATTAAACAAACTCATTTGTCCGCTTTGATGCTGCGCTTACATTTTTTTAAAATTCGAGATTTTTTGTTATATTTCTGCCGCTAGATTGTCCTTTTTTCCCTCTATGTGGCGTGGCGGCACGTCTTATTTCCAACAGATCAATCTGAAAATTTGCAAGGATTTGAGTAAAATAAATTGACAAAAAAAAAATAATAATAAAAAGTTAAGGGTGGCCCTAATGTGCACAAGACCAAGAAGCTACTATAAAAACATGGATGCTCTAAAAAAGGCAATATGTTGACAAAGCCTAATGTCCACAGTAGGATCATGTATTTGCTTTAGCTAACAAAAATATTAACTGAATATATGGGGTTAATTTTGATTACACTGCACAACAAAATTAATTTTTTTTTCAAAATAACAAATTCCGAACGAATGATTCTGGTAGAAGATAAAAAAATATACACGTGTATCGGCATTTTCAAAGTTTACTTCTGGGATTCATTTTAGAGGGAGTTAAATTGTTTTTGTGTTGCACAGTGCTAATTGTTATTGTGAGATAAATAGGAATTTTATTTTACTAAATGTTGTATGAGGGCACAAATTGATTTTTCACTTCACTTCATTTTATTTTAGTTGGCTTTGATATTGTGAACTCTCTTGGGGCTTCTATCAGTGATGTGTATCGATTATGATATGAACACAAAGGCACCGGCTTTTTTACATATTTATGTATGTATACATATATGTATGTATATGTACATATACATTTACTTATACGCACAAATGTAAGCATTATTTTCAGTAACTGAAAGTGAAATTTTATTTCCTTTTTTTTCAAACAAGTCCATTTTTACTTTAAGAAAGCAATAAAATATTTTGCACGTGCTTGCGGAGTATCTG
This sequence comes from Panzeria rudis, assembly GCA_956483635.1. Taxonomy (NCBI): domain Eukaryota; kingdom Metazoa; phylum Arthropoda; class Insecta; order Diptera; family Tachinidae; genus Panzeria; species Panzeria rudis. The sequence continues at coordinate 87,045,727 of OY101451.1, read as the reverse complement.
TTATTTTCAGGCTTTTTGAAGTAGAGCAATGAAATTATTTTAGGTTCTTGTGTTATATAATGCGCTTTTTTCTTTTTTTAAATTTTTTTTTAGCTACATATAGAGTATATTGCCCTGAAAAAATTTTAAACAGAACAATGGGCCTAATATCTGTTGTAGTTCTTTTTACATGATATGTTTGTTTATACACAGTCAACTCTTGATAATTTGAAACTCAATGGAGCAGGAGAAAGTGCATTGTGTTCTCTGAAAAAATATTGAATTCGTTAAAAGAAATGTATTGAGCGTTACTTTAACTATATTTCATGAAATGGAATTTATCTATAAATTTTAGGACGGCAAAAAAAGTTAACAGCAACGAAAGGGTAGAAATGATATAGATAGAAAACAATATCCGTTTAGAAATTTCTGATTTGCTTTGAAAAAAGGTTGCTTCTACCGCACTATGGGTTCATGTATTTTCGGTAAATCTATTAGTAGGGTCGTATTTTGCTACGAATAATTATTTGAAATTGACACAACTTTTAACATTGTTGGTCGATTTTATTAAAGTTAGTCTTATTTCAAAGAACAGTTAGCCTACTCTTGGCTCATCTATAAATGTTTCGAAGAATAATTTTAAAAGATACATATTTTTCGATATGAACCCAAATCAAAATTGGAAAAGTGGTCATAACTTTTAATTTCGTCCTGCGCTTATTATAATTTTTTGGTTTTAGAGAGTAAATATATAGTGCTTTCAAGCCCTATACTCATTTTTTTGGTGTATTTTTTCCCCCAAAAATTATTCCCAGAACAAACGCGAAAGCAAGTTTAACGCTCAATACAAACAAATGCTTAAAAATCGAAAAATATAATTTTATCCAAAGTTATTTAATTAGTTTGGATGTTAAAATAGTTGAACATGCTAAGAAAAGACAGTTAGTGAAGTTCCGAAAATTTAGAAAAAGTTCATTAATAGGTGCGACTCGCCTCGAGATGGTGACAGTCTGTTAACTGAACTTACTAAAATTTTTAGGATTTTCGCTACAGTGTTGTTGCTGCTGTAGCTGGTTGTATAGGTAAAGGGCTCTGATGAGTAGACTGTCGTAGTCACGAAACACCTATCAGTTCTACCTTCCATACATGAAAATTTTTCTTTGAATGTTCAATATTTACATGCTGTAGAATTTCTTTCTTCTCATATTTCATTTAGTTACATTGGTGAAAAAAACACAAAATGTACGTTTAGAACGAGAATCACCCATATATTTATTATTCTATATCTACTAATCATATGCAACGAGCCATTTGAATTTCAATTCACAGTAATTCATAACACTAAAATCACACACACTATTGTATTGCTAAATTTTAAAACAAAGCAAATCAAAACAAATGAAAGCAACAAACAGTTTTAAGAGAATCAAATCATGTCTTGTTTCGTGAAAATAAAGTCATTACATGAATTGTTTCTCTCAAATGAAAAGAGCACACCTACAAAAACCAAGAAGTATTTATAAATCATCAAAATGACTTGAAACAAATAATTCACAATTGTCATTTGTCTAGATTGTATGGAAGCCAAAACAAATGATGTTTTAAGATTAATGTGAAGAAAATATATATAAAAATAATCTTAAGAAGCGGCGTTTCATAGCAGACATATGTATTTTTTACAAAAATTAATACTTTTTTAAATATTGCCTGGAAGATACTTAGGGTGATAATTCGCAAGAATTTAGCTGAGACACCTGGTGTTTAGCCGAGACACCTCCACTAAGCAATGACACCCTCCTTAGACATAAAACCGGTCTAAGAATTTTCCAAAACTGGGAGAAAAATCTCCCCGAAATCTCAGAAGTTCGCCGGATTCCCAAAAACTGGGAAAAATCTCCCTAAAATCTCAGAAGTTCCCCGGACTCCTAAACACGTTTACAAAAACTCAAGAAATCCCAAAAGTTCTATGGATTTTTAAAAACTTTTACAAAAATCCCCAAAATCCCAGAAGTTCTTCGGATTCCCTAAAACTTTTACAAAAGTCTTAAAAATCTCAGAAGTTTCTCGGATTCCCAAACATTTTTACAAAAATTCTCAAAATCCCGGAAGTCCCCGGACTCCCAAAAAAATTTTACAAACATCTCCTTTAAACACTGAAAGCCGCGAAAATACCAAAGCGGAAGCGCTCAGTAAAGGTGTCTACGAAATTTCAGATGAATTGGTGAACAGGAAGGGTGTAAATTTTCAAGGATGTAAATCTTAGAAGTTCCCCGGATTCCCAAAAGCTTTTACAAAAATCCCCAAAGTCCCAAAAGTTCCCCGGACTCCCAAAAACTTCTACAAAAATCTTCCCACTGAAAAACGCGAAAATACCAAAACCGCAACACTCAGTAAAGGTGTTTACCAAATTTCAGATAAATTGACGGCAACATTCAGTAAAGGTGTCTACCAAATTTTAGATAAATTGGTCAACAGGAAGGGTGTAAACTTGCAATTACTAGATTTATCCCATACATAGTACATAAATGAGGGGTTTAAAAGCAAAGGGATACAAGTGCAAAAAGAAATTCTCAGTAATAGAGTGATAGATATTAGTATTATGAGTTGATTTGTGCATATAACTCAATTTCCCCAGTTTTGGTACTTGTACCCCGTTTTTGCTTTTAACACCCTTAAATATGTACAAATCCACATACAAACATACATAAAAACAAAAAAGGAAAAATGACACTAAACACACATGTGTGACACGCAATTTAAAACATGTCTTACAAGCTAAAATTATTTACTGCCTTTTCTTGTTCATTATGCTACACACATTTGACTTATTACCAGGGCTCGGATTTTCATGCATTTAAAAATTGATTTTAAGCGCTTAACAAATGCAGCTAAAAATTAAAAATATGCGCAAAAATATCCATTTACCTACGAAGAAAGTACCAAAGCTAAAATAATATGAATATATATTTTTTTAATTTTTTATTATTATGTATTAGAGAAAAAACATAAAACACTATTATTTAATGCAACCGAACTTAAGTTGCGTTGCCAGTCGGCAACTAAAAATAAATGGTTGCCAGAATGGCTCTAAATAGCAAGTGAAATTTATTGCTCTTAGTTGCCAGTTGCCACCAGTAGTATCGTTTTCAGCAACTGGCAACCCAACTGAAGCTCAATTGCAATCCATAGCCGGCCTATTAAATTTTTTTTTAAGTTACGAAATGTGCACTAAAAAAATTATCTTACTCTAAAAATATGCATTTATTGGCCAAAAATATGCTGAAATATGCAACTACAAATCAAATCGTTATCTCTCACCACAAAAAACATGCATTTGCATGAAAGTCTGAGCCCTACTTATTACTTACAAGCCTATGATTTGTAAATCATTCCTGTTCTTGTATGTAAATTTCAAGTCATATCAACGCACGATTTGGAAAAACATAGTGTGATATAAAAGGCGTTTTAAATGGCAATTTGCAGATGTTTAATATGTACTAGATTAAGATTATGCTTGTGCACCTGAAAAAGAAAAATAGGAATTGTAGAATTTAAATCACTCTCCAGTGTGCACTCTTGTCTTGGTTATGCACAGCGAAATTAATAATAAATCATTGCATACAAATTTTCGTATGTTTATTCCATATTTGTTTGCTACTAGACAATTTTTACATACTTGTAAGGTACACATACATTCATAAATATAATGCCCAAATGACAAAAAAAAAACTGGGAAAGGTCATAATAAAACATTTTAAACTATTTTGAGAAAATAACAGCTCACATTTTACATAAATCAGGCTTTCTGAAAGCTTACAGTATAGACAGTAATCTTTTTATAATATAAAAAAGCGATTTGAAAATTTTAAAGTTATTTTAAATATAAATAAATTTCTCCGATTTGTAAATCGATTCGAAAAGAAAATAATTCGAATTAGTTAGTATCTTATTTATATTGCAGTACAAAGGTTTTCTTATCCGTATTACACAGAGTAACTCCTCGTCGGTATTGTTAAATTCGATTATTTATTATTTTTTCTTGATGTCTCAATTAAAGGTTTTTATAAAATATTTAAAACTTTCAAAAATTTTTTTATTTATATATAGTTTTTTAATTGTTGAAACAAATAAATTTTGTTGTATGTTTAAAACATAGCTTTTATTTTTAATTGGTTGTCTTTACCACTTTTATTTTTTTTCAACTTTAATTTTTCTTAAGTTCTTTTTTTCAACTCTTATTGCAACCAAATTTTTTTTCTTTCTAAAAATTTTATATATTTAACTGACTTAAAAAAGGGAAGGAAGGTTATAAGCTCGTTTGTACTTTTAATGTTTGTTCCCTCAGTACTCAGACATTTATATACAGTTTTTATTTTTTTCTTTCAAAGGTCAAACCTTCAGTTTAGTTCCACAAATTATATATTTTAAATTAGGATTTCATAACCGTTCATCTGCTCGTCTATCTGCATTTGATTAGCTTTTTTCCCCAGAATAACTGTTTGAAGTAATTTGAGAAATTTTAGTTTTTCTTTATTAAATAATTTTTAGTTTTTGGCAATTAAAATCATTTGCTTTAACTTTTCATACTTTTTATGTTACATTTATATAATATAAGTATCTTGGAAAATTTGGCTTTCGTGCATAACTTTTTCTTATTCTTTTAATATAATATATAATTGTACATTTATTTATTCACTTTTCACTTTTTGAACTTTATGTTGGTTGTTATTTTTTAAGATCCACTTTCAAACCGACGGAAGTTAAACTGCTACTAAAGTTTCCTTCTTTCGAACACTTTATATTTATACATCAATAGTTAAGAGAGTTTTAAAGCGCAATGAACAGATGTAGTTGTTGCAGCATACATCATTTGTAGTTGTTTCTACAATGTCCTTTAATATGAACAAACACAAATACATTGATTTATTCCCTGTTACACCGTTGTTTCAAACAGCTGTTTTTGGATAAAATTATTAAAAGCAAGAGCGTAACAATATTCTTAAATAGAGAGAACGTAATTGTTCTCTTTGGAGCATTTATTAGATTTATAACAGTTAAAGTTATATTAAGGTAATAACAACATTTCTTTGTTATTGTAACTTAAAGCTCTATCAGTATAGGTAAACTTATCAGAAACATATTTTCCTTATGCACATACCTACCTACATAAGAGTTTTATGCTCACATATATACGCACAAGTACGTACGTATAATTACACGAAAAATGACATACATAAACCCAATATATTCCTGTCCAATAGTCAAAAGTTTTAATTAGTCTCTCTGACATATTAAGGAATTTGTAATTGCAGTTCATGGAATTTTAAAATTCCTGTCATTTGAATGTTTGAACAACATTCTTAGGAAATACATTAGTTATATGTATTGCTTTTTAAGGACCTGTGTCAATTCTAAGAATAATTGGTATTCAAAGAGAAGGAAATCAATTAGAAATAGGGTCAGAATAAATTTAGAAAAACTAAAAATTAATTGTTGCCTAACGTTTCAAACCGTCTGTGTTATGCTATATTGAGGCATGACATTTGAAGAACATTTATAGCAATGCGTATGATTGATATGAATTCAATAATTAATAAATCATACGTACACAGTGTAAAAGTTAACAAAAATGGAAATATGAATATAAATCTGCAGTTCTAAATAATTAACAAAGAAACATAAAGGTCTTCTTTAAGGCAAATTAAAATGAATTTGAAATGTATGCTAAAAATAATTGTATGGAAATTTTGGTTTAAAATACATTTTAAACCTATATTATTGTTTTAATAAGTAAGGCAGTAAATGTTTTATATTAAAAAAAAACCAAAATAAACCAACGGCAATATTGGAATTTGCTATGATAAACATCAGATTATCATCAATTTAGTGGTGAATCAATTCTCGAATACAGTTTTCGAAAGATTTTATGTAAATGGATTAGATTCAAAGCAGATTAATAATTTTGTCTCATCAGGTTTTAGTACAATTTCTCCAATGGTATTGAATAAAAATTATTAAAACATTTGCTGTAGGCAATATACTTGCTTGGCAATAAGTACATCATCTTTAGTCCCATTCTGCATTTAATCCCGAGCTTCGTAACGAGCAAGCTGGTTTTCGACCTCAGAAATCCTGCATAGACCACGTATACAGTCGCCGGATCATAATGGAACATTCCGTTGAGTGGAGATCTCCTTTATATCTAGTTTTCATAGATTTCGAGAAGGCTATTGATACCCTATCACATTCTGCTATTTGGAACTATACGCAAGGGCGTTCCGAGTAAGGGCACACCGAGTAAGATAACATCGTTGATTCAAGCAGTCTATGATAATGTAAACTGCAGAGTAATGCATGAAGGTTGCGAAAGCGACAGATTCGTTGTAAGTAATGGCGTAAGGCAAGGTTGCATTCTATCACCTCTGCTTTTTAATATAGTCCTAGATAATATTATGAACAGAGCAACCAAAGAGAATAGAGGAATTCTGTGGGGTTTTAATAGAAGATTGGAGGACTTAGATTACGCTTATGACATCTGTCTACTTTCACACAACTACAAAGACATGACGGCTAAAATCGTAGCTGTACAGAAAGAAGCAGGGAAATGTGGTATGAAGATAAATATCGCAAAGACGAAGGTAATGCGTATTAACTCCTCCAATAATTCAACATTCTTCATAAATGTTGAAGGACTAGAAGATGTCCCCAAATTTTGCTACTTGGGAGCAAAGTAACTTCAACCGGCGGCTCTAATGAAGATGTACACAATCGCATCAACTCCGGTAAACGGTCACTCGCCTGTTAAATCCCATCTGGCGTTCTCATCACATATCAAGAAGAACTAAGATGAACATTTTCATTTTCATAGCAAATGAAAGACTATGAATGGAAACAAATCAAACCTCCATAAATAAACATATTCTCAAAAGAAAGTGGCGTTGGATTGGGAAGGCCTTGCGCAGACCACTAAACGATACAACTAGAAATGCTATAGAATTGAGTCCCCAAGGTAGTCGGAGAAGGGGTAGACCGTCACACACAGGATAACACCAATTTGAAAGAGAAATCGCCAACGACAACAAAACCTGGAATGAAATTAAGGAACTAGCGACGGACAGATCTGAATGGAAGAGATATGTTGCGGCCCTATGTTCCTAAGAAGAATGACGGGAATTTATTATTATTATTATTATTATTATTATTATTTTTCTTTTTATAAAATGACATCTGACTCTCACTTCATAAAAATTTTTTAATCTCCGTTTTAAAAAATAGAGAACAAAAAAATATAATAACCTCAAATAAAAGTAAGTATATCAGCTGCATTTATCATTCCCACAAAATAGAATTGCTTTGTTTTTTATTTTAAAAGTATGTCTACAAGTTTTTTGTCATTCGTGACTTTTCTTTATACATAATATTAAATATTATTATAATCAAATAAATCAAGAAAACGATGAGTAATAATTGCAATCCAATAAAACGTTATTAAAAACATATAAAATTTAAGTTTTTATAGAAAAATTTGTAGCATGAGTTTAATCAAGTTGTTAAGAGTTCGTCATTCGTTACTTGAATATTTAATCCAAAAATTCACTCGAGTGCTAAATAAAAGTAAAAAGTTTTCGAAAAGAAAATGTTGTGTTCTTACCGTAAAAATTTGAGTCGTAAATAATTCTATTATTTTGGAATATTTGCTTAAAATTTCATTGTGTAAAAAAAGAAACATATAAACATTATTGTAATTCGTGACTTGTCTATTGGCATGGATTTTGTTGTGGTAGTTTGTAATATCTTATTTCGGTATTTTTTTATTGTTTTGAATTTCCAAGCAGAAGAAATCCATATTAAGCAGAACAGAAATCCAAAAACTTTATACAGAAAAATTAAAACAATTAAGTTATGTGTTTTTTGGTCGAAGTGTGTAAGTTTATATACAAAAAAATTTCATTAATTTGGCTTGAGTTCGGTTTTTAATTTAATTTTTCAATTAAATTATATAATTTTATTTAGAGATAAAAGTGAAGCATATAGATAAAGAAAATGTTGACTGCACGGAGGGTTGAACTGACATGTATCGATAGCTTCCGCTAATCTTTTCAGAGTTCTTTTCCGCATAGACCACTCGACCAAAGTTTGCAGCCAAGAGTTGAATATCATCTACTTTTAATCAATTCATACTGTTACCCTTAGAGCTGTATTTCATTTCATAGTTATTGATATTCCTTTTTTTAGGGCTCCGTACACAAAAAGTGTAAGGGAACCCTATTGTTTTCGCTACGCTGTCTGTCTGTCTATATGTCTGTACGTCTGTCACAGGCTGTTTTCTCGGGAACCATAAGAGCTACGGACCTGAAATTTTCCCAGATTTTGTAAAACGTTGGCCGCTACAACAACAAATGTATTCCTGTTAAAAATTAAAGGGTGTTCTAAAGCGAGCAACGGGAAATGTTGAAATACTAATGTAGTATACAGACACTTATACTCGTATATAGACACTTTAAATTTTTAAAGTTCGTGTTAATTGGTGTAGTCTGTAGAATAGACTACACCAATTAACACCGATATTTAAAACAATAAAAATTAAAGGGTGTTCTATCAGTTAATGTAATTTTGACTATGTAATTTAGAAAGTTTGCTGAGTCTGCGAAACCGTAAGGGGTAAAATCTTGATATTAAAAAAAACGCTAAAGCTAAAAAATTCTAAAATTAAAAAAAGTGTGAAAACGAAATATCGTCAAAAAGAAAAAAGTGCTTAAAGAAAAAGAAGCACTAAAAGAAGCATTAAAACTAAAAAGAGCGCAAAAGAAAACTAAAAAAACGCAAAAAAAGAAAAAACGAAAAAAGTCGTCAAAACGAAAAAAAAGCACTAAAACAAAAACGCTAAAACTAAAAATATCATCAAAAACGAAAAAATCGACAATAATTAAAAAAAATCACCAAAACGAAAATAAAAGCGCCAAAACTAGACTAAACCGCCAAAAACCGAAAAAAACTCCTGAACGAAAAAAGTGCCAAAACCAAAAAAAAAAGTCGTTAAAACTAAAAAATCACAAAAAACAGGAAAAAATCCCCAAAACCGAAAAAAGCTCCAAAACTGAAAAAAGTGCCGAAACTAAAATATATCGCTCAAACTAAAAATATGGTCAAAAAGCGAAAAAAACGTTAAAAAACGCCAAAACCAAAAAAATCGCCAAAGCTAAAAATATCGGCAAAAATTTCCAAAAAACGAAAAATCGCAAAAACAACGAAAAAATCACGAAAATGAAATAAAAGCGGCGAAACCAAAAAAGTCGAAAAAACAACGGAAAATAACTTAAACAATAAAAAAAACATAAATTAAACAAAAAGCACAACGAAAAAACTGCCAAAATGAAAATAAGGAGCAAAAACGGGAAATGATATACATATGTGTATTCTTACGGAAGAATTCTTCGTGTGGGAGGCAAAGTCGCACTTTGCTTAATTATTTTTTGTCTTCTGTTAAGCTTCTTGTTATCTCTCTATTCTAGTATGAATTATCATAAAACTAAAACTAGATGAAAAAAGGTATGCAGAATGTAAGAAAAAAATAATTTGGTAAAGTGCAACTTTAGCTCGCAAACGAAGGGTTCCGTACACATATATTTTTTTCGTTTTTGCCATTGTTTTTGTTTCGGCCATTTTTTCGTTTAATTTTATTTTTGGCGCATTTTTAATTTTGGTGATTTTTTTAGTTTTGGCGATTTTTTCGGTTTTTGGAATTTTTTTCAGTTTCGCTTTTTTCACTTTTTTTCGTTTTGGCTCTTTTTTTTCCTTTTTCTTTTATTTCCATTTTGGCGATTTTTCAGTTTTTTGACGATATTTTTAATTTGAGCGATTTTTATAAGTTTTGATGCTTTCTTTTCGTTTTGATGATTTAAACCGAAAAGGTTTTTAGCGTTTTGTTTTAGTTTTTTGGCGATCATTTTTGTTTTATTAATTTTTTTAGTTATAGCAATATTTTTTATTATTTTTGGTGCTTATTTTTCCTTTAAGTATTTTTTTTCATTTTGGCGATTTTTTGCTATGAAATTTTTTTAGTTTTGGAATTTTTTAGTTTTAGCGTTTTTTTTTAATTTCAAATCTGCCTCTTACGGTTTGGTTTCCAAGATACTATTTCTTGTCTAAAGTACATAGCCAAAATTACATTAATTGATAAAACACCCTTTAATTTTTATTGTTTTAAATATCAGTGTTAATTGGTGTAGTCTATTCTATAGACTACACCAATTAACACTAGCTTTGAAAATTTAAAGTGTCTGTATATTACATTAGTATTTCAACATGTTGCATTGCTCGCTTTAGAACACCCGTTAATATTTAGCTGTCAAATTTTTGTTGTACCGGCCAAAGTCTTACATATTCTGTGAAAATTTCAGGTCCATAGACAGAAATACAGACGGACAGATGGACAGTGTAGCGAAAACAATAGGTGTCCTCTACACTTTAGTCTCTTTAAATACATATTTTCTAAACAAAAAACTTTAGTGTGAAAATGATTATTTACCCAACAATCACATACACTTTATTTATAAAAAGCAAAACAAAGTAAATTTGTAAGTAATTATATAAACAAATAATCCAAGAAAGTTTAGCAAAGTTCTTATCAAACTAAATAATATTTATCCGTATAAAAATGAAGCACGTGCAAAAAGCATTTAAGTCTTGATTCAGTTTACTGTTGAAGTTGATGAAGGTTAACAAAACAATAATATATTTTACAACAACTTAAACTGATATCATGTGATAAATGAACCTTTCTTAGGAAATTATTAAATGAAATGAATGTTAATAAAGAATCCCCTATAAACAGGAGTACAAATTTTCAGGAATTTAATTATAAAGTTAGAAAGGATTTGTATAACGAATTAAACATACTTAGGCAAAAAACTTACTTCTAAACCATTCAAGAGAAGTGAAAAGATTACAAAATTTCACAGATCCTGGGAGAAAACTTTTTAAGTACAGGAACGCAATAACATTAAAAAATATTGTTTAATATAACTGGACTATAAAAAAATATGATTAGACTTGACTAGTCTAGGTCTATAACTAGATCTTGAAGGAATTGCGGTTTATCAGGACTTGGCAAATATATACAACTATGGTATGCATATAATAAAATTATTTATTCAAAGTGCTTAGGCTCTAAAATGAACAAAGAGGTTTGGAAGTCTCCCTTCCGGCATACCAAATAGATTTTAAACGATTGAAGCTAGCCAGCTCTAACCATAAACCTGTGCAACGTAGTCAAGTCTTTCCTATCCTTAATTTATAAGAGCGTTTTAATTAACACTATTCTTCATTAATAGCAACTCATTCCAAAAGCATCCCTCGCTTACATTTTCCTTTAAAGATAATTTATCATGTTATTATTCCAATATTTCGGTGCCTTTTAATATCTAACCTTTTTCCAATTAATCTATTCATTTGCTAAAGCAAATAAAAGGCACGTTTTATGCATTAAATACAACAAGTATTAGAAATACTTAAAACAAAAGTGATAAAAAAAATCACTAACTGTGACGCCTTGTAGTCATTTAAACAAGTATCCAGCTGTTCCAACAGCTCTTCTGCTTTAGTTTATCAACAAATAGTAGAAAAAAGATTTCAAATTGTACATAAATTATTAAAAGGCAAAAGTATCTAATGTAAACAAAATAAGGAAATAAAGCTGTTGGTGTAATACATAATTAAAATCTGTTGAGCTCGTTAATAAAAATCAATTTTTCTAAGGACAACAGCGGAAATGAGCAGGCTAAAATGTGCTACAATATTGCATACAAAATTATATACTATAACTAACCATAGGATATAGGAAAAGAAACACATTTTTAGTTTTTCTTATAATAAACAGTTTATTTACATTCAGTTACAGTCTTCAATTTTATGTATAGCTTTAAAAATCTAAAGCTTCTATTTAAATACTACTATCTATAAACACACAATTTTTTAAGGAGGGTGAAAAATCGTTTCATACTATCTTCTATTAATACAAATCTATATAATATAAACTGTATTGTATAATATTGATTGTCTTAAACTTTAATAATGAGAGAACGAAACCAATTTTAGCTACTACAAATCATTCTTTGACCGTCACGTCAGTCTTCATAGTCAAATAACAACCATTAACGCCCCATGCTGTCTGATATATATTTGTAATTTCCACCTTTTGTGAAACTTGCTGAACTTTTTACAAAATTTAATTTCTTATGAAAGTTTGTATAAAAATTTTTATTTTTAAAATATTCTTAAGAAATAAAAACTAAATAAAATAAAAATTCAGTTATTTTTCTTTTGGTAGATAGGTAAATATGTTCCTAACCAAACAAGCCACATTTCATTGAAATCGATCCACAACTTTTGATTTTATTGCTAAAATTCTAACTGTGTGTTGTGTGGAAATTACAGTTTTTGTGAATTGGGTTACTTCACTTAATTAAGAATAAAATCAAAAATTGTGTGTCGAGTAGGGTATTCACTCGAATAATGTTTGATCGATTAGTCGAATAATTGATCTCAAATAATGTTCGATCAAACAAAAATTTCAGCTTCGAGTAAAAATTTATTCGAGTAATTTAGGTCGATTATTCGAATAACTCTACTAAAAATTTTCATGTAAATTTTCTTTTTTTAATGAGCTTTTGCAGATTTCTTAATAAAACCTAGAAACATTTTTTAAATTACTGTCGATGTTAATGAAAAAGGGCCTATATGTTTATAGATAATTTTTGCAAAAAAAAAACCTATTACAAAATAGGCGTGGCACCGCCCCCATATTTTATCATCATGTACTTTTACGAGAACTATTGGTGTGTGTGAAGTCTCATAAGAATCGGATAAGTAGAAGTAATTAAAATTAATATTTACTTTTCTTGGGCGTGGCACTGCCCACTTTTAACCACAATGTTGTGCTGTAACGCTAACTAAAGGTGTATGCAAAATTTCATATGAATCGGTTAGGTAGAAGTTGTTGAAAAATAATATTTACTTTGCATGGGCGTGGCACAGCCCACTTTTTGGAGCCTGATGTAGTATTTAAACAGAATCTTAATGTGTGTGTGAAGTTTCATAAGAATCGCTTAAGTAGAAGTAGTTGAAAGCGAATGCGTATTTCCTTTGTATGGGCGTGACCTCGCCCACTTTTCAACGTGACCAATCTGGAACTACATCCTTTTGAATAGAGGAAAAAATCCGCGATCGGCTTATAAATGGCGGAGTTTTGAGGGAACATACATAAAAAAAAATATATGACGAATTGATCCTTTTTTTTAAGACGGCTAAAAAATAACGGAATTTCGGTTTAGTTTTTAGGGTTCCGTACACCAAAAGTGTAAAGGCATCCTATTGTTTTCGCTACGCTGTCCGTCTGTCTGTCTGTCTGTCCGTCTGTCTGTCTGTCTGTCACAGGCTGTTTTCTCGGGAACCGTAAGAGCTACTGACCTGACATTTTCACAGAATATGTAAAACGTTGGCCGCTACAACAACAAATATATACCATTTAAAAACTAAAGGGTGTTCTAAAGCGAGCACCGAAAAATGCGGAAATACTAATGTAATATATAGACACATATATAGATACTTTAAATTTTCAAAGTTCGTGTTAATTGGTGTAGTCTGTAGAATAGACTACACTAATTAACACCGATATTTAAAACAATAAAAATTAAAAGGTGTTCTATCAGTTAATGTAATTTTGACTATGTAATTTAGACAATTTGCTGTATCTTGGAAACTGTCAGAGGTAAAATCTTGAAATTTTTTAAAAACGCTAAAACTAAAAAATTCCGAAATTAAAAAATGTCAATACGAAAAATCGCCAAAAAGGAAAAAAAAGCGCTTAAAGAAAAAAGAACCAAAATTAAACAAAATCGCTAAAATCCAAAAAATCGCTAACAAAACGAAAAAAGTCGTCAAAACGAAAAAAACACTAAGCTAAAAAAGAAACGCAGAAACTAAAGATATTATCAAAAACGAAAAAAAATCGACAATAATATACAAAAAATCACAAAAGCGAAAATAAATGCGCCAAAACTAGGTAAAATCGCCAAAAACCGAAAAACTCGCCGGAACAAAAAAAAGTGTCAAAACCAAAAAAAAAAAAAGTCGCTAAAACCGAAAAAAATCCCCAAAACCGAAAACTGAAAATACCGCCGGAACTAAAATAAATCGCTAAAAATAAAACTTAAATTATAGCGTTCTCCAGGTATGTTTACATTAGTCGTGCAATTGCTTCATTATTAAATAAATACATATGTCAATAATTAAGACAAATATTAGGTATCCATTTCATACCCATATTATAGAGCCGTAAACAAAACATGTACAAGTATTAGCTTTTACTTTTGCAAAGAGAATAGAAAAAATGTCTCTGCTTTGAATTGGTGTTGTTGTAGGAAAGACACAGTTCAACATATTTAGTTAGCTAGCTTATAGTCTATATATTGCTATGGAAAAAAACTCATTTTATTTGTGATACACAGAGCATCATAATACAGTAATAAACAATGCATTTTTTACCGTTTTCGATCTTTTAATGAGTTTCTAAGATATAAAAATTTTTAAATTTTGAACGAATAAAATTAGCATTCGAATTTCGCAGAGTATATGCGAAACTGTTGAATATGGGCATTTCTACAGGAAAGTCCACTTTCTGTCCCGTTCGACACCAAGAAAGTAAGTTTGTTTTTCACAACCATGTGGTTCAATTTTTCCTAAAGTTTTACTAACAGTAGAGCTACTTAGGCACTATACAAATATGCGAAAAAGTATAAAAAAACTTGCATTGCTTTGAAAAAATCAACATAATTGTTTCGAACGGGACAGTAAGTGGACTTTCCTGTGGAAATACCCATATATTAAAAAAATGTTAGTATGACTTACATATGAAAAAAGTAAATTTCTTATATGGTTAAAATTTATTTAACATCCGTCGTACAAAAAGAAAAAAAAGTTGAAATATGAACTTTATTATTTTAAAATGTTAAAATATGTAATAAGTGAGTAATTGCCTGCAGAGTGTTAAAGATCACCACAGTCTCCTTAAAAGCCAAATATTTTTTTTTGTTTTTTTTTGTTTATCAACGTATAATATTTTTGTCATTCGTTACCTCACTTTAGAACAATATGATTTCTGTATTATTTCATCTTGTTTAAAGTTGTTTAGAGATTCGTTAAATCAAAGCAAAATAATTAAGAAGTGATATAAGTTGCTTTAAGAGTAGTTCCCTTTACCTTTCCCTGGCATATTTTTCATATTCTGCATACCCTTAACGTTTTCTCGAGAACATTTTTGATTCTCTGCTCTGGTAAATTTAGTTTTCTTTTTCTTTGCAACCCAAAAGAATAACAAAAACACCGAAATCAGATACTAGAAACTATCACAGCAATATCCATATAAATCGACAAGTTTCGTGACTTGTACAATTTTTTTACTTCGATTTTAAACTTCACAATCAAATTTTAAGCAAATTGTATAATATAATTGAATTATTTATGTTTTAAATTATTTTGGTTGAAACACAATTAGTTCTTTTCGAGAAATTTTTGCTTTTATTAAATAAGAGTCTGAACTTTTTGAATAAATATTCAAGTAACGAATAATAAACTCTTGGCAAATTGATGAAGCCACAACATTTTTCAGTAATCACTTCAACTTTACATGTTTGTAATAATTTTTTTCCATTGCAAATACTCATAGACTTTTAATTAGTTTATATAACTCACCGTTTTATTGATTTATTTGATAATTAAAAATAAAAGTCACGAATCACAAACAACTTGTAGACATACATACTTTTAAAATAAAAATCAAAGAGAAACAAAACTAATATGTTTACTTTAATTTATGGTTGTTTATTTTTGCATTTGTTTTCTGTTTTTGTATATAATACAATGCGTAACTACAGCTTAAAGCGGAGACAAAAAAATTTTTAAGAAATGGGAGTGAGATATAATTTTGTAAGCAGAAAAAAAATTTTCTTTCGTATAAGGGCCTATTGACATATTACGTAACACTATTTTTGGAGGTTTCGCACCGTTGCTTACAAAATTTTAAGTATAAAGTATCTAATCCGTAACAAATCTTAAACCCCACCCCTCCCCCCTGGAGCGTTACGTAATATATGAATGGTCCCTAAGATTTTGTATTTATTACAATATTGTGAGAGAAACTGATGAGACAAAAAATATCAATATATTATAACAAAGGTGTAAAAATCATTCTCAAAATATGATAAGATCGGTGGGGAGCATGCTTGAAAAATTAAAAATTTTGTAAAGAAAATAGAAAAATGTAACCATCGAATTTGAAATTTCTACTGTTTTTGTAATTAAAGGATCATAACACATACACAATTGTAGTTGCTATCTCCTGCTAGTTTCTTTGTTGCATAGTGTAATTTATTTAATTTTTTTTTAAATTTGCTTAACTAACACCAGAAAAAGCTTTATTGTCTCCAAACTATACCATATTAATGTAAACATAATTTTTATAGTTGTATGACATTCCGGTCATAGTCTAGTCATAGTCTATTCAAAGCCTTAGCATATTGCAGATATGACCTTGTTATATTTTACTATTACATTAATCAAACTTAAAATATTCAAGTTTATTATCTTGCTTAAAAAACTATTGCAACGACTTCATAAAAAAAACAAACTTTGCTTTCGATTTTAAATTTAACTAAGACATCATCCGTCTACATCCTTTCTTGCCTTTCTTTCACTAACAAATATCACACACATTTTCACAAATCTCTTTATAATAATCTCTTATTTGATTTATGGCTTTAAATTTATCTTTACCAAAGAAGAAAGTGGATAACTCTAATGGTTGTTGGTAAGAAAAATAAAAGCTGAAATAAAGATGTAATAAAAAAAAATTATGTAAAATATCTAACCTTTTGATTTATGGGTTAGTTAACTCAATTTTGCCATTTTTTATGACTACAATATAACTGCATTACACTGTGCAAAAAATATAAAAAATAACAAAAATCTAACAAAGGAGTCTGCAGAGCGGACTAAATAAAACTATACGTGTATCAGCGGTTAGAAAGTTTGCCTTTGGTCTTTGTTTCTGTTTTTTAGTTAGCACCTTTATATTATTAAAGAAAAAATTTTTTTGCTGCACAGTGTTATTCATATAGTATGGCTGGCGAGCAGCTTACTAAACTATGAGTTTATTAAATTAAGGCTAACTATAATAAAAATTAGGTTGCATTTAAAAAATAAAAATTGCAGTTTTTAAAAGTATAAAATTTCAGTTTTATTTTAGTGTCCTTTATAACTGTTTTACACGATCGCACAAGCCATTCGACTTCTGCAAACAATGCAACGTTGATCTAATGAGTTTATGGAAAGTTTTAAAAAAGCAATAATAACCCATTATATTAGGGTGCATTTTGTGCAGAAGTCGAACAGTTTGTATAATAGTCTAACCAACAGCTTTAGTAAATACAATATAAAATTTGTTGTTACAAAAAGTCATAGAATTTACAAAAGTTACACATGTATTTCCATTTAGGTTAAAAGGTTGTTTTATTAAGGCGCATGGTAGTGCGCCAGGCCAAGTTCAGGCCTAGCCACATATGGTGTATATTACACGAAACCATTTCCACTGTTCTTACCCTCCTCAGAATTATAGTACACAACATTTTCGAAATTTTTTTTCAAAATTACGGGATTCTGAGAACCTATTCTGGTAGAGGATACAAAAAAAAGAGTATATACGTGTATCGGCGTTTTACAAGATCACATCGGAGTTTTATTTTAGGCAGGGCTAAAGTTTCCCCCTTTTTGGCCTGTTCGTGCAGCATATTGGTACATGAAACTAATTGTTCTTTACATCTAAGGTGTGGGTGAAATTTGAAATTTACCATAAACGCTTCCCGGGATATGAACGTGTAGAGGTGAATATTTAAGCACCTATTCACTCACGAGCTCACTCATCAATATTATGGACCACTTCCATTACAACTAGAGAGCTAAAATTTGGTATACAGTGTTAAATCTCAATAAATAAATAACAGTGTACAAGAAAAATTTAAATTTTTCAAAGTAACAAGATTCTAACGACTGATAATGGCAGAATGCACAAAAAAAATTTATACGTGTATCGGCGTTTTGAAAGCTTACATCGGGGTCTTATTTTAGAAAGAATAAAAGTGGTAAACACATTTTCAGCTCAAACGTAAGTCCTACAATATTCCCTATGCCGAGTACTAATTGCACCTTTTAATGATTCGAATGATTTCTGAAATTTATGGCAAATATTTTTGTAAAACATTTTAGCCTGCTATATCGTTGCTGAAGAAAAGTTTTTTGCAACTTTTTTTTTAGAAAGGGACAAAACGACCCACACAAGGAAGAGTTAGAAGGTTAAAATGTGTTACAAAAATTTTCTCGTGGTGTTTTATATAAAAGTGCTAAGCAAATCTTATATGTTAATCGTAAGGCCTAAAAGAACTCCTACCTAATTCCAAATAAGGACGATATTAATCCTTAAAAACATATAAAATTTTTAATGATTTCGAGCGTTCAATATTTCAAATATTTTCTACAATATATTAGCCCCCTATATATCGCCGCTGAAAGGGCTGCTTTTGTTCATTTTATGAAAGGCACAAAAATACCCATTCCGGCTATTGCTTTAATCGGTTAATCGCTCGATTAATTAATCGAGGTTTTGACTTAATCAGTTAATAATCGGTTAATTTTGGTATTAAGAGGTTAACCGATTAATAAAGTTTTTTCATAACTCAAGTAATTTCAACAAATAAAAATGCACAAATTATCTATTATTTTCAATTTATTAGTAAAAAAAAACAATAACAAGGAAAAAATAATTTTAATTGATGCTTTTTGGAGAATGAAAATTATAGAAAAAATAAAAAAAATACACTATTTAATATTTTTTAATCAATTTAAGGCACTTTTAAATGATCATGCAAGAATCATTTTGCTCTCCCTCTTTGTATGTTTAATGTTTAATATTTATTTTAGATTTTCTTTTATTCCCTTTCTCGTTACTAATAAAAAGCGTTATCTCTGAAAAAAAAATATTTTTTTTTGCTTTTTATTGAATTTAAAAAAATATTCAGCTTGAGTATTCTGCTGTCTATAATAGCACGGAAAGCGAATAATCTAATGTCTTATTATTTTCTTATGAGTTTATATTAATTGAATCAATAAAAAGTTTCATTTCCTCGAATTTTTTAAATTTTCGTACTAGGTCACACCCGCCGGTCACACCCGTCGGTCACACCCGTCGGTCACACCCGCCGGTCACACCCGTCGGTCACACCCGTCTCATTTTAAAATTGTTTTTTTTTATAAGAAAAATTATTTTTTGTCTAACAGTAAACACACAATACAATTAAAAACACTTTGAGCAGATATCTATACCAAAATTATTGTGTACATTATAGTCAAAATGTTACAAAGTTAAGTAAGGTCAAACACATCCCAGCTTTCTGATGACCATTCTGAGCAGAAATCGTGTTCTATCAGTGTCTAGCCGTTAATCAACGACTCACTGTGGCGCCTTTTCCCAAATACCGTGGCAAAAATACAAAATTTGATGACAAAATTTTGTAAAATGAATGATTACATCGTACAAAGAACTTCTTACTGATGCCAGTTCAAAAACGTTTTTCTTAATTAGTTGAAAATTATAGCTGGTGGAGCTGCTTAAAGTTGGCAGTTTTTTAAGAAGCCCCAAAAAAGGTGATTTTGAAAAAAAATAACATTTTAAAATTGAAATGCTAGAAACCTTGACTTTAGATCATTACTTTTTTGGTATCGTTTTAAAGGTACGTTTATTTTTTATTGAAATAAGCAAAAAAATGTGCATCAAATGCCCTACTTTTTCGGCAGTTGCCGCTTTTCAGGCACCCTATATTTAGGTAATTTTTACAAATAAAATGGAGCATATTTAAAAATGGCCAATAATGGTCTCGGCCAAATTTTCGGAGCATATTTGCTACACAATGCTTTAAATAATTTAACTAAACTTTGCCACCAAAAGTTGCCGTTTTGCTTGATATAAGAAGAAAACTGTTACAATCTCCTAGTGAAAACGGCAATAATTCTGTTTTCACTGCAGCACGTATTTGTTACATATTTTAATTTCTCTCGTTCATACGAGATTGACTCGATGACTTTTTCCCCTGCATTTTTCTTAAATTTTCTTTTATGCTGCTTTGTGTCCCGTTCGACAATAAACTCTAGAAAATTCATGGTAAAAAACCATCGGTTGAGGTGAGTTGCAGCAAGTGTGCAGGTTTTATTTAATTTTTGTAATCTAAGAATTAGTTTCCTAGAATTTTAAAATAATTATTTTTACAAAAATTGTAACAAAAGAAAATCAAATAAAAAATACTTAATTCTAAGACTAATAATGTTAAATTCATAAATACACAAAACAGCAATAAAACATTTAAGTTTTGATTCTTTTGTTCTTGTAAAAAATGCTCAATAGCTTAATTTGTAATAAACAAAATCAAACCCCAATAAAATATACCTACGCAATAATAACACTGCTAGAATTTTTTGTGCGTATTTTACTGAAAATCACCATTTTAAGCAGGTAGGGCCTGCATTCAATGTTTTTGTTGTTATGAAATTAGAGAACAAAATTCTTTATAAATAATAAGATCATCACTTGATAATTTCAATACAGGTGTTTGTTACTTCGTTTTGACATGTTTTGCATAAAAAATTGGAAAAACTAAGTTCCATTTACAAAAATTAAATAAAACATGCACAATGGCTGCATGACTTTGGGCAAAACTGGGACACACGGGTCTTATTTTCTTTTTGGTCTTTTATCATTTAGTGGTGTCCGTATAGGGTTATTTTTTCGTGTTGCACTGTGTTATATATTATATAGCATTAATATTAAAAATATTTCAAAAATGTGTATTTATAGTAAAAATAAAAAATTTTATATTACTCTAACGTGTTAAATTACAGTGGTACTTTTTTTCTGGACTTCCTTATGAGAATAGCATTTGAAGCACCAAAAGTTGTGTTTGAAATGTTTTTTAAATTTTAAAAAGATCATTACTTCAAAAGATATGAATTTTGCGACAAAAGAGGTCAAAAGTTATTACCGTGCCCAATGCCTATCAAAATGCGGGAGCACTTATTTTCAAACTAAATGATTTAAAATGGAAGTGATTTTTAACTATTGGATATATCTTGGTAACTTAAAAAATTATGGTTTTTGCGATGAGACAGCCACTGTGCGTAGTACCCTGTGATCATATGGACATGCAGGTTACTTATTTTTTAGCGAAAGCGGTTATCTTTGAAATGCTTTATACATTTTTAAAACATCTTTATTATGTACTTTAAAGTTTATTATGTTTGTTATGAAACAGTCAAAAGGCGACACTGTGCACTGTGCTTGAGGAGTCTTCTTTCAAATGCTTTTTAAAATTTTTAAATATCTTTATTACTTTAAAACTTATGATTTTTGCAACGAAAAAAGTCAAAAGGCCCCAATGTGCGACTTTAAGCTTAATGTTCTTGCGAGCCGCAATGTTTTTTAAATAAAAATTTTATATTCTTGATTTATAACAAAAAATGTATGTAAAATGGTCACATCCGGCTAAATGAAATTGCATTAAATAAATTATAACAAACATAATAATTCTTGAAGTAAATCAAGCAAAATAAAAATCATAAATATATATTCATTAAAATATTAACAAGTTTCTAAGATCATTATATCAGTTATTTCAATAGCTTAAGGAGATCTTTAAAAACAATCTTTAAGAAAATAATTTGATTTAAATGCTTAGGATTTAAGAGATTCTCTTCTTTAGTTTTGAAAAAAACTTGACTTGGAAAAATCCTTTCATTTATCGCAGATGTTGAAGAAATCGCAAGCAATCCCTAATACAGAATATCTAGTTTCTCTGTGCTTTTCTTGAATTTCTCTAAACTTATAAAACTTTCCATTATGACTCTAATGGCATAATAGAAAATTTTATAAGTTTTAACTTTTTAATTTTTTTTTCAAATTCTTAACACTTTTAATTGTTTCAGTGCAAATGCGAACAGTTTTCCTTTCGCATCGCATTACAGAGTAACCCCCCCTGTCCGTTAATCGGGTAGTAATTAACCGGTTAACCGTTTAACGGTTAACCGAATGAGTACCTCTCTACCAGAAATTTGATTTTATTTTGCAGTGTAATTATTTCCCATATTCGAAAGGTAAAAATATTGTCATCCTAACAGGTTATCTAGAAATGAATTGGTTGTATAACTATTCAGAACGGCTGAATTTTTTTAGCTAGAAACTTGGCCCAATTTTTACCTTTATATTTTTGTGCCGATATTTAAGACAATAGATAATTGTTTCATTAGACACAAAAATAGACAATTTATTTAATAACTACTTGAAAATACTGTTTTAAATGAATTCGGATTAAGTGTGTTTCTTGTGTTGAAAAAACTAAAAGCTTAAATCCTGTTTCAAAATAATGAAATTATAACTTTCATATATCATTTCACTTTCAATATCGATTTACTTTTCCAAATTGTTCAACATTTCAATTACTCAGACTTGGTTTTGTAACCCTCAGTTGCATATCACATGTCTCTCTGCAAGTTTAAAAAGAATTTATTGTCTTCATTTTATTTTTAAAATAATCTTAATGTATTCATTCGTTATTGCTGTTTTCTCTATTGAGGATACTTTTGGCATTTATATGCTTGCATGTTGGTTGCATGCTGCATTATTCATGTTGCTAACTCAATTGAGCAAATAACATTTTGTGTGTTATTTTGCAAGTCAGATAGATACACATTACATCTGTTAAACAGAAAAAAAACGTAGAAGAAATAAATTGTGGTTAAAAATTTTTACAACTAAAAATATGTACGTGATTTGGAATACACGCATATGGGGGATGCAACATATCAGGGGAATAATTTTTATAGCAAAATAGAACAAGCTTTTTGCATTTAGTTTTAGTAATCAGCTGCATGCATATCAATTTCAATTATTTAACATTTCAATGAAATTTCTAGTTTATACAAAAGCAATTCTTATAACAATCACACTCTAAAATAGCGCCAAATATAAACTTACGTTTATGTCAAAAACACTAAATGCTTAAATCACTTATACGAAAACAAGAGCGCTGAAAAATATCTTCTTTTCAAATCTGCTTAAAACCTCAAACTTCTTTCCTCTAATACAAATTCTAACAAACACTTTCATGAAAGCTACAAAACCAAAAATGAACAGACAACAACTATAAATCATGACAGGCACAACTGAGAATATAAAAATTTTATTTTTTTCCCACCAAAAAAAAAAAGAAAATTAAATAAAAAAGAAAGAATTATCTACAATCATGACATGATTGCTAGTATTTTTACACTCACAGCAAAAAAAAAAAAGCACACAATAGTTATAGCACGTTGAAAAAAAAAGAAAAGAAAAACTGACACATGTCAATGACAGTGAAATGTTTATTTAGAATAAACCAACCAACCAACACAATATACTTGACATGACTCTACATTCTAAACCAAATTTCAGGACAAAAACCCACACACACACACAAACGCCTTGCAATAGCAGTACGTGAATATTTTTTCCAATCGCTTTCAATGACAGATGTTGTCATTAAAAAAATGTAAGGACAATGTCTCATAGAATTAGCAAGTACTTGAAAAATTCGCAAATAAAAAAATTTAAGTCTTTAAATATGTACACCGAAAGTCAAGTTAAAAAATATATCGACTTTATACTAGGGATGTAACGACACGCCGTTTTGCCGATCCGATGCCGATACCGATACTTAAAAATAAATATCGCCGAGATACCGATTCCGATACCGATACGAATATTGAAATTGAGTTCAAGTTTAGATTAACAAAACTCAAGTGCAATTTTTTTATTATACAAAATTACAGTGTAAGAGATTATTAATATTTAAAATTGATATTAACTCAGTATAAAAAATTGGAAGTATTTTTTAAGGAGCTACATTTTCTTTGCTTCCAAAAAATCTATATTAAAAATATGCAGATAACACAGTGCAACAGTCCAAAAAACACACGGACTTGACAGTATAGATCCGATTGTACTACCACGGGGTAGTAAAACCCTATACATACTTAGCTTGGCGAATTTGGTGACCAATTTCGTTTTATGGACCTCCAAAGTTTTGGAAAATCAGCGGGCCCTCAAAAAAAGGTGTCATCAACTTTTGGCCAACAGAAAATTCAAACATGGTGATACCGCTTTACTATATATGGCAATAATGTAGCTAAGAGTTTGCTAAACAGATTTTATTACCACTTTATGCCAAAAATTATTTTTTCGTGCACTTTTTCTTTTTTGAAAAATTAAGGAAAAAATTTTTTTCACTTTTTCCAGAATAACTTACAGGGACTCGTAATTTTTTATTAGCAATATTTGTAGCTGCGGTAAAGTTGAACAACTTTTGCGAACATGTCAATACAATCTGAATGTATCTCGGCACCCTAAACAGCCCAGAAAAACTAATTTCTACCTTAAAAGTTTTCGTTTTTTACGAGTTAGGCTATATGTAGTTTTATTGCATTTTTTTGCTTTCTTTGTTATTGTTCCATTTCTTATGTTGCTGATTTTAGTATTTACTATTTTTTATTGTTTGTTGTTGTTTTGCCAAATAATGGTAATGAAAAATTTGGAGTCCCTATAAGTTATACTGAAAAAATTGAATAAACATATACAGGAATATATTATTTTTCTGGGCACAAAATGTTAGTGAAACACAAGAGAGAAGTGCACTTGAATATACCATTTTCAAAAAAAACATTTTTTTAGCATAAAAAAATAGTGAAAAACTAAAATTTTTAAGGTAAAAAGTGGTCTGTGTGAGCTATTAGAGTACTTAGATACGTGCAGATTGTATTGATATGTTCACAAAAGTTGTTCAGCTCTATCGTAACTATAAGTTTGCCAAGTATTGTTAGTTAAAAATTACAAGTCCCTGTAAGTTATTCTGAAAAAAGTGAAAAAAAAAATTTTTTTTCCTTAATTTTGTCAACAAAAAGTTTCCAAAAAAAAATTTTTTGGCATGAAATGTTAAAAAAAATCTCTTAAACAGACTCTTAGGTACATTATTGCCATATATAATTAAGCGGTGTTATAAAGTTTGAATTAGCTGTTGGCCAAATACTGATGACACCGTTTTTTTTTGAGGCCCCACTGATTTTCAGAAACTTTGGAGGTCCATAAAAAAAATTGGTCACCAAATTCGCCAAACTGAGTAAAGGGTTTTACTACCCCATTGTAGGACAATCGAACCTGTACTGTCCAGGTCTTGTGTTTTTCCAAAAGTCTTTATTTGTCGCATAGTGTAATTAGTAGAAAAGCAAACAAAAATTTTAATTTCTTTATAATTTTAAAAAATACTCGCCATACTCGCATAAAAAAAATTGTTAAAATGGGTAATTTTTTATCCTTTTTTCTTGAGGAAAAATCATTATAGAACACCGAAAAAGAAATTTGTCCGAGCATCGCTTCCGATTCGGTGATTGGTAATCGAAAAACAGAACTTCTTGCAATGGCAAGGATATGTAAAACTAATAAGAAATTATCCAAATTTGCAATACTTCCGGATCGCGAATTCTACATTTTCATGACTTCTTTGGAGTGTATTTTTTTTGCTGGAATAAGATTTAAAAAACAATGAATTGAATTTGAGTTCATGGTAAAATAAATAACTTAACAGAAAAAAACTCTGAAAAAATGTTTAAAAGTATCGTCGTATCGACAGTGAAATATCGCCGATACCGATGTATCGGAAAATCTGAAGTATCGCCGATATATCGGTATCGGTATCGGTATTTGTTACACCCCTACTTTATACTATATAACACTATGCAACAAGAAATATTGTAAAAAGTACCACTATATTTTTTGATGTGTTCTGCCGCCTTATTCCGTAATTCGCTAAAGCTAAAGCTAAATCTCTATCGCTAAAATGCTGAACAAATAAAAAATTAAACATTTTTGGCGATGACGTACGAGGGCGGATTGATATTGAAGCTACCTAGTGCTAGATGGCAGCACAAACACAAAAAAAATATTGGTTTTAGAAATTGCGATCTGTCAAACGTCAGCTGTTAAAATTTCACCCAAATTTATCGATTAGTTTATTTGTTGTAATCGTTGGAAGTAAGCAACTTTTGTGTTTCTTGAAAAATGGAAAAAAATTAATTTCGTGCAGTGATAAAAAACTTTTATTTGAAAGGGAAAACGGCGAAAGGGGCACAAGAAAAGCTCGATAAACATTACGGTGAGTCTGCTCCGTCTGATGGCATAGCAAAATATTGGACTGCTGAATTTAAACGCGGCCGAACAAGCACTGCAACAATACCATCAACAGGAAGGCCCAAAGAGGTGGTTACTGAAGAAAATATCAAGAAAATCCTCGATATCGTTATGCATGATCGCCGAGTCAAGTTATTGTTGAAATGGTAAACATATCATATGAACGTGTGCTCAATATTTTGCATGAAGATTTGCATATGAAAAAGCTATCGGCAAGATGGGTGCCGCGCCGCGTTTGCTCAGTGTCGAACAAAAACGAGTTCGACAGACCACTTCACAGCGGTGTTTGGACATGATAAAGCGTAATTATGTTGATTTTTGGCGACGATTAATAACTGTTGATAAAACGTGGGTCCAGCACTACACACCTGAAACCAAAAATCAGTCGAAAAAATGGGTGGAAGCTGGTGGAAGTGTTCCGAAAAAGGCGAAGACAGTGGAATTGGCTGAAAAGGTTATGGCCACTGCATTTTGGGATGCACACGGAATATTGCTCATCGATTATCTTCAAAAAGGATCCACAATCACAGGAAAGTATTATCGTGCATTATTGGATCAATTGATTGATGCAATCAAGAAAAAACAACCACATTTAAAGAAGAAAAAAGTACTCTTTCTTCAAGACAACGCACCGGTTCACACAGCATTAGATACGATGCTAAAGTTACGTGAAATACACTTCGAATTGGTTGATCATCCACCTTATAGTCCAGATTTAGCTCCTACTGACTTTTTCCTGTTTCCAAACTTGAAAAAATGGCTCGCAGGAAAAAGATTCATCTCAAACGAAGAAGTGATTACCAAAACTAACGCATATTTTTTTAGGGGTTCCCAAAATCGTATTATTCAGATGGTATAAAAATTTGGAATATCGTCTTACTAAGTGTATTGAGCTAAAAGGATACTATGTTGAGAAATAAATGCTTTTTGAAAAAAACAATTTTTTTTCCAACTTAGGTAGCTTCAATATCAATCCGCCCTCGTAAAACACTAAAATTTCGGTGGATTCAATTTTTAAGACATTCATAATTTAGCAATACACTTTGCAAAATTGTATTCGTAGCCAAAACTTGATAAATCGACTTTATAGATTTTTAGCGATAGACATTTAGCTTTAGCGAGTTACAGAATAGGGGGCCTGGTCCCCTGACCATGAAAATAGTTCTAAATACTATGAATGAATTTCTTTAAAAAAAAATTTAATTAAAAAATTTGGCATTTTTTTGAAGAGGCTGCTTTAAAGATTTTTATCATAACTTAGAAAGGGGTTGGGCAGTTTTATTATAAAAACCTCTAAAAAACTTGGAACAAAATTACCTTTCCATCGTTTTATTATTTTTTTTATATACTCAACAATTTCGGAATTATTAAGACCGCAATGATGAAAAGTATATTTTTTTTGGATTTTTTTTAATATATCAAAAATCGCAAATAGCAAAAACTTACCATTTTATTTGTTTAATCATAAAGCCACATATATTACAAATAAAATAAACTTTATTTCATGAAAAGCGATAAATAAATTTTGATTTTATTCACAATATAGTGAAATTACCCGATTTTCGAGAAAATTTTGAGATTTGAAGAGGCTGCCGCACTGATTTTGGTATAACTTAAGAAAGCCTCTTGGAATTTGCTAAAAATTAAAATAAATAGTGTTCATTTTAGCATTCTTTAAGATAATTTAACAATACTTAATTGTTTTATATGCTTAAGAGTCTCAGAGTCATTCAGAAAGAAATAATCAAAAAAATTTATTTATTTTTAAATTGAAATTTTTTTATTTATTAAAAGTTGATACAAAAAAAATCAATAATTTTTTGCAAAAAAAACCAACTACAAAATAGGCGTGGTACCGCCCCCATATCATTTATCATCCTGTACTTTTACGAAAACTAATTATGTGTACGAAGTCTCATACGAATCGGATAAGTAGAAGTAGTTAAAATGAATATTTACTTTTTGTGGGCGTGGCACTGCCCACTTTTCTAACCACAATGTTGTATTGTAACAATAACTAAATGGTTATGCAAAGTATGATAATAATGGGCTAATTAGAAATAGTTAAAATGCTTATTTAGTTTTCATGGGCGTGGCATTGCCTACTTTTCTAAACATAGTGTTGTATTGTAACGATAACTAGAGGTGTACGCAAAGTTTCATAATAATCGGTTTAGTAGAAGTTGTTGAAAAAGAATATTTACTTTGCATGGCCGTGGCACAGCTCACTTTTTTTTATCCTGATGTAGTATTTAAACTGAAGCTTAATGTGTGTGTAAAGTTTCATAAGAATCGGTTGAAAATATTGATAATATTTTTGTAGAACATTTAACCCCGCTATATTGCCGCTACAGAGTAGGTTTGTGCCTCTTTTAAAAAAAAAGCGACAAAAAGAGCCATACAACGAAAGGCTAGAGGGTGAAAATGTTCTACAAAGATGTGTATCATGGTGTTTTACATAAAAATGATGAACTTTTTTTTATACATTAAACGTAAGGCTGACGATATTTCCTGTGCCGGAGTGCGATGTTTTCTGGATGTTGTTCATAATTACTTCCTGAGATGCTGTAAATACCTGTGTGTTGATGTTTTGCCAGTAGCTAAAAGTAGTTGCTTAAATATAAACTTCCAATATATTTTTGTACTAAAATCATTTCTTCTTATTTATTATACATTGTATTCAAAGTTCAACTTTAAAATTGTCAATTATATCTACGATGGCTTTTTTGTTTGTCTTTTAAATATTTTTTATTCGCTTGATATGACTGGATTATAGTTAGACTATAACTTAAGCAGATTATGAATATCTCCTTTTTATGGAACTTATGATAGAAAATTGTATATATATCCAAAAACTCCCGAAAAGAGTTTTCATAGGAATTAAAAAAAAAATACAAAATTAGACAATTCTATATTTCTTTTCTTTGTTTGTCCTTTTTTCTTGAACTGCTTTCATTTTAAATTTAACGAGAAAAAAATTTTTTAAGTCATATGACTTCAAAATTTATAAACAAAGGTATTTATTCATTAAAATTTCACACTTATGCCTTTAATTGCAATTAGCTTTTGTTCTCTTTGAACCCTTTATGTTACTGAGAGTGAACGTAGAAGCCTTAGTGCTGGTGTAGCAACAGTACTGTTGTTTGTATGATTTTGTGAAATCCCTTTCGTTCCTCTTTATGTGACCTTTCATTAAAGCATGTTTTTTGCCGAATCCTCAGCATTCTAAGCGAAGAGTTTCTTATAATATTTTTCATATTCTTCTATCGTTATTTTCGTATTTCACTGTTGTAAATGTATTTTAATAAATTACGTTTTAGTTACATATAAAACCTAGTATTTTCAACACCTTTTCGCAACATGAAAGCGACCTGCAATTAGCAGCTATTAAAATGCCATGCAGCTGTAAGTAGTGCTTTAAATAAGAAAACAAAAGGGTTAATTTTTATGCGTGAATCTCATTTGAATTGCTTTTTTCGCGTCCGTTGTACGTATTGCAAATTATTTCATAAAATAAATGCATAAATTTTAAAATGAAAACTGATTAAGCATGATTTAATAGATTATAAATAAATGAAATTTGTTTGCTGATGGTTAAGCATTGTCTATATTCATTCAATGCTGGATATTTACTGCTTGATTGATTGATTGGCCTAGAGTATAAAGAGCTCTGACGACGGAATTGTAGTTGATCCCGAAAACATCGATGTTCAGCTCGACCCTTAAAAAAGTAAAGAAATTGGTGTTTGTTCTCTTTCAATTATTACATGCTTGGAAAAATAATTTCTCAACAAAAATGATTTACTGAAGCCTGAATAATAAATTTCTTTTAATAAAATTATTAGAAATTATAATAACTCATAACTTAATTGCTAAAAATTTTATTTTTTTAAATTGTTGTTGTATTGAGCGTTATGCTCTTTTTAGTGCGTTTCATTACTCAGTTTAATTATTAAAATTGCATCAGAGTGATTCCACGTAAAACGGCCCTATGCAAGGAAAAAATAATTTTCTAATTTTTAATAAAAATCTCTCAATTGATATTTTTTAGAGAATGACAATTATAGAAAAAAAAATACACTATTTAATATTTTTTAATCAATTTGAGGCACTTTCAAATAATCATGGAAGAAACATTTTGCTCTCCCTCTTTGTGTGTTTAATATTTACTTCAGATTTTCTTTTATTTTCCCTTTCTCATTATTAATAAACGCCGTTATCTCTGAGAAGAATATACTTTTTGCATTTTATTGAATTTAAAAAAATATTCAGCTAGATTAATCTGATGTGTATAATAGAACGGATAGCAAATAATTCAATGTCTTTTTATTTTCTTATGAGTTTATCTTATTTATATTAATTAAATCAATAAAAAGTTTTATATCTTCGAATTTTTTAAATTTTCGTACTAGATCACACCTGTCGGTCACACCCGTCTCATTTTAAAAATGTTTTTTATAAAAAAATAATTTTTTGTCAAACAGTAAATACATAATACTTTGAACAGATATTTATACGAAAATTTATGTCTACTTTATAGTCAAAACTTTACAGAATGTATACTGAAAGTCATAATTTTTTAAAACTAAGATTTGTAAGGTCACACCCGTCGCAGCTTTCTGACGACAATTCTGAGCAGAAATCGCGCTCTATCAGTGTCTACCCGTTATGCAACGACTTTAAGCTTAATGTTCTTGCGAGACGCAACTTTCTTGTGAGCAAAAAATGTGTGCAAAATGGTCACACCCTGCTAAATGGAATTACTCATTATTAATATACACTAATGGTCTGCATCGAATTTATTAAAAGGCATTTGAATACATTCACATGTTTTCAACTACGCAATGGATTGCATTCAATGTTGAAAAATCAAATGAATGAATACACAAAGCAAAAGACAACCAAAAGCAACTTGAATCGAAAATAAAAAAATACTACAACACTCAAATAAATATAATAGAGTAAAATGTGTTAACTACTCGAGTATACTCGAGTATAAAATTATTTCAATGTTTACTCAAATAAGAGAGTTTATTTAAAGTGCTACTAGTAATTTTTGCGTTTATTTGTTTGTTTTTGGTTTTGCAAAGCGAACACAGAAATTAATGTTTTTTAGTGTCTGTATGCATGCCTATATGTATGTGTGTATATATGTATGTCTGCTTTTAAAGGAAAGTAACAACATAACACAAAGCCATTTGCCTCCACTGAAAGTATGAAATTACTCGTTCATGTATTCAAACACTCAAATAATATTTGAATATTTTGTGTATGAATATAATTGCGACCGAACATTGCTATGGTTTGGTATTTTCAAATGAATCTCATACATATTCGAAACAAACTTGTAAACCATATGCGTCGTTTGAATAGCAGTACGAATTACATTCACTTCATTCACTCTTGTGTTTTACAACATTTACTCTCGCCGTTCTATTTGAGTGTTTATTATTTGAATGAATGTTGTTTTCTTTGTGTGCAGCCAAACAAATGAATGCAGTCATGCTACTCTCTAATATACACTAATATAACATCATAGGTTTGTACTTCTAAATATTTATAAGTTTTGTGAACTTTGTTAAATAGTATTATACTGCCAAATATTTCATCAATCAATCATCGTTTCTATCCAAAACATGTATTGAGTGTTATCGATATTTTTTTAAATTTAATTGAAATTTTTAGTGAATAACTAAGGAGTTTATGCTAAAATACATCGAAGATTATACATCTAAATTGTATTAAATTCAATATATATATTTTGTGTTCTGCAAAAATATTGAATTCGTATAATAATGTATTGAGCGTTACGTAAAATTTTTTTTTAAATATAATTTATCTATAAATTTAAGGACGAAAAAGAGTTAAACGAAGCTGAAGGGTACAAACTATTTAAATAACATCATTTGTTTAGCAAATATTTGGTTTTCTTTGAAAAATGTTTGCTTCTTTCGCACTGTGGGTTATTATATTTTCTAAGAATGTAACACGTAGGTCGTATTTTGCTACAAAAAAATTATATGAAATTGACATAACTTTTAACATTGTTGGTCGATTTCATGAAAAGTAGTCTATTTTGAAAGACAAGTTAGTCTACATTTTGCTTATGTATAAATGTTTGTAAATAATTATTTCAAAAGACACACATTTTGTATTTTTCCATGTGAACCTATGTTAGAATTGAAAAAGTAGTCATACATTTTAATTTCGTCCTTCAATTATAATAATTTTTGGTTTTTAGAGATAAGATGTATAGTGGTTTCACACCTTATACTAATATTTTGTGGTGTCATTCCCGGAACAAGCGCGAAAACAAACGCAAAAATTTTTAAAATATCGAAATATATAATTTTATCTCAGGATCCTTGGAGTGAGGCTAAAACTATAATATGAATGCCGCCAGTTCCTATTTCATTTAGTTACATTGGTAAACAAAAAAATAAAAACACAAAATATACGCTTAGAATGAGAATCACCCATATAAGCATATTTAAATAAAAATAATAATGCTAAGAATATAAGAATCAAATTAAACGATAAATATACTGTTTAATTAAAAGAAATACATTGCTTTGCATATTTAAGCTTGGCAGGTTTTAACTTTAACACACTCCTTGTGTGTGTGTGTGTGTTTAGAAAGGCTTAAAAGTTTTTGAAGCGTTTTCTTTAAGTAAACTTTTTCACTTCATTTACTTACCATTTATTGTTCAACTATTAATAAATCGTTTTATTATCATTACTTACCTGATATTGTGCTTTTAATTTGCTTAAAACTCTTTCTCAATTCTTATAAAATTGTGTAATAAATACAATTCCCCAGGCAAAATTGTCTTCGCCTTCCTTGACACACTATTACTGTCAGTTTCATTTCTTTAATATTAAATTTAAATCGATACTAAGTTGTTATTCTCAAGCATTTACATCTTCTTTGTATTGATGTTCATTTACTTATTATATTCCAAAGAATAAATAATGTTTCTTACAAACATCCTTATTTACTTCAATAAAACGAAATGAATCTTACCTTGACTGTGGTTTAACTCATTCCTAGACATTAAAATCATTTTATTGATGTTGAGAACTGCAAATGGTATGAATGACAAGGTTAAACTGATACATTAATGTGATTTAATACGTAACACATTATCCAAAGGTAATTTAATTTTAATCATGAAGAAAAAGAAAAGAATATAAAATAACCTTAATTAAACAAAGAAACGAATATAAATAAATCTCGATAATTTTTTTATTGCCTCAAATTAGTGGCAAATTGAATTAAAAGCAATACTTAAGGAAATCACGTTCTACGTAAATGCAACCACGTTCCACATAAAGAAAACTACGTTCCACGTAACGAAAACTTCGTTCCACGTAAAGGAAACTACTTTCCACGTAAAGAAAACTATGTCACACGTAAAGAAAAGTACGTTCCACGTGATTGTCGCACAGCACACTTTATCATTCAAGATTTTAAGCAGATTTTTCCTTTAATCATATAACCATACATAGTCTACTAATAGCTTATTCATATTATTGTTTAGTCATAGTCTATTCATAGCCTACTAGTCTTCGTTTAATCATAGCATAGTCATAGTCTAATCATGATTTTTCAATGATTCACTAAATAAGATCCAACTTTAATTTAATATGGTAAAAGTTGATTTTAACATAAAACGGGATTTTATGGATTCAATATTGAAAATTTTGATTTTAACAGCGAAAAATTTTAAATAATCGAGAATCTGTGCTTTTGCAGAAATGATTTCCAATCATCATTGCGATATGTTGATTCTACATTAGATTCAAGATAATACAGTCATACTATAGCCAAATGTCTATTTATAGTCTACTCACACTCTGTCTGGTTGTCAGCGATGCCATTTTTAGCCATCTTTAGCAATTTTCTACGATATGACAAAAAACGATATGACATACTGTGTTGTTTTATCGTAAGTTTTTTATGATATGACAATACTAAGACAGCCATACACGGTGTTGTCATATCGCAGCAGCGATGCCATTTATGAAGATTGTTTACGATATGACCAAAAACGATATGATATACTGTGTTGTCATATCGTAAGTTTTTTTTTTTGGATATGACAACACTGCCATATGACACACGTTGTTGTCATATCGCAGTGTTGTCACATCGCAAAAAACTTACGATATGACAACACAGTATATAATATCGTTTTTTGTCATATCGTGAAAAATTTTCGTAAATGGCATCGCTGTATCGCAGCAGTATATCCTAAACAACTTACGATATGACAACACAGTATGTCATATCGTGTTTTGTCATATCGTAAACACTGCGATGTGACACACGTTGTTGTCATATCGTGAAAAACTTACGATATGACAACACAGTATGTAATATCGTTTTTTGTCATATCGTAAAAAATCTTCATAAATGGCGTTGCTGTATCGCAATGCTGTCATATCGTAAAAAACTTACGATATGAGAACACAGTATGTCACACTGATGCCAACTTTGGCTCTTTTTTACGATATAACAAAAAACGATATGACATACTGTATTGTCATATCGTAAGTTTTCTACGATATAACAACATTAAGATAGCCATAACCGTTGTTGTCATATCGCAGTTATGTCATATCGTAAAAAACTTACGATATGACAACACAGTACATAATATCGTTTTTTGTCATATCGTAAAATGTGGCTAAAAATGGCATTGCTGCTAGCCATTGTCAAATTCTTCTTAAAGGACTGTCTTGTCTTTTTTAAAGTTTAATTTTATTTAATAATAAGGTCCCTATTATGATTCACAACTAAATTGACAGTTGAGTCGTAGTTGTCAAATTCTTATATGGATAACCACTTTTATCAACGTGAGACAATTGCTTTTTATCAGTTGTATTTTGGTTTTTATTTCAGTTCTTGTGTTACATTTGCTTCATTATTCCAGACGCCAACCTTTCCCATTTTTCAACCAATTTTGTTGCCATTTACATAAAACATAAAATCTCAAGAAAAAAGTAAGGTCTAACTAAAAATACTTATAATATTTTGTGATGGCTAGTAATGTTTCAAAAAACATAGAATAATTTTTTTCTAGCATTATTTCCAAGACAATTACCATTGGTTGTGAATTATAATAAAAAAAAAAAAGGTTAAGTTCGGTCGTGACATAGACAGCTCAACTTAGTTGAGTGGTGAGTCATAATAGGGCCTAAATCTCTGTTCATAATCTTGTCACAGAGCTATCATTGACTTGTAAAGCAATTAATTTGTGCATAAATATTTTTCTTTGGTTCTCTCCTCTGTCTGCTTCCTTTTTTTATGCGAAAGCTTATTATTTATTTTGTTTTTTTTACACCTTAAATCAAATATTTGCTTAGATTTTCTTTCTTTATGTTTATCTTAACTAATATCTCCATAAATTTGGGTTTTAAGTTTATTAGTTAAGAGCTTGCTGAAAAGAAATTTTTAAATTTTTATTGTTCAAAAATATCTCAATACTTTATTGAGTTTTAAATTATACATACATATCTACGTAGATTGCATAAAAATGTAGCACATACATACAATAAAAAAGAAAAGTATAAAAATAGTTTGAGTTAAATTATCTTTTCTTGATTACTTTTTGAAACTTTTTGCAGTTGGAAAGTTTGTATGTATTGGTGTTGGTGCCTTGGCTGTTACAGCATGTATTTTTCAGATAAATTTTCAATAAAATATTTTTGCTTTGCAAATAGTTTTAGTTAGATGTTGTAAATGTGTTTCATATATAAAAGATATGAGGTGGAAGGAATGTGTGAGGGATTCTGTGAAAGTGCTTGATAAATGTTACAAAAAGTTGTTACTTGTTTTTTTAGTTTTATTTGAAATATATTAGAAATAGCACATTTTGCACAAGCGTGTACGGGACCAGCATAGTTAGTGTCTTTTTGGAGATCGGGGGGCTAATTTTAGATGTATAATACATCTAAAATACTTTTTTCGTTTTGGTGATGGGTAAATGTTCTTTTGAATTCGTTCTTGCTCAAAAGATCAAACTTATGTAAGGCTACTACCTCGCCCCCTTTTTTCTTTTGATAATTTTATCATATTTTAAACGTGTATTGCAAAATCCTTAATTGTTTTTTTTTTTGCAAAAAATAATTTTATTTATTTCATAAATTTAAAAAAAAAATCAATCAAACTTTCTTTCTTTTCCTTTTGTATTTTAAAATGATTGATCATGAATAAGATAACAAAGGAAATGTTTTAAACACAAATTCAGTTACTGCATTTAGAAGAAAATTTATTGGGGACACAACACACAACTGAAAAAACAATTTTTTCTTCTGTTTATATCATTTCTGTTTTATAATTATTTTTATAAATTGAAATAAATATTTACTTAAGTGTTAACAACAAGCAAATGTATAATATGAGGTTTTAAGAAAAATCGGAATTATACATGTTGCTTTGGGTTTGATTATAGTAAAACGAGATAGAAATTTCGAAAGATACAGCGGGTAATGTTTAATTGGCTGCACTCGGTTCGGTTGTACTGAACCACTTCTTGTTCACATTCTTCGACGAAAAAAAAAAATTAAAAGTATTAAGAATGTATTTTTGCAGATTTTCATTCTAAACGCACATTTTGAGTTCTTTTTAGGGTTCCGTACAACAAAAGTGTAAAATAACCCTATTGTTTTCGCTACGCTATCCGTCTGTCTGTCTGTGTGTCTGGCTGTCTGTCTGTCCGTCTGTCTGTCACTTGCTGTTTTCTCGGGAACCATAAGAGCTACGTACCTGCAATTTTCACAGAATATGTAAAACTTTTGCCAACAACAACAACAACAAATATATGACAGTTAACAATTAAAGGGTGTTCTAAAACGAGCAACAAAACATGCTGAAATACTAATGTAATATAAACACACTTATATAGATACTTTAAAATTTCAAAGTTAGTGTTAATTGGTGTAGTCTGGAGAATAGACTACACAAATTAACACTGATATTTAAAACAATAAAAATTAAAGGGTGTTCTATCAGCTAATGTAATTTTACTATGTATTTATTTAGACAATATGCTGAATCTTGGAAACCGTAAGAAATTTTTAAAAACGCTAAAACTAACAAAATTAAAAAAATGTCAAAACGAAAAATCGCCAAAATGAAAAAAGCGCTTAAAGGAAAAAACCACCAGAATAAAGAAAAAATCGCTAAAACGCAAACTATCACCAAAACTCAAAATATCGCACAAAAAACTAAAAAAAACGTTAAAAACCGAAAAAAATCGTCAAAACGAAAAAA
This sequence comes from Panzeria rudis, assembly GCA_956483635.1. Lineage (NCBI taxonomy): Eukaryota > Metazoa > Arthropoda > Insecta > Diptera > Tachinidae > Panzeria > Panzeria rudis. Next base: position 87,008,099 of record OY101451.1, on the reverse strand, counting down.
ACACTACAACAACATAAAAAAATCGCTAAAACTAAAGATATCATAAAAAAAATTGCCAGAAATTAAAAAAAAACACTAAAAAATCTTCAAAAAACAAAACAAAAAAATCGCCAGAATAAAAAAAGTTTCAAAAATAAAATAAATCGCTTAAACTAAAAAAATAGTCCAGAAAACCCGAAAAAAGTACCCAAAACCGAAAAAAGCGCCAATACTAATATAAATCGTTAAAACTAAAAGTATCGTCAAAAATCGAAAATAAACAATAAAAAAAAGAAACGGCAAAACCAAATAAACACCAAAACTAAAAAATCAGCAAAAAAAAAAGTAGAAAACCAAAAATCGCCAAAAAACGAAAAAAATCCCAAAAAAAAGCGCCAAAACCAAAAAAGCGCCAAAACTAATAAAAATCGCCAAAAATAAAAAAGTAGCCAGAACGAAAAAATGTCATAATTAAAAAAATCGCTAAAACAAAAAAATAACCAAAAACCTAAAAAATCTCCAAAACCGAAAAAAGCGCCAAAACTGAAAAAATCGGCACAACTAAGATAAATCGCTTAAACTAAAAATATCGTCAAAAAGTGAAAAAAACGTTAAAAACGCCAAAACCAAAAAATCGCCAAAAACTAAAAAAATCGGAAAAAGCAAAAAAATTGCAAAAAACAAAAAATAGCCTGAAAAAACGAAAAAATCACGAAAATTAAAAAAGCGCCAAAACCGAAAACATCAAAAAAAAAACAACGAAAAATACTTAAAAAATAAGAAAACTAAAATTAAACAAAAAAGCACAACGAAAAAACTGCCAAAATGAAAAAAAGGCGCAAAAACGAAAAGGGACATACATACAAAAGTGTATTCGTACGGAACCCTTCGTGTAAGAGCCAAAGTCGCACTTTACTTAATTTATTTGTTATTTAGCATAGCTTTCGGTTGCATAGCAAATAAAAATCATTATTTCCCTTTTCAAAGCCAAACTTGTTATGAGGGCTTTCAAGAACAATTAAGAATCTATGTTTAGAATTATATAAATAATTTTTGTATACATATATTTTTTTAGCTTCCAAAATTTTCCTGTTTCCTAATTCTTATTAAATTACATTTTATTTACTTTGTTAAATTTAATATTTCTATAATAAATTCAATTTATGTTACGCATCATAATTTTTTTTTAATAAAAAAAAAATGTTAATGTAGATGCCTTAATGCTGTTGCCGTTGTTATTGACTTCATTGGCTTATGAATGTTTTAACTAAAAATAGATGTTGAGCATGAAATAGCAAGTAAAAAGCCAGAAGCATGCATACATTAGATGCCATTACAAGGCAATTTTATTAGAGACTTAAGAAAGAAAATTAATTTTGTGATAAACAAAGGCCGTTTTTACGATTTACTGTAAATATAATTTCCAATGGAGGGAGAAATAAATAGATATATCAATATAACGCTTTTGGCAACAAATCTTTAATATAAAATGAAAAAATGTAGGTTTTCATGCGAATGCAATATACATATTAAATAAATTTATACTTATCATTTTCATGTTTGGTAAGGCATTGGCTTAAGTTTTTTCGGGAATAAGAGGCGAACATTTTGTTCACGTGAAATATTTCCCATGAAAAAAAAATGGCGAACAAAGTTAACAAAATAGTACACTAACGCAACAGTGCAAAATTGGTGATCATAATTTTAGGGAAAGTGAACACATTTCAAGTGAACTTTTATCCCCGATAAAGGTGTTTTTTTTAATATTTCTTAGATTAAAACTGTAGGATTTTTAAAATATTTAGTTGGTAAGCCACGTATATAAGATAAAAAATTTAAGTATAACAATTAAGTTATTAGTTTTTAAAATTTCCCACTTTTTCCTTCCTTAACAAAACAAACTAAATTCCGAATTTCTTACAACGTAAATCTACTTTCAATGCAAACAAATTCATTTACTCTCTTAAATTCCTGCTTTTCTCTAAGAAAACCCCCGCATAGCTTCAATTGTTCTTAAAATACGGTTGTGCTTTATAACTTAATTGTAGTCAAACATTTTATTTTTCATAAAATATTCCACATTTTGTAATAGACGGGTTTTCTTCTAACACACAATGATAATATCACTTTTATTAGCAAAACTACAAGTACCTATACAACGCAAACACCTCATTGGCTGACAGCTTTTCTAAGGAAACCACTTCTTTCCCTAGAAATATTTTAAATAAAACATAAAATTATTTTTAGTAGCTGTTAAACGGCAAAATGAAGAACATAAGTACAAGCAAGAGAAATCTTGTCACTTCTTAGAAATTTTCGTAGTACAATATGCATTTTATCTTACATTGCTGTGACGAGTATTTCATATAATCATACAAAATTAAATATACATAATTAATTATAGTCTTAGCTATAGTCTATTCATGGTTTAGTTATAGTCTAGTCATAGTCTAGTCATAGTCTAGTCATAGTCTAGTCATAGTCTAGTCATAGTCTAGTCATAGTCTAGTCATAGTATAGTCATAGTCTAGTCATAGCCTATGTATCGCTTACCCATTGTATTGTCTTTCTCTTGCTGCACGGAAATTAATGCCTAGGGTGCGATGCATGTTTTATATTTTACATCGATTTAAAGTATCTTTAGTTGTCAGCATACAAATGACTCTTGAATGCATTGCAGTAGCATTTTTGCCAAAGACAAAGATAAAATGAGTGAAAAGATTTTATCGCTAATAAAATAATATGTACTACTGTTCTGTTATGCACGTATATTTTTTTAAAAATATTCATATTCAGTGGAAAACCTCAACAGGCCAGCAAGTTTCAGGCCTTCTTGAAGGCTTGTAATACCTTTACAAATTATTGTTTTTTCGCAGAAAATGAACAGGAATTTTATCTTTGAAAATTTATTTCAAATAAATTTTGAAAAAACCAAATATGTATGTATTTCGAATTTCATATACAAAATTATTTTTTCTTACAGCTTTCTACGAAGGTGTTGGACAGATTAAAAGATTATATTAAAGCGAGTTGGAGCGATTTCGAATGTGGACTTAAGAGTCAACTATCTACCAAAATGAATGAGCCGTTGTCGAGTTATGCTATTAGCGGACATGCAACCTTCATAATAGTGCACTACACTATTCTCAATTTCCTACAAAACTTGTTAATACTGAAATTACCATCTCTGTGCAGTAGAGATATGTAACCAAAAGCAATACAAACATTTAGAAAAGGTTGTTGTCTACACTATAGCTTTTAGTACAAGCTATGGTGAGTAAAACTTTTTAAGTTGAGTAGTTAATGTAGCCTAGTCAAAAACCTCTATATGCTGTATAATTAACAGTATAAATACAGCCCATACAACACCCTGGATTTCTTGTAGCTATGGTAACAACCTAATATAGCAGAATACTCCGTTGCTATAAAATAATTATTGCCTGTTAAATATTATTAACGCAATTCACAATCAATAGCATATTGATACTCACCAATTGTGAATTGGTGAATATTAATTTGGATGAAAGCACGTTACAAAATTTAAATTGACAGTTGTTTACAGTGAACTACTTCAAGCACACAAGCAGACTTTAGCTAAAAAATTGTTTGCGCACAAGTTTTATTAACCAAACAATTATCAAAAAATATTTCAGAAATGTGTTCAAAAGTAACAACGCGTGTGGCTATGCGTTTTTTTAACGATAATAAAGTGCGAGCACGCAATACGACGTCAATATTATTCCTTAGAGTTTAAATATATTTGAATAAATAAAAACGTTACATTTTTAAAAAAATCAGAATTGGTTCATGTTATTAGCGAAATTTTTGGTCCATGTAAAAAGCATATAAGATAATGCAATCGACAAAAATGGACATATTATTCAAGAAAACTCCAGAGCTAAAAACAGTGTATATGGCTTATGTCTAGAAAAATCGCGCATAAGCATTAAGAAAACAATTGCCAACAAACTGTTAGCCCCTTAAAAATTCTAGAATAATGGCGCCTTGGAAAAAGAAAAAAAAAAGATGTTGCCGTACTTTTTCTAGTATAGCGCACTTTTCAAGTATTTCGCTTAAGTCTTTGTACCATATTGTCCCATTAAAAGAACCAACGACTTAAGACGCGAACTCGAAAAATTTGGATATTGGTCAAATCTTGGTCCTATCAAAATTTAATGGTGATTTTCGGATTCAGCATGCGAAAATCCCAGTTATAGTGTCCACCGACCATTTCCGCCCAAGGATTTCTGAGATAAACGCAAAAAACTTAAAAATTGCTAAATTCCTCAAATTTTGTGCATGTGTCTTAAGTCTTTACAAATAGCATGCGAGCTTTGCTGTGGGTGAGTTGGAAAAGACTTAAGACACATGGTGTCGATAAGTAAATTGCCAAAAAATTTTGCTAATTGAAATTCTCATATGGTGGCGCCTCGAAGTATGCTTTCGAAATATCCTTGGAAAAAGGAAAAAAAAGATGTAGTACTTTTTCTAGTAAATCGCACTTTCAAGTCTGTCGCTTAAGTCTTTGTACCATATTATCATATTAAAAGAACTAAAGACTTAAGATGCGAACTCGAAAAATTTGGATTTTGGTGAAATCTTGGTCCTATCAAAATTTAATGGTGATTTTCGGATTCAGCATGCGAAAATCCCAGTTATAGTGTCCACCGACCATTTCCGCCCAAGGATTTCCGAGATAAACAGAAAAAATATAAAAATGGCTAAATTCCTCAAATTTGGTGCATGTGTCTTAAGTCTTTTCGAATAACATACGAGATTTGCTGAGGGTGAGTTGGAAAAGACTTAAGACACATGCTTTCAATAAGTAAATAGCCAAAAAGTTTTGCTAATTGAAATTCTCATTGGTGGCGCCTCGAAGTATGCTTTCGAAATATTATCCTTGGAAAAAAAATGTTGCCGTACTTTTTCTAGTACATTGCACTTTCAAGTATGTCGCTTAAGTCTTTGTACCATATTATCATATTAAAAGAACTAAAGACTTAAGACGCGAACTCGAAAATTTCGATTTTGGCCAAATCTTGGTCCTATCAAAATTTAATGGTGATTTTCGGATTCAGCATGCGAAAATCCCAGTTATAGTGTCCACTGACCATTTCCGCCCAAGGATTTCCGAGATAAACGCAAAAAACATAAAAATGGCTAAATTCCTCAAATTTGGTGCATGTGTCTTAAGTCGTTGCGAATAACCTACGAGATTTGCTGAGGGTGAGTCGGAAAAGACTTAAGACACATGCGGCCAATAAGTAAATTGCCAAAAAAGTTTTGCCAATTGAAAGTCTCATATGGTGGCGCATCGAAGTATGCTTTCGAAATAAATCCAAGTAGTAGTGTCTTCAGAGCATTTCCGGTCAAGGATTTCCGAGATGCCCACAAAAAAACATGAAAATTGAACATTTTCAAAAATTTTGTGCATGTTTCTTGAGTCTTTGAATAAAAGACTTAAGACACGAACTCTAAAAATTTTAATTTTTGTGAAATCTTGGTCACATAATAAAATTTTAATGGGGATTTTCGGATTCAGCATGCCACCGGCCATTTCTGCCCAAGGATTTTCGATGTAATCGCAATTGAATAATTTTACATGGAAATTGAATAATTACACAAATTTTGTGCATGTTTCTTAAGTCTTTAAAGAAAAGACTTAAGACACGAACTCGAAAAATTTGCATTTTGGTAAAATCCTGGTCCTATCAAAATTTAATGGTGATTTTCGAATTCAGCATGCGAAAATCCCAGTTATGCTGAATCCGAAAATCCCCATTAAAATTTTCTTATGTGACCAAGATTTCACAAATATTCAAATTTTTAGAGTTCGTGTCTTAAGTCTTATATTCAAAGACTCAAGAAACATGCACAAAATTTTTAAATTTCTCAACTTTCATGTTTTTTGTGGGCATCTCGTAAATCCTTGACCGGAAATGCTCTGAAGACACTACTACTTGGATTTATTTCAAAAGCATACTTCGAGACGCCACCTTATGAGACTTTTAATTGGCAAAACTTTTTTGGCAATTTACTTATTGACCGCATGTGTCTTAAGTCTTTTCCGACTCACCCTCAGTAAATCTCGTATGTTATTCGAAAAGACTTAAGACACATGCACCAAATTTGAGGAATTTAGCCTTTTTTATGTTTTTGGCGTTTATCTCGGAAATCCTTGGGCGGAAATGGTCGGTGGACATTATAACTGGGATTTTCGCATGCTGAATCCGAAAATCACCATTAAATTTTGATAGGACCAAGATTTGGCCAAAATCCAAATTTTTCGAGTTCGCGTCTTAAGTCTTTAGTTCTTTTAATATGATAATATGGTACAAAGACTTAAGCGACATACTTGAAAGTGCAATGTACTAGAAAAAGTACGACATCTTTTTTTTCTTTTTTCAAGGATAATATTTCGAAAGCATACTTCGAGGCGCCACCTTATGAGACTTTTAATTGGCAAAACTTTTTTGGCAATTTACTTATTGACCGCATGTGTCTTAAGTTTTTTCGGACTCACCCTCAGCAAATCTCGTATGTTATTCGAAAAGACTTAAGACACATGCACCAAATTTGAGGAATTTAGCCATTTTTATGTTTTTTGCGTTTATCTCGGACATCCTTGGGCGGAAATGGTCGGTGGACACTATAACTGGGATTTTCGCATGCTGAATCCGAAAATCACCATTAAATTTTGATAGGACCAAGATTTGGCCAAAATCCAAATTTTTCGAGTTCGCGTCTTAAGTCTTTAGTTCTTTTAATATGATAATATGGTACAAAGACTTAAGCGACATACTTGAGAGTGCAATGTACTAGAAAAAGTACGACATCTTTTTTTTCTTTTTTCAAGGATAATATTTCGAAAGCATACTTCGAGGCGCCACCTTATGAGACTTTTAATTGGCAAAACTTTTTTGGCAATTTACTTATTGACCGCATGTGTCTTAAGTCTTTTCGGACTCACCCTCAGCAAATCTCGTATGTTATTCGAAAAGACTTAAGACACATGCACCAAATTTGAGGAATTTAGCCATTTTTATGTTTTTTGCGTTTATCTCGGAAATCCTTGGGCGGAAATGGTCGGTGGACACTATAACTGGGATTTTCGCATGCTGAATCCGAAAATCACCATTAAATTTTGATAGGACCAAGATTTGGCCAAAATCGAAATTTTTCGAGTTCGCGTCTTAAGTCTTTAGTTCTTTTAATATGATAATATGGTACAAAGACTTAAGCGACATACTTGAAAGTGCAATGTACTAGAAAAAGTACGACATCTTTTTTTTCTTTTTTCAAGGATAATATTTCGAAAGCATACTTCGAGGCGCCACCTTATGAGACTTTTAATTGGCAAAACTTTTTTGGCAATTTACTTATTGACTGCATGTGTCTTAAGTCTTTTCGGACTCACCCTCAGCAAATCTCGTATGTTATTCGAAAAGACTTAAGACACATGCACCAAATTTGAGGAATTTAGCCATTTTTATGTTTTTTGCGTTTATCTCGGAAATCCTTGGGCGGAAATGGTCGGTGGACACCATAGCTGGGATTTTGGCATGCTGAATCCGAAAATCACCATTAAATTTTGATAGGACCAAGATTTGGCCAAAATCCAAATTTTTCGAGTTCGCGTCTTAAGTCTTTAGTTCTTTTAATATGATAATATGGTACAAAGACTTAAGCGACATACTTGAAAGTGCAATGTACTAGAAAAAGTACGACATCTTTTTTTTCTTTTTCCAAGGATAATATTTCGAAAGCATACTTCGAGGCGCTACCTTATGAGACTTTTAATTGGCAAAACTTTGTTGGCAAATTACTTATTGACCGCATGTGTCTTAAGTCTTTTCGGACTCACCCTCAGCAAATCTCGTATGTTATTCGAAAAGACTTAAGACACATGCACCAAATTTGAGGAATTTAGCCATTTTTATGTTTTTTGCGTTTATCTCGGAAATCCTTGGGCGGAAATGGTCGGTGGACACTATAACTGGGATTTTCGCATGCTGAATCCGAAAATCACCATTAAATTTTGATAGGACCAAGATTTGGCCAAAATCGAAATTTTTCGAGTTCGTGTCTTAAGTCTTTTCTTTAAAGACTTAAGAAACATGCACAAAATTTGTGTAATAATTCAATTTCCATGTAAAATTATTCAATTGCGATTACATCGAAAATCCTTGGGCAGAAATGGCCGGTGGACATATAATAGAGATTTTCGCATGCTGAATCCGAAAATCCCCATTAAAATTTTCTTATGTGACCAAGATTTCACAAAAATTCAAATTTTTAGAGTTCGTGTCTTAAGTCTTATATTCAAAGACTCAAGAAACATGCACAAAATTTTTGAAATTTCTCAACTTTCATGTTTTTTGTGGGCATCTCGGAAATCCTTGACCGGAAATGCTCTGAAGACACTACTACTTGGATTTATTTCAAAAGCATACTTCGAGGCGCCACCTTATGAGACTTTTAATTGGCAAACTTTTTTGGCAATTTACTTATTGACCGCATGTGTCCGAGATAAACGCAAAAAACATAAAAATGGCTAAATTCCCCAAATTTGGTGCATGTGTCTTAAGTCTTTTCGAATAACATACGAGATTTGCTGAGGGTGAGTCCGAAAAGACTTAAGACACATGCGGTCAATAAGTAAATTGCCAAAAAAGTTTTGCCAATTAAAAGTCTCATAAGGTGGCGCCTCGAAGTATGCTTTTGAAATAAATCCAAGTAGTAGTGTCTTCAGAGCATTTCCGGTCAAGGATTTCCGAGATGCCCACAAAAAACATGAAAGTTGAGAAATTTCAAAAATTTTGTGCATGTTTCTTGAGTCTTTGAATATAAGACTTAAGACACGAACTCTAAGAATTTGAATTTTTGTGAAATCTTGGTCACATAAGAAAATTTTAATGGGGATTTTCGGATTCAGCATGCGAAAATCTCTATTATATGTCCACCGGCCATTTCTGCCCAAGGATTTTCGATGTAATCGCAATTGAATAATTTTACATGGAAATTGAATTATTACACAAATTTTGTGCATGTTTCTTAAGTCTTTAAAGAAAAGACTTAAGACACGAACTCGAAAAATTTGCATTTTGGTCAAATCCTGGTCCTATCAAAATTTAATTGTGATTTTCGGATTCAGCATGCGAAAATCCCAGTTATAGTGTCCACCGACCATTTCCGCCCAAGGATTTCCGAGATAAACGCAAAAAACATAAAAATGGCTAAATTCCTCAAATTTGGTGCATGTGTCTTAAGTCTTTTCGAATAACATACGAGATTTGCTGAGGGTGAGTCCGAAAAGACTTAAGACACATGCGGTCAATAAGTAAATTGCCAAAAAAGTTTTGCCAATTAAAAGTCTCATAAGGTGGCGCCTCGAAGTATGCTTTCGAAATATTATCCTTGAAAAAAGAAAAAAAAAGATGTCGTACTTTTTCTAGTACATTGCACTTTCAAGTATGTCGCTTAAGTCTTTGTACCATATTATCATATTAAAAGAACTAAAGACTTAAGACGCGAACTCGAAAAATATCGATTTTGGCCAAATCTTGGTCCTATCAAAATTTAATGGTGATTTTCGGACTCAGCATGCGAAAATCCCAGTTATAGTGTCCACCGACTACATCCGCCCAAGGATTTCCGAGATAAACGCAAAAAACATAAAAATGGCTAAATTCCTCAAATTTGGTGCATGTGTCTTAAGTCTTTTCGAATAACATACGAGATTTGCTGAGGGTGAGTCCGAAAAGACTTAAGACACATGCGGTCAATAAGTAAATTGCCAAAAAAGTTTTGCCAATTAAAAGTCTCTTAAGGTGGCGCCTCGAAGTATGCTTTCGAAATATTATCCTTGGAAAAAAAATGTTGCCGTACTTTTTCTAGTACATTGCACTTTCAAGTATGTCGCTTAAGTCTTTGTACCATATTATCATATTAAAAGAACTAAAGACTTAAGACGCGAACTCGAAAAATTTCGATTTTGGCCAAATCTTGGTCCTATCAAAATTTAATGGTGATTTTCGGATTCAGCATGCGAAAATCCCAGTTATAGTGTCCACCGACCATTTCCGCCCAAGGATTTCCGAGATAAACGCAAAAAACATAAAAATGGCTAAATTCCTCAAATTTGGTGCATGTGTCTTAAGTCTTTGCGAATAATCTACGTGATTTTCTGAGGGTGAGTCGGAAAAGACTTAAGACACATGCGGCCAATAAGTAAATTGCCAAAAAAGTTTTGTCAATTGAAAGTCTCATATGGTGGCGCATCGAAGTATGCTTTCGAAATAAATCCAAGTAGTAGAGTCTTCAGAGCATTTCCGGTCAAGGATTTCCGAGATGCCCACAAAAAACATGAAAATTTAGAAATTTCAAAAATTTTGTGCATGTTCCTTGAGTCTTTGAATAAACGACTTAAGACACGAACTCTAAAAATTTGAATTTTTGTGAAATCTTGGTCACATAAGAAAATTTTAATGGGGATTTTCGGATTCAGCATGCGAAAATCTCTATTATATGTCCACCGGCCATTTCTGCCCAAGGATTTTCGATGTAATCGCAATTGAATAATTTTACATGGAAATTGAATTATTACACAAATTTTGTGCATGTTTCTTAAGTCTTTAAGGAAAAGACTTAAGACACGAACTCGAAAAATTTCGATTTTGCCCAAATCTTGGTCCTATCAAAATTTAATGGTGATTTTCGGATTCAGCATGCGAAAATCCCTGTTATAGTGTCCACCGACCATTTCCGCCCAAGGATTTCCGAGATAAACGCAAAAAACATAAAAATGGCTAAATTCCTCAAATTTGGTGCATGTGTCTTAAGTCTTTTCGAATAACATACGAGATTTGCTGAGGGTGAGTCCGAAAAGACTTAAGACACATGCGGTCAATAAGTAAATTGCCAAAAAAGTTTTGCCAATTAAAAGTCTCATAAGGTGGCGCCTCGAAGTATGCTTTCGAAATATTATCCTTGAAAAAAGAAAAAAAAAGATGTCGTACTTTTTCTAGTACATTGCACTTTCAAGTATGTCGCTTAAGTCTTTGTACCATATTATCATATTAAAAGAACTAAAGACTTAAGACGCGAACTCGAAAAATTTCGATTTTGGCCAAATCTTGGTCCTATCAAAATTTAATGGTGATTTTCGGACTCAGCATGCGAAAATCCCAGTTATAGTGTCCACCGACCACATCCGCCCAAGGATTTCCGAGATAAACGCAAAAAACATAAAAATGGCTAAATTCCTCAAATTTGGTGCATGTGTCTTAAGTCTTTTCGAATAACATACGAGATTTGCTGAGGGTGAGTCCGAAAAGACTTAAGACACATGCGGTCAATAAGTAAATTGCCAAAAAAGTTTTGCCAATTAAAAGTCTCTTAAGGTGGCGCCTCGAAGTATGCTTTCGAAATATTATCCTTGGAAAAAAAATGTTGCCGTACTTTTTCTAGTACATTGCACTTTCAAGTATGTCGCTTAAGTCTTTGTACCATATTATCATATTAAAAGAACTAAAGACTTAAGACGCGAACTCGAAAAATTTCGATTTTGGCCAAATCTTGGTCCTATCAAAATTTAATGGTGATTTTCGGATTCAGCATGCGAAAATCCCAGTTATAGTGTCCACCGACCATTTCCGCCCAAGGATTTCCGAGATAAACGCAAAAAACATAAAAATGGCTAAATTCCTCAAATTTGGTGCATGTGTCTTAAGTCTTTGCGAATAACCTACGTGATTTTCTGAGGGTGAGTCGGAAAAGACTTAAGACACATGCGGCCAATAAGTAAATTGCCAAAAAAGTTTTGTCAATTGAAAGTCTCATATGGTGGCGCATCGAAGTATGCTTTCGAAATAAATCCAAGTAGTAGAGTCTTCAGAGCATTTCCGGTCAAGGATTTCCGAGATGCCCACAAAAAACATGAAAATTGAGAAATTTCAAAAATTTTGTGCATGTTCCTTGAGTCTTTGAATAAACGACTTAAGACACGAACTCTAAAATTTTAATTTTTGTGAAATCTTGGTCACATAAGAAAATTTTAATGGGGATTTTCGGATTCAGCATGCGAAAATCTCTATTATATGTCCACCGGCCATTTCTGCCCAAGGATTTTCGATGTAATCGCAATTGAATAATTTTACATGGAAATTGAATTATTACACAAATTTTGTGCATGTTTCTTAAGTCTTTAAAGAAAAGACTTAAGACACGAACTCGAAAAATTTCGATTTTGGCCAAATCTTGGTCCTATCAAAATTTAATGGTGATTTTCGGATTCAGCATGCGAAAATCCCAGTTATAGTGTCCACCGACCATTTCCGCCCAAGGATTTCCGAGATAAACGCAAAAAACATAAAAATGGCTAAATTCCTCAAATTTGGTGCATGTGTCTTAAGTCTTTTCGAATAACATACGAGATTTGCTGAGGGTGAGTCCGAAAAGACTTAAGACACATGCGGTCAATAAGTAATTTGCCAACAAAGTTTTGCCAATTAAAAGTCTCATAAGGTAGCGCCTCGAAGTATGCTTTCGAAATATTATCCTTGGAAAAAGAAAAAAAAGATGTCGTACTTTTTCTAGTACATTGCACTTTCAAGTATGTCGCTTAAGTCTTTGTACCATATTATCATATTAAAAGAACTAAAGACTTAAGACGCGAACTCGAAAAATTTCGATTTTGGCCAAATCTTGGTCCTATCAAAATTTAATGGTGATTTTCGGATTCAGCATGCGAAAATCCCAGTTATAGTGTCCACCGACCATTTCCGCCCAAGGATTTCCGAGATAAACGCAAAAAACATAAAAATGGCTAAATTCCTCAAATTTGGTGCATGTGTCTTAAGTCTTTTCGAATAACATACGAGATTTGCTGAGGGTGAGTCCGAAAAGACTTAAGACACATGCGGTCAATAAGTAAATTGCCAAAAAAGTTTTGCCAATTAAAAGTCTCATAAGGTGGCGCCTCGAAGTATGCTTTCGAAATATTATCATTGAAAAAAGAAAAAAAAGATGTCGTACTTTTTCTAGTACATTGCACTTTCAAGTATGTCGCTTAAGTCTTTGTACCATATTATCATATTAAAAGAACTAAAGACTTAAGACGCGAACTCGAAAAATTTCGATTTTGGCCAAATCTTGGTCCTATCAAAATTTAATGGTGATTTTCGGATTCAGCATGCGAAAATCCCAGTTATAGTGTCCACCGACCATTTCCGCCCAAGGATTTCCGAGATAAACGCAAAAAACATAAAAATGGCTAAATTCCTCAAATTTGGTGCATGTGTCTTAAGTCTTTTCGAATAACATACGAGCTTTGCTGAGGGTGAGTCGGAAAAGACTTAAGACACATGCGGCCAGTAGGTAAATTGCCAAAAAAGTTTTGCCAATTGAAAGTATCGTAAGGTGGCGCCTCGAAGTATGCTTTCAAAATATTATCTTTAAAAAAACAGTATAAAGGCATGTTGCCGTACTTTTTCCAGTATATTGCATATTTCCTGTATGTCGCTTAAGTCTTTGTTACATATTGTACTATTAAAAGTACAAAGGACTTAAGACACGAACTCAAAATATTTTAACTTTTGTGAAATCTTGTTCCTATCAAAATTTGATGGTGATTTTCGGATTCAGCATCTGAAAATCCCAGTGCACGGACCATTTTCGGTCAAGGATTTCCGACAAAATCCCAAATTTATAGCTGAATTAGCGTTTAAATGCTGTTTTTTAGTACACAATGGGTAGCAATTAACCAAATTGGTGTGGTATATATCGGCAATTATTCAATGTAATTAGTTAAAACTGGCTTTTCTTTTATGTTTAGTTTATGATTTGATAATCCTAAAAGATTTGAGTATTAAAGCTGATTTAGTTGTCTAGTAGAAAGAATACTTTGTCGTGATTCAATGAATATTTTGTCATAGCTAAGATCTTAATAGTGTGTCTTACGATATTTTTAACTTATATTATCTTACCGATTCTTAGAATGAAAACAAATCTTAGTAATTTTTATTAATTTTTTTATATGTATTTATTTTACAATTATAGTAAATGATATATTTAATAATATTTTTACATTGTTTTTTATAATTTAATTTATTAAAAAAAAAACAATTTCTTTTCTAAACATCAGTCTTTAACTTATTTTTTTTTTCTTCATAAAAATCTTTTAAATAGTTTTTAAACCAGTTAAAAGGAAATTTGTTACCCTAAATTTCCTAGCGGGTTTGCATTGACATTTAAAACTATATTTAATATTAATTATAACAGTTTGTATAATCGTATTATAATAGTTAATTATAATAGTATTTTTTACTTTCAAAAATTATAAAATTAAATAAAATTAACTAATTTGTGACTTAAGTCAGTTGGCTTATGAGCGCAGATATAATAAAGAATACAATTTTTTTGAGTTATTTGTATTTTACAATTGTGTTATAATTAGGGACTTAATTAATAATAAATTTAAATGACTTTCATGATATTTTTGTGTTGAAAAGAAAATAGAAAAGTAATATTTACTTAGAAGGCACAATTATTCTTTTTTTAAATGTATTTTATAAAGATATACTTTTTTTATATACTTTTTTGTCTTAAAAGCTATCACACAGTTCTTTATAACAGAGCCTGGCAAAGTTATGACAGCAAAAAAAAATATATATAGATAAAACAGTATAACAAATAACTAGCTGTGTTAAACAAAGAACTGTGCTTAGCCTAAATATGGTTTAATGTGTTAAGATTATACCTTTATTAAAAAAAAATAGGATGATATATAATACAGGTATTTAAATTGATGATAACTTTTATAAACCAGGTTTAGCTTACAAACAAAAAAGAGCCTGCTTTTGCTGTCTGAAACGTTAAACTTTTAACAAATTTAAATAGTATAGAAAACTATTTAGTATTACTGACGTTTCGTTGAACAAAATCAGGCCCTTAATGTGTATTCAAATGTTCTTTTAAAGTAAAATTACAAAAATTAAATTATTTTATAAAAATAAGAAGCTTCGTTGATTTAAAGTACCTTTTTGTAAGAGACATTTTTGCAGTATTCATACAGGCAGTACCAGTTAAGACGAGAAAAGAAATCACTTTTATTTACAATAGTCACAATAATAATAGTTTGAATTGAAAAACCAGTATTTTAATTACTTAAGAAAATATCCACAAATGCTGGCAAGCTACTTATAAAAAAAACTTATTTATATAAACAGAGTATTTTTTGCATAAAATCAATATTTTTGAAAAAAGTTTTTATAAAATGAAATCCGAAAAATTTTCAAATACAAAAACTAAATAATTTTTTTTTACAATTTCAAAAAATAAACGTCTACTGAAATACTAGCTTGATTACACTGCGATACACTAAAATTATTCAGTGGTTCCCATGTACCAATTCTATTTCATTGGAGCCCATACAGACCAGAAATACCGTAAGGTTTTCTAGGTAGTGTTATTTTGTAACGGTAAATGTAGTGACAAAAATGGTTCGAAAAGAAGGTTCTTGTCTATACTCTGTTTTTTGAAAATATTTTAAATGTTTTTAGTTTTGGCCTTACTATTTATTCTTGACATTTTATGTTTTATGGATAATGGCAACAATATTGATTGACAAATGGGATAGATTGGCGCCTAAAGTCACCATTTTAAAAGTAAGCAAAAGTAACACAATAGTCGAAATAAAAACGAAAACACAACTGATAAAAAACAGTTGTCTCACTTTGACGAAAGTTGTAATTCATAATAAGAATTTGACAACTACGACTCAACTATCAATTTAGTTGTGAATCATAATAGGGACCATAGTTTGAACTTTGAACAGTCATAACTTCTTTGTTTCATAACAGATTTCTACAAATTGTGTGACTTAAAGGCAATTTTATTCCGCATTTTTTACTGTGTTACTTATCAAAATCAGTTAAATTGTTTTAGAGTTATGATGAAATATATTAACAAGTCCGCCCTATTTCTAAGTAAGGAACAAAAAAGTAAAAACACAAAACATACCAACACAAAACATACCATAGCTTATTTATTTTTTAACCGATTTTAATATAGTTACGTATTTTGGAAAGCTATTTTAGAGTCTCTTTCCACAAAAGTAAATATACATATATAGTGGTTTGATATCTCATAAGCCACTTAGACTCAAAGAAAAATAAAATTTTGCTGAAAAATTTAGGTTTTTTTTCACGTCAACTATCATAACTTAGGCATTTACTAATCGATTTTAAAAAATTATGCCTACTTGAAAGATAAGAAACATATCTTTCAAATAAGAAAAAGTTCGAAAGAATCTGTTTTGAAAGAAAATAGTTATTACAGTTTAAACTTCAAACTCCAAGAAACCCGTTTATTCTCTACATTTACCGTTATAAAAGAAAAGCTATAGGTATTTTATTTCTCTATGGGTTCAAACAATATAGAATTGGTGCATGAGAACCCATGAATAATATTTTTCTCAACTTTTGTATCATAGTGTTATTAACTAAAAACGTTAAAAATATTTTCTAGTTTGAAAAAAAATTTCAACAATAAAAGAAATACAATTTTACTAAAATAATGAATTTAAAAAAAACGCAATATACAAATAATTTTTTTTTCGAAAATACTGGTTTTTCAAAAACCAGTATTTTTCAACAAACCCATTTTTTCATTAAAAATTACATGAATATACAAAATTATTAGTCAATTTCTTTCCCTTTTCAAAATTGTAAAAATATTGGTTTTTTAAAAACCACTATTTTTAGTTTATAATAAGAATTACATACAGAAACCAGGGATTCATTGCTTATTGTTCCGAAAGTATTAAAAAAAATTATTAGACAATCCGACGAAGATTAGCTTCTGGCTATTCTAAGCTGTAATTCTTCTAAAGAAAAATTCGAGAGATACCTAAGGCATCCGAATTAAAAATGATTAAATAGATCTTAATAAATTCTGAAAAACACTAAACGTCTCACAGTGGTACCAATTTAAAAAAAATGTTAAAAATATATATATTTGAAACTTGCAATCCGATTATAAAACGATGTATGTAAAAATCATAAAGAAGGACTTAAGCTTTAGGTGTGATGAAACATTGACAACCCTGTTGAAACAGACGGCGAGGTACGGGGTGTCAAAGTTGACTACCTCGGACATGAAAAATCTTGTTGGCCTCATAACATAGTGTCCACACCTGATGAATGTATATCATGATGAATAAACAACTTCATATAAAAAAACAGTATTTTTTATACCGGGTTTTTTTATATGAAGGTGTTCATTCATCATGATATAAATTCCTCAGGTGTGGACACCCACTAACTTTTACAAATATTATCTGATTTTAATAAGTTTAAACTTTTTGTAAAGCTTATAAATAGACAGAGAAATTTTACTTTTTTAAGATATCTTTAATATTTTTAAATAATTGAGTTTTAAAATTTTGATTTTGTCCTCGACTTTGTTCCCGATTTCGTAAATATCTCCGGTAATAGCATAGCCAATATTTTCAAAAAAATATTTTATGACTTTTAACAAAATCTGGTAATATTTGCAAAAGTTATGAGGCCAAAAAAGCTTATTATACCCGAGATAGTCAACTTTGACACCCTCTACCTCACAGTGTGGTTCAACAATTTGGTCAACGCTTAATTATTCTATGATTTTTACTGTGCGTCTTCTGAAATATTTTCAAGAGGAAGAGAAACTGTTGCAAGACAGGCCATGTGACTGGTTCCCTAGTTTAAACATTTTTGTTTTTGAAAGTGTATAAAACAATTTTGTACAAAAAAGGAAAACAATTTTATTAAAATACTGGTTAATAAAAAAACCATTATTTTTAAACAAAATACATAGTTTTGTTCATTAAAAACTAGATAAATTACTAAAATTATACGTCGAAATTCTTCCCTAATCTAAATTTAAAAAAAATACTGGTTTTTTAAAACCCCTATTTGCTGAAAAAAATATTTTTTTTACTACAAATTATGTGTAAAAACCTATTTCACAAGTTATTTTTTTAAAATTGAAAAATAATGGTTTTTTAAAAACCCCTATTTTTAACCAAACAAATTTAATTTACCAATAGTGATATATAAAAAAGAAATTCGTCTGTTTCGATTAAAATTTTTCTTATAATACTGGTTTTTCAAAACTCTTTGTCCATAAGATTGCTAACAAAAAATCTGGCTGCCTGCCTGCCTCCCTGCCTGTTTCTATTGATTTCTCTAAATTTAAGTACAAATTCTAAAAATCTCCTACATACATACATAACTTTTTAACTATATACAATTGCTAGTTTATAAATTATAAATAATATGCATTTATATGCCATTTTAATGTAATTTAATTACTTTAAATCCTTTTTATGTAGCGTAAGTATTTAGTTTTTTTCTCTTTATAATTCCCTTAGTTCTTCACTTAAATTACTATCACCTATTATAGTTTATGGTAGTAGTAGTAGTAGTAGTAGATTTATATAAATCTTGATTATTTTCCGCTATATCATAAGATGATATTTCAGTTACATAGTCCCGATTTAAAACCAGATCTTGTTTAACTGAAACAGCAGGTTTTAAAGGTAAAGCAGTACTACTTGTGACTACATTATGGCTGCTACTACTAATACTACTACTGCTGGTACTGCTACTGCTGCTACTTACTTGATACTCTTCCGTTTCCCCACTAATGCCCCACCATGATGGTATTGCTCGAGACCACCAAAGATTTGGTAATCACCGTTCCGTTGAATGCGTTGTCGAGCCAAAACCGCTGCCGTATGTACTGCCTGAGGCACGCCTAAAGAAACCTAAAGTTTCTAAAGTCTTAACCGAACGTCTTATCAATTCATCTTTATACTTCCATATAGTTTTATCCTCTACAGAGTTTTCTCTATACTCCTCGCAAGATTTTTTCAAAGTGTTTACACAATCCGCTCTATAATGCTGTAGATGAGCATCTTGTGTCTCCACCGGATAAGACTTGCATACACCTCCTAAACAGGCCAAAGGAAAGTGATTGTGTAGAGTTAAAACTTTTTCCGGATTATGGAAACATTTAACATACTGATTGGGTTTAGTGTAATTTTTGGCTCGATGGACATGTTGCAACATATGCATATATTTGGGTATATCTTTATGCCAGCCATGCTCATGTTGTTGATCATCTAGGAAATACACATTGCGAAAGTTGAAACTGTGATAACCTTCGGGGCGGGCTTTTAAAGATTCAGGCACTACTTTAGCCATTAGTTCGGACCATAAAACGAAATTACCTTTGGGCATGATAACCTCGTCTATATCGAGCAGTGCTATATAGTCGTAGAGGTATAAGTTCTTGTACAAACAATCATTGTAGGGTATAACCTCATTTTGCCGTTTGTGATTCGTTTTCTTAGTCAAATATAAATGTTGAAAGCCCGGAACATTAGGTTGGCCTCCCGGTAATGTCAAAGGTATAACCTGCACCTTGCCTTCCTGTTCGTAGTGTTGCAAGACTTTGCTAATATTCGGGTGGACTTGCAAATTATAGAAATAAATCTTATCGGCTCCCAAAATATTTAACATTTCTATCCACTCTATTAAACGTACCGATAAATCATCATACAAGAAATCCAAACCTTTAACACAAACTGCAAATCCTTTTTTGTGGTCATCGGGCGGCCGATTGTATATGACTCTTAAGTTGTTAGTGGCTGTATCACATTCCTTTTCCACCATCGATACCGAACTGGGTACAATGCCATGAAAAGGTTTTGGTATCTGACAAGCAATTAAGTAGGGCTGATAAATACCCTGTTTATAATTGCCCCATTTATTGTACCAAATATATTTATATTCGTAAGTCTTCACGATGAAAGGTTCTTTTTGGCCATCAAACCAAAATTGACAAAATGTCTTAACTTTGGGTTCGATGCGATCTATCATACCCAGTATACGTACTGAGGGGCCCAAAAGAGAATTTTTTCGTATGTCGTAGTAGGCACCAAACAGCTGGAAAGTACCATTCGAGGTACGCATTGTCTGCCAGTAGATATTATTAAATTCTAATTCAAATATTGAAGGATATTTGGCACATGTTGAAGATTTTTGTTGTAGAAAATTCTTGTTTTTACTCCAGTAGGCGATGGGTAGAGAAGGTATACGCGACTCGACATCACGTACAAGCTGCTCATCGTCCATGGCTAAAAAAAAATGGAAACCAAAAAGAAGAATTTATTAAAGCTAAACAATTAATTAATGACACAATATAAATTTCCTATCTTGTTTAGTCATAGCAAAGCGTGTTTAACCAGGTTACATCGCCACGGCAGCTGATAATTTTTTGCTCTAATTATTTTTGTGCCAGACTCCGTCAAAACCCATAAAAAAACGTTATTTAAATTTTAAAATTTTTCTTTATATTTGATATGGCGTTTGACAGCGACCGGACAGTAAGGCCCCTATTATGATTCACAACTCAACTAGGTTGAGTTGTCTATGCTACGACCCAACTCAAACATTTTTTTGTATTATGATTCACAACTAATTTTAGTTGTCTTCGAAAAAATGTTCGAAAAGAGGTTCTTATCTATACTCTCTGTTTTTTGAAACCATAGTAGCCATCACACAATATTTTAAATATTTTTAGTTTTGGCCTCACTAGTTTTTCTTGAGATTTTATATTTTATGGATGTGGCAACAATATTGGTTGACAAATGGGATAGATTGGCGCCTAAGAGTACCATTTTAAAAGTAATTAAAAGTAACACAATAGTCGAAATAAAAACCAAAACACAACTGATAAAAAACTGAGACAACTGCTTTGATGAAGTTGTATTCCATAATAAGAATTTGACAACTACGACTCAACTATCAATTTAGTTGTGAATCATAATAGGGGCCTAAACATGCCTGAATTGTTGTAATTGTGGCTGCCTTCCTAAACGTCTGTATGCAACGTCAAATCAGTGTCCAAATCAAGCAATTATACTTTACAACACAATAAAAAGCATTGCCAATTTAAATAGTGCGCTAGTTGCGTTTATTTGCATTTTAGCTTCAAAACAAATGACTTTAGGAAAGTCAAAATTTGCACGGTTGCGTTTGGGAATACGTGACATTGTTGAACTACAAAGCAACATGCGTTTAGGAAGGCAGCCTGTTTCTCTAGCGCTGCCATCATGACAAGTAAATACGCCTTGAGTCATAGTTTGGTCAAACTGGATTAATGGCGAAGACCTTGTTGCGTCAAATGCTTGCCATAGTTACATTTTAGTCTATATTTTTTAGTGATAATACCACAGTTATACTTAAGTCGGGCAATAGTTAATTTAATAACGCATATTCATAGTCATAAACAAAATATACTTTAGGTATTTAAAGCCAGTATTGCCATACAAAATACTGGTTTTAAATTCTTAAAGTATACTTCGTTTTGACTATGAATGTGCGCCAATATCTCGTTAAGCTCAAGTAATAGTCTATTTATTGTCTGTTTAAAAGACCACTGCCGTATAATAAAAGCAATATTTGGATTTAATATGTATTTTAGTAAAACATTGTATTGTACATGGGTGATTCTCATTTCAAATGTTTTTTTCGTGTCCGTTAAAAGTATAGTAAAATATTTCGTAAAATAGATGGAAAAATTTTAAAATGAAAACTGCTTTAGCATGATTTAATAGATTACACTGGTTCACAAAAAAATTCACCTCAAAAATGAAATATTTTTTAAGCTAAATTGGGGTTGCTGAACACGAATATGGCATTAATTTATTTTTCTTAAGAACCGTTTTCGAGATATTCGCGAAAAACTGAGTAAATTTGGGATTGTTGCATATATATGTTTTTCCTCTTTCAGTTCATATTTATACTGTGTTAATCAGATAAAAATTCACTGATTTACAAACCTTTACATTTGAAAAAAAAATTTTTTTTGGCGTTTTTTCAAAATTCACCATTTTGAAATGCTCCATTAAAGCAAACAAAAAATTAAAAATGTTTGTTTTGACCCATATCTTAAATAAAATTTTGTTCAAAATGTATAAAAAGTAAAATTGGGCAAAAATTTTGAAAGTTACAATAGATTTAATGAAAACAACCGATTTTGAATTTTAATAAAAAAAAAATTTTATGGAGTATGAGTATAAGAAAAATGCCAGTGGGGCAGGAGTAAATATTTTTGAAATATATCAACCATTTCTAACTCTTTGGTCCGATCAGTATAAAATTTTACATGGAGATATCAAAGGAGTGTTCTTATTTAATTTAGGTTCTCAGGTTCAGAGGTATGAAGTGAAAAGTAGTGCACTTCGTTCAAGTAAAATTTTTCAACACTTGGCTGTTTCTCACTCGATTCCAAAAATTTTTTTGTGTCCTTATATACCTTGTAAAGTTCTAAAAAAGTCTTTGGTTAAACAAATATCTTGTATAGTTAGTGAGGTACACTCGCTTTAATATTAAAATTTCTAAATTTTTCAAATCCTAGGTCCAGTATTTTTAAGATATCGGATCCAAATAAATACCGATTGTCACAATTATTTCTTTGTTACTTACATGACAAAATTTCGAATAGTTAAAAAAATAGTTAATGGAAGTATTCTTTCAGAGTAGAAAAATATATAATCTTTAATTTGAAAGTTGAAATATTTTGAATTTATGAAAATTTTTCCCAAAAAAGCACCATAATTGTTTTCTCTATAAAATTTTTTTCGCAAGGATCAACTAGTTATTATAAACATGTCTAAAAGGTGTCTTCACAGACATGATTTTAGAAAAACAACTTAATCGAATTTACAATTTTTGGTGGGCATGCACCCTTTTGAAACCGACATATTTTTTAGATTTATTGGAACTTTCTTAGGAATTCTAATGATTATGAGAAACAAATCATAGTTTTCACATAAATTCCTATATAAATATCAATAATGAACGATTTTATAGAATTAAGAAAAAATTTAATATGCAAAAACACCACATAGCACCATTTTCCACTTGTTTTGCCGTAAGACTTTCATAAATATTTTAATTATAAAAATCTGAATACAGTGTTGAAAACTACACATAATTTTGGTAGCTTTTATATGCGATATGTCGACCTTTCTTTTTCAAACGAGTAAAAGTAATGGAATGGAAGCAAAAACTCGTACAGACCTGAGGAACAACGAATGCAAATTTAAAATTTTGATGTGTTCACTAAATATGTTGTAACTTTCTCATATTTGGTCCGATGTAACTAATTTTAAGCTTGATATATTTGGAACACAATTTTCTTTAAGATGTGAGTCTAAAATAAATTTAAAAAAAAATTATTTTGCCTTACTGGAGCGTCTTAAAATAGTAAATGTAAGAAAACGTGTAAAAACAAAGTTTTTTCAAATCTAAAGACCTGTAACTCATTGAATTTTGATCCGATCAACACATTTTAAATATGGACTGAAAGACGAAAAGCATATCTATGCAATAATGCCACATTTGTTCAATTCAAGTAAACAGTACTCCAAATTTTTGGAAATAGCCTTATAAAATGCAAAAAATCACGTTTTTTGCGAGTATCTCGAAAACGGTTCTTAAGAGAAATATATGTATGTTATATTCGTGTTCAGTGACCCCAAATTACCTTAGAAAACAATTCATTTTTGAGATGATCGCAAAAAGTTGAAAATTTGTGAACTAATGTTATAGATAAATAAATGTAAGTCTTTTTGTATAAAACTAACTGTCCATTATGTGTTGAAGACCAAGAACAAAAATACTTTTTATACTCTCTTCATACAATATGACATGTCCATAGTTAATGCTGTTGATTTTCCACATTAAGAAACTGAGAATTTTTTCAAGACTGAGATGAAATTTATAACAATTTTAAAATATTTATATTTCCTTCTCTTATTTCACACATCAAATTTTTGAAAAATATTATCCACTGATTCACAAACACGAACATAACATTTTTGGTCGATTTTATTAAAAGTAAGCTTATTGGAAAGAAGAGTTAGCCCACTTTTTGCTCATGTATAAACGTTTGTAAAGAACTATTTTAAAATATAAATATTTTTTATTTTTTCATGTGAACCCAAGTCTTTGTCTGATTACCGGTTGTCTTTTAAGGCAAAAACTTGGTAAGACGTATTTTTTGGTGTGGGTTAGCATCAAACAAGTATACTTGACTTGAAAGACAAAATTGTTTTGTCTTTTGTTGGTGCTAGTTCAGCCTAAGTATTTGTTTATTTTATTTTGCATATTAAAATTAATTAAAAAATTTTTCGATTGAATAACTCACCCGTTCGATTGTCGACCAATATTTCAGAGGGATCAAATTTATCCGTCGTCGTTGACGTTGTCTCAGCAAATCTCAGCATGTCTCTTTGCAGCAAAATCCGGCCACTCATGGGCATTGAAGCGTATTCTTGGGATACAATATTTGTGCCCTGCATTTTAAAAACGCCAATTATAACAAACGACCAAACACATAAAGTGAAAAGGATTTTTAAAATAACATTTGTGCGCGCCATTTTTTGTGTGTTTGTGTTTGAGAGTTTGAGTGTCAACTTTGGAGGGGGTTTTTTTTTATAATTTAAACAAATTTAATTAGAAAATTATTATAATGAGAACACACTCAAACTATTAAAGAAAAAAAGGTTTTCTGCGTGGCGTTAAACATGGATGCGTGTTTTATTTAATATTTCTATTTTTTATTATTACTATTTTTGTTGTTTTGATGTTTGGTAAAGGCTGTAAAGAGATAAGAAAAATATAGATGTAATGAAAATAATGTCTTTTTTTTTTGTTGAGCACAAAAATAAACTCTTATTTAGTTGTTAGATGTTTAAAATGTTTTAAGAACTTTTGTGTTGTTTGCTATCGTTTAATTGCTTTGTTGCTGCTTTTTATAAAAAAAGCTTCCTAATTAACATTAAGGGCTAAAAGAGAAACGGAAATAGTAGCTAGCTACCAGCCGAAAAGGCTGCTTTAAATAAATAAAGAAACATTAATGACTTTGGTCTAGGCAGGATTATTATTGCTGTTTCCTTGCTTTGTCTTAGTTTGTTAGAAAGTTGTTGCTGGTCTTTATATTGTTTTTATTATAAACTCTTGTTATTTCCTATGGCGTCTGTTTCCGTTTTACATTTTTCACTTTCTGTTGGACTGATAGACTAAGCTAACGTATTTGCTGTTTTCTTTGAAAGGTTTGTATGGGTGTTGGTGGTAGTTTCATTTTGATTTTCTGTTTGTTGCTATTAAATGTCTCGTCAGTTTTCCAGGATTGTCATTTGTTAAATTATTCAACAATTTATTTTAAGTTTTTTCTATTTAAATGAAAATAGTAAGTTTTCCATTGTTGTTAACGATTGCAATGTCTAACTTTTTGCTAGTTTAATTTTCTTTGTCTTTGCTTTTAAAATATTTATGCAGTTGAAATTGTTTGTCCATAAGGACAACAACAAATTTTTCTTGTCTTGGCCAGGATTTTTTTCTTTTGAAAGACCTACAGCTAGACAATTGTGCAGACAAGTTATTTAAAATACTCATTGTTTTGTGACATGCCTGAAATAAATGGACAATTCTTGAATGTTGGTTTAGACTTGCTAAAGGCAAATTGTTGTTTAAGTTTTGGGTCAATGATATAAAAGCTTTAAGCTTTAATTAAAAAGAACAGTAATCAAGAAATTGCAGGTATTTTAGAATTTAAAAAAAATTTTTTTTAACTTTAGAAAATTTTGGTAAAATGAGTTAAATAACATTTTTAAAATAACACTGCACAACAATATATACACTCTAAAACACTTTTGTTGAAAATTAGGTCGATAATAGTCGGCTACACTTTACAGATTATTATCGACCTAAAATTACACACGCATTATTTTTGAACAAAATGTTTGTACTAAAAAAAAGCGATTGGCTGCGTGCAGGTTTGAACCGCGACCTCCTGACTGATAGTCTGACGTATCTACCTTTGAGCCATAGCCGTGTTATACTTTATGTTACATTTTTTCCACTTGGACTAAATATGTGCTATTTGAAAGGTTTTTTCTTTAACAAAATGACTACAAAATCGATGTAATTTTAGACAAGGAGAAATTTTCAACACTAATTTAGACTATATATGATCGTAAATTTGAAGTAATGTTTTAGAGTGTAGGTTACAGTGATTCGGCATAGAAAATCTTGTAAGCCTTACATTTAAGGTTTAAGATGTGTTCAGCTTTTTTATGTACAACACCACGAGAAACCATTTTTTGGAACATTTTAAACCTCTAACTCTTCGCTGTATTGGTCTTTTGGTCGCTTTCTTAAAAAAAATTCAAAAAACTCCGCTTCAGCGGCGATATAGCGGGCTGAGCTGTTCCACAAAAATATTTGTCGTAGTGTTTTGCATACAACTACTGAACACTTTCTATACCTTAAACGTAAGGCTAAAACGATAACCCAATTATGCATACATAAGAAATTATCCCTTAAATACATTTTAAGTTTTGAATGATTTCTTGCGTTCAAGTTGAGTCTAGAGCTTGGATTTCTGTGAAGACTTGTAGTCGAGTTGTATGACAAATATTTTTCTAGAATATTTCAGCCCGCTATAATGCCACTGGGGGGGAGTTTTTTGGCCTTTTTTTAGGAAAGGGCAAACAAAAAGATAAATATAACGAAGAGTTAGAGGGTTAAATTGTTGCATAAAAATATTTCTCATAGTGTTATAAATAAAAGCGCTAAGCATACTTATACCCTTACAAGATTTGCTATATCGAGTACTAATTGGGAATAAATGCGAAATTAACCCTTGAACAGATTTTAAGTTTTGAATGATTTCTGGCGTTACAGTAGAGTCTGGAACGTGCGACCTATAGTATAATTTTATGTAAATCATTTAGTCCCTCTATATCGCAGCTGAAGGAAAGTTTTTTGGCCTTTTTTTAAAGAAATAGACAGTTATATATATACAACGAAGAGTTAGAGGGTTAAAATGTTCCTCAAAAATGTTCCTCGTCCTGTTTTACATAAGAATGCTGAGCACATTTTAGACCTTAAACGTAAGGCAAGACACTATATTATTGTTTTTTTTTTTGTGTTTTACAGTGTAATTTGTTCCATAAAATTAAATACACATGTTTTCTTTTACCGCTTGGATCAACAATGCGTTTAGCTTATCAACAAATTGTTTTTAAATTGTTTTCTATATTTTCTAGCAAAACTTTACCTTGAATGAAATCTTCATTCAAAGTCCCCTTTAAAAAAATTATAGTGCCAAAAACCAACCACAAAGCTCTTCAAAGCACTTTCAATAGAAAATTTAACCGGTCATTAAGCTTTATTTAAATTATTTTACTAAAAATAATGTTTTCTACAGGTCATTCACATTGAAGCAGCACCAAGTGCTATCAAACTGTTGCTGTTGCTCATTCACACTCTTTATTGACTTCTATGGAATTGTCTTTAGAAAAAAAAATAATATAAAATTTTATTTCATTTACAAATTTCCAAAGCATTAGATTAGATTTCAATTTTATTCAAATTTGATTTTTCATTGTAACGGTAGTATTCATTTCGCCTTAAAAATGTTTTTAAGGTGTTGCTTCTCTGCTGAATAGAATCTTTAATGATTTTTAACCTCAATTTTATTGTTAAACTAATGGATTTTTTGTTTAAGATTGCAAAGAGAAATTAAAAAAACTCACAACAACAGTGTAACGTTGTGGACCAAGGATTAAAATAAACGAAGTAACAAAGATTTTTCAAGACCCAGCTTTCAAACTTATTTTAATCAGATATTTCCCACGGTAATGTGCTTCGCTATAACCACACTCTAAAACATTACTTCAAATTAACGATCATATATTGTGTAAATTTGTGTTGAAAATTTCTCCTTGTCTAAAATTACATCGATTTTGTAGCTATTTTATTAAAGAAAAAACCTTTCAAATTAAACATATTTAGTCCAAATGGAAAAAATGAAACATAAAGTATAATACGGCTATGGCTGAATGGTAGATACGTCAGACTATCGGTGAGGAGGTCGCGGTTCAAACCTGCACGCAGCCAATCGCTTTTTTGTAGTAAAAACATTTTGTTGAAAAATAATGCGTGTGTAATTTTAGGTCGATAATAATCTGTAAAGTGTTGACGACTATTATCGACGTAATTTTCAACAAAATTGTTTTAGAGTGCAACTAATACCTCTAATTGAAAAAGCGTGAATCGCTTTTAGATTGTGAGTGTCTTGTTTAAGCACTCCACACTTTTTGAATTAATAGCACTACAACAGAATCATTTTTTTAAAATTATGTACAAAGATGTTCTAACGACTGATTCTGGCAAATGGCACCAAAAATATATGGGTGATTCTCATTTCAGATAGTTTTTTCGTGTCCTTTGAAAGCATAGTGAAATATTTCTTTATATAAACGCATAAATTTAAAAATGAAAACTGCTTTGGCACGATTTAATAGACTATAAGTATATGTACATAATTATTTTTATTGTGTAAGACTGTCCATTATGTGTTAAAAACAAAGAACGATAATACTGTTCATACTCTCTTCATGCAAAATGGCGTGTCCGTAATGCATGCTGTTGATTTTGCAAATTAAGAAGCTATAAATTGTTCGAAAAACTAGATTAAATTTATAACGGTTTTAGAATATTTACATTTGCTTCTCTTATTTGACTTATCAAATTTTTGAAAATATTAGAAATTATAACTCTTTTTTTTAATTATTGTTGTGTATTGAGCGTTACACTTTTTATTTCGCTTCACTGCTCAGTTTAATTATTAAAATTGCATACACTAAAATAACAGCTTATGTTTATACTTTTAAAGATTTAAAAGTTTTATGAACTTTGTTAAATAATATTATATTAAAAAACGTTTCATCAATCAATAGTGGTTTGTATGAAAAAATGTATTGAATGTTTTCTATATTTTTTTAATTTAATTGAAAGTTTTTGATGAATAACTAAGAAGTCTATGTTAAAATACCTCGTAGCTTATTAATCTTCTGAAAAAATATCGAATGCGTATAAAAATGTATTGACCGTTACGTTAAAAATATTCTTAAATAGAATTAATCTATAAATTTTAGGACAGCAAAAAAAAAGTTAACAGCGGGGGAAGGATAGAAACGATATAGAGAACATTATTTTAGATATTTCAGATTTGCTTTGAAAAAATTTTGCTTCTACCGTATTGCGGAGTTGTCATATTTTCGAAAAATGTATTACGTAGGTCGTATTTTGCTGCACATAATTAGTTGAAATTTCCATAACTTTTAACATTGTTATTCGATTTTAATATAATTGCGCTTATGTATAAATGTTTGTAAAGAATTATTTTAAAATATAAAAATTTTTTATTTTTCCATGTGAAACCACGTCAAAATTAAAAAAATTATCATAACTTTTATATTCATCCTCCAATTATTTGAATTTTTTGTATTTAGAGAGTAGATGTGTAGTACTTTGAAACCTTGTAGCAATTTTTTGTGGTGTATTTTTTTCCTAAAAATCATTGCCAGGAACAACCGCAAAAGCGGTTACTATAATGTGAATACTACCTTTCATATTGTTATTAGTTATATTGGTTAAAAAAATGCAGATTTAGAATGAGAATAACTCATAAACGTGTATCGGCGTTTTGAAAGCATACATCTTCGATTCATTCTACAAAAAATCGCTAAAACTGAAAAAATCACAAAACAGAAAAAAGCGCCAAAGCTAAAATAAATCGCTAAAATTAAAAATATCATCAAAAAGCGAAAAAATTTTAAAACCAAAAAAAAAACTAAAACAAAAAAAAAAACGCTAAAACTAAAAAATACGGAAAAAACAAAAATTCAAGAAACCAAAATCGCCAAAAAACGAAAAAGAAATCGCCAAAAGAAGAAAAAAGTGTCATAACCAAAAAAATCGCTAAAACTAAAAAAATCACAAAAAACCGAAAAAAATCCCCAAAACCGAAAAAAGCGTTAAAACTGAAAAAATCGCCAAAACTAAAATAAATCGCTTAAACTAAAAATATCGTCAAAAAGTGAAAAAATTTTAAGAAACGCCAAAGCCAAAAAAATCGCATAAAACTAAAAAAATCGGGAAAAACAAAAAAAAAAATTGCAAAAACGAAAAATAGCCAAAACAAATACGAAAAAATCAGGAAAATTAAAAAAGCGCCAAAACCGAAAAACTCTCCAACAACAACGAAAAATACTTAAAAAATAAAAGAAAAATAAAATTAAACAAAAAAGCACAACGAAAAAACTGCCAAAATTAAAAAAGGGGCAAAAACAAAAAGGGATATACATATGTGTATTCGTACGGAACCCTTCGTGTGCGAGCCACAGTCGCACTTTACTTAAGCTTTTGCCCATTTTTAATAAAGGCAAAAAGCTCCCTTAAAGCGGCAATATACTCTCTTAAACACTTTTGTTGAAATTTAGGTCCATATTATCGACTCGATAATAGTCGACAAAACTTTACTGATTATTATCAACCTAAAATTAGACAAGCATTCTCTTTGTTAATTTTTGAAAAAACATGTTTAATACAAAAAATAATAATAAAAAATATAAATAAAGAAAGGCATAAAAATACCCACAGATCGAAGAGTTAGAGGTCTAAAATGTTTTACAAAAATGTTTCTCGTAGTGTTTTACATAAAAATGCTTAGTACATTCTATACCTTAAACAAAAGGCTTACAAAATTTCCTATGCCGACTCACTATAACTAAATGCAAAAGGGAGAATGTTTAACCGCCTAAAATTAATCCAATATTTAAGCTTTTAAAATGCCCTAACATACATGTACAATATATCTTTGTTTAGTGCCGTCTATCAGACTCAGTCGTTAGAAGTTTGTTGTTTTGAATAATTTTGATTTTGTTGTACAGTGTTATTAGTTTGTATTTCCAGAAGAACTCTGGTAAAAATATATAAAAATTTTTATTAATTTCATCCTCAACCGTATTGCAAGGAAAAAATCTATTCAGTAATCATAGTTGAAAAGAAATATTTCCTATGTATGGGCGTGGCACTGTCCACTTTTCTAATCGTTTAATTGTGTTGCCACAGATACTCAATATGTATGAAACGTTTGATAAGATAACGTCGGCTAAGTAAAAGAAGTTGCAAGCAAATATTAGGTGGGGACTGCTAACTTTTCTAACCATGGAGACCTAAAGTGCGCGCAAGGCTTCTTCGAAATTCATGAAATTGGTGAAAATTACATTGAGAGATTTGATTACATTATACATACAAGTGAAGCTAGTAAGACTGTGTTATAATATAAATTGTGTTGGGCGTTCCACTGTGCTTTTGGTGTCTCCATCTGCAGAATTTTACCACTGAAACTTGTTTTGTTCTTAAGAATTTATGCAAATTTTTTGTTAATTTTTTTTTGCTAAATTTATCAAGTTTTTGTCGTTTGTTTTTTAATAAACGAATTAGGTCATTTATGCCACTTCTGGTTCTTGGTTGGTAGATAAATTAATAGTAAATGAAGAAAAAAAAAACGATAATGAATTTTATTGGTTGCTTTTAACATATAAGAGTCAATGAAAGGGAACCGTGGATAGCAAAATTGAAAAAATTAGTGAAACATTTTCTTGTCATAGTTTTGGTAAAATATATTTTGAAATGAAGTAATATTATTTACAAAGTTAATTTAAACATATTATAGTATAATTTTGTCGTAATATTGTTCTATACGATCATAATATGTTCAAAAATTCTTTGCGATCAAATAAAATCAAAATATTTTCCCAAATCATAAAATTTTATTTTGCTTATAATTTTACTGTTGTTAAACTATTTTTTAAAACCTTTTATTTCACTTACTCTGTTAGCTTGTTAGTTATTAGAAAATCATGCGACAGCTTTTTCTATTAGTTCTACTGCACCGATTCTTCTGAAGCTTTGTACACATTGGGTTTACGTAACAATACAACATTATGCTTAGAAAAGGCAGGGCCACGCCCTTACAAAGTAAACCTGTTTTTTGCACTTACTTATATTTAGCCGATTCTTGTGAAACTTTTTACAGACATTGAGATACCGGCACAAAAAAAATCCGATTAAAAAAGTGGTCAGTGGCACGCCCATTTAAAACAAATAATCTTTTTCAGCTAATTATACTTAACTGATTCTTCTAGAACTTTGCACACACATTGAATTCTTCTTAATAATATTACGCTTAGAAAAGTGGGCAATGCCACACCCATACAGAATTGGAGCATTTAAATAAACAATTAGTTTAAAAATTATATATTTACTGTTAGTTTATTCTAGCTTACTTTTAATAATGTTAAATTAATTACATTGAAAACAAAAATCTCTTAATATTTCCTAGCTCACTGTCCTTTATTTGCCTTAATATTAATATAAGCAAACAATCTATTATTACCTGTTTATAGTTAAAGTGATACTCGTGTATATCTAGTATATTGGTGGTTGTGGTTGATGCTTGGTTGGAGTTTTAAGGCTTGGCGTACTTTTCAAATTGTTTAGTTGAACAGACAGACAGACGTACAATGAATGACTGCTGCTATCATTTATAAAGCCATAAATTATTCTGACTGGTGACATACCAATCGTATTGACTGTCAAAGTATTTGGTTTGAAGCCGGCAATTGAGGTTTAGAATACAAATATTATTATTTATTTTTTTATAAAGACACGAGCAAATAAATATTTGATTTTGTTTTAATTAAAAAAAATGGCACCGATTAATTCTTAAAAAGAAATACTACAGAAAATGTATGAAAATCACCGATAAAAGCAGTGTATAAACATTAAACGCTAATGAACTTTAGCTAAATCTGACGGAGAATAATTATAATAAATAAGTGCAATATATTCGGCCACGGCGAACCTTACATACGGCCAATCAAACGTCAAAATATGCATGAGGATATCACCTTCAAACTTGCTTAATATATATTTTTTTTGATTTGATCAACGCTTTCAGAGTTATTCACATATTAGTATAATACTACATTTTCATGCAAAATTAAAAAAAAGTCTTGTCTTTCTGAAAACTCATCAAAAATTTTAAACTGCAAAAAAAAATTAATTTTTTCAAACCAAAAATATATTTACTACTAAAAGTACCATTTAAGTGTCTGGGTGTATTCACTTAAAAGCTAATAAAATCCACATTGATCCATCGATTTTCATGATATATGGCTTATTTTATTCATGAGACACTTGTCTTTAAGAACATTAGTCAAGATGTAACTTTACTTACAGTTTTACAGTTTTACACTTTTTATGAGTTTTTAGAAAGAATACATTTCTTAGTTTATTAAAAAAAACACTTTTCCGATACTAATTTGTAAATAGTCCCGAAAGCGTTGATCAAATCCAAACAGAAAGCACATTAATGTGTGTCACCGGGTTGGTCGAAGGCCCTTCGGTCGGCCCTGTTCGGTCGCTATTTCATCGCCCTGACTGCCAACAAAAATAAAAACTATAATTTAAAAACAAGAATTTTACCCCCCTTAATGATCCCAAGTAAGTGAAGATAGCAATTTCATGAAAGGGGAGAGAAAACATTCCCCCTTATTCTGCAACTATTTGTCGACGTCACGTCAAGACAATATACTACACTACTGATTAAGGGGGACTTTGTCAAAAAAAAAACCTGTTAAGCCGAAACACCTTCTCTTAGCAAGGGAACCAACCATTGGCCAAGACTCAATTTTGGTCCAAGGATTCCCAAAAACTAAAACAAAAATCTCCCCGAAATCCCAGAAGTTTCCCGGATTCCAAAAAACTAGGACAAGAATCTCCAAAAATCCCAGAAATTCCCCGGATCGCTAAAAACTAGGGCTCAAATCGTCACGTTCGTGAACGTACAGCTCGTCACGTAAAAACACCATTTTCGGATTATGTTATACGTGAACGTACACAGAAAAAATTATGATAGCTTTTTTTTTAAACAAACATGTTTTTGAAACTGATTTTAAATCTTTATTATTGTCTCTATTTAGTTTGATAAATAATTTTGTTTGACTTGTTATTTCATTTCATTTACCTACCGCCAATGTTGGCAACCTGATAAAATTATGAAATTCTTTGATTTATTTTTTATATTTCTCTAAAACATTTTTTGATTGAAACAATTTTGTTTATTGAAAAAATCAGATTTTTTTCAAACAAATTATTAAAAATTTTTGCATTTGAATTTACAAATTTCTTTATAGGACCTAAATTGAACAAATTTACATTTGATTCAGGGAATTTGGTATTTGAAGTGAAAAATTAGTTTTTTCTGTGTACTGTATGTAATCCCATACATTTTATACGATTGACGTGTTACGTAATTGATTTTAGTACGATTGCCGATACGATCACGGATGTGACGATTTGAGCCTAGGACAAAAATCTCTCCAAAATCCCAGAAGTTTCCCGGATTCCCAAAAACTAGGTAAAAAATCTCCCAAAGTCCCAGAAATTCCCCGGATTGCCAAAAACTAGGATAAAAATCTCTCCAACATCCCAGAACTTTCCCGGAAAGCAGCGGCAACACCGGAAACTGTGAAAATACTAAAGCTGCAGCACTGAGTTTTTAAGGCATTTAATCTTCGCACCGGCCTGTTCCTTTCATTTTGAATTGTCGTTACCAGTATTCGTTACACGTAAGTATCTGTTACCAGTATTCGTTACACGTATTTTTCATTAAACAATTTTTTTATCCGCAGCATAGAAAACATTTATATGCACAACGCGCCATAGGGAACTTCGTTCCAAAAAGCATATTAAGATAATTTCATCATCAATATTTTTGCGTTTTATTGCTCGAAATCGGGCATACCCGTTCTCGAGTTAGAGTGATGAAAAAACTCATTAAACTCTTTGTATTCTACATATTATTATTTAAAGGATATTTGCTTAGCAGAGAACAGTAATTTTCTTCCATATTTTTCCTTAATTGTGAATTTTTCGATTGTGTTGATGATTTATGATTTGGCTTAAAATTAACAAGAATTATATTTTGTAAAATGTATTAAAGCTTAGAAATTTACTAACTTAAACTAAAAGCTTTTCAAACAACTTATTAATAAATCTCATAATTTAGTATATTTCATTTTTTTTAGTTCATTTTTTTGCTGTTGTTGGTCTGCTTATCTTAAATCATAGTTTTTGAAATCCTCTGTTACTGTTAACACTTTCTTAACCTTTTTATAATATGCAAAGCATTTTTGTTTAAAGCTTTTTTTGTGTCTTTATTTATCTTTTCAAATACTGGCTGCTGTGGTGTCATATTCACCTTGATCTGCATAATGTCTGCATTTTACTTTGAAAAATAAAAAAATAATAATCTAGAACACAAGCCAAACACAACAAAGTCAGCATCATCATTATTAACAACGTTTTTACCATCTACTGAATCTTTTCTTTTCTTTTACCTTCAAAAACAGTTTTTGGTTTGGAAATGTTTTTTTTAGTCAGCATATTTAGTTGGATGTTTTTTATAAAAGAAAATTTCCTTAAAGGCCATAAATTAATGCCATTTCCCTTGACATTTTAGCTAACACCCAGTAGTTTTGCTTTAAAAGTATAAAGTATAATATAAAATATATTCATAAGATCATGAACAAAAACTATAATATGTTGGCGAATAAATGCCATTTTGTTGGAAAGGATTTAATATTTTAGCAGTAATCTTTGTAACAAATCTCTTTGGAATAACACTGTAACAAAAAAAATTTTTTTTTTCGTTTTCAAAATTAACAAGGTTCTAATGAGTGATTCTGGTAAAAGGCACCAGCAGATATATGAGTGATTCTCATTCTAAACGTACATTTTTTGTTTACAAATGTAACTAAATGAAATATGCGAAGGTAGGATTCATATTATAGTTTTCGCCTCATTCATTGAATCCTGAAATAAAATTATATTTTTCGATTTTTTAAAATTTTTGCTTTCGCAAGATCCATTACAAAAAAAATTAGTATAGAGTTTGATAGCACTATACATCTACTCTCTAAAAACAAAAAATTATAATAATCACAGAACGAAATTAAAAGTTATGAGCACTTTTTCAATTTTGAGTTGAGTTCTCACATGCCAGAAAATTGAACCTTTTAAAATAATTCTTTACAAACATTTATATATAAGCGAAAAGAGGGCTAACGCTTCTTTCAAATAAGACTAATTTTAATCAAATCGACCGGCAATGTTAAAAGTTCTATTAATTTCAAATAATTTTTCGCAGCAGAGTAAGACATTTTTCGACAACCCACAGTGCGGTAGAAGCAACGTTTTTTCAAAGGAAATCCGAAATTTGTAATCAAATAATGTTCTTTATATCGTTGCTATCCTTCAGTTGCTGTTAAGTTTTTTTTACCGTTCTAAAATTTATAGAGAAATTATATTTAAAAATTTTATTACGTAACGCTCAATACATTTTTATATGAATTCAATATTTTTTTTTTGCAGAACACACACTATATTTTAAATTTAAAAGAATTCAAATGTATAATCTTCGATGTACTTTAACATAAACTTCGTAAATAAAATTTTCAATTAAATTAAAGAAATATAGATAACACTCAATACATTTTTTGGATACAAACCATGTCTGATTGATGCAATATAATACTATTTAACAAAGTTCACAAAACTTTTAAATATTTAGAAGTACAAACCTACGCTGTTATTTAAGTGTATGTTAATAATTAAACTGAGTAATGAAGTGTACTAAAAAAACGTAACGCTCAATACACAAGACTGCAGACAACAACATTGAGAAAAAAGTTTAAATTTCTAACATTTTAAAAAAATTTTATGTGTGAAATAAGAGAATTAAATGCAAATATTCTGAAACCATTATACATTTAAGCTCGCTTTTGGAAAGATTCATAGTTTCTTATGCTAGAAACACAACTGGGACGAACGAGGAATTTTCGTCCGCGAAATATAAAACATGTTTGTGTATATGAAAATACACACAACAACGGCGTCGGATGAAACTCGTCATACGCGGCGAACTCTGAATAGATTTGTTTCTATTTCTTACGCCGACGAACGACGAACAAATCAGTACCAAGTGACCATGTTTGGTTTTAGTTTTCAAGTGTTTTAGTAAATAAAGTTACTTTTTACTTTAATTATTGTTTTATTTTTATTTTATAGTATTTTAAATAAATATAGATAATAATTAACTATAAAAATTGGTGTTTGTTGTGTTTTTGTTAATGTTTAATTTTTCAAGTATGTATTATTTTTTTAATATGGTCACACTTTGCACACACAGTAAACAACTTTCTCCATTATAACAGCTGTTACGTTTGCGTGGCTATTGTGTTTCATACGACGAATTTACATAGCGAATTTTTATCGACGAATTCGTCGTGTTGGACGAAATTCGTCGTTCGTCCCAGTTGTGTTCCTAGCATTAAGGCGGAAAATTAACAGTATGCATTACGGACACCCCATTTTGTATGAAGAGAGTATAAACAGTATTTTCGTTCTTTGTTTTTAACATATAATGGACAGTCTTACACAAAAAAAACTTATAAACATTTATTTTATAATCTATTAAATCATGCCAAAGCAGTTTTCATTTTAAAATTTATGCGTTTATTTTATGAAATATTTTACTATACTTTCAACGGATACGAAAAAAGCATTTGAAATGGGAGTCACCCATATAAAATGTTTCAAAAATTTGATATGTGAAATAAGAGAAACAAATGCAAATATTCTAAGGCCGTTATAAATTTAAGCTCGCTTTTGGAAAGATTCATTGTTTCTTAAGGCGGAAAATTAATAGCATGCATTACGGACACGCCATTTTGTATGAAGAGAGTGTAAATAATATATTCGTTCTTCATTTTTAACACATAATGGACAGTCTTACAATATTTTACTATACTTTCAACGGACACGAAAAAAGCATTTGAAATGGGAATCACTCATATTAGTGCAGTGGCGTTTAGGAAGTTTACCTTAGGGATTCAGTTTAAGGGAAGTTAAATTCACACCTCTTTGCACATAGCTCGTCTTAGAAAATTTTGTAAGAGTTACGATGAAGGTACTTTTAAGGTATAGCACTTTTATGTAAAATACCACGGAAAACATTTTTGTAGAATATTTTAACCCTCTAACTCTTTATTGTATGGGTCTTTTTGTACCTTTCTTAAAAAAAGGGCAAAAAAACTCCCCTTCAGCGGTAATTTAAAGGGCTAAAATGTTAAACAAAAATGGTCCCCATGGGGTTTTACATTAAAATGTTGAACGTCTTTTATAACTTCAAAGTAAGGCTTACAAGATTTTCTATGTCGAGTACTAATTATGAATAAGTTCGAAATTAACCCTTAAACTCATTTTAAGTTTTATATGATTTCTGGCGTTCTAGTTGATCTTGGAGCTGGGAAGTCGTTAGGGACTTATATTAAAATTGTTCACCAAATATTTTTATAAAAACATTTCAGGCCGCTATATGGCCGCTGAAGGGGAGTTTTTTGTCCTTTTTTTAGAGAAATGTACAAAAAGACATATACAGCGAAGAGTTAGAGGGCTGAAATGTTCCACAAAAATGTTTCTCGTTATGTTTTAAATAAAAATGTTGAACACATCTTATACCTTAAACATAAGGCTTATACGATTCCTTATGCCGAGTAATTATAACAAAAAAGGGAGAACTTTAACTATAAAATGAGTGCCAGATGTAAATTGCAAAATGGCGATACACATTTATATTTTTTTGGTACCATCTGCCAGAATCAGTTGTTAGAACAATGTTATTTTTAAGAAAATTTGGCTTTTGTTGTACAGTGTTTTTAAAATTTTTCTAAAAAAAAATAAAAAAAAATTCTGCAGTGAAATCAAAATAAGAGCTTGTTGGTTGCCCTTCGAAATCGTGCTTTTTTTTTAACCAATCCCTGATTTTAGAACTTTTATATAGTTTTTGCTCCTTTCTTTCAGTACCTCTTGTCCTTAAATTTGCATTTTTTTCAACAGCATGTGTCGCTATGTTAATGGGTGGTGCACTTTTCAATGACCATTTTTTTTTGCTGGTTTGCAAATTTTCATCCTTTTTTCTCATAGAAATAAAAATGCTTAGTTTTTTTTTCATTATATGTATAATAGAAAAACGTATCATGCTGTTTGTCTGCTCTATTAAAATAGAGATGAAACGAAATAAAAGAACCAAGAATATGGAAAAAAAGAATAATTTGCATAAAATCATACAGATGAGAGAGATGATGAAAAATTGCATCATTATAAAATTTATGAATATTTCATAGTAATACCAAGTCAAAAGTCATATGTTTGAAAACTGTTTCTAAAAAGGTAAGAAATGTTAGAAAAGAAAAGAATGAAGACTAGTAGAAAAAAAATAAAAGAGCTCAAGCAAACTTATTTTGTTACAGTTAAACTAGGCAAACTTTTGGAGTCTTTAAGTTTTAAGGAAGACCAGAAAAGGCTACACAAGGATGCATTTCATGCTGCTAGTTTCAACAAACAGAGAAAACATGTGTAATTATCTATTGTAGCCCTTCTTATGGTCCTTCGAACGTGGATTACATTTGACTTTGCTTTAGTTTCCCAAACAAAGACAAAAGATATAGTTAACGATTATATATCTACTTATGGCCCTTTGAACCTGATTGTAATATAAATCGACTTATTGGTAGAAACTCTACTCGAATTATAGGGTACTCCATATTTTTTAAATATCGACCGCTTAGCGCCAAATAGTTGTAAGCGACAAAAATTTAACATTTCAGGAGAGGGGGTTTTTATTGTATTTAAACATGATTTATATTCATAAACTGTCGCTTACGATTAAATTACACAGCCTGTATTTCAAAAGTTATCAACAAATTGGACATTTTAATGATTTTAAGCTATGAGTAGTCTCATAAAATGTTGATTTCAATAAAATAATTAGTTTTTTACTACATGTCGCTTACGATCATTTGGCGCTAAGGGGTCGATATAGACAAATTCGTATCGTAGCATTCCTAAGACATAGATGCTTGATATCTTCGAATCAAAGGCTCGTTTTAAACACGAGACAGAAAGAAGAAGAAGAAGAAAAAGTGCTGCTTACACTGGTCTACAAAGAAAATAAAAATATGTGGAATATAAAGAGTTTAATGTGCTAAATTAAAATCAGTTTTTAGTTTTTTTTTCTATCACATACAGATTTTTTTTAAATACGCGTGTCTAATATTTCCACTCTAGGCACATCAATATATTTCACCCTAACTCGAGAAAGTTAGGCCCGATTTCGATCAGTGAAACGGTAAAAAATGCATGACAAAATTACCTTCAACATTTTTTAACATAGTTTTTTGATTTGATCAAGGCTTAATACACACAGAAAAAAAGGGAATGTAAAATCAACATGACGCAATTGTGATTTGAAATCATATTAAATTTACAAGAAATAATTTGCCCTTTAAGTGTGTTAATGTTTATTTGCTTTGTTTATTGCTACAGTTCACTGTTGAGCTTAGTTGTATGATTTGTTGTTCTATATTATTACAAGTGTCGGCAATGTAGACAAGAAAAAACGAATTACCAGCGTAAATTTACTAGTGCTGGTCTAAAATTACCATTGTTTCATATTAATTTTAAATGAAAAATTATTAATCTAACCTTAAATCTCATTGATTTTAAAATTTTCACTGTCAAAATAACTTTTTTATAAACGTTACCCTTCATTTTAAATCAACATGACTGACTATAACTTTAATTTCAAATAAGTTTTATGTTAAATTATCATTTAAATCAAGTTGAATTAAAATGAAATTAATTTTACACACGATGGGTATTTATTTAGTGTAAAGCTAAAGTAAAGTTTGAAGCTGTTGTGGCTGCAGTGGTTAGCGCGTTGACTATCATGCAAGTGGTATGAGTTCAAATCTTGGCTGGGGCAGCAACAACTGCAACACAAAGTTTTCTGATGTCTATGGTAATAAGTTATTAGTAATAACCATCACGTAAGCAAAATAAATAATAAAATAGCTGCATTAAAGTCATGTTGTTTCAATTTGATAGAACTATATTCAACATGATTCTTAGTGTTGTTTCAATATCAAATTCACGTTGTTTTAACTTTAAATAACTTTGATTTAACATGGTTCTTAGCGTTGTTCCAATATCAATTTCGCATTGTTTCAATACGAAAAAACTTTGATTCAACATGATTTTTCGTATTATTTCAATATCAGCTTCATTTTGATTTAACTGTACTGCAATATTAAATCAACATAAAATATAGTTAATTCAAAAGGATAAATATTCCTTCAAGATTATTGAAAATCATGTTGAGTTAACATGATCACTACCGAAAAATGTTAAATTAACATGGTTTTCGACGATTTTACATTGAAATTTTTCTGTGTGATAGGAGTTATTTACAAACTACTTTCCAAAAACGGAGCTTTTTTGGAAAAACTTAGAAAATAACGTTACGTTATATGCGAATGGCCTTTTAGGAGCCCCTCTTCCAAGAACTGGAATTAAAATTTGGAATTAACAAAATCAAGGCCAATTTCATAACTTTCAATTAGCTTTCAATTAAGTAATTTCAAATGAATTTAAAATTACTTATTAAATTATATAATTACTTCTATTATATTTAGTCCAAAAGTTCGACTTAGTTTTTATTTATTTTTCAGCTGCGTTTGAATTTTTATGTTAAAAGATTTCGTTAAAGCTGCAATTTTTTTCCAATACTCTCTTAATCCACTTTTAAGCAGTTTAAAAAAAAATCAAAGTTTCGTTTTATTTTTAATTTTTATCATTTCCTTTTTTCTTTTTTATTTGTTATTAATTTTTTATTTATTTGTTTCTTTTTTTTTGCTCTAAATATTTAAGTCTAATCAATTATAATGGTGGCATATAGTGTATAATCGAACAAGCCAGTTTATTTCTTAAAGCTAAAAATAATAATAATAAAAATGCATATAAAAAACTGGATATAAATTTCAAATAACAGATTTGTGACCGTTAACACACACCAAATTCATGATCATGTTAAAAGCAACGGGTTTCAAGAATAACCGCTTAAGTTTCAATATTCGTTTTGTGTTCAATTTCGATTTTTGTACATTGAAAATGTTTATGTCGAACAAGGAGTTATTGTATTAAATTTTCATTGATAATTTGAAAAAATAAGCGTGTAAAAGAACACTTGAAAAGAAAAGAAGTAACGTTCAATACACAAATTCTTGTTTTAGCATTAATAAATAGAACATTTCACAAAATTTTTTTATATTTTAAAATTACCCAGCAAAAATTTTGATGGCAAAGTAATGAGTTAAGATGCTAATAGACTTTGGCATTGCAACCAATTGCTTTAACATGGCGATGTCATTGGAGGCAAGTACTTATCATATTGGGTTACAAATAACAAGTTAAAATTTCAATATTTGGAAGGCATTGAATACACAAAACACAATAAAAATTAAATGTCTCTGCTAGGCATTGAACTCATGCTGTTTTCAGATATTGTATTATTTTATGCCAAGTGTTTTGCTCACTAGGGTACTGCACAACTATTTTGTTACGAGATTAAAACTTGTTTTCACAAACATGAACGAATAAAAAAAAATCAATTTTGCTTACCCAGGGTTTGAACTGCTTATAGTCTGTATGATAAGCAGATACACTATGCCAATAAGAGAATAAATGGTTTGTTTATTTACTAGTAAGTAATTGAATCAACTAATAGAAAATAATTCAGACGGTATGTAGTTTGTGGTGCAAAGTATGTTGCTCGGTAATGACAACCCATTACCAAGTTTTGGCTGGGGAGTTAATTGAAAAAATAAGAAAAAAATGTAAATGAGAATCGCCCATGCAAAAGATACTTCGTTGTTTTAAATAACAAAATCGGTCCATGTTATTCCGAAGATTGTCGACAATAACACTACAACAAACAAAAATTGTTCTAACAACTGATTCTGGCAGAGGTTATAAAAAATATATACGTTTATCAGCGTTTTGAGAGATTACACCTGGAACCCATTTTATGGGGAGTTAACGAACCACTAACCCCACAATCACTTCCTTAAAAAGGTTGTAAACAACCACCCTTCAGCGGATATATAGCGGCATAAAATGTTCTAAAAAAATATTTGGCACAATATTTAAAGCTCTAGACTCAACCTGAACGCCAGAAATTATTTGAAACTTATAATGTGTTTAAGGGTTAATTTCGTACTTATTCATAATTATTATTCGACATAGGAAATCTGTTACTGAGGGCCTACATTAGCCATGAACTTGGTATGAACATCATGTCGGACATCCCATATAGCTAATGTGAACCGCTCATGTCCATGTTTCGTCCATGCTCTGAACATATGGCTTAGCATCAATGTTCGCCATGAGATTCGCCGTCAACAACCATTTTTAATAGAAAGAGAAGAGACAGAACGAAATTTTTTTTAAAAGAAAAGTAACGCAATCAGGCAATTAATGCCTACCAGTTAATTAATTAATGTGTTACCTTCTTTGGGAAAGGGATAGTGTAGAGAAAACAGGTGGTGAAGTGGGAGAGAGATAGAAAGCTTGATTCATTTACAGCCCTGCTTTGCGCGTTTTGTATTTGTATAGGAGTGTTGCAAGCCCCTCTGGTGTCCAGTAGAGGTATTGAGTTGTTTAAGTTGTGTAGCCATTTTAATAGTTCTTTTACTTCGCCGACGGTTCTGCTACAATACTGACGTAGGAGGGTGCTGTGAAGTGCA
The DNA here is from genome assembly GCA_956483635.1 of Panzeria rudis. Classification (NCBI taxonomy): domain Eukaryota; kingdom Metazoa; phylum Arthropoda; class Insecta; order Diptera; family Tachinidae; genus Panzeria; species Panzeria rudis. Next base: position 86,964,442 of record OY101451.1, on the reverse strand, counting down.
TTAGGATATGGTAGTATTAATCGGTGCCGGTACTGCCAAATTGATCAAATTGTCCAACAACAACCAACAGTATAACACACCAATGTACATGAGAAAAATGCATGATGTTGTTGGCTTACCTGAAACTAGTCTTGAACTCAAGACACCACGGTTTGCAGTCAAACACGCTAACTACTCAGCCAACAGCACCCTCATTGTTAAATATTCCATTTCTATTGCACTACCACCAAATAGATTGATAATACAGAACATGGACATCGCACGTATTCACCTCAACAAAGAAGTTAATGAATTTTTTGCAGTTGCTCTGCCGGCGTCATGTTCATGTCATGTTCAAGTCGATGGCTCGTGAAGACGTAGAGTTAAGCCTTATTTTAAAATATAAAATGTGCTTAGCACTTTTATGTGTTCAAAGAGCAATGCAGCCCACTTTAGCGCTGATGAAGGGAAGTTTTTTGTCCCTCTTTTAAGAAAGGAGCAAAAAGACCCCTACAACGAAGAGTTGGAGGGTTAAAATATTTCATAAAAAATTTTTCTTTTTGTGTTTTACATAAACACATGTTATATCTTAAACCTAAATATTACAAGATTTCCTATCCCGAGCACTAATTGCAAATAAATACGAAATTAACACTTAAAAAAATTTTAAGTTTTAAATGATATCTGGAGTTCCCATTGCGTCGGGAGCTTGAACCTCATTCAAGACCTGGAGTAGAATTTTATGGCAAATATTTTTGTAGAACATTTCAGATGGAAGAAGCGTTTTTTTTTTCTCTTTTTTTGAGCAAGCGACAAAACGACCCACACAGAAAAAAACGAAATTTCATTTTCTGTAAAGGAATTCAATGAAATAGGCAATATTTTGTCTAGGAACGGACCTACAAACGAATTTGTAAATATATACAAAAATATCTAAACAATTTCATTGAAAAAATCATTTTTTTTCAGTGAACAAATTGTTTAAATCTATAAAACAATTTGTCTAAAAATATTTACAAATTGTAAACAAAAGAATTTACTAAATCAAACAAAAAGATTTACTGGATTTTCTGAAAAATGACAAACAATATTTATGTCAGCAAAATAGTTTACTTAATCAAACAAAAATTTTAATGGATTTTTTGTAATATATCAAACAAAATTTTTGTTTGGGTCTCATCATCATCATCCATTAAGCATTTATAAAATTTCATTTTGCTAAATGTGTTCAAGTCTGAAAGTTTATCTAAAGACTCCTAAAAAAATGAATGAGAATTAACGCAACGACATTAATGTATTGATTCACTCAAAAATATTCAGTAAACAAACTTGATACAATCGCATTCCTTTTGCTATCAATGTTGTTGTTGTTGTTATTTATGTGTATGTTGCCATCGGGGTTGTGTTTTAACGACACAGTTTTTCTTGTTGTTTTTGGTATTTGCGTCTTAAATAAGATTTAAACAAACAATTCTTTGGTTATGTAAAGAACATTTACTGAAAATGTAATTTATTTATTTATTTATTTGTTGGTGATAATTTTTTCTGTGCATCTAACGAAGAGCTAGAGGGTTAAAATGTTTCACAAAAAATTTCCTCATGGTGTTTGACAAAAAAGTGCTGAACAAGTCTTATACCCTAAACGTAAGACTTACAAGATTTCCTATGCCGAGTCACTATAGTTATGCAAACAGGTTAAAGTTTAACTCCACCTATAATAGATGTTAACTTTCAAAATGCCGATAAAAGCTTTTTAATGTCCTCTACCAGAGTCAGTCATTAGAGCTTTGAAAAAATATAGATTTTTTTGCACAATGTAATTTGAATGTAAATAAAGAGCACTGGAGAAAGAAGGGTAACGTTCAATACATAAAATTTTTGCTTTAGCTTTAAAAAAATCGAAAATTTCGGCATACATTGAATGTTACGAAAATTAAAATACAATTTTAGATTGCTTTTTGGCTAAAACAATGGCGGATAAAAATTAACGAATAAAAATGTCTACACATTACTTTTACATTGAGCAAAGAAACCTGTCCAAATATACAAATAAATATACAATAAATATACAAATAATAACACACTGAAGTAAAATATCTCGGTGTTCATCTTGATCGTCGTCTAACATGGAAGTCACACATAAATGCAAAGGTGACCCAAATGAAACTAAAAGCAGCTCAAATGAATTGGCTCATTGGAAGGAACTCTACTCTAAGCCTAGATTGTAAACTTCTTCTATACAATTCCATTCTAAAACCAATATGGTCCTACGGAATCCAGTTATGGGACACTGCCTCGGCATCAAATGTAGAAAAAATTCAAAGGCAACAAAATAAAATACTCCGTACGATTACAGCAGCCCCATGGTATGTCAGAAACAAGCGAATTCATAAAGACCTAGATGTGCCGCCGGTTAAGACAGTGTTTTCTAAACACGTGACAAGCTACATAAAAAGACTTGACTTGCACCCAAATCCCCTAGCCCGAAATATCATTAACTTTAGAGGCCACACTCGGCTGAGAAGGAGGGACACTCTTGCTCTCAGCCGAACACGAGAGACGTAAACAACCAAACAACCAACCGCTGAAACAAATATTTTTATCTGGCCCTGGCTGGACTTAAAAATTAAAATTTTAGAATTAAGATTTGATTACTTATTGTTAGTTCAATTTTATTGAAGATACAATAAATAAATACATATAACCAAAAAAAAATTGCTTTTTCATATTTTAAATATAAGTGAATAAAAAATATTTAATAATTTAAAAACGACAAAAATTGACATATGCGGTTATTCATAAAAACCACAAAAAATATCTATGACTGTGGGGGTATACTAACTAATAACTAACAGTAAACTTATACTACCCACTTATGGATTTATAGAGTTTTGTAGCTTAAGAAAACTAACCCAAAAATGGCAATAACATCTCTTTACTTCCAGCCAGACACCTAAACAATATACATACGTTTTCAATTATACTGCTAACAGCCTACGAAACTCTAGAGCTGGAGCACCTAATGTACATTCAACTCTAAAGCTTTAATAGCTTAAACGAGTAAATGTGAATGGCAAGAAATGTGCAAAAGAAAAATACCACCAAAAGCCAACTGCTTCCTGGCCTCTTAGAATAATAGATTTCATAGAAATTCTAGTTTATGTTGATGAAGATTTTGCAAGTGTTTTTTTCAGCTACACTCTTCTTCTGCATCTTGAAACAGAGATTTCAATTTATGTAATTAGAAAAAAACACATTGAACCGCAAGTAGTAAGAAAACTAAAAAAAACAGAATCATAAAAAAGAAATGTGTTTTAATATATTTTTCTTTTTTTTTTCTTTTGTTAAAGTTTCTACTACGAATGTGAGTGAGTTCATTGAAGTTCATGGTGTTTTTGTATGGCTGTAGAAAAAATCTAGTTTAAATTTGATTCCAAATAAATATTAATTTTTTTTTCAAACGAAGCAAATGCCACAAGCAAAAAGAATCCATAAAATTTTGCACGTTTTAGCATTTTTTTTCAACTTTTACTGTATTTTGATAGAAAAAATTCTAATAAAATATACTTTCGTATTAAAGTCATTTTTATGCTTGATGGTTATCAGGTTAATTGTGATAAAAAAGAAATATTTTAAATTAACGTTGAAAATTGAGAATTGGTGCAGATTACTAATTTAGTCTTCAGATTAGTAATTAAATTTGAGATTAGTAATTAACTTTCTGGTTAGTTATGAACTAATAATGTTAGTACCACTACAACCTATGGTGTAACGACGTGGAAGCGTATTGTTATGCTTGTTATGGTTTCTGGTAGAGGAAACGAACAAATATATGCGTGTGTCGGCGTTTTGAAAGATCACATCTGAATTTTATTTTAGGAGGAGTTAAATTTTCCCCCTTTTAGCCTGTTCGTGCAGCAGGGTGCCCCTGTGGCTGAGTGGTAGTGATGCAAGCCCGTCAGTACAGAGGTTGTGGGTTCGATTACCGCCATAGACCCTGTGTGTTCTCCGCAGGCAACAAGCTAATCGCTTCGCGGGTTGTGTTTGTTTAAAAACAAAACAAACAAAAATATCGGTATAAAAAACTATATATTCTTTACATCTGACGAGTAGGGTATGTTCAGCAAATTTGTAGAAAATATTAAGACAAATATTTCTGTTCAACATATTAACCCTGTAACTCCCCAACAAAACGGTCACTTTTGGCTCTATTCTAACAAATCCTAAAAAATACCCCTAAAAAGAGGGACAGCAGGAATGGAATGTTCTACAAAAATGTTTGGCATACAATTTTACTGTAGGTCTTGAAAGACAACCAAGTTCCAGACTCAACTTGAACGCCAGCAATAATGGAAGACTTGAGCTATGTTCAAGGGTTAATTTCATACTTATTCACAATTAGTTTAGGGTATAAAATATGTGTTTATGATTTAATATATTAATTAAAAATTATATGTTCTAGAATGTAAAAATTTTAACGAAATGTATTTCATTGGTTTGATGAAAGTTTTATTGAATTTATGAAATATTTAGATCACATACATTTGTTTTTTTTTTATTTATTTCAACAGTTGGCAGCCAAAAGCGAAGAGCAAACGTAGTTTTATATGTTTGTTGTTGTTGTACTCTTTCTAATTATTATACACTCATAGACACATTGTTTTGACAGTGCTGTTGGCTGAACACTAATTAAGACGTTGCCTATAAAGCAAACGACGAGAATCAAGACTCTGAGTTCAATACTGTGAGCGGTAATCAACATTAAAAAAATTTTCTGATGTACATTCGCGTCTTCGTACGTATTTCAATCATGGAATTGTCAATAAATTAAAATAGACCATAAAAAAATAAGTTAGTGATGCTACTAAGTAATATAATCATTGCATTAAAACAATGAAATAATTTCATTAAAATAATGACAGAATATCATTAAAATAATGACCGACTTTCATTAAAATAATGAAATAATTTCGTTAAAATAATGAAACAGTTTCATTAAAACAATGAAACAATTTCACTAATACAATTAAATATGTTCATTAGCTTAGTGAAATTATTACATTGTAGCCATAAATTTATTTCATATATTTAATGAAAATTTTCATTAAAATAGTTTTAACGAAACCTGTTTCATTAATCCAACGAAGCGTGACGTTGCTTGAGTTTTAATGAAATTTTTCATTGGATTAATGTCAATATTAATAGAATTTAGAGAACAAAATTTTTTCAGTGAAAGTCAAAATTTTAATAAAACTAATGAGAAATTTTTCGCTTCGGTCGTCGTTGTTATTATGGGCTTTGTTTCTCTCTGAATAATTTTCGGTCGACGATACAGTCAAGGTAGATCTATAAGGTATACATATCCGCGAATTGATATAACAAAGCAATTTTTTTTGGGAATTGTGGTGTAAAAAATGGATGAGAAAAAATCAAAGCAAATTTTAACATATGAGTGTATTGGTAAAATATACTAAAATTTGACATCGTAATTACCGAACATATGTGCTGATGCACAGGACTTATATATCGACCTTGGATACAGTCCTGTTCTGTTTCATCACTAAATCCGTAGGAAACATGGCCCTAATACATTACCCATAATCGCTGTCGTCTGGTTTTCTTCGAATAAATTTTGCTTTCTTCGCACTGTGGGTTGTTATATTATCGAAGAATGTAGGTCGTATTTTGATACGAATAATTATTTGAAGTTGACATAATATTAAACATTGTCAATCGATTTTATTAAAATTAGTCTTATTTGAAACAAGAATTAGCCTATTTTTTATGTATTGATGTTTGTAAAGAATTATTTTATAAGATAATCATTTTTTATTTTTCAATGTGAACCCAAGTCAAAATTGAAAAATTTTAGATTTTTTGTTTTTATTGAGTGAATTATAGTGCTTTCAAATCAAATACTAATTTTTTGTGGTGTATTTTTTCGGAAAAATCATACACAGAACAACCGTGAAAGCAAATTAGTGATTCCACGTAAAACGGCCCTATGCAAGGAAAAAATAATTTTCTTATTTTTAATAAAAATCTCCCAATTGATATTTAAGAGCATGACAAAAAAAATATATAAAACCATTGTCAATGGTGGTGTAGGTAAAGGACTCTGACGAGTAGACTTGGTGGTCACGAAACAGCTGTCAGTTCAACCCTCCGTACATCAACATTTTTCTTTGAATGTTCAATATTCACATGCTTTAGAATTTCTTTCTTAAATAAAAAATAATTTGATCGAAAGATTAAATTAAAAATGAACTTAAGCCAAACTAATTAAATAACGTTGGAAAAATTATTTGTTTAATATTTTTTATGGAATTTGAGGCACTTTTAAATGATCATCCATGAATCATTTGGGTCTCCATATTTGTATGTTTAATATTATTAATAAAAACCCTTATTTTTGAAAGGAATATACTTTTTTCGCTTTTTATTGAATTTAAAAAAATACTCAGCTAGAGTATTCTGCTGTCTATAATAGAACGGATAGCAAATAACTTAATGTGCTATTTTCTTCATGATTTATTTTTATATTATTTATATTAATGATATCAATAAAAAGTTTTATTTCTTTAAATTTTTTAAATTTTCGTATTATGTCACACCCGTCGGTCACACCCGTCACATTTAAAAAATAGTTTTTTGCTAGGAAAACTGGTTTTTGTCAAACAGTAAATACGCAATACAGATAAAAACACTTTGAACAGACAGCTATACCAAAATTATTGTGTGCGTTATAGTAAAAATTTTACAGAATTTATGCTGAAAGTCATAATGCTTTAAAACTAAGATTTAAAAGGTCACACCCGTCACAGCTTTCTGACGACCACTTTGAATAGGAATCGTATTCTTTCAGTGTCTACCCTTTATTCAAGGACTTTAAGCTTAATGGCCTTGCGAGTCGCAACAAAAAATATGTGTAAAGTGGTCACACCCGGCTAAACGGAATTACTCAAATGTAAAGCTCAATACACAAAAAATGTTAAAAAATCGAAAAATATAATTAATTTTAGGATCCATTGAATGAGGAGAACATTATAATACGAGTCCTACTATCTCATATTTCATATTAGTTATAACAATAAAAAAATTAGAATCACCCATATATTTTTTTGGTCAGAATTAGGCATTAGAATTTTTAATTGTAGCAAAGGAGTTTGATTTTGTTGCACAGTGTTATTTTGACACAAGTGGAACTCGAACCAATGTAATTTATTTCCCGAGTTTTTTTAAGAAATGACTCGCTTACCATCTAAGCTGCATATGTATATACATCACCATCTTAAAAATCGGCAGCACGTCCGTCCAATTTCAAAATGCAGTAACTAACAAAAACAAAACTTTTTAGGACACAAATAAAACATATTTTTTGTATAGAAGAATTATGTCGTTATTTCTAATGAGGCAGAAAATTCCTTTGTTTAGGTACAGACTGGTCATTAAAAATAAGAAACATTTAATATTCTGTATTTTTACAAATGCTTAAAATATTATTAAACTACTCTATTTGTGTACGTTTCCAATAATTTCAGAAGCTCGATGTTGTAATGTAGAGTTATAATGTGTATATTATTTAATTAACTGCTTCTGCCTGCCTTTAAATCTTTGAATGTTTATACTTGTATTATAATCATAGAAAAGCAAAAAAAAAACTTTGCTGAAAATCGTGATTTGTGGTTTTAAGAAATAGATAAGCCATAATAAACAAACTTCAAAAAAGGCTTAACCAGCGAAAGTGAACACAAACAATGTAATCGTTAAAGTAACCGTAGGATTTTTTCTGTTGTTGTCTTGATTGCTTAGTCTTTGTAGAAGGTTTCATTCGATCGCTTAAAACTATTGTACACACTCGGTCGGCATAGTGCTTAGCCCGAAACTTAGAGAATTGGAGTAACTACAGTAATGGAATGGACAGGTGGCCCAAAGGGCTTTCAATGACTTTGATTTATCTCCTACTAAACAGGCTAATTAAAGTTGCAACTTTGTGTACGCAAAAGTAGTGAACATAGAAAATGTATTTCATTCTATTAATTATTTACAATCCAGAACCTCTGCCTTGCTTCCGTCGAATGTAGGCAGCAAAAGCAATTAAAGTTTATATTGTTGTTTATGGTCCTTCGAACCGTATAGTAGTGTCTGTAGGTTTCTTTACTTATGCATGTTATACAAAAAGGATTATAGGCTCAATATGTTCTGCCTATTATATAATTTGATATTAATTTTCCAGGAGTTTATTAATACTGCCATATTTAAGCTGGTCAGCTTATATATAATTTAGCAAAAACAAATGTATTTTCATAAATAATAAGCAAACAATTGGAAGGAGGGTAGAATGGATGATGATGAGGTAGATTGTTGGCTACAAAAACCATATTGTGAAAACAAGAGGTTTATAATGAGGCTACCTGGCCTTTCAATAATGATATGCGAGTAGTAATAGTATTCCTAAAATAATTTTAAAAAAAATATGTAAAACGTGCATCAATCAAAATAATAGTAATAGCCCTACATTAGTGGTATTCAAGCTAACTGCAAATACAAAAAAAAAAAACAGAAATATATTTACTAACATTTTATAAAAAAATTATTCCATTTAAAACATAAAAATAAAAACAATTTTATTATAATTTCTTTTCACTTTTACTTTCTTAAGTGACTACCCTTACTTTTTAACCACATACACTTCTACATTAAACCATATACAAAACCACACAAGCCAGCAAACAAAAATCGTGAATATTTTATCATCCAATATATATTTAACTTCTTTTTTTTCTTAAATGAATGCTGAAACTACAAAAGAAAACTGAAATGAGTGAATACAAAGACTACGACTTATTTTTAAATTTTAAAGCATCTACTTACTCAATTTCCTACAGATGATCCTTAACATGACCTCTATTGAAGTTTGTAATGCTGCGTGCATTTCAACAAGAATATAGTTTTATTTTCTCAAATCTTAAACTCATTTTGTTTTGGTCTATTGCAAAATAAATTAAAAAATTGCAGTGAAACAAAAACTGCATTAATAAGAGGGGAGAAAATATTATATTACTCGTATAATGTAAAACAAAGGCCTTTTGTTCTAAAGTAAACTGCAAGTAAAATTACTTAATGGCGTTTTTTTAATTGAGAAAGAAATGAATGAATTTTCAATGAGCCTAAGGGATTAATTGAGACCCTTTTGATATGTATAATGTAAGCTTTGGACGCCCAAACGGACAACCAGTTTCAGGCAAGCCAACATGAATTTTTCCGATGTACATTGGTGTGTCATTGTGCTGATTGTTGTTGAACTGTTAAATTGATGAAGGCATAGCACTGATTACTTTGGCAATACCGGCAGCGATTAATACTAACATATCCTAATGCACTTCACAGCATCCTCCTTCGTCGGTATTGTACCAAAATCGTCGGCGAAGTAAAATAACTAATAAACGGCTAAGCAGCTTAAGCAAATTAATGCCTCTACTTGACACCAGAGGGGTGGCAGCACTGCTCTAAAAAATTTAAAAAAAACGCGTAATAGCAGAGTTGTAAATAAATTAAGCTTTCTATCTCTCTCCCACTTCACCATCTGTTCTCTCTACACTATTCCTTCCCCAAAGAAGGTAACACATTAATAAATTAACTGGTAGGCAATAATTGCCTGATTGTGTTACACTTCTCTTTTAAAAAAGGTGTATTACGTTCACTTCATTGGGTTTATATAGGCTTCTAAGAGTTTTATAACGGCGAAATAAAAACTTGGCGGGTAATGTGGTATACTATGGTTTGATAATGTTGTATAGCATACCTTCATATATTTTGCTGCCCATTTTCATACATCATCTCTTTTGAACATAAATACATATTTTCTTGAAAATGTATGTGATGTTGTATACCACTTTGGCAGAGTTTAGCTATACCACATTATCCGACCTCGAGTTGTATTTAAATTACTACACTATTTTCTTTTCTGATGTGTTATGAGAAGAGAATCTTTCGTGAACATATTGTACCGGTACCATTTTCACCAGTCATCATACATGATCCAAAAAGGTACATATATTCAACGAAAAAGTTCATCGTTTCAACGAATTATTCACTAATTTTAACCTAATGTCCTAGTACGCTGAAGTAATGAGCTACTTTATTAATTTTGTTAAAGAATAACAATAACGAACGCTTTCAATGAACCGTTTTACGTTGAACTTCAACGAATATTTTTGTTGGAAACAATGTATGCGTACAGTGAATCAATGTATTTTTGCAAAAACTCCATGAATCTAAGTCAATTAATGTCATTCACTGAAATTATGTAAAATAAGTTTTTCTGTGTGAGACAAATACATTGAAGTATAAAATTTCCCACTGGATAAGGACGTAGAGTACATCGCATATGCAATTTAAGTTTTTTGAAAATATTTGTCTATTTAAAATTTAACCAAAAGAGTTAAGTCTTCTTTTTGCACTTCATGTAATTTCATGTGTTTTCATTAAAATGTATTTGTTGGAAAATATACATAAACTATTTGTTGTAGTTGTAATTTGTTACATTTTTCCATTTTATTGCAACAAAATGGAACTCATATTAAGCCTGAAGTCAGTCAGGAAAACAATAAACAACAAAACTTACTGTCACTTGTTGTCAGTTGGACCAAAAACAAACAAAAAAAAAATACTTCCAGACTGAGTGATGGCTTCCAAAATAAAAAAATAAATAAAAAAACTATTTAGTTTATACGCTCGTATAAAGGGTGGCCAAGTTTTAAGATTCACTTTGTACTTGTGTTTTATAAAAGTTCTTCAAATTCTGAACTACTCATGCCCTATAGCGCTCTATAAACGACACATAGTCATATTTGCTCAAAAGACTATAAAAAAATTTAAAAACAAGAGAGTGCTCGTACCGACAGGGTTACGAAAGCGAATTTAGCTGGTATTCTAATAACACTGTGCAATATAAACAAAAATTACATGGCTCTAATCACTGATTCTGGCGGAGAGTACCAAAAAAATATACACGTATATCGGCGTTTTGAAAGTTTACATCTGGGATTCGTTTTAGGGGGAGTTAATGTTCCTTAACGTGTTGCATATACACTCTAAAACACATTTGTTGAAAATTAGGTTGATAATAGTCGGCAACACTTTACAGATTATTATCGACCTAAAATTACACACGCATTATTTTTGAACAAAATGTTTTTACCAAAAAAAAGTGATTGGTTGCGCGCAGGTTCGAACCGCGACCTCCTGACTGCTAATCTGATGTATCTACCATTCAGCCATAGCCGTATTATACTTTATTTTACATTTTTTCCACTTGGACTACATATGTTTAATTTGAAAGGTTTTTTCTTTAATAAAATAACTACAAAATCGATGTAATTTTAGACAAGGAGAAATTTTCAACACAAATTTAGACAATATATGATCGTAAATTTGAAGTAATGTTTTAGAGTGTACACTATTTAGTCCAAGTGGAAAAAATTTAACATAAAGTATAATACGGCTGTGGCTGAATGGTAATAAGTCAGACTATCAGTGAGAAGGTCGCGGATCAAACCTGCACGCAGTCAATCGCTTTTTTTTTAGTAAGAACATTTTGTTGAAAAATAATGCGTGTGTAATTTTAGGTCGATAATAATCTGTAAAAAGTGTTGCCGACAAAAGTGTTTTAGAGTGTAGCAACAGTGACTCGGCATTGGAAATCTTATCAGAATTACGTTTAAGTTACAGAAAATATTTCGCACTCTTATGTAAAACATCACAGGAAATTTTTTTCGAGCATTTTAACCCACTAACTCTTCGTTGTATAGCCCTTTTTGTATCTTTCTTTAAAAAAAGGGATAAAAAACTCCCCTGCAGCAGCGATAAAGCGGATTGAAATGTTTTACAAAAATATTCACAGACACGACTTCAACGCTAGAAATCGTTTAAAACTTAAAATGTGTTTAATGGTTATTTTCGTACTTATTCACAATTAGTACTTGGCATAGGAAATGTTAAGGTATAACTTACACTTATACCGTATAAGATGTTTTCAGCATTTTTATGTAAATATTTTCGTAGAAAATATTTTCGTAGAAAATTGTACCCCTCTTACTCTTCGTTATATGAGCCTTTTTGTCTCTTTCCTAAAAAGGGGACAAAAACTCCCCTTCAACGGCGATATATCGGGCTGAAATGTTGTACAAAAATGTGCCATAAAAATATACTAGGGGTTTTTAAATATACCCAAGCTTTGAATCTAAAGCTTGAATGCCAGAAATCATTCAAAACCTAAATTGTGTTTAAACGGTACTAATATTTCGCACTTATTCACAAGTAGTACTGGGCTTAAGAAACCTTGTAAACCTTACGTTTGACGTGCAATATGTGTTTGGCGCTTCTATATAAAACACCAGGATAAACATTTTCCTGACATATTTTAAACCTCTAACTCTGCGTGGTATGGGCCTTTTTGTGACTTTCTTAAAAAAGGAGCGAAAATTTAAAAAAAATATTGGCCATAAAATTCTATTATGTCTTTTAGGACACCGCAGCTCTAGACTTAACTTGAAGGCCTGAAATCATTTAAAACCTAAATTGTGTTGAGGTACTCATTTTGTACTTATTCACAATTAGTACTCGGCATAGGAAACCTTGTAAGTCTTATGGCATTATATATGTAAAACACCACGATGGTCATTTATTTATAACAATTGATCGCGCTATATCGTCGCTGAAGGGGAGTTTTTTTGCCCTTTATTTAAGAAATGGAAAAAAAGACGTATACAACGGAGAGTTAGAGGGTTGAAACCTTCTACAAAAATGCTCCTTGTGATGTTTTACGTAAAAATGCTAAAATCATCTTATACCTTAAACGTAATGATTACAAGATTTTCTATGCCGGGTTACTAGAACAATGTTTGCCCAAGAAATGCTAGAACAAAGTTCAAATGCGATATTATTATCCCATGACGTGTTGAATCCGGATGATGAGCTGGGGCGTAAGTAAATAGTGGGTGACAGCATAAGTAACGAATGTAATAATAGCTTTTGTTATAGTGTCAAGCGAATGAATGATGTTGATTTGTTAACAAACTCGAGCCTATTTGTTTTTTCTTTCTTCTGTGCGCTCGCTATTCATTATTTAGAGAGATTATAAATTGCAAAACTTTATTGTTTTTTCTGCTGAGGTTATTGTTTTCCATTAACATTTTTTTCTTCCAACAATAGAACACAAAAAACTCAACTTTTTCTGTCATTCTGCTTTGTTTTTATAACTCGGAGTGGTTTTAGTTTTTCTTTTAAAAGTATCATATGACAAGTTTTTTTGTTGGCAAATAATTTTAATTGAAAACAAAAAAAAAATTAATAAGAAAATAAAAAATTATATAAATACGAAAAAAATTCGCATACAAATAAAAAGTTTTAAAGGTGACTTGGTAATATTTTAAACAAAAACATTTTAAATAAAAGAATAAAACAAAAACGAACAAGAGAAAATAGTTCATGTAAAAGACAAAGAACATTTGCGGCCACTAAATATGAAAGATTGAGGGAGAGAAGCGAAGGTTTAAATAGATGATTATAGTACACTCTAAAGCACTTTTGTTGAAAATTAGGTCGATAATTGTCTAAATTTGTGTTGAAAATTTTTCCTTGTCTAAAATTACATCGATTTTGTAGTTATTTTATTAAAGAAAAAACCTTTCAATTAAAGCATATTTAGTCCAAGTGGAAAAAATGTAACATAAAGTATAATACGGCTATAGATGAATGGTAGATATGTCAGACTATCAGTCAGGAGGTCGCGGTTCTAAGCTGCACGTAGCCAATCGCTTGTTTTAGTAAAAACATATTGTTGAAAAATAATGTGTGTGTGTAATTTTACGTCGATAATACTCTGTAAAGTGTTGCCGACTATTATCGACCTAATTTTCAACAAAAGTATTTTAGAGTGTATGTAGGCGAACGGGTTACATAAGCAAACGAGGTAGAGAAGCAAACGTGGTAGAGAAGCCAACGGGGTAGAGAAATAAATCACATTTTCACATTCTCGGTGATTTTTTTCATATTTTTCTTTAGTTCGATTTGCATTTTCTCTCATTGTGTTAGGTTTTTTGTTGTTGTGAAAGAGCAAATAAAGCAAATTTTGAGAGTAATTTATAAAAAAGACATGTAATTAAAAATCATCGTATCAATGCAAGAGATTTTTTGAAGTAACTTTTAAAGAGAATTAAAAATAAAGCATGATTTTTAAATCAGCGTATGAATTGGGTGTTATTAATATGTTGAAGAATGTACTATCTTAAATAGTGAAGAACATTTTTGTGAAACATTTTAACAGTCTAACCCTTTAACTCTTCGGGTGTTTCTGTTACTTCACTATTTTTAATATATATCGATGAATAAGGGGATTGTTTTGCTCCTTTTTTAAGAAAGGTACAGGAAGACCAATAGAACGAAGAATTAAAGGGTTAAAAGATTCTATAAATATATTTCTCGTGGTGTTTTACATAAAGTGCTGATTATATCTTTTTACCTTAGAGAAGACCGGATGGTCTCAAAACATAAAAGTTCAACCCTCCGTGCAGTCAAACTTTTTTTGTCTACATGCTTCACATTTCTCTCTAAATAAAAATATAATTTTATTGAAAAAATAAATTAAAACCGAATTCTAGCCAAGACAAAAAAGTTTCTATAGATTTAACGCAAACAGGTCGCCTAAAATTCATAACTTAATTGTTATAAACTCTAATGGCACATATCTATGAATGCTGGCTAAGCCTGAAAATACACCAAATAAGACAAAACGGGTTTGTCTTTTAAGTCAAACACACTCGTATGATTATAACGCACACCAAAAAAAAAATTTGCTGTGTGTTGTCTCATAAGAACTAATGTTCTGTTGTCGTATAAGTCACAAAAAACTGTTTTCTCTTATTCGGTGTGGGTTCAGCTTAAGAATGATCAAATATATAAACAAAACAAATATTCACGCACTAGTATTCGTATTTATTAATCCTCATATTCATATAAATTTATTAAAGTTAATGTTGGTTTAATATTCGAATTTTGTCTGGGAAACCCGGTTTTAATGCATTCAAAAAGTTTACTAGCCATTTATGAAAATGGGGGTAACGGTGTAGCGTACTAGTATAGAGAGAAACAAGAAGCTTAACACAAGGCATAAAGAAAAATAGTGAATATCAAGAAATTTCAAATGAAAAAGCTGAAAAACAACTCTAAGAATGACAGCATGAATTTATTAAAAATAAGTGATGTTCCAAAACGTGACTGGAAACTACCGACATTGGTCGAGTGGTCTAAGCGGCAAAGAACTCTGATGAGTAGATCAGGTGGTCTCGAAGCAAGTAAGTTCAATCCTCCGCTCAGTCAAATTTTAGTTTGTCTACATGCTTCATATTTTCTCTAAATAAAAATGTAATTTAATTGAGAAATTAAATTAAAGCCGAACTCAATCTAAAATAACTAGCTTTCTTTGGTTTTCATTAAATTTTTTTGATTTGTCAACGGAATATAAATTAGTGATTTAAATGAGTTATTAAATCTTTCTAGAATTTTCATTTTAATTCACATTTTATATCCTTATCTGTGCCACCTTTACAAAACTTTACTACATATTTTTAAAATTACTAAAATATTTTTAAATAATATGCCCCACTTACAAGCTCTATAGCATAAAAGGAAAAATTGCCAATAAGTTTTCATCAATTCCACTGCATTTTTATTATTATTTTCAATTGCATAGTAAATTGAGTTTTCTCCTTGATTTATAATTTGTAACCAATTTTCCATGTTGATTTTCTTTTTTTTTTCCCCCTACTTTTTTGTCTGTAATCAATTTTTGTACATTTTGCTGTTTTTGTTTTGTATGCCTTACGAAATTTAAAAATTATTCTTCTTATATTACATATAAAAAAAAATTCCCATACAGTACTTTACTGGAAAATTGGCGGTATATTTTCATCATTGCCTTACACAAGCTAAGAAATTCAGACAACATTAAATACAAACGACAAACAGTAAAAAAAGTTTCAATAAAGAAATGAATGACTGCATAAAATTCAATATGCAACACGCGCATATTGCAATCAAAGTCAATCGTTGAAGAAGTCATAGTCATCTTCAAAATGCAGGCGGGAAAAAACGAACAGACACACTCAAAGAAAACTAAAAAAAAGAAGCTTGAAGATTTAAACAAAAACTTTAAAGTCATCAAAAAGTTCTAAAAACTTTTTCTAGGAAAATAATACGTACAAATTTTTTTGGTTGCCTCTACCAGGATCAGTCGTCAGAACCTCGTAATTTAATTTTGTTATGCAGTGTAATTGGTTTGGGTCTAAGACGAGCTCCTGAATAAACGAGCTACTGAACGAATTCGGCCCAAGTCTAAAGGATTAAGCAATACCTATGATATCTATCATACATATTTTTTATTAATACTTTTACTAAGTGTCCCTCTTTGTTAACCCCGGTCCTTATATAAAAGTTCGAATTCTCTTAGATTTAATAAAATTCCTCACGCAGTAACTGAAAACTGTAAGTTTAGTTAAAACAAACATTTTGCTATGGTTGTAGTTAGTTACCCCTCTGCTTCAGGCATCACATTTTTATAGAATATAATTTCTGTACATATTTTTTTTTATATTTTTCATTATAGATTTCTCCTTTTCTGTATTAATTTAAAAGAAAAAATTTAACTTTATTGGAAGTATATTTCATCTACAATTTCATTTTGTATTAAAATGTTTTTCAATATGATGTCGTTGGTAGAGCAAGTTGTGCTACCACTCATCCTTATAAGTAGTAACATTCATACATTCATACTGTTCGCATGAAGATATTCATGTATGTGAAATATCCGATTTTCTTTATATAGTTAGCAGCAAATAAGTTACGTGACAAGGAAATCAAAACAAAATTTGCTTTTTAGGAAAAAAAAAAAGTTATATAAAGAAAGAACACAATTTTTTTTAAACTTCACATACATACACAGATGTTGGTTGTTAAGATAATGACTTGTAGTTTTTAGTAAAATTTAAAAACTTTAAAGAATTTAATATGTAGTTAGCATGTAGTAAATTAAAAACTATAAGACAGTTGAAACTGTAAGCGTATAACAGTTTTATTTATATTTAGAAAAGGATTATAAATTAATTTGTGATAGTTTAAGCAATGAAAAATCCACTTTTGGGAGCTATAATTTTTATAATTTTGAATGAATTTGCACGAATCCATGCCTACCAGTTAATTAATTAGTGTGTTACCTTCTGTGCGAAAGGGATAGAGTAGAGAGAACAGGTGGTGAAGTGGGAGAGAGATAGAAAGCTTAATGCATTTATAACCCTGCTATTGCGGGTTTTTTGTAGAACAGTGTTGCAAGCCTCTCTGGTGTCAAGTAGAGGCATCGCGTTGTTTAAGCTGTGTAGCAATTTTATTAGTTATTTTACTTCGCCGACGGTTCTGCTACAATACCGACGAAGGAGGGTGCTGTGAAGTGCATTAGGATATGTTAGTATTAATAGGTGCCGGTACTGCTAAAGTGATCAGTGCTATTCCTTCATCACTTTAATAGTCCAACAACAACCAACACAATAACACACCAATGCACATGAGAAAAATGCATGATGTTGTTGGCTTGCCTGGAAGTAGTCTTGAACTCAAGACCTCAGCGTTATTCGCAAGAGGGTGTTGTTGGCTGAGTAACAGCACCCTCTTGCGAATTGCGAATAAGTATGAAGCTAGCCATTAAACATAGTTTAAGTGTTGAATGATTTCCAGTGTTCAAGTTGAGTCTGGACCTAGCGTGTATTTAAAGACCTACAATAGAGTTTTATGGCGATTTTTGTACAATATTTTACCGAGTTTTAGAGGGTTAAAATGTTCCAGAAAAAATTTTGTCGTGGTATTTTACTTTCCAGTGACAAACACATCTTTTATACCTTAAACATAAGACTGACAAAGATATCTTATGCTGAGTACTAATTGCGAATAAGTATGAAATTTGCCTTTAAATACATTCTAAGGTTTGAGAGATTTCGGGTGTTTAAATTAAATCTGGCGCTTGACTGTCTTTGAAGACGTATTAGTAGACATTTTTGTAGAATATTTCAGGTCACTATAACGCCGCTGAAGGAGAGTTTTTTGCTTTTTTATACTTATTTATAGCTGTGTAATTTAAAATATACTACTTACTTAACTGTATAACAGTTAATGCTTAGTATTACTACCGCCTTTAATTACAATTGTGGAAATCGAGAGTTTAATTTCTTACTGTTTGTTACTCTCTATTAAGTTATTTTGCTAAAATTTGCTTAAACAAGCAAATCACTTATAAGAACTATTATTATTATTTTATCTTCATAATATTGTTAGACAGTCCAACAGAAGAAGACAGCTTAAGAGTAATACATATAAAAAATATTAAGACTTCCTGCAAAGAAGTTATCAACTGTCAACGACATTTCTAGCCAGTTTTCACTATCTTTTCTCAGATTTATTTGTATTTTTTTTTAATAATCCAACAACTTGAATATAAAAATATCACTAAATATATGACTGACTGTCTGAATACCTATTATAATGTAATCAAAAATTAAATTTTTTTTGTATTAAAATCTATAAAAGACTGGCAGAAAAAAACTGACTGGCTGGCTGGCTCAGCACTTTAGACAAGAAGAAACTTTTGCAAACGCCAACTAACAATGTACTTCTTAAATTAGAAAAAAAGACATGATTTTGTGAAGACAGACACTGTCAGGGAGATAGATAGAATAACATAGTCATAATGATATATTCATGCTTACATACATACTTAACAAATAAAGGAAATATGCTTAAGAAAATGATGATGATAATTGTATAGATTGACAGTAAGCTCTCGATAAACACAACTGCAGAAAAACAGGCTAAATAAAATAGCTAAACTTAGCGTCATGCTTAAACAAGTTAGACCATTTGAGGCTGTGTCTCTAGTTACATCCTAGAGTCAAAGAAATATCTGAAGCTAGTATCAGCTAGTCTACTTGTTCTATTACAAATATTTAATGTCTTCAGGAAAAAAAAAGTATTTTACAATATTAAATAAATTTTATGTAAAATTTTCTGGCAATTAATTGTTACAAATTGCTATTTGTTGTGGTTTAAGCCAGCATATAACAAATATCCATTTTTTAGCATTTTATTTACAAAGGATATTGGCTTAGAAAGTGTTATACATACATATTATTTAGTTTTTTTCCTTTGTAATAACCACTCCTTTAGTACACTCTAAAACACTTTTGTTGAAAATTAGGTCGATAATAGTCGGCAACACTTTAAAGATTATTATCGACCTAAAATTACACACGCATTATTTTTGAACAAAATATTTTTACTAAAAAAAAGCGATTGGCAGCGTGCAGGTTTGAACCGCGACCTCCTGACTGATAGTCTGACGTATCTACCATTCAGCCATAGCCGTATTATACTTTATGTTAGATTTTTTCCACTTGGACTAAATATGTTTAATTTGAAAGGTTTTTTCTTTAATAAAATAACTACAAAATCGACGTAATTTTAGACAGTGAGAAATTTTCAACACAAATTTAGACAATATATGATCGTAAATTGGAAGAAATGTTTGAGAGTGTAGTCAGTAAAGAAGAAAATTCAAGAATTGCATTTTAGCTTCGAATTCCGATAAAATGAAACGTCACACGCAAAATTGTACACTACGCACATTTCGAGAGTCATCTGTAAGCACTATTTGAAACTCTAGTCGGTTTATTTACTTATATTTTATCTTTTCGTCATTACAATTCAACAACTATTTACGTCACATCAAGAAAATCTCTCAGACACAGCTGGAATACCAAGTCGCACATAAAATCATATGAATTCCACTTGGGCTTTTTTTATAATGGAAAATATATAATAGTCAGCAACCAAAAAATAATTTTTCCATAATAAAAGCTGAGCATAATTTTTTTATTTTTCACTTCCAGAAATAAAAAAAAAATTTAAATCTCCCACTCACTATTCCCTTTACCGTTTTGCTGACAGCTTTTTATCATCATAAGAAAGAAGACGACTCTTTTGTATTAAATTTTGTTAGATTTTCTCAAGTATGTTTAGTTGCAATTTCAATTTATTTCTTGAAGAGTTTTTTCATACTTCAAACGCAAATATGAGTAGTACTCTGCCGTGCAATTCAAGTGCAAACGACAATATAATAAAAGCTGTTTTAAACGCCTGTACACTAAGGGAAAAACGACAACACTTCAAAATAAAAACTGGTCATATTAATTCAATAATTTTCAATTCAAAAGAAAAACTCTATTGAAATACACCAAATCAATAATTTTCAACTTTGAATAAATATAATTTCAACATAGCCAGACTTTCGTTAATGTTTCTAATTGAATCAATATGGTTTTTATTGATACATATTTTTCTCTGGGTGTATGTTTCTCTGTCTCTAAGAAATTTAAGAAAAACTAATGCATTCTATAGACTTATTTAATACTTAAATTCGGATAAGAAAAGCGGATGTTATTTTGTTATTTGAAAAAAAGCAGTAAAAGAACTTAGAAAGGTACTATTGATTAAAATAGCTTTTAAGACAGGACTGACTACCTAGTATTTGAAAGAATCTAAAGTAAAACTTAAAAGAAGATATACAAAAACCAACTTTAAACTGTATGTATTTATATTCCAGAAAAATTAGTGTGGCATATTCTAAGGGTTTGAGACTTGTCTCTGGGTAAAATTAATATCTAATTAAAAATATTTTAAATACTTAGAGCTGTTCCACCTTAAAAACTATTTAAAGCTCCATTGTTGAATAAGCTTTTATATAGAAGCAACTAGAAAAATTTTGTACTTTAAATATGAAAAATATAAAGTGTTATACAACTGTTATACAAACTGTTATACTGTTGCTATTCATAATATACAGTGGTTTTTCGTAAACAATTATAAAAAGACAACAACTTTTGAAATATTTTTCTACAAAACTGTTATACAATATTATGTATCTTATTTGAATAGCATAAATTTTAGTAAAACTAAATTGTATTGTCTTCTAATAGCAAATTTAACAGTTTTAAAGCAAGATAGGTATAACTAATATAATAAACTAGAATTTTTCGTACAATAAAAATATACCCAGCAAACATTTTGATAGAGAAGTTATGACGAGTTAATAAACGCACCTTAATGCTAATAAACGTACCTTCATTACTTCAACTTTGACAATTTAACAAATTACTTTAACATGGCGATGTTATTGGAGGCAGGTACGTACCACCTTGAAGAACATAATAAACGCACCTTAATGCTAATAAACGTACCTTCATTACTTCAACTTTGACAATTTAACAAATTACTTTAACATGGCGATGTTATTGGAGGCAGGTACGTACCACCTTGAAGAACATAATATTTTCAATATTTAGAAGCCATTGAAAGCAGAAAACATAATAAAAACTACAGTACCGTTGTGTTTTCTGTCAAGTATTTTACTTTACTGCACTGAGCGAAATCGACCAAAATCTATCTCTTTTTTGCCTTAAACTGCTATACAGCTAAAAAATATGGTCAAGAATATAAAAATTTGTTATATTAAGTAAACCCGACTAACAATAATCAGACTTAAAACTGTTATACATATTGTAAAGTGTTATACACAAAATATTTTTTGTTATTAATCTGTTCAAGACTTTTTTAAAGCTTTACCTATACTTATAAAAACTTTTATACAGTAACTTAAAACAAACTTAAGCTTTATAACATTTTTTAGCTTAAATGTGACTGTTATACGGGTAAGGAACTCTATTGCGAAATATTTAAAATAACAATTAAGTCGAACGTATGGGTTTAATTTATTTCGACTTAAGTTCGTTCATTTCAATTTTTCAATTAAATTAATTTTATTTAGAAAAAGTTCTAAGGCATGTAACAATTGAAAAAACAAAGAAAGTTTTGGCTGCATGGATGGTTGAACTCATATCATGATGTTTGGAGAACAACCACTATCTCATCATTATAATTCTTGAGAGCTTAGACCTAAGCTAAGACCAAAAACTGACTGCAGCTGTCATGATTGACAGTAAGGTCTAAGCGGACAAGACTTCTGATGATGAGCTCGTGGTTATTCTGCAAACATCATTATATGAGTTCAACCTTCCATGCAGCCAAATTTTATTTGTTTTTTCAATTGTTAAATGCTTTAGAACTTCTTTCTAAATAAAAGTAATTTAACTGAAAACTTAAATTGAACAAACTGAAGCCAAAATAATTATCTTTATATAAATAAAATAACGGTTGGGTACTCTAAAGTAAAAATCGACTGGCAATCGAGGGACTTAACACTTTTATATACATTCTTAGCCGTAATACCTTTTAAACAGATTATTGTCTATTAATATTTCGAAGATTTTAACTCGTTCAAAGCTTTTACGCACATCTGTACAAATATTTTTAAGCTAATAAACATAACTGTTTTAAGCTTTTTTATAGCTTTATTTTATATTAAAGTTTTATCCTATTTGTTATACACTCATTTATATGATATGCCATGCATATTCTTTAATTTAATCTTTTAAAAGCCAACATTTATTAATTTTTAAACAATAACAAACTGCTCACATTTTAAGCTTTTTAATTGTTCACTTTTTTATGGCTTTCAATTATACATATATTTAATTATTCCAAAGTGCTTAACAATTTGCCAAATCATTTTCTAAACCTCACATATGTTAGATAAGTAGTCGCTGAAATGCTTTTTGTATTTGAAACTGTTATATTATCTTAACTTATTCATTTTTATAGCTGAAATAAAGTGTGGTTTTTGTTATCAAACTTTTACAACTTTTATAATTTATTTGTTTTTATTTATATATTTTTATCAAGTTTCTAGTTTTATTTCTATATATTTCAATAGAAAACAGTTTTATTTATTTATTTATTTCATGTATCAGTATTTCTAACTTGCAAAAACGGAAATTGATATTGTGTTATAAAACTTTTTGGTTAAAACTTTGCCAAAAAATAAACTTCTTAACAAAGAAAGAATTCTGAACGGAATTGAAATTTTCTAGCTCAAAGTTTTACGTATTATTTTTGTTATTGGAAATATCAATGGCAAAGGAACTTAATTAATTTTATTTAACGATAAAAATAAACTTACCTTATTTTCTTGGCTTTTAGGAAAAATACATTATGCTGGTTTGAGTCCAAATAGCTGGTGGCAGCGGAACTGTAAAGAAAATTTGGAAAAAATAGAAAAATTAACTAAAAAAAGAAATAGTTAAATAGAATTGGTAGAATAAAAAGAGTACTAACAAACAAATTTCTATGAAAAGAAATGAAAAAAAGTAGACGTTAAATTTCTTACAAGCCTTGACCTTGAATTAAGCCACGTTTTGTAGTGCCTGTGCTGTAAAATATGATTCTTGTTTTGCTGAATAGATTTTTATTAAAATTTCTGTTTAAACAAATATTCCCAATTTCTTTTTTTTAGTCAACAATTTAAAGACACAGTCATTGACTTTGTTTGAACTTCAAGCCTCGCTTGTTTTTGGCACTGACAGTCAATAATTAAATGATTATCATTTTTTTATTCAAAGAAGTTCGAAGACTATACGGTATTGGAGTATGAATCAAATGAGTAGATTTTTATCTTAAATTTTTATTTTAGACAATTATTGCTTTTAATTTTTCCCATAACTTTAATTTCTTGTATCGCTAACCTGTTTATTGGTTTTAAGTAATTTGAATAATATTTTATTTTTTTCTTATTTCTGAGTCACAAACGGAATTTATGAAAAAAAAACGAAAGTAATAAAAATATTTGCAAAAATGGAAGCAAATGGATGCAGTAACGAATTTTAATTAAAGCGGTTTTAGTTCCTGATGAATCTTATTAAAATAAAAATAAAATTCAAATAAATCAAACTAAGAAGAGATGATCATATTTTAAGCTTAAAAGTAGACTTGTGGCGAACTCGTTCAGGATAGACACAAACCTTTCATCAAACCCATTGAAAATTATAAGGATTTGATAGACTTGTATCGAACTTGTACAATAGCTCGATTTAGAAACAAACCAATGATCAAACCCATGTAATTTAAATAAGTTCGATCATGGCCCTTATCGTGTTTGGCGATTTTTGCCTTCGACTACGACATTTTTGTAATAGATTAAAGAAAAATGTAACGTGCAGTGTTTAATCTATTACAAAAATGTCGAAGGCGAAGGCGAAAATCGCCAAACACGATAACGGGACATAGGGTTGTGTAGAAAACGAGCCACTGATCGCCATTTTGCAAGTTTACATCTAGATTCATTTTACGTAGAACTAATTCCCTCTTTGGAACTAGACTTGGGTCCGACGCATTCGAGCTCGTTCACCAGCTCGTTTGAGTCACAAACCTATGATCAAACACATGTAATCTAAATCGTTTGATCATAAGTTTGTATCTAAAACAGTGCTAGGCAAAGAAAAATCTAAATAAATGAGAAAAAATTTGTTTTTTAAGTGTGTTGGTGTTTAATTGCATTGTTGATAAGTACAAATGGCTGTTGTGCTCTTGTTGTTTTTTATTTTGATTGTTTGTGTTATGCACATGTACATTGTCGTCTGTGTACATGTGAAATTTAAAAATAGCCGAAAAGAAGTCGGCAAACGTCGTAGCTCACGTTTACACATCGCCTGCGCCGGATCTAAAACGAGCTGGTGAAGGAGTTCGAACGAGTTGGACCCAAGTCTATTTTTAACGCAGTTCCAGTGACTCAGCATAGCAAAACTTGTAAGCCTTGTGTTGAAGGTAGTAGATGTGCTCAGCACTTTAAAGTAAAATGCCCCAAGAAACATTTCTGTGGAACATTTTTAAGCTCTAAGTCTTCTCTGTATGGGTCTTTTTGTCTCTTTCCTAAAAAATGGACGAAAATCTCCTCTTCAGCGGGCTGAAATGTTCTCCAAATTTCCAAAATATGCAGGGCAAAACTACCTTCAAACTTTCTTCATAAAAATTGGATTTGATCAACACTTTAAGAGTTATTCACAAATTATAATTGAAAAAAGTCCTTCTTCAAGCAAAATTAAAAATTTCTTTCTTTCTAAAAACTCTTTAAAAATTTAGAAAGTTTACCTTTTAAATAATTTTGTTAAGGAAGTGTGTCTTACGAATAAAATCAGCCATATATCATGAAAATCTATGAGTAAAGATAGATTTTATTAGCAATTAAATGAGTACACCCAGATGCCGAGAGGGTATTTTCATACGAAAAATAAATTTATTAAGGGCTATTTTTCTGCAGCCCAGTATTATTATTGACCTCTTCTTCTTAGGCTCTTGTTTTACAATTTGCATAATTTTATTGCACGATATTTATTTTATTTATTCAATAAAATATTCTACTTTTTATAATTTCACTTTAGAGTTTTTAACTTTTCTGTTGCCTAGTTGTTGGAAGACCCCCAGTATTTCATCTGCTTACTGTATATCACCTCTTTGCATTATCTTCACCATAAACTGTATCATCATATTTGGTCATGTGTTTTTTTTATCTCATAGCATTTGAAATTGAACCAGTTACATTCAAAAATTTCTCCACAAATATTCATTTAATTTTTTTTTTATTTTCACAATATAAACTTGTAATAATCGCATCATTTACAGACAAACAGACTGTATAAGCGACATTTGAGCATTTAAACGTATTGCATGGTGTTTGATAGCAAACAATTTATAAGACTCAATTAAAATTATATGAATGAATTTCCTGGTCATTAAAAACGATTTAATATTTCAACTGCAGTGCAATGAGATGTAATAATCGGACTAGACAATGAGGTGGGAAAATAATATTGTAATATAATATAATATTAAGAGAGAGTGTTCTGCGAAAAGAGACATTGACTAGATGATGGAAATAAAATTGAAAAAATTCTTTTACAGAAAAATATTTTACACAAACTTTACAAAAAGTATTTTATATTTTTAGTTATTAACAATTTGTGTTAATTGAAAATATTTATAGCATACTATATATATATGCATACTTCGTAATTGAAAACAGTTTTGTTTAAACGTAATCAATCTTTCAAATATATAAAGTGCTAATGAACCCACCAGCTTCATACATTTCATACCATTTCAATCTGCATTAACTCCTCCTCTACGTTTCGCTTTTCTTACTGATCACATTTCAATTAATTTACCAGCATCTATAAATCTACCATATCATTGTGATTATAATTAATACTAAATTATTGTTGCTATAACAACATCTCATACAAAAAGTTCAAACCAATACAACAAGTCTTACAAATGTTAGCAGCAGCACGCAACTCAAAACAATGTTCAAAGTTTGAATTCCATTTAAACTTGTTTCATTCATTCAAACAACCATACATCTTTCATACATTTTGCAACAATTAGTTTTTAGTTTTGAAAGTAGTTTTATGAGTTCGAAAGGAAATTCTAATACATTTTGATCAAAATAATATTGATCAACTTAATTATTAAAATAAATTGTAATATATGAACAAGAGTTTAATGAAACTTAGTATAGAGTTTTAATATATGTAATATCATGAAATCTTCAAACTGGATGTAATTTAAAATAGTATGATATCAGACAGGAGATTGCACAACATAAAGTTTGAATTTAAAATTGCAGGTTTTTTTTAATTTACATTTTAAATCATTCAAATGAAATCGTTAAATTATAATTATCAATATTTACTTTATAGCATGATATAACTAGATCTTGTTTGGTCAAATGAAAGATCAAACTTGAAAATATTTCGAAGTAAAATAGATTAGCGGCATAATCATATGATTGAAAAAAAAATGGCCAATAACATACACAAAGCGTTAGTTACTTTTAGACTTTTATCGAAGACTCGTATAGCTCGTTTTAGACACAAACCAATGATCAAACCCATGTAATTTAAATTGGTTTGATTATGGGTTTGTGTCGAAAACGAGTTCGACACAAATCTATCCACTTTTTAAACGACTGCATGAAGCAACGAATATATCAGGTGTTAACTTACCCTACGTCTACACCTGATATATATTTATCATGGCAAATGTCAAACTCCATATACGCAAAACAGCTAACATAAAACAAATTATTTTCAATATAAAGTTTGACTTTTCTCATGATAAAAATATATCAGGTATAGATAGGGTTAGTACGAATAGACAGACAGATCGGCAAATAGGAAGGCAGACATGTTAAGACTTGGGTCTAACTGGTTCAGCAGCTCGTTTTAGACATAAACCTATGATCAAACCCATGTAGTGTAAATGGGTTTGGTCATAGGTTTGTGTCGAAAATGAACTGCTGCACGAGTTCGACCCAAGTCTACTACTTATAGCTTTGTCTCGAACACTCGTATAGCTCGTTTTAGAAACAAACCAATGATCAAACCCTTGTAATTTAAATGGGTTTTGATCATGGATTTGTGTCGAAAACGAATTCGACACAAGTCTATCAACTTTCTAAACGACTGCGTGACGCAAAGAACGTATTGATCCTATAGCAATATTTAAAAATGTCAGGTGTTAACTTAGTACGAACAGACAGACAGATCGGCAGATAGGAAGGCAGACATATTACTAAGACATGTGTCTAACTCGATCAGCCGCTCGTTTTAGACATAAACCTATGATCAAACCCATGTAATGTAAATCGGTTTGTGTCTAAAATGAACTGCTGCACGAGTTCGAACGAGTTCGACCCAAGTCTACTACTTTTAGACTTCTTTCGAAGACTCTTACAGATCGTTTTAGATACAAACGAATGTCCAAACCCATGTAATTTAAATAGATTTGATCATAGGTTTTTGTCGAAAATGAGTTCGACATAAGTCTATCTAGATTTAGATAGACTTATGTATATAGATTCACATAAGTCTATCTACTTTTTAAACGACTGCCTGACGCAAAGAAGGTAATGTGGTTATTTAAAATATTTTATAACATCCAGAAAAGATCCTATACATACCAATATTTAAAAATTTCGGGTATTAACTTAGTACGAATAGACAGGCCAACAGACACACAGGCAGACTTGGGTCCAACGCATGCAGCAACTCCTTTTCGAAACACAAACCTATGATCAAACCCATGTAATGTAAATTGGTTGTTTGATCATAGGTTTGTGTCTAGCACAAGCTGCTCAACGAGTTCGAACGAGTTGGACACAAGTCTACTTTATCATAAACAGTATATTACGGAATGGTAGAATGGGCCCGCCCAACTCGTTCGAACTCGTTCACCAGCTCGCTTTAGACATAAACGTATGATCACACCCATTTAAAGTACATGGGCTTGATCATAGGTTTGTGTCTAAAATCAGCTGCTGAACTAGTTCGAACAATTCGGATCCAAGTCTACGGAATAGAGTTGCATCGAACTCATTCAATAGTTCATAATAGACATAAACCTTTGATTAAACTCATTTTGGACACTTATTTAATTTTCATATAATAGCGGCTAGGCGGACTAACCATGCCTTGCTGGCTTAAATGGTTTCTCCTCTGGTATGTCGAATAACGTCTTCGCTGAGTGCAGATTTTCTGCCTAGCCAGCCTTTCGAAGGCCACAAAGATTTTCTTCTCCGGAAATCCTTTATGAGACAAACGTAGATGTGGAGTGCCTCTAATATTGGGCGCTTATTTCACTTTAGTTTATGGTGTTGCTTCATTTCGTTGGGGACTTACATCAGTTAGAGAGTTAGAGAGACTTCAGTTTAACAATTGGGAGCTTGTTTCATAATGAAATAACCCTCCAAAACTGGAGACTCCATTTCATTATCGTTTTTGGTCGTACTTTCCGTGTGGAACTATTGCATGCTGCTTCAAAATTTGAATGGAAGGAATGTATAAGCAAGAGAAAAAGAGTATAGCAACGTCATATAAAGCTAGCGATGCCATTTTTACCCATTTTTTACGATATGACAAAAAACGATATGGTATACTGTGTTCTCAATCGTAAGTTTTTTACGATATGACAGAACAGCGACACATAGCTGCCAGAAATGCCGATTTTTTACGATATGACTAAAAACGATATGACATACTGTGTTCTCATATCGTTAGTTTTTTACGATATGACAACACTAAGAAAGTCATACACGGTGCATTGTTTTCTCTGTGTTGTCATATCGTACAAAACTTACGATATGTCAACACAGTATGTCATATCGTATTTTGCCATATCGTAAAAAATCGTCATTTCTGGCAGCTATGCAGCGACATGACAACACCGTGTATCAGGGGTGTCAAGTATGACGATTTTTTACGATATGACAAAAACGATATGACGTACTGTGTTGTCATATCGTACGTTTTTAACGATATGACAACACTGAGAAAGACATGAACGGTGTATGGCTTTCTCAGTGTATAATTGGCTGCTAACTGGAAAGTCGTACAGAAAAAAATACATGAAAATTAATAATTGACTCCTGCAGTCACCGGAAACAGCTTGCTGTTAGGTTCATCTTAAGTGTTCTCAGAATAAGATTCTATTGTCTTCCTTTCTTAATAAATATAATTAAAATTAATAACCCAAACTAACAAACTTAACATTAACTGACAAATATATAGTAAAAAGAAAAATATTTAACAATTCTTCTCTCAACCTTGCACAACAACAAACATGTTAAATTCAATTAAAGAAATTCTATAACGAGAAAAAAAAAATTATTCTTTAACTTCCTTAATTATTGCAATTTTATGCAATTCCACAATTTATCACGTTTTCTTTAACTCTTTCTCTGCTCTTTTATTTTATGGCTGTAAAGAGTTTTAAACAAGTTCAAGTTTATGTTGAAGTCAGTGGTAAATTAAATGTTGATTTCTTAGCTGTTGCAGTTGGTGCTTTGGTAAATTATTGTTGCTGAAAGTGTTGCCAATAGCAGCGGAAATAGCATGATGAAAATATGTGTTGTAGAGAAAAGTGCAAGAGTAGTAATTTGTAAAAGAATGCGTTCACTACCAACCGAAAGTAACTTTAATTATTTAAATTAATATTTGAATAAAATCGATGTTTGTTATTCGATTTTAATGATATTCGCTTATCTTACTTAGAGAATTCTTTATATTCTTTCAAATGCAGACCATACAATCGGAATATCTCGAGATCAGTAAGATATTTCAATATCTTTTTTTCAGACTTCACGAATCCAGACATTAAAATTTCTTTTCTCCATTTTTACTTAGAGTTTTGTCAGCTATCAAATGCTTACCTTTAATTTAAAATCCTACTGTAAACGAGCAAGTTATAGGCGAAATACTAAAAAAAGCCAAGACAAAAACAATTATTCTTTTTTTCTTTAAAATATCTTCAAATCTGTGAGAGATACGGAAATACATGTTGGCACATTATTTCTTTGTATTTTTAGCTTAACTCAAAGCGATTTAAAGTTTTAAAATCGGATAACATTTAAAAAAAGTACAAGCTTCAGAATTTTTTTTCGAGTCCCATGTGGTCAACTTTGGACCACTCTTTGAACTCCTCTTGTGCTTAAACCAGAAGGCCACCGAGATATGCGTTATATAGCTTGACTCCTGCTCTAAATATATTCGAAGTTTCAGATAAATCTAATTAGCAGTTTAGAAGTTCCAGGCTTACTACCATTTATTTTGTAAAAGTCCCCACTGTGCAGTGTAACACTGTGTGTAATTTTTGAAGTCATGGAAATATCACCATATACGGACACCACTACGTGATAAAAGACAAAAAAAAGCCCCGTATCTCCCAGTTTTGCCCCAAGTCATGCACTTTTTTTTATGGGCCCCCAAAGATTTGGGGCCTTGGTGTCATTTTTGCAAAAAACTGATCATTTTCTCAGGCTCATATCTTGCAAACCGTTCGGAATTTTTATTTATTCTTTGAGGCAAAGTTGTAGCTCTTGTCATTGAGAACAAAAATTGTAAACATATAAAATAAAACAAAATTCATCTTCAAGATCAAAATCGCAAAAAAACTTAAAAAAATTAGATTTTTTTTTACCTTTTTTGCCTTGTTCAGGTCCATAGTTAGCAAGCAAACCGTTCAAAATTCAAGGAAAGAATCAACTACAAAAATGTACCTACGATTTCACTAAACAACTTTCTCGAGTATATAAACTTCCTAGGAATGATTCTTAACACCGTTTAGGTAGCGATTAGGTAGCCGCAATATCAAATTTTTTTAAGTTTTTTTTTGCGATTTTTATCTTGAAGATAAAGTTTTTTTCTTTGATTTTTTTGATCTTTTATATGTGGTTATATTTTTTCGTGTTGCACTGTGTAATTCAATGAATAATTTTAGTCAGATTTTAGTTATAGATTTTTGGATTCCATTCCAAAATAGGGCCAAGGGAACCCTATTACTTTTGTTCCGTTGTCTGTTCGTATGCCACAGAGCTAAATCTTTTCAGCCGTAACAGATAGACTCCCGGAAAATTTTTAACGAGTGTGTTAGTATGGACTGCAAATTAAAATAAAAGAAAGTTAAAACTTCAATTGGGTACCTCCCTTTAACACACAAGCTATTATCGACGTTTTTCTGTATTCTTAATTGCTGCTATGGAACCCTTTGAAGGAGATTCGCACTTGCACATTGGGGCCGTATTACGATATTCAATATTGATCAAAATTTCAATAGAATTTAAATGAAAATTTCCATCGATATCGAATTTTACCTTTGTTTTTTATTATGTATTTAAATAAAACATTTCAGCTGAACCCTCTTCAGTAGCCTTTTGCCAGCTATTCAAGTCGTCTCATGGCCAGTTACATGACATTAATAAAAACATACGGAAGGAAGCCTTCAGTCATTGCTTTGTTAGCCGTATTTAAATGGCAAGAGTTTGCGAAGCATCCATCGTCACAATATCACTGCTCTAAAACCCCTTAAAGTTTAAAAACTTTTGTGCAACTTAAAAAGAATGCAAAATATAAATAGAAAAAAAGAAGGTGAACAAACAACATACACCAACTACTCTTTTAAACATTTAATATATGGAGTGCACTTTGTCATGGCTTAAATGTTGGTCGGTGAATGTATTAGTTTGTATGTGAATGTATTAGTTTGTGTGTGAGTAATTGTGTGCAAAATTTTACTAACACTTTATTTTGTTAACTGTTTTTTTTGCATTAGTTTTTCTTATTTCTATGCAATAGATACTTGTTTAGTTCTTTGTCTTTTGCAGTTTTCAGTGCCTGGTTTGTAGTTTTAAGTTTTCCTTTTATATCTTTGATTGCAGTTTAGAAAACGCGTCTAGCCGGTTTTTTTTCTCTACAGATGCTTGTACTACTGCTGCCAGCTAACTGGTTGAGGGATACATTGGTTTTAATGTTAAGAGGAAAGGATGGAGGTTTGGTTACATACAAACGTATGTATGTATTCATTCCTTCATATGTAACATACTTTATAACTAAATAGTTTTGATGGCCAAATCTTGTTTTAACTGCTGTTTTAGTAAATTTACCTCGACGACAAGACATTTTAAATCGATTGCGTTAGGTTAACGTTACTTCTTTTTTTGGAAAAAAAATAATTTAACAAGACTTTTGTATTAGCCATAAGAAGCCTACACTCAAGAGGAACTGTATAAAAGTATCTAAGGAAGCAACAAAACTTTAATATACTCCCACTTATTCATTATATGTATTTATCAAAGGCTTAGAAGAGGTTTATGAAAAAATCTTTGTTTGGAAATCTGTTTCATAAACCTTTTCTAAATATTTGATAGTTTATTATGAATAAGTCCCAGTATACTTTAAATTGCCCTTAAATGATTACCAAATGAAAATTTATCTTAAAACTAAATTTTTTTTGCCTTATTCACATGTCGCTGAGTGTTTTTGCTGTTTCTTTTCTTAAATAACCGTTTAGTATGTGTTACCAGTTTTTTCTTTTACTCTTTGATGCCCATACATTTTTGTTATTGAAACATGTATACAACAACTACTTAAAATGAAAAAAGAAAAATTTAGAGGGAAAGAATTGTTAATCATTAAAATTCAGTTCATATCCTACAGTATGATTTGCTATGAGAATTAATTCAGAGGATGCATGGTCCTTCGAGCCAGCTAAGTATGTATATGAATTAAAAGAAAAAGACAAATTAATATCTAAAAGTTAAAAAAAAAACCAAACCAAAAGGTATTTTTGTTCAAATAAAGGTACATTTGCGTTTTCCGATGTATATTTCTCATTACACAGAAACAATTATCACCAAAAAATTTTCAAACAAAAGTTTGTCTGAAAATAAATTTGATTTTCAGTAAATGTTCTTTACATAATCAATGAATTGTTTGTTTAACTCTTAGTTAGGACGCATATACCAAAAACAACAAGAAAAACTGTGTCGTGAAAAAAGCAACCCCGATGACGACATACACACAAGTAACAATAACAACAATAATAGCAAAAAGAATGCGATTGTGCGAAGTTTGTTTACTGAAGATTTTTGAGTGAATCAGTTCGTTAATGTCGTTGCATTTATTCTCATTCATTTTTTTAGAGTCTTTGATAAACAGTCAGACTTGAACACATTTAACAAAGTGAAATTTCATAAATGCTTAATCGATGATAATGACCCAGACAAAAATTTTATTTGATATATTACAAAAAATTCAGTAAATATTTTTGTTTAATTAAGTAAACTATTTTGTTTGATATTTGTTAGTATTTTTAGACTGATTGTTTTATAAATTCAGACAAAAATATTGTTTGATATTTTTCAGAAAATCCAGTAAATCTTTTTATTTGATTTAGTAAATTGTTTTGTTTACAATTTGTAAATATTCTTAGACAAATTGTTTTATAGATTCAAACAATTTGTTCACTGAAAAAAACACGTTTTTTTCAATGAAATTATTGAGATATTTTTGTCTATATTTACAAATTTGTTTGTAGGTCCGTTCCTAGACAAAATATTTACTATTTCATTGAATTCCGTTACAGAAAATGAAATTAATTAAGCAATCAATGACTTTGAAGATTATCGGAAAGATTACAAATCTACATGGTCTCTCGAGCCAATTGAAATACATATTGTCATCCAAAGATCGTTTTGTGTCAAATTAAATGTATGTATTACAAAGTCAATATAATTTTCATATTAAATGCTTCTTGATTGACCCTTGTCTAATCAAAAAGAAAGAATCTCGCCATTTTTTAAAGGCAGATTTTTGAACCAAAAGGCCAAATATTTCTTTCCTGGATGTCTGTTAATTTAAAAGACAAAAAGAAAAGTAACCAAACAATTAAATCATCCTTGGCAATAATTTTGGGAATAGTAACACTGTACAACAAAATAAAATTTTTTTAATTACACGGTTCTACCGACGGATTCTGGCAGAGGACATAAAAATAATATATACGTGTATCGGCGTTTTAAAAGTTTACATTTGACATTCATTTTAGAGGGAGTTAAGTCCCCACATCTTATGCATACACAGAAAAAATAACAATGTAAAATTAACAGGTCGCAATTTTGATTGGAAATCATATTAAATTTATGAGAAATACATTATTTATTGTTTGAGTGTGTTCGTGTTTATTTGCTTTGTTCATAAATACAATGAAATGTTGTGCTCATTTGTGTGACCCCTAAACGTATGCGAATACACATCACGTAAGTAAAATAATTAAGAAAATAGCTACATTACAATCATGTTGTGCCAACTTGAAATAACTTTGATTTCATATGATTCTTCGTATTGTTTCAATATCAAATTCACGTTGTTTCAACTTGAAATAACTTTGATTCAACGAGAAACATTTTTGTAGAACATTTTAACCCTCCAGCTCGTCGGTATATGGGTTTTTTCTCCCTTTCATAAAAAGGGGCAAACAGCTGCCCCCCTTCAGCGGCGATATATCGGACTGAAATGTTTTGCAAAAACTTCAAAAATTTGCTAAATTGTTCAGTTCAAAGCCAAAATCTAGTTTTATATTTATTACCATATATTTGCTGCCAGTTACATTTGGCCTAACTTTTTTAATATGTCTACTAGTTTTGCAGTACATCCCATCTTCAGAATGTTTGCTGTTTCTGCTTATGCTACTGTTGAAAACTACTTGGGGTTTTCTATTTTATTTCTTCTCTTTTATGTTCGGTATTTGTTAAAAAAAAATCTATTGTCCATTTGACCATAAGTTTTCTTTTTTATGTTTTCTAACTAGGAGCAAACATTGAATAGGAAAAAAGTGTGCGATAAATATTAAGTTTAAACCTTCAAAATCAGGTTTAGTTAACTTAAATAAATTATGGCTTTTACAAAGCAAAGAGATTGTGAAATAAAAAGGTTTGCAGATTCTTAAGATGGAATCGGGGAGATTCAAAGGACCATATTTTATATTTAAAAATATGTTTCTGAACGTAAGAAGATTTAAAAGCTTTAATGGAAAATATGAAACAAATACATGGAAATTGAAAACAATGAACTATTATTGTAATAAGAAAACAAAGGTTCGAAGGACCATCCATTAAGTGCATTTAAAGCATTTAATTCCACTGTCAAATTTGCATACCATTTTAATGAAACGTAAATTTTTTGTTTATTCAATTAAAGTTTAATTTTCATAATTATTTTTATTTAACATAAAAAATTTTTTTTTTGCGCATTTTTGCCATCAGAGCTTATACTATCATATCACCAATTTTGTTTTGTTAAAGATACGAAAATAAATTTTAGCAAATATGATGACAGTGAATTTTTATTTATTTATTTTTTCGCTGGCAGTTTTTCTGTTGGCTTGTTAATATTTTCAAATTGACTTTATAATGTTAAATAAACTTTGCCAATTTTATTATGAGTTTAACTTTTTCTTTATTGTTATTTTTAGTAAATATTGATTTATTATGGAATGACAATGAAAAATATAAGCTGATGACAATTTTGCACGTTTGGTAAATAGAATGATGATAAAAAAAAATAATGATGGTGTATGATTATGACTTGAAAAGTCATAAATATTTGACACTTTCAAAGTAATAGAATCATTGTTATCTTAAGTTTTTTATTATTATAATGAACAAATGTTGCTGCGTTTGTTTTAATTTTGTTGGAAGGTGTAATTTGTTTTTTTTTTTATAAAAATGGCTTCATAATTTTTAAATTCAATTATGTGTTAATTGACTTAAAAGTCAAAAGTATGTACTTTAAAAATGCTAAAATAACCAGTGAAATTAACTTAATTTATGTTTATATATTTAGTATAATCATTAAATAGATAAATTAAATTATTTGAATTTACCTTTTCACAATGCACGATAAAAAGTTAATATGGACTTTAACGGCAAGTTCGGCATGCAAAACTAACCGATAAAGTCCACGTTAATTCTTAGTCATATTGCGAAAAGAGAATACAGATTCGTTGAGGCAACCGAATTTGTCGCCAATCGCATTTTGGCAGTTGCACTCACTATCATAAAATTCTTATTAAAAAAAAGTTATTTTACAATAATAAATAATTGCTAATGCGAACCGTTTAATCGGTTAGATGTATCAATGATAATAAAATTAACCATTAGTTGGTTGCAACAACCGATAAAAAGAAAATTACTCGTAAATTTAGAAAGACAACTATTTTAGTTGCAAATATCAATAATTGCTATTAAAATCCAATTTATAATTTTTTATTCGGTTGTGCTCATTATATTCGCTACAATCTAAAACACTTTTGTTGAAAATTAGGTCGATAATAGTCGGCAACACTTTACAGATTATTATCGACCTAAAATTACACACGCATTATTTTTGAACAAAATGTTTTTATTTAAAAAAAAGCGATTGGCTGCGCACAGGTTTGAACCGCGACCTCCTGACTGATAGTCTGACGTATCTACCATCCAGCCACAGCCGTATTATACTTTATGTTACATTTTTTCTACTTGGACTAAATATGTTTAATTTGAAAGATTTTTTTCTTTAATAAAATAACTACAAAATCGATGTAATTTCAGACAAGGAGAAAATTTCAACACAAATTTAGACAATATATGATCGTAAATTTGAAGTAATGTTTTAGAGTGTACATAGCCATGACAAAAGCAAACGATCGGTTAATCTAATCAATTTAAGAATTGTCAGAATCATATCTTTATTACAATTATGGTCTTATGGTAATGTACA
Source organism: Panzeria rudis (assembly GCA_956483635.1). NCBI lineage: Eukaryota > Metazoa > Arthropoda > Insecta > Diptera > Tachinidae > Panzeria > Panzeria rudis. The sequence goes on along the minus strand of OY101451.1, from coordinate 86,927,321 downwards.
TTTAATAGCGTGAGTTGCAATATAGTCTATTCAACTAATATTTTATCGGTCTAACCATTGTCCAGCCAATCTTTTTTCTGGGTGTAGTTTGAATAATCGAAAAAATAAAATTATTTGAATAGGCGAATAAATTTGCAACTAACTAAAAACAAATTATAAAAAATATCAAATTATTGGAATAATAAACTAAAGGAGTAACCGAACAGAGATGTTCGAATCAATAGATAAATATAAATAAAGTCTAACTTAATAATGTAAATGAAGTCTCATCATTAGTAAAAATCATTCAACAAATTAATATTTGTTTAAATCAATCAACGAAGAATCATTGTATGGATCTTTTTGTTCGTTTCTTAAAAAAGAGGGGAAACTCCCCCACATCGGCGATATAGCGAAAATTGTTCCTCGTGGTGTTTTTCATTAAGGTGAACAACACACCATATAACTTAAAGGTAAGGCTTGCAAGGTTTCCTATGCCGAGAATTATTCTTTGAATAATTCACTACAATTTTAAAGAAAACAAGATTTATTTATATATTATTATTTAATACCTTTTCTTTCTTAATCCTACCAGTCATGCAATGTACCTTTATTCTAGCAAATATACTATTTGTATACAATATGAAGCACATTGCATTGAAATTAATTTAAAACTTTTACTTTCAACCAACAACAGCTTTTTTTTATTTCGTAAAATCTACATAAAGGAACCCGCTTCAAGCAAACTAGAACTAATTAAAATCATCATTAAATATGTACAACAGATGCCAAGAAATGATGTGTAACATACCAAAAACTGCCAAAAATGCTTAATTGAAATGAAACAAAACCGAAGTAAAAATACCGCTTTTTAAGCCAGTTTATTTATTTGTTTGTTATTATTGTAGCAAAAGTTTGTTGACTTTTGTATTAAACGAGGCAAACAACGCTTGTAAATGAAAGTGAATGAATGAATGGTGGTACACAATAAATGAAATATAGTGTGAGATTTGATTTAAATCCATGGTTTTTGGTTCAAGTTGAAAAATAAATCATTTAAAATAAACATTTGCCAAGTCTGGTTTAAAATTTTCATTTTTGTGTGAGTATCTTAAAGTTTATCTCATTTACTTTAATAATAGAGAAATTAAATATGAACATAATCATTCATTATACACCCACTGATTATGTGTGATTGTCTTTTTGTTTGGGTGGCTTTTGTTTGCAGCACTTTTCACTTTTACTCTGCACAAATTATATGTAATAATTATTTATTTTTCTTTATTACATACATGTATAATTACATTGCATTGTAATTATACATGTATGTAATAATTGGTTAATCGAAAAAGTTTATTCGGTTATTCGAATAACCTTATTAGAATAGCGTCGCCTTAAGACGTCTTTCTATAAAAAAGTCTTCTGAAAACAGTTTTCTGTAAAGGAGTGCCACTGTGGCTGATTAGTTGCGATGCTAGCCTGTAAGTTTAGAGGTCGTGGATTCGATTCGCTCCACAGACCCTGAGTCTTTTCCGCAAACAAGCTAAATAGATTCTTCTTAACACATTTTTCTGTAGAAAACTGTTTTCTCTAAAAATTTTCCTACAGAAAAGTGTCTTCTTAAGACATTTTTCTATAGAAAAGTGTCTTAAGTGTCTTCTATAGAAAAGAGTCTTCTTGACACATTTTTCTATAGAAAAGTGTCTTCTTAAGACATTTCTCTACATAAAAGTGTCTTCTTAAGACATTTTTCTATTGAAAAGTATCTTCTTAACCAATTTTTCTAAATAAAAGCGTCTCCTTAAGACATTTTTCTATACAAAGGTATCTTCTTAAGACATTATTCTATAGAAAAGTGTCTTCTTAACACATTTTTCTATAGAAAGGTGTATTTGAAAAAAAAAATTCTATAGAAAAGTGTCTTCGAAAGACATTTTTCTATAGAAAAGTGTCTTCGAAAGACATTTTTCTTTAGAAAAGTGTCTTCGAAAGACATTTTTCTATAGAAAAGTTTCTTCGAAAGACATTTTTCTATAGAAATGTGTCTTTGAAAGACATTTTTATATAGAAAAGTGTCGTTGAAAGTCAGTCCGAAAGACATTTTTCAATAGAAAAGTGTCTTTCGAAGACACTTTTCTATAAAAAAATTTCCTGGAAAAAAATTTTTCTATAGAAAAGTTTCTTCGCAAGAAGTTTTTCTATAAAAAAATGTCTTCGAAAGACATGTTTCTATAAAAGTGTCTTCGAAAGACATTTCCCTATAGAAAAGTGCCTTCGAAAGACATTATTCTATAGAAAAGTGTCTCTAAAAGACATTATTCTATAGAAAAATGTCTCCGAAAGACATTTTTCTATAGAAAAGTGTCTTCGCAAGAAATTTTCTGTAGAAAATGGTATTTGAAAGACATTTTTCTATAGAAAAGTATCTTCGAAAGACATTTTTCTATGAAAAAGTGTCTTCGAAAGACAATATTCTATAGAAAAGTGTCTCCGAAAGACATTTTTCTATAGAAAAAGTGTCTTCGCAATATAATGGTATTCGAAAGACATTTTTCTATAAAAAATGTCTTCGAAAGACATTTTTATAGAAAAGTGTCTTAGCAAGACATTTTTCTATAAAAAAATGTCTTCGAAAGAAATTTTTTTTTATATAAAAGTGTCTTCGAAAGTCATTTTTTCTATAGAAAAGTCTCTTCGAAAGACATTTTTCTATAGAAAAATGTCTTCGAAAGATATTTTTCTATACAAAACTGTCTTCGAAAGAAATTTTTCTATAGAAAAGTGTCTTTGAAAGAAATTTTTCTATAGGAAAGGGTATTCGAAACACATTTTTCTATAGAAGTGTCTTCGAAAGACATTATTCTAAGAAAAGTGTCTTCGAAAGACATTTTTCTATAGAAAAGTGTGTTCGAAAGACATGTTTCTAAAGAAAAGTGTGTTCGAAAGACATTTTTCTCTAGAAAAGTTTCTTCGAAGGATATTTTTCTATAGAAAAGTGTCTTCGAAAGACATTTTTTTATAGAAGTTTCTTTGAAAGACGTTTTTCTATAAAAAAAAGTGTCTTCGAAAAAAATTGTTTTATTCAAAAATGTCTTCGAAAGATATTTTTCTATAGAAAATTGTCTTCGCAAGACATTTTTCAGTAGAAAAGTGTCTACGAAAGACATTTTTGTATAGAAAAGTGGCTTCGAAAGACATTTTTGTATATAAAAGTGGCTTCGAAAGCAGTTTTTCTTTAGAAAAGTGTCTTTGAAAGAATTTTTTCTTTAGAAAAATGTCTTCGCAAGAAATTTTACTTTAGAAAAATGTCTTCGAAAGACATTTTTTTTTAGAAAAGTGTCTTCTTAAGACCTATTTTTATAGAAGTGTCTTCGATAGAAATTTTTCTATAGAAAAGTATTTTTGATAGACATGTTTTTATAGAAAAGTGTCTTCGAAAGACATTTTGCTATAAAAAAGTATCTTCGAAAGACATTTTACTTTAGAGAAATGTCTTCGAAAGATAGTTTTCTTTAGAAAAGTGTCTTCGAAAGACATTTTCTTTAGAAAATTGTCTTAAGTCATTTTTCCATAGAAATGTGTCTTCTTAAGATATTTTTCTCTAGAAAATTGTCTTCTTGAGAAATTTTTCTGTTGAAGAGTATCTTGTTAAGACATTTTTTTATAGAAAAGTGTATTCTTAATATCCTTTTCTATAGAAAAGTGTCTTCTTAAGATCATTTTCTATAAAAAAAATGTCTTCTTAAGATTTCTAGCTATAGAAAAGTATCTTCTTAAAATCCTTTTCTGTACAAAAGTGTGTTTTTGAGACATATTCTATAGAAAATTTTACATAATGTGTTCCCTTTTCAGTGCAATTCTATATATAATTACAATATGCTTTATATTTATCAATAAAATATATAAAAAAATTTTATAAGCAATATTTTCTCACCATATTATATCATAAAATATTTATCGTAATTTTTTGGTTTTTTGACCCAACTCAATTAATAACACATCATTAGTTATTGTTACCTGAAAATGAAATAAAAAAATAAAAAAAATAAACAAGAAAATAAGTATATTTTATAAAAAAAAATATTATTACTCTTATTAGCTATTATAAAAAACAAAACAAATATTTTTATACAAAAATATGTTAAGCCAATTTGTGGATAAGAAAAAATATCAGCTCGATATAAAAATCAAAATAAAGCAACGAATACCAAAAGTCATGATGATTAAAGTTCACCAAAAACTGCTGGCAATACTTTAGTTATAATCAGCTTACAACCTAAAAAAACCCCAGCTGCTGACATAGTTAACATTATTGCAGTTTACCTTTTAAATCTATTGAAATAGCATCAATGTATTTTTTCCCCCAGAAATAAAGCTTTTAAATTTTTTTAAGCGCTTAATAATTTAAATCTTCTTTTCATTAAAGCAATAACTTGTCATATAAATTCCATAAGTTATCGCTAATTTTTTTATACCTACTTAATTAAAATTTAATTTATATTTACACATAAATAATTGATTAATTTATTTGAGTTTTAATTTTTTGTTACTGTTCTACAAATAAAAAAATGCGGGCGCCTCAAATACTTTTCAAATACTCTGTACAGCCATTAACTTAAGCATGCCGCCACCACATTAAAATTAATGTCGCAAGATAAAAAAATGGCAAAATAAAACATACATATAGAATTATTTTTCAGTCATGTGTGAAATACCATGAAATCGTAGACAATAATTAAATTATAAAAAAAACAACTTCTTAATTGAAGACAAAAAAAGTTGATTTGGTTAAATAGTTGGATCAAAAATATAGTAATGGGAGTGCTATTATTAACTAATGAACTTTCAACACAAGTCTAGTTTTTGTCATGGTATTGATATAAAGCTTTCTTAGAACCGAACTTTTGTATAATTCTTAATTCAGCTGGGTGAGAGATAAAGAAAGGAGTACAAATCTTATATGTGTAGATGGGAGGACACATTTAAAGACACACAGAAAAAAACTCATCTGTCATATTCAACATGTTATTGTGATCTCCTGTAAAGTTTCCAAAACGTGACTTGGTATAGTTTACCTCCAATCTACAGATTTGTATTTCGATTTTTATACCTTAAGGCACCACTTTAAAATTTTCTTAAACTCAAGGCACGTTATAAGATTTTTATTTAAATGCAAAGTCCATAATCAAAGCTTACATTTTCCCGATCCTAAAAGTATGCACATATTTCACTTTAAAGGGCTAATGAAGGGCCTATTCTGAAATGCATCACTGCGCTGCATCAGTGATTTTAAGTGTCTTTATATATATGAGTGAAGTAGATGTGGATTAAACAATTGTCACATACTCAGTAAAAACAATACTCAATCAATAAAAAAAATCATACATACGGCCATGTCACAGAGTTCAATTCCGTTCGGAAACGGAATTGAATCCACCCTAATATGTAAAGCCCTAGCAGGTGGATACCGCAGCATAGTAGCGCCGCCAACAGTCTGGACACACCTGAAAAGTTTTCGTATTTTAGTTTTCTTTTTTAGACACCAGTTGCTACAAAAATAGTGCAGGTTGAATTCCGTTTCCGAACGGAATTGAACTCTGTGACATGGCCGATAATTAGATTAGATACATAAAAAGTTTACGTTTTTGATTCAGCGCATGTGATGCATTTCCGAAAGCGACCGAAGTCAGTAGAGAAAGTCTTTGCAATTTCACTTCAAAAGTTTCTATAGAACATTTTCGCCAGCGATAAGTTTGTTATAACATCTTTGAGTGATATACATTTTCTAGAGAAAATTCCTTAATTAAGATCTTGCAAGAGATAAATTTCCTATTACAACTTTAATTGGCAATACATTTTGGTTATTAATCTCTTCCGAAATTTTTCTAAACGATGAAGTTTCTTGGAAGCGAAAAACTTTCCAAAACATGTTTTTGCAAGCACACATTTTCTTTTCCAAACTTTTGTATCTGATTCATTTTTGTAATAAGTTACTGAATAAAATAAATTTATTACAGAAATTATTGTGAAGGCGATAAACTTTTTAATAAAAAAATTCTTGTAAGCGATAAATTTTCTATAAAAAATTCCTGCAAGCGATAACTTTTCTATTAAAAATTCTTGCAAGCGCTAAATTTTCTAATAAAAATTCTTGCAAGCAATAAATTTTCTATATAAAATTCTTGCAAGTGATAAATTTACTATAAAAAATTCTTGCATGCAATAAATTTTCTATAAAAAATCCTTGCAAGTGATAAATTTTCTATTAAAAATTCTTGCAAGAGATAAACTTTCTGTAGAGAATTCTTGCAAGCGCTAAACTCTATATTAAAAATTCTTGTCAGCGATAAATTTTCTTTTAAAAATTCTTGCAAGCAATAAATTTTCTATATAAAATTCTTGCATGCTACAAATTTCTATTGAAAATGTTTTTAGCTGCTCAAATTTCCATAGAACATTTCCACAAGAACTAAATTTCTTATAGACCGTTTTTGAATGATATGAATTTCCCACAGAAAATTTATCTGTGTAATAGCACTTTTCACAATGTATCATGAAAAGTTAACGTGGACTTTAACGGCAAACTTCGACACACAAAACTTGCCGTTAAAGTATACGTTAACTCTTAATCGTACATGGTGAAAAGGGCCGTAAGTGATAATTTTTTTTAAACAAATTATTCACAAAAAGATTTTTATAAAAAACAATTTTCAATGGAAAAATTTTACAATTGAAAAAATTTTCTTTGAAACATTTTCACAAGCGATAAATTTGTTCTAAACCATTTTTAAATGGAATCAATTTCTCAGAAATTTATATAAGTTCTGTTTCCACAATACAAACAACAGATTTTAGTAGAAAAATTTTATAGGAATTTCTTAAAAAAGCGAGTACTTTTCATAAAAACTTTAATCTCAAGTCAATTGTTAGTATTTTGAAAACAGCATTTTAATAATTATTTTCCTCCACCATTTGCCTTTCACCGTTTCCTTCCGCTTTTATAATATTCTACTAAATGAAAAAATCACAAAAGATGTCATATTTACATATGAACTAATGATAGCATTTAGTTTTTGCAAAACCCCTAATTAATTTGCAATTATGTATGAAAAATTTTTAAACAAATATTGAAATGAAATTCTCATTAAAATTGACCTAAATTTAAAGATGCTTTTTTAAAAACATTATTGTTAAAATTTTTTCCTTTTTTTTGTTTCGTTGAAGAGCAATAAATATTTCATGACAATTGCAATGCATTCAAATTAAGCGTATTTTATTTAATTTTTTGTAGCTTTTTTTCATAAAATTTCATACCAGTGTTGTCACGCTATTAGATTAAAGTAAAAAAATTGACAATTGCACAGTGGGTGGAGTGTGGCAGGAATTCTAAAAATTTTGTAAAAAATTTTTTATTATGCTGCCTTAAGTTCGTTTAATTAAATTATTTTTATTAAAAAGAAATTGCAAATTGAAAAGTTTTGACTGTACAGAAGGTTGAACTGGCATCATCATGTTTTGTGACCAACCACCATCTCATCATCAGAATTCTTACCCGCTTAGTTCTTATTGCCAATCACTTTATTCATTAAACACATTTTAAGTTTTAAACGATTTTTGGCATTCAAGTTGAGTCTAGAGCTTGAAAGTATTTAAAGACCTATAGTAGAATTTTATGGTAAATATTTTTGTAGAACATTACAACCCACTTAATCGCTGGTGAAAGGTAGTTTTTTACACCTTTTTCAGAAAGGAACCAAAAATCACATACAACGAAGATTTAGGGGATTATATTTTTAATCACTTTTTGCTCACTTTTACGTCACTGCTTAAGTACAAATACAAAAACACTCTCACTCATTTCAATTAAACCAAAAAAAAAATAAAAAATCCTTAAACAAAAACATTTTATTATTGCAAATCAGCAAAAGTACGTGTTTTTATTTAACTTTAAAAAGATTTTAATGATATACAAATAATTTTTTCTATATGAAAAATATATTTGCTACAACTCCAATAACTTTTGTTTAATAAAACAATATTGTATAAAAAAGCGAAACTTTCATTGCATGTTTTAATGTCATCATCAAAAATCATCATCATTATCATCATCATCATTATCAAGTATCTGCAGTAAGGCGTAACGTAGTCAGCGTTACATTCTCGTTAGCATTCAATTCAACTCAAGCCATTCGTTCGATTCATTCAATAATAAAGTATTGTACTTTATAGTTTTTTTCTTTCTTTTTTTTTGCTTGTTTAAACAATTCGGCATTTTACAATATTTTTTTTTCCAATTTGTTTGTAATTTTATATGTTGAGGTTGTTGATTGTGTGAATTATAATGATGCTCCTCATATTTAATCAATTGTTTGATTGTATCCGTTTTATTTGTTTTGGAACTAATTATATTTTTCAACGTATATATCAGTTTTAATATAAATGTAGTTTTTTTTTTTCATAAAAAATATGTCGGGGAAATATGCAAGTTTATACCAAACATTTAAGCTATAAACCATTTTTCAGTTTTAATTTTCTAGTCCTACTTGCAGAATGCTTACTTACGTTGCTAAGAGTAACGGAGTAAAAGCTTAACGTTTTTATAAAATTCATGAGATTTATTTGAGACAGTTTCAAAAATTTATTATTTAAAAAATATTTATTTGTTGTGGTTTTAGCGACTAAAACATGATGTTTAAAATTCTACTCATTGCAACCAACGAAGTATAAGCACTTTTTTGTTTTAAAGTTTTTTTTTCGCTTATTTACGATATATTTAGTGTTAGCGATTTATTTCAGTTTTGAAGCTTTTTGTCAGTTCTTACGCTTTTTTCGGTTTTCGTTGAATTTTTTAATTTTAGCGATTTTTTTGGTTTTGACACTTTTTTCGTTTTGGCGATCTTTTGCTATTTTTTTTTAGTTTTGGGGCTTTTTTTTGTTTTCGCACTTGTTTTCGTTTTGTTTTTTTTTTGGCATATTTGGGAATTTTTTTTTTCGCTTTTTACGATATTTTTAGTTTTAGTGATTTTTTATGTTTTAGTGTTTTTTTTTCGTTTTAACGACTTTTTTCGGTTTTTGGCGTTTTTTAGTCTTTTGGCGATCTTTTTAATTTCAAGAGTACCTCTTACAGTTTCCAAATTTTCTAAATTACATAGTAAAATTACATTAACCGATAGAACACCCTTCAATTTTTATTGTTTTAAAAATCAGTGTTAATTGGTATAGTATATTCTACAGACTACACCAATTAACACTAACTTTGAAAATTTAAAGTGTCTATATACGTTAGTATATCAACATGCTTCGTTGCTCGCTTTAGATCACCCTTTAATTTTTAACAGTCATATCCTTGTTGTTGTATCGGCCAAAGTTTTACCTATTCTGTGAAAATTTCAGGTCCGAAGTTCTTACGGTACCCGAGAAAACAGCCTGTGACAGACAGACAGACGGACAGCGTAGCGAAAACAATAGGGTTCCTTTACACTTTTGGTGTCCGGAACCCTAAAAAAAAGGAATATTTTCTACATTTTGATATTTAACAATAATTCAAAAATGCTCCAAAGGTGCCCTAAAGCTACCATAACAACTTTACTAACGAAATCTAAAATTTGCAAAAATCGAGGTACTCCAAAAATCAGATATTTGAAGCATACATATTCGAAAATGGAGCAAAAGTACCTTAGATCAACCAGAATCCCATGATTTCACCAAGATGGTAAAAGCTCGAGAACAGTTCAGCTTACTCCGAAAAAAACTAAAATTTTCCGGAAATTCGCAACTTGGAAAATGCTTTAAAATTGCCTTAAATCTACTAAAAACTCTAAATAGTCGAAAAATGGTCAATAATTCAACAAACGAACCGTAAAACTGCCAGTTTCAATTAGGAAATCAGAAACACGCATATATCGACGTTATACCGAAAAATAAAAAAAACTTTCCGAAAATTCAATATGTTGAATATCTTTGCAAATGCGCTAAATGTCCTATACATGTACCAAAAACCCACCATAGCACCAAAAACATCAAAAGCTGGCTAAAAATCGAAATTACTCCGAAAAATAAAAAAGTTTTTCCGAAAAAATTCATATGTATTTAAAAAGTATAAAACCGCAAAATTCAGTAATCAAAAACTTGCAGAAAGTTTAGCTTACTAAAAAAAAATTCCGAAGATTCGAAATGTAAGATAATCTAAAAGCGCACCAAAAATAAATAAAGTCTTTCGAAAATGCACAATTTTACTAACGAACTCGAAAACTCGCAAATAATCGAAGCTCATACGAAAAAGATGCAGAAAACTTAATATAAAATAGTGATTTTTTTTGGGAATTGCTAATATAAAATCTATATTAGGACATGCAATAAAAAAGCCTTAAGTCCCCCGGAAACCTGTAATAATTAAAACATTTCGGAATTGCTACTCCGAATATTAGAAATTCAACACACGTTAAAAAAATGCAACAAAACGTTAAAAAAATGCAACAAAAGTGCCTCAAGTTCACAAGAAACCCACAATAAAACGAAAAAAACAAAGACGAAAAAAAATTGAGTTACTCCGAAAAAAATTTTATTTAAAACAACCTCAAATATGCAATAAAAGTGCCTTAAATAACCACACACCCATAATTTAAGTAAAACCCTTCGAAATCTCGAGATCACTTTGAAAAGATGCCTTAAAATCACTAGGGACCCAAATTATTACTGACAAAAAAAGTTTTAACTCGCTACAAATCGTAGTTACTACGAAAAAGTTAACGAAAATTCGATATTTTGTACATATGTATATATTTGAAAATAAGTAAAAAAAAGAGCTTAAGTCCACAGGAACCTCATAACTTCACCAAAGAAATCTAAAACTCACAAAAAATCAAGCTTCCTCCGAAAAAGGAAAAAATGTTCATGAGTCATAAAGAGGTGTTCACATATTATGCAACGCTCCAGGGGTTTAAAGATTTTTTACGGATTAGATAATGTATACCGAAAATTTTGAAAAAAGTGGGATATAAAAACTCCGAAAAAACGTTACGTAATATGTGAATAACCCTGAGGAGATCGAAAAAGTCAACAAACTTTACTAACTTTGAAAAAAATCGATAATTTGAAATTTAAATCTGCGATGCATAAATGCTCCCCTGACGCTGAGGAATACCTAACGATTCTCGAGTTTTATATTTATTAACATACCCACGTGTAGCCAACAATAAAGGATAGCAACCTAACCAACAATTAGTCCCAACTACAACAACAGTGTTCCGGTTTTAGGTTTCGTGCAAGCCTGAGACATTGGTGTAGTGAATATGTAGCAAACTATTACATCAACATAAGCTGAAATTCCACATGGAAGAATTTTCCGTCTAATTCTTTAAGCCATGTATGGTCAAAGGGCTAACATATACGACATCAATTTCTAAAGAAACCGTCAGGAGTTTGTCCGTTTTATAAAAATATAATATGGAATATACACTGTACGACAAAAAAATAGCATGCTTTCAATTACTGGTTCTACAAGAGGACACAAAAAAAATATAAACGTGTTTCGACGTTTTTAAGGTTTCCATCTGTGATTATTTTTTTATAGTTATAGTGACTCGGCATGGGAAATCTTGTAAGCTTTATGTTTAAGGTATAATGTCTTCAGCACTGTTATGTAAAAAAAACACGACGAGAAAAAATTTTGATTCGAGGGTTAAAATGTTAACCCTCGAACTCTTCGTTGTATGGACCTTTTTGGACCTTTCATAAAAAAAGTACCAAACAACTCTCCCTCAGCGGCGATATAGCGGGCTAAAACGCTGTATTTCCATGCTTGAAGACAATTAGTACTCAGCACAAAAAATCTTGTATGCCTTACGTTTATGTTATAAAATATGTTCAGCAATTTTATGTAAACCATCACGAGGAGCATTTTTATAGAACATTTCAATCCAATATATCGGCGCTGAAGGGAAGTTTTTTTCCCTTTTTTAAGAATGAAACAAAAAGAACCATAAAACAAATAGTTAGAGGGTTAAAATGTTCCACAAAAATGTTACTCATAGTGTTATACAGAAAAGTGATAAGCACATCATTAACATAAGGCTTTCAAAATTTCGTATGCCGAGTCGCTATGTGCAAAAGTGGGGGAACATTTAACGTTTTGCTCTCCCGAAAATATTCTCGGTACTCGATGAAAAACTAGCCTATAAAGTTTTGAATTATTTTGTTGGCTGAGTAGTTAGCGCGTTTGACTACAAACCCTGAGGTCTTGAGTTCGAGACTAGTTTCAGGCAAGCCAACATCATGCATTTTTCTCATGTGCATTGGTGTGCTATTGTGTTCGTTGTTGTTGGACTGTTAGAGTGATGAAGGCATAGCACTGATCACTGTGGCAGTACCGGCGGCGAGTAATACTAACATATCCTAATGCACTTCACAGCACCCTCCTTCGTCGGTATTGTAGCAAAACCGTCGGCGAAGTAAAAGAACTAATAAAATGGCTACACAGCTTAAACAACTCGATGCCTCTACTAAACACCAGAGGGGATTGCAACACTGCTCTACATAAAACGCGCAATAGCAGGGTTGTAAATGAATTAAGCTTTCTATCTCTCTCTCGCACTTCACCACCTGTTCTCTCTACACTATCGCTTTCCCAAAGAAGGTAACACATTAATTAATTAACTGGTAGGCATTAATTGCCTGATTGTGTTACTTCTCTTAAAAAAAAAATTATTTAAATCATATTTTCGGTCGCACTGTAAAAACAAGCATTCCGTTATTTTTGAATGTAGGGTGGTGCTCTGAGTAAACTTTATAAGTGTACTCAAATTACATTGATTTTTTTCCCAAGTTGTTTTTAACACATTGCCACCATGAGTATAAATCTTTATTGATAAAAACATGATTATAATTAAACGTATATATTTTTTACCGTAATTTCCACACACATTCAAAAATATACACACGTATTTTTAAATTTATTTATAGAAACAAAAAAGGTTAACAATAATAATAATAATACAAAAAAATAAAACTGAACTGCATCATAATGCAAATAAATATGAAATCAGAGTAGAGCAAATATATTATTAAAATCAACAAGAGCAAACGAAATGTGTTCGTACCGGCTCTTAATTAAATGGAACTGACTAGCTGACTGCCTGAGAGGCATTGCTACCGTTATTGAAACCCTGGCCATGTGGTGAAATATTAAATTTCATGGGAGAAAATAATAAATATTAATAAATATGAACAAGTGAGTGTATAAATTTCATTATGATTAATTTTAGCCCAGGTACTTGTTGTTTGACGAATAAGTAAAAAAAGAAAGATAATAAAATAAAGAAGAAAAAAAAACTCCAACGTATTGGCTTAACCGATTTTAAAACAGGTGGATTTTGCTTTGTAAAAGAAATGTATACAGCAGCGCTCATTTTTTTTTTTTATTTTAATGGTAAGTAATCAAATTTCAATAAAGAGTATTAAATTTGGCACAGGGTAAAATAAAAACAAAATATTGAAATAAGTAGACATGTGCTAAATCGTGTTTAAATTACATGTAATAAAATATTAAGTTCAATATTAAAATTTTAATTTAATTATAATACCTACTACTCGTATACCGAATTTTATAATAAGCAGCACTAATGAAACCTCTAACAACTGCTTATATGGTATTTCAATAAAAATTTAACTACCCAGCAAAAACTTTGGTTACTGGTAGGCAAAAAAGTATATGAGGATTTAAGTCGTAACTACGTACAATTTGACTCCATAACTACTTATTTTTGTTTGAGAAATCCAAAAAATAAGGGGTACCCCTTACAAATGTATTTACATTCTCACAGCAATTAACTAGTTATTATTTGGCTTACTTGAAGCTAAATAATAAGTAGTCAAATAAGCAAATTAAAATTTAAAAAAATTTTACACACATTATATTTTATTTATATTTATTAGATTTTTTTATTTTTTGACCCATCCGGGATACGAACCTGTGCTCGTTCAGATTTGAAGGCAAGAACTTTATCCGTTCAGCTATTGATGACTTATAAGTTTAAGCGATAAAAATTAGTTTTCATATGCAAACACATGTTGACTTAAAAAGTGGTTGTCTACTTATTTTATTAATAAATATCACCAAATTGGAACTACTTTCAGATAATGAAAAAAATACGTAATAATTTTATTAAAAAGTTTTAATTTGAAGCATAGTAATAAGATTAATAAGTACCACTCATTACTCAGTAGCCCATTAAAATATAGTACTACCGATTACAAAAATCACAAAAGTTTTTGCTGGGTACATAACACTGTTAAACATAAAAAAAATACGTCGTTCTTGCCACTGATTCTGGAAGAGGATAAAAAAATATATACATATATGTGCGTTTTTAAAGTTTACATCTAGGATTAAATTTAGATGGAGTTAAAGTTCCTCCTTTTGCACATCTTTTGAACGCTACATAGGAAATCTTGTCAGTCTTACGTTCAAGGTATAAAATATGTTCAGCACTCTGCTGTAAAACACAACGGCTAACAATTTTGTGAAATATTTTAACCCTCTAGCTCTAGAGGCAAAAAACTCCCCTCCAGCGGTAGTATAACAGGCTCAAATGTTCTACAAAACTATTTGTCATAAAATTCTACTATAGGTCCTTAAAGACACCCAACCTCCAGACTTAACTTGAACGCCAGAAATCATTCAAAATTGAAATTGTCTTAAAGGGTTAATTTCGTACTTATTCACAATTATTAATCGGGATGGGAAGTCTTGTAAGCCTCACGTTTAAGATATGAAATGTGTTCAGCGCTTTTATATAAAACACCATGGTTAAAATTTTTCTGGAACATTTTAACCCTCTAACTCTTCGCTGTATGGGTCTTTTTTGCCATCTTTTAAAAAAGAGGCCAGAAACTCCGCTTCAGCGGCATAATAGGAGTCTAAAATGTTCTACAAAAAAAATTTGCCATAAAATTCTACTATAGGCCTTTAAAGATACCAAACCTCCAAACCTAACCTGAACGCCAAAAATCATTTAAATTTGAAAAGGTGTTAAAGGGTTAATTTCGTACTTATTCACAATTATTACAATTATTATTTGTTATTTTTTCCTGTTGGACAGTGTTATTTCTATAAAAAAAATCGAGACTTGACGCAAAAACAAATTAAGATCCACTGTTTTGCCCTGTTTCTTAATTATATTTTAATCAGCCACAATTTTATCTCTTTAGCCTCATTACTGTTCTGGAATTGTTACATTGATACGTCTTAATATACTAAAGAATTATATTTTTTTTTATCTAATCTCTTATTAATTAATTAAAATATTTTTACTTTAATTTTATTATTCAGGTACAAATGTATGAAATGTATGTTAATTACTTTGTTTTGTGGCTTATACTATAAAATATATAATATATAAAACTTAATATTTGCAAGTCCAAAGTATAAAGTGATTCAACCAGCAAGCAATTAAAATTTCAAATTGGATAAAGATTTATACGAGGGATACTCATTTTATTGTGAAGTTACTTGATGTTTAAAGCGACTTGTAGCAGCTTTCGCTAATATGTTGGTTATTCGCAGAAAAAATATACCAATGTAAAATCAACATGTCGCAATGTTACTGATTTAAAATTTTTTATGAAATTAAAAATTTATAAGCTTAAACTTTTACGATATTTCTGAAATTAGTGGGTAGAATTAAAGACAATTTTTTTTTTGTCAAATTTGGTTTTTCTTTTATACTGAATAGGGCGAACCCTTCTTCCGTTATGCTAATATATGTCGTACAAGTCCTTCAATTTTGTCATAGCGGTACATCTCGAAAATTAGAGCTGATACAAACAAATGTAGAGCAGATTCGCGTTCAACGGTTCAGTCAAGAAACATATTTAGTTCTAGAGAACGGAAAAATTCACCGAAATTTGTAAATTAGTGTAATTATTTCGAAATTTAAATTTTTTGTGGGCTTTTTCTGATATTGCTGTTTATTTTGTTATTATACCATTTAGATAAAAATCGACAAGGCAAACGATGTTGGAAACGTCACAGACAACAACTTTTATAAGACATAAAACACAAAAAAGAACATTGGCTCATACTTTGGTGAGCGTGCGACATAACTTTATCTGAACTGACTGATCTGAAAAATGTTTAAGTTAGTTTTTAGGAATCCGTACACCAAAAGTATAAAGGAACCCTACGCTACGATGTCCGTCCGTCCGCCTGTTTGTCAGTCACAGGCTGTTTTCTCGAGAACCGCAAGAGCTACGGACTTGGAATTTACATAGAATATGTAAAATTTTGGCCGCTACAACAAATGTAGGACAAAGAAAAATTAAAGGGTGTTCTAAAGCGAGCAACGAAACATGTTGAAATACCACTGTAATGTATAGACACTTATATAGACACCTGAAAATTACAAAGTTTGTGTATTGTTATACAGACTACACTAATTAACACTGACATTTAAAACAATGCAAACTAAAGGGTATTCTATCAGTTGATGTAATTTTTACTATGTAATTTAGACAATTTGCTGTATCTTTGAAACCGTAAGAGGCAAAATCTTGAAAATTAACAAAAAAAAACTAAAATCAAAAATTCCAAAATAAAAAAAATTCCAAAATTAAAAAAAAAATTCCAAAACGAAAAATTGCCAAAATGAAAAAAGCGCTTAAAGGAAAAAAGAAACACCAAAAGTAAAGCAAAAACGATAAAACGCAAAAAATCACCAAATTTAATAAGATCGAAAAAAAACTAAAAAAATTGCTAAAAACCGAAAAAATTCGCCAAAACGGAAAAAGCACCAAAACTTCAAAAAGTCGCTAAAACTAAAAATATCATAAAAAGAACTAATATATCGCCGAAAATGGAAAAAAAACCACAAAAACGAAAAAAAGCGTTAAAACTAAAAAAATTGTCAAAACCGAAATAATCGCAAAGCCGAAAAAAGTGCCATAAATAAAAAAAATCGCTAAAACTAAAAAAAAATCACCAAAAACCGAAAAAATCGCCAAAACGAAAAAGAGCACCAAAACTAACAAAAAGGTCCAAAACTGAGATAAATCACTAAAACTAAAAAATCGCAAAAAAAAACTTTAAAAAAGTTTAAAACTAAAAAATCGCAAAAATTAAAACGATCGACAAAAAAATCGCCAAAAAACAAAAAGTCGACAAAAATCGAAGAAATTACCATATTGAAAAAAGCATCAAAACTAAGCAAAATTGCAACAAAAAAAAAAAACGAAAAAAAACTTAAAATTAAAAAATAAAATTAAACGAAGAAGCAAAACGAAAAAATTGCCAAAATGAAAAAAAGCGCAAAAACCGAAAAAATCGCAAAGCCGAAAAAAGTGACAAAAATAAAAAAAGTCGCTAACACTAAAAAATCACAAAAACCGAAAAAATTGCCAAAATGAAAAAAAGCGCAAAAACTGACAAAAAGCGCCAAAACTAAAATAAATGGCTAAAACCAAAATATCGTCAAAAAACTAAAATAAGTCATTAAGAAAACGTTAAAACTAAAAAATCTCAAAAACTAAAACAATCGGCAAAAACAAAACAAAAAAAAAGACGCCAAAAAACGAAAAATCGGCAAAAACCGAAAAAAATTACCAAATTGAAAAAAGCACCAAAACTAAAAAAATCGCAAAAAAAAAAGAAAAAAAAAACTTAAAAATTAAAAAAAAAACTAAAATTAAACGAAAAAATTGCTTAAGTGAAAAAAAACTAAACGAAAAGGGATATATGTGTATTCGTACGGCACCCTTCTTGTGCGAGCCAAAGTCGCATTTTACTAAATTTATTTATAAATAATTTAGGGTATAAGACTTGAAGAAATCCACATTTAATTTTTTTACGACCACTTTAGTGCACAAATATGTATATCACATTGCATTTTCTTTGCTAGTTGGGACAATTCTAGCTTCCACTCTCGAACTTTTAATAAATTATTACCACAAGTACTTAGTTTAAGTAGCAAATTTGAAAATTAAAATTTTCTTTTTAAATTGTAAATCTTTCAAATTTGATTAACACAAACACGAGTCAAGACAAGCCCAAAGTCAAGTTAAAACTTCAATCATTATCATGATCATCATTATATGTAAAAAATATGTATGTATATATTTTTAACTAGCTGTCACGGTCAAGCTTAAATTAATGGAAACACCTTCTAAAGTTTTTATTTTGAGCGCAACAAAAATAAATATTTTAAACTTAAAAAACAAATAAAAATATTAGTAAAATAAATAATATATAAATATTTATAGACATGATGTAGAGTTTGTTTTCAACAAATTATTACGACGCTTCTTTAGCAGTTTTAACATCTTTATGGTTGTATGGTAATTTCCATATTCGGACATTTATTATAATTTTTTTTACCAACAAATTTTTAATGATTTTGCAAATATTTACTTAAATTACTCTGTATGAAAAGGAAAAAAAGTAAAAAAAAATCAAGAACATAAATGTATGACTTGTGTCTGTCTACCTTTGTTAATGATTATCGTTAATAGCCTTTTTTATTTCTCTGACTATAGTCAACAATAAAAGTCTTATTTACTGAAAAAATTATCTTTCTATAAATAAATGTAAGAAAAAGCTCTTTTCACAATTCTGTATGACAAACCTATTTTCAAGTCATACTTTAACAAAATTTGTTACTGAAAACGAGAAATAATATTCCAGAGCTGAATACTAAAGTATTGTTTCCAGGCCTGATAATAGGAATTTTATAATCCATATATCTATTCATGAAATAGCACACAGAAGAAAACAAACCAATAAAAGGGTATTAATGTTACAATTTCGAATGCCGAACAAAAACCACAAGCCTGATTACATTTAATAAAATAATTACCAAGAGTCGAGGGCTGTTCTCCAGCCCTGAGCAGCTTTACAACTCATTAAATTTTTTTCTTTAGTATGTACACAGAAAAAAAAACTTGTATATACAATAAATTTTTTTTGTTATATCAATTACATAATTAATTGATTTTGAACCTACAACGATTTTTGTAAATACAATTACGGAATTGTAAGTTAAAGAAAAATCAGAAAACATTTTTGAAATTTTTTTTTGTTGATTTCAATTTTATTTCAATTAAGATTATTGTTATATCAGCAGTATGAATTGTAGATTTTCCGAACAAATTTTAACTATCATAATTGTTGTATTAACAATATTTTTTTATACAATCACAATCCTCGAAGCGACTTTTTGCTTGTCTGTGAAAGACACTAAATGTCTTTGGGCGAAATCGAACCGGCGACCTCTGGACTAATAGACTAACGTTCTTACCTCTTAGCCACAAAGCAATTCGTTATTAAATACTCAAATAATGAATACACACAACACGTGATTTACTTTGTTTCATCTACGTGAGTGCATTCATTTGTTATATCAACTATGATGATTGTTCATTTTTTTCACAATACATTGGAAAAAATTTGGTTAGTTCAGTTTGTTGAAAAAAGAATTCTTGATTTGCTTTGTTTCATTTACGTGTGTGCATTCATTTGTCATATCAACTATGATGATTGTTGGAAAAAATTTGGTAAGTTCAGTTTGTTGAAAACAATATCAACAACTCAATTTGTTATATTAACAAAACATATATTTGAATTTAAATTATATATTAACAATTGAAATTGTTAGTTGCAGTTTGATGATATTTTTTTCTGTATATATCATCATTAGGGCGAATCACCGAACATTTTTAAGTTATTATTCACTCACCTTTACTTTATGGTTTAAATCTCGAACTAGTTAGTCTTGGTGATTGATTTTGAATTGCTACAAATAGAAAATAAAATAATGAAAATTAATGAAAAAAAGCTGTGTGGTTTTCTGGAAATGTATTAGTTTTTAGTTCAAATTAATTTTCTTATTTTTAACCGACTCAATTTATAAAGTTACTACGAAAATTTGCTCTTTATATAAAAATGTATTCTGCCACAGTGTCAACAAATGAAATTTTAAAGTTTTTACACAGAAAAAAAATAGATAAAAATTATTTGCAATAAGATAATTTTGTTGCAAAACCGACTAATTTCAATAATATTTCTCATTAACTTAATACAGCATTTATCAATAACGCGCAATTTAAAAATTACGCAATAAAAAGCGTTTGATAAAAACATTTAATAAACATAGACGTTAAATCAAATACATATGTACTTAATTCGATGTATACATTGACATGCTTTCCAGGGATAAGTACTTTAAAACAAGTTTTTTCTCATTAAAAAAATTACTGCGTAATGGCTCAGTTGTAGAGTGCATGCTTTACGTCCGAAGAGCACGGGTTCGTATCCCAGGCATGTAATCTTGTTTTTTTTATTTATATATTTTTTAAGCTAAATTTTAAAATCAAAATTCTTCCAAGTTTTAATAAAAAAAACATACTTAAATTTGATATAAAGTTTATTGGAAAAATTATAAGTTATTGATAAACTGTTTTATTCATTCAAATATATCGATTATTAATTAAAAAATTTATATTTTCTTTTTACAATTTTTTAATTTTGGTTTTGTTTCCTACATTTAAATTTCATTTTCGTGAAGTGTTTTAGACAATTACGCCCTAAAATAAAAACAATAAACTACCCAGCAAAAACTTTTGTAATTTTTGTAATCGGTAGTACATTATTAACTGGTTAATTGCTATCACAATGTAAATACATTTGTAAGGGGTACCCCTTATTTTTTGGACTTCTCAAACAAAAACAAATAGTTATCGAGTCAAATTGTAAGCAGTTACGACATAAATCCTCATATACTTTTTTGCCTACCAGTAAGCAAAGTTTTTGCTGGGTATTGGCTTAAGCATTTCATAACAGAAGAAGAACAAAATCAGCAAAATGGGTTTGAAGAAAATAAACCAAAGGTTGGACTGTAATTTTTGTACAGTTGAGATAAATTTAGTGCTGATTTTCATTTTAAACTCTTTTATACATAAATTAATGGGCTTGTGCTACTTTGAAAATAAGCGGCTGCTGTATATTTTTTATTTATAAAAATATGCTTATTTTGCGACACATCTTGTGTTTAAAAAGTTTCCTCAACTTTTTATTGATAATTTCAATTCTGCAGTGTTTAACTAACCCCACGCACAAAAATAAAGTTTTTTTTGTCATAAGTTGGATATGATGAGTCATTAACGTGTGTGAATGGTGGAAAAAAGAGCAAAGAAATGACTTGAAATAAAATTTAATAGTTTTTTTGCTTAATTTAGCAAAACTTATGGCTAATAAATCAGTGAACGTTTAAACTAAACTAAAATTTAAATGTAGTTTAAACTCAACAGCAGCAAATCACTTCCGGTTGTATTAGCTCAAGTTAAAATAATAATAATGTGACAGCACCATGATAAATGTAAGAACTGGCAGGTTTTGTGGTGGGATATCGATCAAAAACATATGGTTTGTATTGGTAGCTTAAACGCCCAATTATATGGGTTTAATATATGGTTTATATGTTTACTGATTTATTGATTTGCTGGTTTAGCCACATTTTAAACCAAAAAGAGAGATTAACTTGAACTGATTTATTAGCTCTTAGGGAAACCAGTAGATAAACTTGAGTAAAAACTGTATATAAAAAAATCCTTAGGATAAAAAAAAGCTTTTTTTTGAAGAGTTAGTTAGATGCATTTAAAAATAAAATTTTATGAACTTTAATCAAAGTATGGGTACAACTTTTTTGAATTAATTAAAAAAACTTGGCATCCCTTTTGTGTGAATTCTATATTAAAGGTACGGTTAGAAGGGACAAATATTTGACGACTTGGCAAACAAAAAAAAAATATTGATCAAATTTGCGATTGTATACACAGAAAAAACTAATTTTCATTTTCTGTAAAGGAATTCAATGAAATAGTAAATATTTTGTCTATGAACGGACATACAAACGAATTTGTAAATATAAACAAAAATACCTCAACAATTTCATTGAAAAAAACGTGTTTTTTCAGTGAACAAATTGCTTAAATCTATAAAACAATTTCTCTTAAAATATTTACAAATTGTAGGCAAAACAATTTACTAAATAAAACAAAAACATTTACTGGATTTTCTGAAAAATATCAATATCTGTCTGAATTTAATAAACAATTAGTCTAAAAAATGCTAACAATTATTAAGCAAAATAATTTACTTAATCAAACAAAATACAAACAAAATTTTTGTCTATGTCATCATCATCATCCATTAAGCATTTAGGAGATTTCACTTTGTTAAATGTGTTCAAGTCTGAGTGTTTATCTTAATACTCTAAAAAAATGAACGAGAATTAACGCAACGACTTTAACAAATTGATTCACTCAAAAATCTTTTGCAAACAAACTTGGTACAACTGCATTTTCCTTGCTATCATTGTTGTTGTTGTTATTTGTGTGTATGTCGTCATCGGGGTGGCTTTTACGACCAGTTTTTATTGTTGGTTTTGGTGTTTGCGTTCTAAATAAAAGTCAAACAAACAATTCATAGATTATGGACAGAACATTTACTGAAAATTAAATTTATTTTTAGACAAACTTTTGTTTGAAAATTTTTTGGTGATAAATTTTTCTGTGTATAATACATGAATACAATATATGTATACAGTTTGCACTTGTGCGTATGTGACTGCTGTATTCCCAGTGTAAGAAAGTGATTTTTATCATTTTCGAGTTGAAAAAAAAAACTGTTTACATATTTGCCATAAATACTCTACGCTAATTTCCTTAAATATTTGCCTCGTCTAACCTTAACCTTACTTCTTCACTAAAAATCCAGCCCGCACAATGTGCACATGTGTATTTAATTATTTTTCTTCAAAGGTATTTAATTACAACATGCATATATTATACCAGCCATACATAAGTGTTTTTTTCCACACTCGTCGTAAACGTTTAAAAATGGATTTATGAAGAAAACAGGAAAATAATTTGTGTAAAGACACGCACTACAAATACTAGTATGTGGAAATAATTAGAAGCAAAATTTATAGTTATAATAAAATCATTAGGTTTAAATAACTAAACGCCCACACAGCATCAATTAAATCTGTCCGTATTTGACACGCCTGATATACATTTTTCTTAGAGAGTGTTAAATCATCTTACACCTAGAATCCCCCACACACTCATTATATGATTTTAGGGTGAAGTTGTGTTTTTTCAACTTAAAAGATTTATGTCATAGATTCCTATATTGCTTTTTTTAAGAATTATTATCAAAAATTTTAAATATTTGCTAAAAATGTCTGTGAATTAAAAATAGAAACATTTATTTAAGAATAAAAATTTTCTTTTATATATAAAAATAACATAATTTATTTTAGTATGACATTAAAGTTACAAATAAATGTTTCATTTCAGCCAAAACTAAAAGTTTTATAAAATAAAATATTGAAATGTTATATGTAATCAGGCAAACCAGAAACATGCATTAAAAAATGTTTTTTATGCATAATAAAAATACCCAAAAACTAAAAAAATTCACCCAAAATTTAGAAAAATATCATCTTAAAACTTTATCATTTCGTTTATAATTTATATAATATTAATTTCTGGCCCCACGAGATACACTCTAAAACATTACTTCAAATTTAGGATTATATATTGTCTAAATTTGTTTTGAAAATTCCTCCCTTTCTAAAATTACATCGATTTTGTAGTTATTTTACTAAATAAAAACCTTTCAAACTAAACATATTTAGTCCAAGTGCGAAAAATTTAACATAAAGTATAATACGGCTGTGGCTGAATGGTAGATACGTCAGACTATCAGTCAGGAGGTCACGGTTCAAACCTGCGCGCAGCCAATCGTTTTTCTTTTTGTAAAAACATTTTGTTCAAAAATAATGCGTGTGTAATTTTAGGTCGATAATAATCTGTAAAGTGTTGCCGACTATTATCGACCTAATTTTCCACAAAAGTGTTTTAGAGTGTAGACACAACAAGATGTATCGGCTAGAAATAGCACAGAAATTTATTATTTTTAAACGTATTACAAATTTTTGTATACAGATCATTATATTTGCAAAAGTGGTCAGTGCTACACCGACACGCAGTAAATGTTATTTTTAAATATAGTGAAACCTCTCCTAAGGGACACCTCTCATAACCGGACACCTCCCCTAACCGCACAAATTTTTTAGAAGTGATATTTTCATCAGTTTTTGCATACAAAATGTGTTCCCATAACCGGAAACTAAATATAATAAGCAGACGCGGACACTAAATATTCGAAAAATTAAGTAAAGTGCGACTTTGGCTCGCACACGAAGGGTTCCGTACGAATACACATATGAATATCCTTTTTCGTTTTTGCCCCTTTTTTTCATTTTGACAGTTTTTTCGTTGTGCCTTTTTGTTTAATTTTTGTTTTTTTTATTTTTTAAGTATTTTTCGTTGTTTCTGGCGACTTTTTTTTGGTTTGGCGCTTTTTCAATTTTCGTGATTTTTTAGTTTTTTTTTCTGGCGATTTTTGGTTTTTTGCAATTTTTTGTTTTTTGCCGATTTTTTAGTTTTGGCGATTTTTTGGTTTTGGTGTTTTCTTAAGGTTTTTATTTTACTTTTTGACAATATTTTTAGTTTTAGCGGTTAATTTTAGTCGTGGCGATTTTTTTCAGTTTTGCCCTTTTTCGGTTTTGGGTATTGTAATTTTTTTTTTTTGGTGTTTGGTGTTTTTTAGTTTTGGTGATATTGTTTGGTTATGACACTTTTTTTCGTTCTGGCGATTTTTTATCGTTTTTTTTTGCGATTTTTAAATTTTTTTTTTTTGTTTTTTTTTTTTCGATTTTTTAGTTTTTGCGTTTTTTTCGTTTATTAACGTTTTTTTCGCTTTTTGACTATATTTTTAATTTTAGCGATTTACTTTAGTTTTGGCGCTTTTTTAAGTTTTTCCGCTTTTTTCAGTTTTGGGGATTTTTTCGGTTTTTGTGATTTTTTTAGTTTTAGCGATTTTCATTTGTTTTGACAGTTTTTTTCGTTTTGGCAATTTTTCTGGATTTTGGCGATTGTTTAGTTTCGGGGCTTTTTTTGGTTTTGGAGCTTTTTTTCGTTTTGATGATTTTGGTCATTTTTTACGATTTTTTCGTTTTTTGGTAATATTTTTAGTTTTAGCGATTTTTCTTATGTTGTAGTGCTTTTTTCGTTTTGACGACTTTTTCGGTTTTTGGCTTTTTTAGTTTTTTTCGGCGATCTTTTTAGTTTTGGTAATATTTTGCGTTTTAGCGATTTTTTTAAATTGTGGTGCTTTTTTCCTTTAGGCGCTTTTTTATTTTGGCGATTTTTCGTTTTGAAATCTTTTTAATTTTGGAATTACCGTTTTGGAAAATTTCAAGGGCTTAACTCTAGCGGTTTCCAAGATAAAGCACATTGTCGAAATTACATAGCAAAATTACATTAAGTGATAGAACACCCTTTAATTTTTATTGTTTTAAATATTCTACACTAATTAACACTAACTTCGAAAATTTAAAGTGTTGATATGTAAGTGTCTGTATATTACTTTGGTATTTCAACATGTTTCTTTGCTCGCTTTAGAACACCCTTTAATTTGTAACTGTCGTATATTTTTTGTCGTAGCGGCAAAAGTGTTACATATTCTGTAAAAATTTAAGGACCTTTTGTGGTTCCCGAGAAAACAGCCTGTGACAGAGAGACAGACAGACAGAAAGACAGACGGACAAGACGGACAGCGATGCGAAAACAATAGGGTTCCTTTCCACTTTTGGTGTACGGAACTCTAAAAATGTGCTCAAAATAGCTCTTATAAGCGGAAAAAAGCGTTGAAATACACCAGGGACCGAGTCGTCGCTTTCGATATCGAGCTGATTCGATCGAGTTTTCTTAGTTTTAGATTATGACATTCGATATCGAAGAATGTGTTTATATTATTCCATAGCGGATGCCATAATCTCAAACTAAGAAAACTCTATCGAATCAGCTCGATATCGAAAGCGAAGATTCGGCCCCAGGACTACGAAAAAGAGAAAAATGGACCTCACCCTCCGATTTTAATGAAGATCGGTATGAAATTTTGTTAATATCCCAAAACCTCGGATATATGATGTTAGGCTCCTAGATCATCCAGTTGTAGAGATATGACGTCATTAAAATTTAACTAATAAATGTAAAAAAATTGGTGTATACCTACATAATTACAAATATCTCAACAAATATTTGAGTTAGAGCGGGCAGTAATATATCATTTGAAAGGTAATAAGATCCTCTTCATAATAATGTGACAAAAATTTTATCGGGCCACATTAAAAGTTAAAAAAGTGTAATATATCCAAAAAACCAAAACATATATTTTTTGAAAATTTTAAAATTGACCTTTTTTTAGGATGTAGAGATTTTAAATTTCGGTAATCTAAAATTTTATGGCAAATATTTTTGTAGAAAATTTAGGCTGCTATATATTTGTTTAATGGGAGTTTTTCGCGACTTGTTTAATAAAGGGACAAAAAAGACACATACATCCAAAAGTATACATAAAAGCGCTAAAAACACTTTTTACATAAAATATAAGAATTAAAAGATTGCCTATGCCGATTCACTATAAAAATGTGTAAAAGGAGAGAAATTTATCTCCCCCTAAAATAAAGGCCAGACGTTAACTTTCAAAATATTTTTCAGCTTTGCTATATACACGCAATTTAAATTCAATCTTAAATATTTTCTGTCATAATTTATAAAAAAGAAAACTAAATAAAAAGTAAATCAGGATATTGATATAAAAATCGTTTAAAAAAAATAAAAATGTTTTAATTTAGTTTGTAAATTTTGAGCAATTAAATTTTTTTTATTTTAATTTTTATTTTTTAAAAGTTATTTAACAGTTGTTATTGCAAAATATTGCATTTGCATATTTCATACATATGTATGTACACACATATGGACACACAGATTCATTTAATTTTATGCAAATAACTTTTTTTTTGCTTGTGTATGAAAAACAATGTTATTTTGACACGTGTTTTGAACAACAAAAATAATAACAACTTTAGTAAAATTAACACAAATATGGCGTCGCCATAAGTTTTGTTTTTCTTCTGTACACACACACACACACACACACACACACTGAGAGAGTTTGTTAAAAGTGAACAATATAAGCATAAAATAACGATGAAAACAATAGCAGTGACCTGAACTTTTGACATCTCACTCACTTACTCTTGATATTTTTGTATTGTTTACATTATACGAGTAAACGCTTGTGTGCGGGAGCCTATAGAACATATTTGCGTGTGTGTATGTTCACTTAAGTGAATGAATTGATTCGCACCTTTTTGTTTATTTCATTAAATTGATACACATTTTCTCATCACACTTAGTAGCATGTTACAAACAGCACATCCATATTTATTTACACATCAGAACATACATGTTTGCTGTGATTGATCACTGCTTTTTAGGGTTCCGTACACCAAAAGTGTAAAGGAACCCTATTGTTTTCGCTATGCTGTCCGTCTGTCTGTCTACCACAGGTTGTTTTCTTGGGAACCGTAAGAGCTGCGGAATTAAAAATTTCACAGAATATGTAAAACTTTGGCCGCTACAAAAACAAATATATGGCAGCTAAAAATTAAAGGGTGCTCTAAAGCGAGCAACGAAATATGTTGAAATAGTAATGTAATATACACACGCTTATATATACACTTTAAATTTCCAAAATTAGTGTTAATTGGTGTAGTCTGTAGAATACACTACACCAATTAACACTGATATTTAAAATAATAAAAATTAAAGGGTGTTCCATCAGCTAATGTAAATTTGACTAACTATTTTCCTGTATCATGGAAACCATAAGAGGCAAACACTTGAAATTTCAAAACGAAAAATCGTCAAAATGAAAAAAGCGATTAACGATAAAAAGCACCAAAATTAAAAAAATCGCTAAGACGCAAAAAATCACCACAACTAAAAATATCGCCAAAAATCGAAATATGTGGTCAAAACGAAAAAAAAGCACTAAAACCTAAAAAATCGCTAACACTAAAAATATCGTCAAAAAACAAAAAAAAGCCAATAATGGAAAAAATCAGAAAAAAACGAAAAAAGCGCATTAACAAAAACAAAAAGCACCAAAATTAAAAAAAAAAATCGCCAAAACGAAAAAAGTGTCAAAACAAAAAAAAATCGCTAAAACTAAAAAAATCACCAAAAACCGAAAAAAGCACCAAAACTGACAAAAAGCGCCGAAACTAAAACAAATCGCTAAAACTAAATATATCGTCAAAAAGCGAAAAAATACGAACAACCCAAAAAATCACCAAAACTAAAAAAATGGCAAAAAACAACAAAAAAATCACAAAAATGATAAAAAGCGCAAAAAAAATAAATCGCTAAATCAAAAAAAAAATTAAATTAAATTAAACGAAAAAGTAAAACAAAAAAATTGCCAAAATGAAAAAGGGCAAAAACGAAAAGAAATACATGTGTATCTTACGGAACCCTTCGTGTGCGAGCTAAAGTCACACTTTATTTAATTTATTAAAAAAATAATTGGATTTATTTTAAAGCATTTAAATTTAATAACTATTTATTTTGTTGTAGGTTAAGCTAATATATATGACAGCATATCGTTGATGCCAATGCCAGCTCATCAGTAGGTTTTTAGCCATTATGTTTAAAAAAATTTCAGCCCGTTACATTGCCGCTGAGGGGGAGTTTTTTTGCATTTTTTTAAATGTTTTTTTGTTAAAATGTTCCACAAAAATGTTTTCCGTGCGGTTTTACATAAAAGGGCTAAATATCTTTTATACCTTAGATGTAAGGCTGGCAAGATTTCCTACGGCGAGTCACTATAACTATGTTCAAAATGGAACTTTTACTTCGCATACAGTGAGGCCCAAATGTAGACTTTCAAAACACCCATATACATTCGTACATATTTTATTGGCGCCCTCTCCCAGAATCAGTCGTTAGGGCAATGTTTTTTTGTGTGATACAGTGTTATTTAATGATAAAATTACACTGTAAACTAGAAAAAATTAATTTACATTATTTCAATGAATGACAGTCATTGACCTAGATTAATTAATTTTTTGCTAAAATTCGTTGATTCAATGTACGCATACATTGTTTCAATGAAAATATTTATTGAAGTTTAATGTAGCACCGTCCATTGAAAGCATTCGTTGTTGTTATTCTTTAGCAAAATTAATTAACCATTTCATTGATTTAACGTAGCAGTACATTAGGTCAAAACTAATGACCAATTCATTGAAACAATGAACTTTTTCCTTGAATTTTTGGTTTACTGTGCAACACCAAAATATGTAACGAGGTTGTGGCAGCGAGGATCAAAAAATATACATTTCTCTGAAATATTTTAACCTTTTAACTTTTCACTGTAGGGGTCCTTATTGTCCTTTTCATGAAAAGTGGTATAAGACTACGTTTAGACAGAAATATACCGGGTTAAAATTTACTAAAAAAAAATAATTTTTTTTAGTCTACTATAATTCATTGAATAGAGTAGAGCTTACAATTGTACTTGTATGTCGGAAACAAGTAAAATCTTAAAATGTGTTTACAGGTTAATAACGTATTTATTTAGAATTGCCCTTAGGGCAGCTCTCTTTCCATTTTTCTCAAGAACTTTATGCACAGTAAGATTTTGTTTGGTTTTTAGTTGATTGATATAGACTATATATGTATATGTATGTATCTGAAAATATTCCTCTTGGCAACACTTTTCACACTTTAAGGCAATTAGTTAAAAAAAATGTTTAATTCATTTAAAACTTTCTTCTCTTTTGTAATTAAACAAACATTAAGAGCACAACTTTGGCTAATGCTGTATCAGCTTCTGGGAATTTTCCATTAAAAATTGAAAAACAAGTTAAAGGAAAACATAATTTCTGCCAAGTAATCTAATGGAAAACATTAAATTAATTAGCAAAATATAGTTGACATACAACATCACCACATAAAGCCGCAAACAACAGTCGCTGCAACATCAACGACTAAAGATGGTTGGTTGGTTGCTTGGTGGCAAGAAATGATGGATTGTATAAGGAGTTTCTAATTGGCCACAACTAACACCAACTGTTTTGCTAGCTACAACTGCGATGTTCTCAAGAAATTATGATTTAATAATTATACCTTTCTCCCATCCAGTGTGTGCGTGTGGGTGTGTGTGCAGGATGAGCGAAAGGAGATTGTGATTAAAGGCATTTTAAACTTGAAATTTCGCCTTTCCTTAAATAAACGTCCACACAAGCACACTGCCATCAAACGGTTAAGTTTAAACCCTCAAACCATAAGAAAACGTCACATGCGTTGCATTGTAATTTTGAAATACTACTCCCAGAAGCCAACTATAGTCCTTATGACAGTTTGTTATCCTTTTGTCTAAAAATATTCGCTGAAACACATGCTGCGTGCCTGCAACATTTTAATCATTTTGATATCAACTTCCAACTGTGTTTGAGTTTGAATTGTATGTGTTTTTTTCTTCTTCCATTTTAAAGGTAAAACACAAAACAATATAAAACAATGCTGCTTAACTCAAAAAGGATGTTTGACAAACAGGATGAAAAATGTATAATGAAATGAAACAATTTGTTTGAATTTATTCCTGTAGTAGGTTGAAAATATTTAACAATAACACGAAGAGGGTGAGTGTTAAACAAAGAAAGCAAGAACAAACAAACAAACAAAAAAGTGAAAATCTGTCGTTGGAATTAGATCGTGTCGTGTTCGACAATAAAATATTGTGACATGGATTTATGTTATGAAACACCTTGAAATGATGACTTAAAATAAATTGAAAATAACGAGAGAGAAAATATCAAAAATGCTAGGCAATATTTCAAATTAATATAAACCAACAAAACATTTACAGAAAGAACTTGAAAGTTCACATCTGGGATTTATTTTAGGGGGAGTTAAGGTTTCCCCCATTGTGCAGATAGTTATAGTGACTCGACATAGGAAATCTTGTAAGGCATAAGATGTCCTCAGCAGTTTTATATTAAACACCACGAGAAATTTTTTTTTAAAACATTTTAACCCTCTATACACCAATACACATCACAGCACCCTCCTTCGTCGGCATTGTAGCAGAATCATCGGAGAAGTAAAAGAACTGCACCAAAATATTAAATCAATATGAAATATAGTTGTTTCAAAAGGAAAAATCTTCTTTGAAAGTTATTGTTAAATTATGTTGAATTAACATGAAACACCTATGAATCAATATCACTACCGAAAAATTTTAAATTAACCTTGTTTTCGACGATTTTAGTATGACATTTTTCTGTGTGTATAAATTTGTTTGGTACCCTCTGCCAGAATCAGTCGTTCGAACCACCTAATTTTTTTGCTGAACAGTGTATTTCAGCCAGAAGATTAGTTATATCAAGTGGTTCAATGAAAGAGTCGAAATTGAGTAACTCGCATTATCCTTTAGCCTTTTAAGGAAATTTTCTGAAACTATTTGCTGGGTTAGATTCTTTGCAGTCACTCAGGAGTACTTCAAATATTATATAAAACATTAGGAACAGCATGTTGTCTGGACCATTTATTCAATATTTATATCAAACTGAAATGCGTAATTTCGATAAAACATTTCCTTTATGATTTTTTTTTTGCTTTGAGAGGGTGAATATTATAATTCTAGCCGTTTGTCATTTGTCTTAGGATAATGATGACGATGACAATGACAACCAACGATACAATGTTGATTACACTTTTGCTATCACAGACTTTGTATATTGAAAGTATCTATGGCGGTGCATGTTCATTGTTTTCATTGTCTCTAAAGTACTCAACACAGTACTTGGCAGCAGGCAGTAGTAAAAAATAAAAATAAAAAAAATAAAAAATACAAAACAATATCAAATTGGGGTTGAATGTTGCAAAAATTTCACAGACGCAATTGTTTTATTTTTATGGGTTTTCATTAAATTTTTAATCATCATTATCAAGACTCTGGCGATACTACGTCGTCTCCTGTCTGCAACAAAAGTAACGCGACATGACATCCGGCAGTAGCAATGGCATCGTCAATTGAAAAAAGGATGAATGAGTAAAGGACAACAGGAAATTGTAGCAATTTAATGTCTACTGCACTTTAGCCATTTGATTTGAAAAAGTCCAATGTTAAACATTTGATTCGAATATATACAGGGTGTTTTTTTTAGAGGTATAGAACTTCGAATTGAAATAAAACACAAGAAAATCGTTTTAATGTCCATCAATTTGGCTTTATTGGAAGGATAATTTTATGCCATTAATGTTTAAATATGATTTCGGGCATGTGGCCGCCGCGGCTGGCTCGAATAAAGCCAATTCTACAGGTCCAATTTTCAACCACTTTTTCGAGCATATGGGGCCGTATGTTGGCAATAACGCCACGAATGTTGGCTTCCAAGTCCCCTAACGTTTCTGGTTTGTTGGCGTAGACGAGCGACTTCACATATCCACAAAGAAAATAATCCAATGGTGTCAAATCACACGATCTTGGTGGCCAATTGACAGGTCCATTCCGCGAAATTATGCGCTCATCGAATGTTTCCTTCAATAAATCGATTGTGACGTGCGCTGTGTGGCATGTAGCGCCGTCTTGTTGGAACCACAACTCATTCACATTCATGCCATCCAATTCGGGAACAAAATAGTCGGTTATCATGGCTCTATACCGGTCTCCATTAACGGTAACTGACTCTCCAGCATTATTTCGGAAGAAGTATGGCCCAATTACTCCACCAGCCCATAGAGCACACCAAACAGTCAGTTTTTGTGGATGTAATGGCGTCTCAAGGGTCTCATGTGGATTCTCTTCACTCCAAATGCGGCAATTTTGCTTGTTGACGTAGCCATTCAACCAAAAATGAGCCTCATCACTGAACAAAATTTTGCGATTTTGCTTGCGGTAAACTTCGCGAACTGAACCATTATTTTCGAAATAAATTTGCACGATTTGCAAGCGTTGTTCTTTTGTCAACCTGTTCATGATGAAATGGCAAACCAAACTAAATATTAATCACTTGACAGCTGACAAAATGGCCGCCAGTTAAAAAAGTGATGCCAACTTAAAGTTCTATACCTCAATAAAAAACACCCAATACAAATTACTTTCTTTAAAGAAACCCTTATTAACATTAATTGCTGGTGGAAAAAAAACTTTACCCTGTTTTTGCACATTTTACTTTTTCCTTTTATTTTGCAGTATTTTTGTGTAAAACAAACGCATTTTAGCATTTTAATTTATGACTCTAGAGTATAGAGCTGGTAATTTTCTTCCCTTTCTGTTTATTATTAATTTTTTGCTTGTGCCTTAATTATTATAAAATTTTTGCATACATTATTCAAATTATTTTATAATTATAGGGGTTGCCTTGAGTTCTAAATCAAATTGAAAACAAAAAGCTGTAAGTTTTTCTAGTTGAAAAGTTATTAAATAAATAAAAACAAGGGAATAAGTTTTAAATCCATTCTTGTCTTTGAAATAAAATCAAATATACTCCCAATACAGAAACAAATTAAAAACAACATTCAATTAAAACCAAACGAAGATCTAATTAAAAAATTAATTAGTTTTCAACCAATCGCGAAAATTGTAGTATTAGCTCAACAGAATTAATTGAAAAACATTTTCGATTTTTTCAATTAAAGAAATATTATATCAATTAAAAAATTAATTGAAAAATTAATAAAACAATGTCGCATACTTAGAAAAATTATACAAATCGTATACATGCAAACTAAGTTTATTATAATCAGGCGCGGATACAAGGGGGATATCCCCCTCCCGAATCGAGTAAATTTCTAGAGAGTTTCTAATAGAAGTTTGGAAAAATAGCAACTATTTGCAATTGCAACCCTTCAGTCTCTATTCGTGAGCGCTTCTTTTACTCACTTTGAAACATTAAATAAAAAATTACACATACACTTAAATACCCATATACACATGCACTTCTGTGACTACAGCCAAATTCCAAGGAAACTTTATTGTCCCGAGTATCCAGTTTTTATGTTTTTTTTTTAATTTTCGTTAATATTTTCTTAATAAATTCTTTAATTTTTGTAGATATTTTTCATTTAATTTTATTTCAGTAATCAAAATGTGAGTTGCGAGATTGCAATACAAAAACGGTATACCGATTTGGTATAGCGTAGTAGCAAAAGCGTTGTAAGTGGAAAGTAATGTATTTTGTTGTTAGATTGCAAACAAAAAGCTACGATATTTTGCACTTGCTCCTTTGCAAGACCATTCGCACCCAACACTGAATACCGCTTGTGTATTTCTTTGTTGGCTATTACAAAAAAGCTATGATATATTTGCATTTGCTCTTTTGCAAGACCATTGGCACCAAGGACTGAATGCTGCCAATATGTTTATTACATTTTCTACAATATATATTTTATTAAAGCGTTATTATTCATAGAAAATTAAACATTTTTTTTGTCAAGTTTTGTTATGTTTTCTAAAAGTTTTGCTTTTAAAAAAACGTTGTTTAATGGTTTTTGCAAAGAAGTGTTTCACAGCCTGCTTTGAGACCTAATTTGTCAGGTCTCGTAGCACATTATGAGTTTTATAATGAGCTTTTATGTATTTCTAATGTAAGTTTCATGTGTCTGATAATGATCTTTTCTTTATCAATTGCTTTTTTGGTTTTCAAGTCAATTTTAATGGATATTTTTGTTTTTCTACAATAAAATGTGGGTCAAATTTTGTTCCAGTTTGAATGAAGATTTTTTTTACCTAAAATATCTACCAGGTTTTTTTCTTAATTATAAAACCACATTCAAGTGTGTATAATAAGTTATACATGATTGGAACAAAAATTTAAAAAGACAAACACAACAATTCAATGATAGAGAGATAAATTCTGTTTTTTCTTGTATATTTTAATTCTAAATGATTTAGAAAGTTTTTCTTCAAATTTTGTTCTTTGTGGGTTTGTCTTAATGTATTTTTAATTTTTATTAACGAGTTTTGAATAACAATTGTATATATTTCAATAGTTTATGTTGTTCTGGTTTGTTTCTTATTGATTTTTTTTATACTGACTGTGTGGTGAGATTTGTTTGTCATTGTTTTTTCTATTGTTGATGGCATTAATACATATAAAGAATTAGTTCAAAGTTCATTAAACTCTTCAAAAAAAAAAAAAATATATATATATATATATATATATATTGGGTGTTTTTTATTGAGGTATAGAACTTTAAGTTGGCATCACTTTTTTAACTGGCGGCCATTTTGTCAGCTGTCAAGTGATTAATATTTAGTTTGGTTTGCCATTTCATCATGAACAGGTTGACAAAAGAACAACGCTTGCAAATCGTGCAAATTTATTTCGAAAATAATGGTTCAGTTCGCGAAGTTTACCGCAAGCAAAATCGCAAAATTTTGTTCAGTGATGAGGCTCATTTTTGGTTGAATGGCTACGTCAGCAAGCAAAATTGCCGCATTTGGAGTGAAGAGAATCCACATGAGACCCTTGAGACGCCATTACATCCACAAAAACTGACTGTTTGGTGTGCTCTATGGGCTGGTGGAGTAATTGGGCCATACTTCTTCCGAAATAATGCTGGAGAGTCAGTTACCGTTAATGGAGACCGGTATAGAGCCATGATAACCGACTATTTTGTTCCCGAATTGGATGGCATGAATGTGAATGAGTTGTGGTTCCAACAAGACGGCGCTACCATGCCACACAGCGCACGTCACAATCGATTTATTGAAGGAAACATTCGATGAGCGCATAATTTCGCGGAATGGACCTGTCAATTGGCCACCAAGATCGTGTGATTTGACACCATTGGATTATTTTCTTTGGGAATATGTGAAGTCGCTCGTCTACGCCAACAAACCAGAAACGTTAGGGGACTTGGAAGCCAACATTCGTGGCGTTATTGCCAACATACGGCCCCATATGCTCGAAAAAGTGGTTGAAAATTGGACCTGTAGAATTGGCTTTATTCGAGCCAGCCGCGGCGGCCACATGCCCGAAATCATATTTAAACATTAATGGCATAAAATTATCCTTCCAATAAAGCCAAATTGATGGACATTAAAACGATTTTCTTGTGTTTTATTTCAATTCGAAGTTCTATACCTCTAAAAAAAACACCCTGTATATATATATATATATATATATATATATATATATATATATATATATATATATATATATATATATATATATATATATATATATATATATATATATATATATATATATATATATATATATATATATATATTTATATATATAGAGATTTCTATGCATTTACTGTACATATAATACTTGTCTCTCATAACCGTAAATTTTCAGAACAAAGTATACCTTAACGATGCTTTACTTTAGAAACATAAAAGAAAGAAAGTACTAAATAAATAACTCAACGCTCACAATATTATTACAGGAACCGTAAGTACTTTATTTAAGAAGTATTCCGTGCAGTAATTTTTCAATGAATAAACTTTTAAGATTCTAAGCAATCTTATTTTCAACTGTTTGTATCATTACAAAAAGCTAAGTACACATTAATACGGATTTTCCGCTGCTTTCAATATTATCCGTAGTTTATATTATAAATACCAAAAAAGTACATGCATAAAAATAATACACTCATAAACACTGAAAATATTCTGTACGTAAAATTAGCTGAAATTGTAATTTAAAATAAATGAATATTCATTTAAAACTGGTAGTGTAGTGGATAGTGTGCTAGACTATTAACCGGGAGCCTATTCAATTTTAGCCAAGACCATACGTGTGTTTTTTTTTTAGTTTTTAATGCTAAATGCATAAGAATGACACACATCCAAACAAGCATACTCACAAAATAAATAATCTTTTTTTTTTAAAGCGAAAGAGTTGAAGAGTAAGTTTATGTTAACTACGTGCTGCTGGTTTTCATACTATGCTTTAGCTGAGTGGTTGGTGCGTTGGCTATCAAACCTAACGGAGCTTTGTTCGATTCCCAGTGGAAATTAAACTAACAAACAATGAGTAAAAATATAAATTTAATAAAATAATAATTAGAGATGCAAAATAATAAGCCTTTAACGTGAATCGCTAGTGCATTTAAAAATAACGCAAAAATCATTTGTTTTTACGAAACTTGGCGTTTATTATTTAACAGCAAAAAAAAAATAGCAGAAACAAGAAAAACATCTTTTATTTTTACGGAAGTTGCAATTAATTTTGGTGACAGTTAAATTGATCCGAACAAAGAAAGAGTCAATAATTTTTTACGGTTTTAAGGCAGTTAATTTTTTATCATTTAACATTTTATAGAGTTTTTGTTAAATTTAAATGAAAAATAAGTAGACCGGGTTGGAATAAAATTTTCATTTATTTTATATTACAAATTCAGTTAATTTTACCTACAGAATATTTTGAGTGAATTAATCCAAAGTTATTATACGGCCAAGGTCCGTAACGTTGTATTATGTAAAACACAACGAGGAAAATTTTGGTGGAAAATTTAAAACCGTCAACTCATCGTTCTATGGCTCCGTTTTTTTTAAATTTGCATACGAGAATTACAACAAATCAATCAATCACAACAAATCAATCAATCACAACAAATCATAGCTATTCTACCTACTTCAGCACGGATTTAAATTTTAATTTTTAAAATAATTTTTTTTACTCAAAATTTCAATTTATTTCAACCAACGTAAGCAAACCTCTTTTATTCCAAATGCTATGCGTTGAGTTAATAACCTCGCTACTACCACTACATCTTTAATATGAATTCCCTTAACGTTATGAAACAGAAGACAAAATTCTTGTTAACAAGACTCGTGTGAGGTATTGTATGACATTGTTCACATACTCGTTATGCAGCACCAACAGCACAGAGCCAGCCAACCAACCAATTCAAGTGGCAGCAGTTAGAACGTGAGATTCATTTTAAAATCAAAGCAAGTACATATTTTATAAAGAAAAAATAAAATTCTCTGATTTTTTCTTATTCTTCTATTTTCTGTTTTTGATTTCTCTGTACAATTCCATAAATGGTTTAGTTTGACAATATCGTTCTAATGCTTCCTGGTTCAATAATCAATGAAATATGATTATCGATGTGACAGAAAAAGCAATTGATAGGATTTATGCAAACACAAGAAGCAAAAAAAAATAAAAATAAGAAAATATGTGGCTTATTCAAAATGAATTTTAAAACGTAGACATGTTCTGAACTGACATTTTAAGGCGGCAAATGTAGAATTTTTTTATGTTTCTGCACGAATAATAGCAATTGTTAAAATTATTCTAATCTGGTAATAGTTTTTTTTTTTCATGGCAAAGAGATTATTTTTATATTAAGCAGATTAAAATGTGAGGTTATGAATATTAAACTTGTTTAAGTAACTTTTAATGTTTCACAAAAATTTATCTGAATTTTTTTTATTTTTCAAAATAGACTGTAAACGTTTTGACATCGGACGCCGACAGAGAAGGCAGAAAGTTTTGAAAGTTTACATCTGGCCTTTATTTTAGGGAGATTCAAAGTTTCCACCTTTTGCAGAATGTTATAGCGAAAAAAAAGAAACAAAAGTTTTTTGAATAGTTTAAGCCTCTAAATTGTCACTATATATGGGTTTTTGTCCTTTGCTGAAAAAATGCAAAAAACTTCCTTTAAAAAGCTATATAGAGGGCCAAAATGATGATGATGATGACACAGACATAAATTTTGTTTGATATATTACAAAAAATCCAGTAAATATTTTTGTTTGATTAAGTAAACTATTTTGTTTAATATTTGTTAGTATTTTTATCTGGGTCATCATCCATTAAGCATTTGTGAAATGTCACTTTCTTAAATGTGTGCAAGTCTGAATGTTTATGTAAAGACTCTGAAAAATGAATGAGAATTAATGCAACGACATTAACGAATTGGTTCATTCAAAAATGTTTAGTAAACAAACTTGGTACAATTGCATTTCTTTTGCTATGACTGTTGTTGTTGTTGTTATTTGTGTGTATGTCGTCATCGGGGTTGTTTTTTTACGACGCAATTTTTCTTGTTGTTTTTGGTGTTTGTGTCCTAATTAAGAGTCAAACAAACAATTTATTGATTATGTAAAGAACATTTACTGAAAATTAAATTTATTTTTAGACAAACTTTTGTTTGAAAAATTTTTAGTGATAATTTTTTCTGTGTATTTTTAGCACACTTCAGCCTGATATATCGCTGTTTAAGTAGAATTTTTTGTTCCTTTTGCAAGAAAGGTACACCTAAAACCTAAAATTAAAGAATTAAAAGATTTCCTCTGCAGATGCATTAAAACAATGTGTAAAAGAACGGAACTTTAACTCTCCTTAATATAAATACCAGACGTAAATTTTGAAAACTCTGATACACGTAAATGTATTTGTTTTTTGGTCGCTTCTACCAGATTTATTTATTATTGTAACCTTGTTATTTCGTTGTTATTTGTCATGGTAGTTAATTTCTAAAATAATATTTTAGGTTACCTTTCTTTCGATTAAGGACGAAGAAAAAAATAGTTGCAAATATTTTGTAATCTGAAAAAAATAAGAAAAAAAAATTCTATTAAGTTTTTTTTCCATTTATATGTTTGTTACATTAACTAAATAAAATTTTTTTAGTCTAATAATTGACTTATGGCCATCTATAAATAATGTTTACCTATAACTTTTCAAAACAAGGAAGGGACTTAGCAAGCAAGGTGTTTAACATACCCTCATAAATCTAGATATTGTGTTAAAAATAACTTGAAAGAGAACAAGTTCTCCTTTTATTTCTATTATTTAGATTTTGTTTGCCAGCTAAAAATAGCTTCAATTTTAAGATTTATTAGAATAGAATAATATTATTGTTAAAGGTTTAATTAAGTACAATATTTATTGTATGCTAACTTATGCTTCATTATATATTTTTATACATTCTTATTCTATTAAGGTTTTGGGTGATGACATCATAAGTCATAGTTTAAAAGATTTTTTATTAAAGCAGACAACATAATTTATAAGTTTAAACAGTTTTTAATACTAAAAAAAATAATAATTTAAACTTTACAGATAAAGTTTTCAGAATATAATTATCTCGTCAACATTAATTATACAGCTAGTTGTTTGAAACAAAGTGTTATAACAACTTAAATTAATCATTAATAAATAATCAACAAATCCAATAATTGTAAACGGACATTTTAAACAAAAAGCTCCAAAGTACTAAAAGATAAGGTAATGAGTAACAGCTTAAAACTAACTAAGTCTAGAGAAAATTATAAATAAAATATAACAAAAAAAGATAAGTCTAGCTTTTGTAATTAATTTTTAGTTAATTTTTAAGCCATTAAACAATAGCGTTAAAGTTTACACAAAAACGTATTAAAAGTTTTTCATCCATTTTTTTAAATGCTGCTTAATGATTGATGACGGGACGACATCCAGCAGAAAAATAATTAAGCAAATTTTTTTAATTTTAATAGCAATATACTTCACAACACATTTGAGTTTAATCTTAAAAAAAAGGTTATTATTGAAAACAAATAAATAAATATGGGATAAGGTTGACCTTGCAGACCATCCCTGGAACTTCCTGCTAATTTCAAGCTCAAAGAGCTGGAAAAAAATCCATAGATTTTTGGAGTAAGAAAAAAAATTCTTTTAAAAATTTCCACAACGACTCCACTCGAGCCATCTAACAGATTTAGATCGAATTGGCGTCATTCGACTCAGTTTTTCAAGACCAAAAAAGTAAATGAATCATGAAAATCGATTTGACAAGAACTTTTGGAGTTATTAAAATAAAGCGCTTGTTTGGCCATTTTTCTCAACGATATCTCTGGAACGGATCCTACGATTTTAATTAAATTTCCAGCAGTCGACGTTGTTTTGTAAGCTTAAAAGCTGATAAGATTTTGGATTCAATCAATTTCCTACACATAAGAAATTATCAGCAAAAATTTTTCAAACAAAAGTTTGTGTAAAAATAATTTTTATTTTCAGTAAATGTCCTTTACATAATCAATGAATTGTTTGTTTGACTCTTTTATATAGGACGCAAACACCAAAAAAAAACAACAAAAACTGTGTCGTAAAAAAACTACCCCGATGACGATTTTTTTTAATTTTCAAAGTTAGTGTTAATTGGTATAGTCTGTAGAATAAAACAATAAATCCAATAAAACAATAAAGGGTGTT
Organism: Panzeria rudis; assembly: GCA_956483635.1. Classification (NCBI taxonomy): domain Eukaryota; kingdom Metazoa; phylum Arthropoda; class Insecta; order Diptera; family Tachinidae; genus Panzeria; species Panzeria rudis. The sequence goes on along the minus strand of OY101451.1, from coordinate 86,886,213 downwards.
CTATCAGTTAATGTAATTTTACCATGTGATTTACACATTATACTGTATCTTGGAAACCGTAAGAGGTAAACTCTTGAAATTTTCAAAAACGCTAAAACTAAAAAATTTCAAAATTAAAAAAATTTCAAAACGAGAAATCGCCAAAATGAGAAAAGCGCTTAAAGCAAAAAAGCGGCAAAATTAAAAAAAAATCGTTAGAACGCAAAAAATCACCAAAACTAAAAAGATCGCAAAATAACTAAAAAAAAAAATTACAAAAACCGAAAAAGTCGTCAAAACGAAAAAAGCACTAAAACATAAAAAAATCGATAAAACTAAAAATATCGTAAAAAATGGAAAAAATTGCGAAAAAATGGGAAACAAATCACCAAAAAGATAAAAAGCGCAAAAAAAACACAAAAACTAAACAAAGCGCCAAAATTAAAAAATAAATCGTCAAAACCCAAAAAATTGTCCAAACGAAAAAAATTGTCAAAACCAGAAAAAAATCGCTTAAATAAAAAATCACCAAACCGAAAAGAGCGCCACAACTGGCAAAAAGCGCCAAAACTAAATTAAAAACTAAATATATCGTCAAAAGCGAAACAAAACGTTAAAACAAAAGAAAAATACGCCATAAAAAAATCGCCAAAACTAAAAAAATCTGCAAAAAAAACTACAAAAAAAATTGCAAAAAACCAAAAATCGCAGAAAAAACAAAAAAAACCTAAAAAATTAAAAAAAAACTAAAATTAAACGAAAAAGCAAAACGGAAAAATTTCCAAAATGAAAAAAGTGTTCGTATTGATATTTTTGTCCCTTCATTAAAAAAAGGGGACAAAAACTCCCCTTCAGCGGCGATATAGCGGGGTAAAATATTTAACGGAAATATTTGTAATAAAAATCTATATTTTCAAATATAACCAAACTTTAGAGTTATTTTGAACGCTTAAACTTAAAATCTGTTTAAGGGTTAATGTAGTACTTGTTTATAATTAGTACTCGGCATGGGAAATATTGCAAGGGTAACGTTTAAGTTATAAGATGTATTTAGCAGTTTTATGTAAAATAACACAAGAAAAATTTTTGTGGAATATTTTAACTAGGGATGTAACGAATACCGATACCGATACCGATATATCGGCGATACTTCAGATTTTCCGATACATCGGTATCGGCGATATTTTACTGTCGATACGACGATACTTTTAAACAATTTTTCAGAGTTTTTTTCTGACAAATTATTTATTTTTTGTTAATTTTACCATGAACTAAACTCATTTCGTTATTTTTTAAATCTTATTAATATCAATTTTAAAAATTAATGATATTTTATACTATTATTTTGTAAAAAAATTAGTTTTTTTTTTGTTAATTTTACCATGAATTTAAATTCAATTCGTTGTTTCTTTAATCTTATTCCAGCAAAAAAAGATACTCCAAAGAAGTCATGAAAATGTAGAATTCGCGATCCGGAAGTATTGCAAATTTGGATCATTTCTAATTAGTTTTACATATCCTTGCCATTGCAAGAAGTTCTGTTTTTGGATTACCAATCACCGAATTGGAAGCGAAGCTCGGACAAATTTCTTTTTCGGTGTTCTATAATGATTTTTCGTCAAGAAAAAAGGATAAAAAATTACCAATTTTCACAATTTTTTTATGCGAGTATTGCGAGTATTTTTTAAAATTATAAAGGAATTAAAATTTTTTTCTTGCTTTTCTACTAATTACACTATGCGACAAATAAAGACTTTTGGAAAAACACAAGAACTGGACAGTACAGGTTCGATTGTCCTACAATGGGGTAGTAAAACCCTTCACTCAGTTTGGCGAATTTGGTGACCAATTTTTTTTATGGACCTCCAAAGATTCTGAAAATCAGTGGGGCCTCAAAAAACGGTGTTATCAGTATTTGGCTAACAGCTAATTCAAACTTTATAATACCGCCTAACTATATATGGCAATAATGTAGGTAAGAGTCTGTTTAACAGATTTTTTTAACATTTCATGCCAAAAAATTATTTTTTCGTGCACTTTTTTTTGGATAAATTAAGGAAAAAAATTTTTTTTTCACTTTTTCCAGAATAACTTACAGGGACTCGTAATTTTTTATTAACAATATTTGGCAAAGTTGTAGCTACGGTAAAGCTGAAGAACTTTTGTGATCATGTCAATACAATCTGAATGTATCTGGGCACCCTAAACAACCCAGAAAAACTAATTTCAACCTCAAAAGTTTTCGTTTTTTACGAGTTAAGCTATATTTTTATTGCATTTTTTTGCTTTCTTTGTTATTGTTCCACTTCTTATGTTGCTGATTTTAGTATTTTATTGTTTGTTGTTGTTTTGCCAAATAATGGTAATGAAAAATTTGGAGTCCCTGTAAGTTATACTGAAAAAAGTGAATAAAATCATTTTTTTAAATTTTTTTTCAAAAAAAGTACAGGAACATATTATTTTTCTGGGCACAAACTATTAGTGAAACACAACAGAAGTATGCATATACTATTGAATATACTATTTTAAAAAAATATTTTTTAGCATAAAAAAATATTTTTTAGCATAAAAAAATAGTGAAAAACTACAATTTTTAAGGTAAAAAGTGGTCTGTGTGAGCTATTAGAGTGCCTAGATACGTGCAGATTGTATTGATATGTTCACAAAAGTTGTTCAGCTCTACCGTAACTATAAGTTTACCAAATATTGTTAGTTAAAAATTACAAGTCCCTGAAGTTATTGTGAAAAAAGTGAAAAAAAAATTTTTTCCTTAATTTTTCAAAAAAAAGTGCACGAAAAAATAATTTTTTTGTCATAATATGGTAATAAAATCTGCTTAGCGAACTCTTAGCTACATTATTGCTATATATAGTTAAGTGGTATCACCAAGTTTGAATTTTCTGTTGGCCAAAAGCTGATGACACCGCTGATTTTCCAAAACTTTGTAGGTCCATAAAACGAAATTGGTTACCAAATTCGCCAAGCTTAGTATAGGATTTTACTACCCCGTGGTAGTACAATCGAATCTATATTGTCAAGTAGGTGTGATTTTTGGATTGTTGCACTGTGTTATCTGCATATTTTTAATATAGATTTTTTGGAAGCAAAGAAAATGTAGCTCCTGAAAAAATACTTCCAATTTTTTATACTGGGCTAATATCAATTTTAAATATTAATAATCTCTTACACTGTAATTTTGTATAATAAAAAAATTGCACTTGAGTTTTGTTAATCGAAACTTGAACTCAATTTTAATAGTCGTATCGGTATCGGAATCGGTATCGGCGATATTTATTTTTAAGAATCGGTATCAGTATCGGATCGGCAAAACTGCGTATCGTTACATTCCTAATTTTAACCCTCTAATCCTTCGTTGTATCAGTTTTTTTGTCCCTTCATTAAAAAGGACTAAAAACTCCCCTTCAGTGGTGATATAGAGAGATGAAATGTTTTAGAAAAATATCCGCCATAAAATTCTACTATAGGTACTCGAACACACTCAAGCTCTAGACGCAATTTGAACGCCAGAAATCATTTAAAACGTAAAATTGTTTAAGGGTTAATTTCGTACTTGTTCATAATGAGTATTCGGCCTAGGAAATCTTGTATGTTTTATGTTAAAGCTATAAAATATTTTTATTATTTTTATGTAAAACACCTCGAAGAACAATTATGTAGAATATTCCAGCCCGCTATTACGCTGAAGGGGAGTTTTTTGCTCCCCATTTTAGAAGGGGACAAATTGACCCACACAGCGAAGAGTTAGAGGGGTTAAAATGTTCTAGAAAAATTTTTCGTGTGGTGTTTTACATGAAAGTCTTCTGTACATCTTATATTTTAAGCGTAAGGCTTACAAGATTTCCTAGTCATTTTAACTATGATCAAAACGTGGAGTGCTTAAGCTCCTCCTAAACTTAATGCCAGATGTATAGTTCTATAGCACCCTCTGCCAGAATCAGTCGTCGGAACAACCATGTTATTTGTTTATTTTTTTCTGTACACTGTATTTTAATATTAAGGAGTCCACTTATCATTTTTGAAATAAAAATAGTCGTAAAAAGACTTTGTACTTATCACATATAATCTTCTTTTATCTCACTATAGAGTACTAGCTATCTAAAATTGCCAAAAGGTAGAAAAAGCCAACATAATAATGATGGCATAATGATGGGCTATTTTGCGCTATAGTATTTTTTTTACTCTGTTTGTTTAACTCACTTAATTTTTATGATAATCATAATTATTTTTAACTGCTTTCTGCTTTGTAGACGAAGCGGAAGTAAAAAATTTCAAACAAATTTGTAGTTGGTGTCTGGTTTCTTAAGAATGAAGAACAAAACGATTTTATTACACTTTTTGTGTTGTATGAACACAATAATTCAAGCGTGAAAAAAGAAGTTGATTATTTTTTTTCTATAAATATATATATGAAAAAAAGTATTACTTCATTTAACAACACAAAGTACATGGTAAAATTATTTTGTAATAAAGTTTAAACTATTAATTGTTAGCTTAACCGAGTATCTGTGTATGGTGAAAGGTTATTGAACCAGGAAGCGAACAAATAATTTTTCCAAAAATATGCAAATGAATAATTTATGACAGGTTCAAGTTTCTTTTGCACAGGGCTATTAGGAGGGAAATGAAAATAATCATATTATTACACTCGGATACACTAACATTATTTTGGTGTTCTCATGTATCAATTCGTTTTTGAAGGATCCCATAGAAATCAAAAATACCTTTAGTTTTTCCAGGTCACTTCGTAAATAAATTTTATAGCGGTAAATGTAGTCAAAGCTCGCTTTTCTTATGCGGGTGCTAGACGGATCAATATTTTAGCTTCAATATATGTGCTTGTGTGCGTTTGTTGTGAAAATCAAAAGCATTTTGATATTCTTCAATATTTCCCCTCCGTATATGTGTACATATTTTTTGTAAGCAAACGCACACAAACACATATGTATGTATATTGAAGCTGAATATTGACCTGTGTGGCATTCGCTTTAGAGTTTCAAGCTTAAACAGTCATAATGTCTTTGTTTCGCAACGGATTGCTATCAACTTTTTTTCTTCTTGAAATATCTTAATATTACCTTTACAACAAGGTATGGCTTTTGAAAATCGGTTAAGAAATAACTAAGTTATTATGGTTTAAATGTAAAAAAACTAATTTTTCCTCAAAATGTTTTTTTCCTCAAACTCTTAGTTGCTTAGATACTAAACACTATATATATTTATTATTGTAAAAAAGAACACTAAAGTAGCTTTCCAAAATGCGTAATTACATTAAAATCGGCGAAAACATAAATGAGCTATGCTATATTTTGTGCTTTGATTTTCTTTTTGCTTCTTATTTAGAAATTAGGCGGTCACGCTAATGTATTTCGTCATAACTCGAGAACGATTTATCCGATTTAGATAAATCAAACACAGAAAGAACGCGGAATAAAATTACTTTTAGGTCATCCATATATAATTTTTTTTTTTATATTTCCAACTGTTTTGGAGTTATAAATTTTTTAACCGATTTTTAAAAGCCATATCTTTTTTGAAAGGTAATAACCAGATCTTTCAATTAAAAAAATTTCATAGAAATCCGTTTTGAAACAAAGAAGTTACGACTGTTTAAACTTGAAACTTTAATAAAAGCGTTTTTAACTACATTTACTGTTATAAAATCACTTTACAAAGCAACCTACAACAACAACGAATAGAACCACAAATAGTAGCAACATAAGAACTCCGGAATAATTGTTTTTCTTAACTTTTGTATCACAGTGTTTTTATACATTTGGAGAAACATTAAAATTTTAAGGCCATGTACAAATGTTTAGTACGAGTTTTTACGTAAAAAGTCCATAAATTATATACATCCAAATAATAAAAATATATTTTTAGTTTTCAACACTGTATTCAGATTTTAACAATTTAAGCATTTTTGAAAGACTTTATTCAAAGCCAGGAAAAAGAAAAATGGTGTTATGTGGTGTTTTGTGCTTACCAAGTTTCTTTTCTTAATGCTATAAAATCGTTGATTATAGATATTTGCGACTGCAGTTACATAGATATTCACATACTAAATACTAATCCAGCAAAGAAAACCAAGATTTGCTTCTGAGAATCCCAGAATTCGTAAGAAAATTCCAAGAAATCCCAAAAAAGGAATTTTTTATAGTTTTGCCCATAAAATCCACATTTGATACAATTTCCATAAAATACTTTGGCAAATAAATAATAATATGTGTCTTATTATTTATTTGCCAAAGTATTTTAGAGTTTCTGCAAGTTGTATTTGGTGTTGAATCCAAACTTTGGTATTTAAGAGCATATGCGCGAAACTCAGAACTTTGCTGCAAAATTGGTCGTGTTCAAAAAAAAAGTTAAATTTGATTAAATATTTTTCTATAAAATTAGGTCTGCAACCATATCTTTAAGACACATATAAAATAATTATAAGTTGCTGAAGAAAAAAATTTGTAATAGAGATAATAATGATGGTGCTTTTTGGGGAAAATTTGATAAAAAAAAAAGATTTAAAATTTTTTAAATTTTCAAATTACAAATTTTATATATGTATTCCAACTCAGAAGGAATGTTTTCATTAAATTTCTTTTAAGCAATTTTAAATTTTATTGTTTAACTAACAAATAATCAATTCTAACAATCCGTTATTATTTGGACTCGATATCTTGTAAATATTCAGCCGTGTCACAGATTCCGTTCGGATTGGTTTTGATTCCGTAGTTGTCATTCCGAAAAAGTACATTTTTGGTGCTTTAGATTCCGTTTATTTTGTATTTAGTTTTTACAATGATAAAGTTTTTATACCTTGAGGCGTTTGTTTACTCTTATTTTTAGTTGAAAAGCTCACTTTAAGCTTTTTATTAACATGGAAAGCTCATGCCCAAATATTTATTTGACGCTCCTAAATGTATGCACGTTTTTTAGTATTTACTGCAAATGAAGTCAGTAGAAAAACGTTTTCCAATTCCACTTTGAAATTTAAAAGTGGATTGATTAGGAAGAACATTTTCGTTTTTTGTTTTCTGAAGAAGCAACTTGCGGAATTGAAACCACTTCCGATCGGAATGGTATTCTGTGACATGGCTGATTAAACCAAAAGTTTTGAAAAATTCAGAAATATTAATTTTCAAACGAATATACCCCACTAACTGTAAAAGATAAGTGCTTAACCAAACCTGTTTTTTTTTTTGTTTAGTTCTCTAAGGACCATCAACAACACACATAAGTTTTGAAGACGGTCTAGAAACAAACTGAAAAAAAATGGCAAACGTTGCAAAATTTTCTAAGCTTTAAGTGCTTTATTTTGGAACTTCATAGCTTCGTTCCTGAGCAATGTGGGAAGATCATCTTCTAAGGTTAAATAGGAATACTGCTCCGCTATGCGTGCGTTTAATTTTATACTAATCGAATTATTGGTTTAGAAATGGCTGATTTATTTCCAAAATATTTGCATTCTGCCCCACTGTGCCATATAGGTCACACAGCGCAAACAGTAGCTAATTGACATTCAGTTAACACACGAACACTGGGGTCTAATCATCGCTTTCGATATCGAGTTGATTCGATCGAGTTTTCTTAGTTTGAGATTATGACATTCGATATCGAACAATTAGGGGATTCACAAGGTAGTCATACAGTCATATGTTTTAAAATAATAACACGAAAAATATGACTGCTGTGAGCAACCCCTCATAAGTTAGTGTGCTATTTCAAATTTGTATCAGCTGATAAAAAAAAGCAATTATAAATACTTGAAATCAGAACGCCAAGAACAAGTGAAAAAATTTAAATAATACTTGTTATAAAGTAAATAAAACCTAGCTGAATATCTTTTAAACTCTTCATTTTTAATTGAAGTAAAAACAAATTTCAACGCACACAGAAAGTGAAATTGTTCAAATACTTAAATATAAACGAAACCAGCTGTTACCGGTGACTGAGCCGACTAATTTTCCACGCGGCTGCTAGTGGAAAAACGTTAGTTGGCTGCCAGCCAGCTAAAGTATACAAACAAAATTTTCTCACTCGCACATTTTTAAATGTCTCGATTTTTTATTTTTACTTGTTACACAGCTATAAAAAAAATAATCAAATGTGAACTTATAAAACTGTGAACAATTTTAGGACATACTTTACTGCATATTACATACATTCATTTATATCAATGGCAGCGGATTGGAAATATTATCACCGGCTCGACGAAAGAGTTTCGGCTGAGATTTTTTTTGTCTAGTTATGACAAAATAATAAACACAGCACAAAAAGTCTTATTATTTTAGGAATTTTTTTGTTTGAAGCACAACAACAATGTTTTTAAACTATCTTAAAATATTAGCACTTTATGACATTATGACATGATAAGACACCTTGTGAATACCCCAAATGTGTTTATATTGTTCGATAGCGAATGCCATAATCTCAAACTAAGAAAACTCGATCGAATCAGCTCGATATCGAAAGCGACGATTAGGCCCCTGATTTAGTTTTAGTATAGTCAAACAGAATGTTCAAAGTATAAAACTTTCGAAAATAGCGTTACGTAATATGTGAATAGGCCCCAAACCGTTCGATTTCTGTAGAAAATGCAACCCTGATCTAATGAGTTTATGGAAAGTTTTAAAAAAGCAATAACAACACATGATATCAGGGCTGCATTTTTTGTAGAAGTCGAACAGCTTGTATAATAGTCTAAAAACAGCTTTACGAATTTATTACGAAATGAATATTTTTATAATTCATGTGATAATTTTGTCACTTTCTAAAACCTTAATTTAATTCCTATATAATTGTTAGTATTTTCTATTATCCTTAAGCGTTAAAATTGTTTTGTTTTCATAACAAATAGTTAAAAATTTTATTATAATATAAAGTTTTTTTTTAATTAAGTGCAATCAATTAATGGTTTCAATTGCTGCACTTTCAATTTTAAACTGCCATCATAAATCATTTTCGTATGTTTTTAACAATAAATTCTGGTTCATTATTTTATTTTGCAGTGCTGTTCGTTTGTTTATTACTTTTTTTCATGACAAACATTTATATCAAGTGAATTTTAATTTTATTGGAAAAGAATTATTTTACACTTGCTCAGAAAGAAGTAGGGTAACAACACCTGGTATAGGAAATTGAGAGTTTGAAATGTGAAAAAGGTTGAAAAATGAAAATCTGCATTTTGCACTTTTATTACAAAAGATAAAACAACACAATGAATATTTTTATAAAGTTTAAATTATTGTTCGATCTCTTAAAGAAGTATCAATCAAATGCCACCTTAATAAAATGTAGCAATATTGAGAAATCGAATGCAGTAGCATTAAATCAGGTATATTGGGAATGTCACAATACGCTTCTGTGAAAAACCTTCCCCCATTCCAGACTGCCATGCCATATTAATGGTGCAAAATGCGAGTTGTTATCATAGATTTTCAGGCTTTGGAGAAATGCGAAAAAGAAAAACAGACAACAATAAATACCTGCTAAAATAAAAATTTTTAAAATAAAATTCAGGTGATTGTCACACATGTAACATGAAGCTAAAACAAATGTAGCAAATATGAGAAAATTGGCCAAATACAGGAGAGAGAAAATGTGCGAAAGGTGGTTTGTCTGGTTGTCCGATTGTTCGTAAGAAGGTTGCTAGCCTGACTATCCGCCCGGCCGCCTGCCGGCTTGGCTGGTGTTAAACCAGATAGAACAATTTTCTGTAAAAGTTGTAATTTTTTTTCCTACTGTCATACTACTAAACACATTGTCATTGCGCAATTTTTCATGAAATATGATGGTGTTTGTTGAAAAAAAAAACGTGTTTCAATACAAACTATTAGTTTTTTCAACTTTTTTGTGATGATTTTTTTTTTATTTCTATAAAACATTGAATTTACTGTATTGAATATTAATTGTAAAATATTTTTAAAGCTGTTTTTTTCGACAGAAAATTAAAAAAAAGAAAAGAGTAATTGGCAGCTAGAAAAAATACGCCAATAAAATAATTAATTCAATGAGGCTTTAGAAGGCAAACAGACAATAAAGTTAAATCATACTTTAAATTTAATTAAATTAAATAAAAATATATTCAGATTTTTTAAGGTAAAAATAAAACGAACATATATGGTTGATTCTCGTTCTAACTGATTCTAAAATATTAAAATATATGAGAAAGTAAAATAAATATGTATTTTAAATTGCAAATTTTCTATGTCTCTGTCAGATTTCACCCCCTATAGCTGCTTCCCAGAGAAACAATTGAACATACCGTTTATTATTGTATTGCCAAAGAGCTTTCTATGAGTGTGGAGCAGTACCGTGCAGGTCTTCCCGAATTTCTAAAAGGATTACAAATATAGGATGATCCCGTAATCTGGGGCCTATTGACATATTACGTAACGCTACTTTCGGAGGTTTTATAACCCACCCCCCCCCCCCCCCTTTGGTAACGCTTTTTACAAAATTTTTAGTACAAAGTATCAAATCCGTAACATATCTTTAACTCCCTCCCCCCGGAGCGTTACGTAATATGTGAATGGCCCCCTTTCTTAGCTTTTTCCGGAAAAGCAAAAAATTATTTAAAAATAGACCGGGTCATTTTCTCCGGAATTTCTAAATGGATTACTAATATAGGATGAAATACTTTCAAAATGTGGTTTTTCCCATCACGTAATCTATCTTAGCTTTTGTTCGGAATTCACAACATCCCTGAGAGAAACACTAGCGTTATTCAGGGAAAAATAAAAAATTATTTAGAAATAGATCGTCTCATTTGCACCGGAATTTCTAAATCGACTACAAATATAGGATCAAATAGAGATACCTCCAAAACGTGATATTCCCCATCCCGTAATCTGCATTGGTTTTTCCAGAATTTGCAAAGTCTTTCAGAGAAACAAGAAAGGTACAATAAATGCAGTAAAGTGCGACTTTTCGTTTTCGCCCTGTTTTCAATTTGGTAACTTTTTCGTTTTGCTTTTTTTGTTAACTTTCGTTTGATTTGTTCGGTTTTTGGCGATTTTTCGTTCTGCGATTTTTTTTTGCACTTTTTTTTGGCGATTTTTGTTTTTTTGCGATTTTTTTTGTGATTTTTGTTTTGGCGATTTTTAGTTTTAGCGTTTTTTTGTTTTAACGATTTTTTTCGTTTTTCGCCGATATTTTTATTTAAAGCGATTTATTTCAGTTTTGGCGCTTTTTAAAGCAGTGGGCCTTTTTTCAGCTTTGGCCCTTTTTTCGTTTGGGGGTTTTTCCGGTTTATGGTGATTTTTTTAGTATTCGCGGTTTTTTTCGTTTTGGGATTTTTTTCTAGATTTTTTCGGTTTTTGAAGATTTTTTTGGTTTTGGCGTTTATTTTTGGTTTTTTACTGGTTTTTTCCGTTTTTGGCGATTTTTCTCGTTTTTTAACCGACTTCAAAAAAGAAGGAGGTTATCAATTCGTGTATATGTTTTTTTACTTTTTTTATGTTTGTACTCGCATAAGTCAGTAATTTTTTAGCCGATTTCCAAAATTATTTTTTTGTTTGAAAGGGCTTGCTTGCAGATTGGTCACATAACTTTTTTTCTAAAATCGGGAGGAACATTTTCTTCCCAAAATATTGATTATCGTATAGCTCCTCCATTTATGCACCGATTTTCAGAATTCTTTTATTGTTAGAAAGGCCTTGCTTGCAGGTTGGTCCCACGTACTTTTTTCGAAAATAGGGGGGGGGGCTTTTCCCACCCACCCCCTCCAAAAAAAATTGATTATCGAATAACTCCTCCATTTATGGACCAATTCTCAAGATTCTTTTTATGTTTGAAAAGCTTTGCTTGCAGTTTAATCTTTTTTTTTAATCGGCCAGGCCATTGCCGCCTCCCCCCTTCTCACATAAATATGATTATCGCATAACTCTTCCGCTAATGAGCCGATTTTTAAAATTATTCTTTTGTTAAAAAGGTTTGCTTGCAGTTTGGTCCCATAATTTTTTTTTTTTGAAAATCGGTGGGGCGACTTGCCCCTCCCCCATAATATTGATTATCGCACAACTCTGCCATTTATGGACCGATTTTGAAATTTTTTATATTAAATGGCGTACAAGCTTCTTGTATTGAAGTCAGTTTTTTTGCCAGAATTATTGACGATATTTTTAGTTTTAGCGATTTTTTTAAAGTTTTGGTGCTTTTTTCGTTTTGGCGCTTTTTTCGGTTTTTAACGATTTTTTTATTATTTTGTTTTGTGATATTTATAGTTTTGAAAATTTTTTCGTTTTATCGATTTTTTTAACTTTTGGTGTTTTTTTCTTCAAGAGGATTTTTTCATTTTGGAGATTTTTCTTTTTGCCATTTTTTTTATTTTTGGATTTTTTAGTTTTTTTTTTAAATTTCAAGAGTTTGCCTCTTACGGTTTCCACGATACAGCAAATTGTGTAAATTACATAGTCAAAATTACATTAACTGATAGAATACTCTATAAATTGTATTGTTTTAAATATCAGTGTTAATTGGTGTAGTCTATTATATACACTACACCAATTAAAACTAACTTTCAAAGCTTCAAGTGTCTATATATGTGCCTGTATATTACATTAGTATTTGCACCCTTTTATTAGTAGAATACCCTTTAATGTTTAACTGTCAGATATTTGTTGTTGTAGCGGCCAAAGTTTTACATATTCTGTGAACATTTCAGGTCCATAGGTCTTACGGTTCTCGAGAAAATAGCCTGTGACAGACAGACAAATGGACAGAATAGCGAAAACAATAGGGTTCCCTTCTCCTCGTCCGCACATGCAATTTTTGTTGCAGCGATTTCTGAATTTGTGGGAGAGTCTTGAAATAGGAATATATACCACATATATTCCTCTCTCGCTCTCTTACTCACTAAAAAATGAAGAATTGCTGCAACAAAAAGTTGCACGTGTGGACCGGGACTTTATACTTTTGGTGTACGGAGCCCTAAACAGACCTATACAAAGAATAGTTAGAGATTTAAAGTGCCTCATAAAAATGTGTCTGGTAGTGTTTTACACAAAAGAATCAGCTTATTTTATTTGTAATATTTTATTTATTTATTTAATTGAATTCATCCTTAATAATAAAAACAACCTACGAAGTATTGTGGCTTGTCTGCGGCTCTATGAACAGTTAATAAAAATTGTAGGTTTTTGCCATTTTCGATTTTTTATAAATTTTTATATAATAAAAAAATTTTCTAATTTTGCATTCAAAAATATACATTTTTCATCATTGCGATCTGAATAATTACCGAAGCCATTGATATATTCTAAAATGTTTTTGAAGCTTAAGGCTTGTTGTGTTGTTAAGATTATTACAATATTTTTCTCAAGTCATTTGGTTTGTTGGGGAATCAATCATAAAAATAATACACAAGAAATGCTCACAAAATTGTTGACATATTGTTAACAAAAACTAGATAAAATTCATTAATGACCACAATAACAAAAACAGAAAAATAGAGAAAGTTAAAAAGAGTATTTTTTTTAACTAGAAATGAGAATTTGTTAACTCTTTAAAGAAAGAAGAATTCACAAAAATTTCATTAAAAATGACAAACCTGAGCTTTTTAATATTCGAAATTATAAAACAAAGAACTATTAAGTCATAACTGATTTTTTACACTTATTTAACCTTGATTAATTTTTTAAATAAAGCCATTAAAGTACTTTAATAATAATTCAAGGTTAACTAATTATTCTCTTTTTGTCTTTGGTATTCTTGTTTAACAGAAAAAAATTTGCATGAAAAAATACTCTCGATAATGACATTCGTAGGAAAAAAAGTGACAAATTAATATGCCAGAAGCCAACTGCTTTCGGTTTAAATATCTACAAGAGTTGACGTACAAGTAAAAAAAAATTGAAACGTTTGACACTTTTGCGGTATAATGACAAATATTTGTAATTGATATTAAAATAAAAAAAAGTAACAAAATTAATAAAAATGAATTAATAACAATACTACATGCCATGAATAATCAAATACAAATCCATTAATATTTTTTGCCGGCTATTCTTTAGAGTTGCGCAAATATCTTGTATGGGTAAAAGCTCTTGAAAATTATTTTTCATAGCGCATTTATACAAATCGGTAAAAAAACACTTGAAAGATAAATATAAGTCGTTTATTGGGCACATAAACAAATTACCTCAAAAAACAAATAAGTAAAAAATTAATTCAAAATAATCTAAAATAAAAGAGTGTGGGGGAAAAAAGTAACTTTTGAAGGCTAAAGTACCTTTTTTTAATGAAAAAGTGATTTTTTTTATGGAAAAAGTACTTTTTTTGGAAAAAGTACTTTTTTATGGAAAAGTACTTTTTTATGGAAAAAGTACTTTTTTATAGAAAAAGTACTTTTTTATGGAAAAAGTACTTTTTTATGGAAAAAGTACTTTTTTATGAAAAAAGTACATTTTTATGGAAAAAATAACTTTTTTATGGAAAAAGTACTTTTTTTATGAAAAAAGTACTTTTTTATGAAAAAAGTACTTTTTTATGAAAAAAGTACTTTTTTATGGAAAAAGTATTTTTATATGGAAAAAGTACTTTTTTATGGAAAAAGTATTTTTATATGGAAAAAGTACTTTTTTATGAAAAAGGTACGTTTTTATGGAAAAAGTACTTTTTTCATGGAAAAAGCACTTTCTGATGGAAAAATTACTTATTATGACATAAGTACTTTTTTATGGAAAAATTATTTTTTTTAAGGAAAGAGTACTTTTTTTCGTTGGAAAAAGTACTTTTCTTTTGTATATTGAATTTTAATGACATTTTACATAAAAGCACATATTTTTAATACAACTCAGCTTCATAAAACCCGGTTTTGTGGGACATTTTAGCGCCGATTTTGAATAAGTACGAAATTAACTGTTAAAATATTTTAAGCTTTGACTTATTTCTGACGTTCAAGTTAAATTTTTAGCTTTGATGTATTTAAAAACCTAATATTATGACAAATATTTTTGAATAATATTTTAGAACGCTATATCGCTGTTTAAAGGGGGACTTTTTTGTCGATTTTTTCAGAAGAGGACAAAAAAGACCACCCATAGGCTTAAAATGTTGCATAAAAACTTTCATCGCAGTGTTTTACATAAATTGCTGACCACAACGTATACCTAAAATGTTAGTAAGACTTTTATTATTTTTTAGGCCTCCGTACGCCAAAAGTGTAAGGGAACCCTATTATTTTCGTTATGCTGTCCGTCTGTCTGTCTGCCTGTCTGTCACAGGCTGTTTTCTCAGCAACCATAAGAGCTACGGTCCTGAAATCTTCAAAGAATATGTAAAACTTTGGCCGATACAACAACAAATGTATGACAGTTAAAAATTAAAGGGTGTCCTAAAGCGAGCAACGAAACATGTTGAACTACTAAAGTAATATACTGACACTTATATAAGACACTTTAAATTTTCAAAGTGTTAATTGGAGTAATCTGTACAATAGAGTACACCATATAACACTGATATTTAGAACAATAAAAATAAAAGGGTGTTCTATCAGTTAATGTAAAACCGTAAGAGGCAAACTCTTGAAATTTTAAAAAACGCTAAAACTAAAAAATTCCAAAATTAAAAAAATTTCTAATCGAAAAATCTCCAAAATGAAAAAAAGCGCATAAAGAAAAAAAGCACCAAAATTAAAAAAAAACGCTAAAACGCAAAAATCACCAAAACTATAAAGAGCGCCAAAAAACAAACAAAAACCCCCCGAAAACCGGAAAAGTCGCCAAAACGAAAAAAGCACTATAACCTAAGAAAATCGCTAAAACTAAAAATTCGTCGAAAACGAAAACAATCGATAAAAATTGAAGAAAAAAAATCACAAAAACGAAAAAAAGCACTAAAACCTAAAAAATCGCTAAAACTAAAAATATCGTCGAAAACGAAAACAATCGCTAAAAATTGAAAAAAATCACAAAAACGCCATGTTATCTATTTTTGGCAACCTCTGCCAGAATCAGTTGTTAGAACCATGTTATATTTTCTTGTGTTGTGCAATGTTATAGTAAATCTAAAGAACTAGATTAGCGATTGTTATGACATTCTGGGCACACATTGAGCTCCCGTCGAAGTACGACATCATGACTATAGAACTAAGCAGAGCCATGCCCCTATAAATTAATTCTAATTTATAATTCTTTTTAATAGAATACAGTTAAATTTACTTGACGTAATTTTGATGGCCTGGAAGGCTTTACAATCTAGTATCTTAATTGACATTTGTGTATTGCCTTACTAAGGCTTCTCATCAGATATTAAACATACATAAGGCAAAAAGAACTATTTCCATTAACATTTTTATGGTTTCCTACCACATTAATTCCAAACAGGGTGCTAAATAGTTTTGACGGTAAGTTGACAGTTGCGCAATGATTTTTTTTATTTTTAAAGAGGGTAATTTTTACATTTAAGTATATGCAGAAACAAGTTCATACTAAAATCGTCAAAAACAAGTTTAATTTAATATTTTTCAGTAGTAATTTTGCTTCACAGATATTTCATGTTAATTCAAAATGATTTTACAATAACCTTCAAAGATAATTTTTCCTTTTGAAATACTTATATTTCATGTTGATTTAATATTCCAGAATAGTTAGAACAACATGAAGTTGATACTGAAATAATACGAAAAATCATGTTAAATCAAAGTTATTTCATGTTAAAACAACATAAATTTGATATTGAAACAAAACGAAGAGTCATGTTGATTTAAAGTTATTTCAACTTGAAAGAACGTGAATTTGACACTGAAATAACAAAGTTATTTGCATTTAGATAATGTTCAGACTAGTCTGATATTAATCAGATAACATTTCAGAAAATGTACAGAAAATCCGAAAAAACTGCCGGCTATTGTGTCAAATGTCTGTCTGAGGGAATTTTATTAATACAGCTCGGTTGATTGTCTGGTAAAGTCTCAGACTTCAGACATATGTCGGCAAAAAATGTTTCCTGGGTATGAACAAAACAAATAAACACCAACACACTTTTAAACAACAAATTATTTCTCATATATTTAATATAATTTCCAATCAACATTGCAACATGTTGACTTTACATTGGTATTTTATTTTTCTGTGTGTAATAACTCTAGATTTCATGACGGTGTTGTAGAGAAAAGTGTTCAAGCACTTTTAAAATTTTCTTGAAAAAAGTTTTTTTTTTATTTTACTTTTTGTTTGTCTTTTAAACAATTTCCCTTCGATTTATTGCCTACTAAAACTGTTAGTTAAATTAAGCGAACTTGTCGTTAATACTTTGTGGTGGAGAAAACTTTAACAGCATTTAGTTTTTTGTTTTGTTTTTTTTTTCATAAAATGTTACTCCTCCTCTGAACTCTTTGTTAAACTTTTAATGCATTTTATTGCACAAATGCAGCAAAAAGAAAAATGATGTAAGTCTCCTAGAAAAGTATAGTATGTGTCGTTTTGCACTTTTTCGGCTGCCTTTAGTCTGGCTGATGTTGCAATTGCAGCCATTAAAAGTTCATTGTGTATGTTTTTTCTTCCAGCGTTAACATTTTATGTCAAGTCATTTACAAAGTTGATGGCTTTAAATTGATATTTTTTTTTTGGTCTCAGATTTGAAAACTCAAAGGAAAATGTGTTTGGTGTTGAACAGAGAAAGGAATGATGTGGCGGCGAGGCGACACCATTAGTTTAAAAATGATTGCAATATTGTTGTGGCCTTTGACGCCAGGAGCGAGTGACAATAGTTTCTAAATGGGAATAAGCGGAAGAAGTAAAAGCAATTATAATTATACCGGCAATATATTA
Source organism: Panzeria rudis (assembly GCA_956483635.1). Classification (NCBI taxonomy): domain Eukaryota; kingdom Metazoa; phylum Arthropoda; class Insecta; order Diptera; family Tachinidae; genus Panzeria; species Panzeria rudis. The sequence continues at coordinate 86,868,448 of OY101451.1, read as the reverse complement.
CGATGCAATAGAATTTAGCAATATTTTGAAATCTTTAGGATATCTAACATTAAGCAGAGCTCTACCATACACAAAACTGAAACTTAAAATGCACTAAAATATAATGAACTTTATGACACACAGCTCTTTGAAAAGATCAAGCTCTTTTCCATCACATTCTAGAGAAGAACACCTAAATTATTCCAAATCTAAACTCTGTTAAAGAAAAGTTTTTTTTTAACAAAAAAAAAAATAACCTTTTAAAAGTCAATCAATTGTTCTAAATTTCTTTAGAAAAATCTAGAGCAGACAACTTTCTACCTACTGTACTAAAAAGATAAACTAAAACACATTTGCTTGGATTTTTTTCGATTTCACTTAATGACCTGATACGAACACTTCAAGGCCTGCCTGTTTCCCTCATTTTACTTGTCACCCGTCTAGTAAGTGTTTTAGCACATTATAGTTTGTTTTTAACTCTTTGTCAACTCTCAACCTTAATGAACTTTTTCTTGTTGCACGTTTAATGTCTGGGTTTATTTTTGCAAATACTTTATGGTTTTGATTATTAGCGGGTTAACTGGCAAGACAAAGATCTGCTGCACTGGGTACCAACTTACAAAGTCTCTCTTAATTTGTGTGTAATAATTTAATGGCAACAAAGATTCAACAAAAACTAAAAAGAGCAAGAATGAAAAGAATATCTTGCAAAAAAGCAAAAGTAAATAAAAGTAATGTTGTCTATTTTTTCTTTAATTACGCATTTAAATGTAGGCTGCTGTCAGGCCTTCAAGCGTAGAACATTTCAGAGAAAATGACAAAAAAATGTAAAAGCAAAAACATAAGCTCAGTGACATAGTTATTATTAATGTGTGATGATGGCTGAGTTGTTAGAATATAAAAATTGAAATGTTTGACAAATATGTGACCTTAATTAAGAGAAAATAAGATATTTTGTATTCAAAATGGTTAAAACAAATGCCAAAGTAAATTAACAGAAAATCTTTGTTAACTTAATGAAACAAAATTAAAGCATAACTATTGAAAGTATTATTTCTGCAGCTTTGTTTTGCTTATTACAAAAAGTGCTAAAAAAAAATATCTACAAAATGGCAAAAAATATATGTCACTAAAAAATATATACATTAGAGCGACTCGATTTGTATGGACAAAAAATAAAAACGAAAAAATCGTATAGCAGCAACGTAATCTACGGACAATTCTAAAAACTTTTCGCCCAGGAACCATAGACCGGAAATGAGTTCCTATATATAGAAAAATTTATCAACCAAAAGTTTTCAAACAAACGTTTGTCTAAAAATAAATTTCATTTTCAGTACATGTTTTTTACATAATCAATGAATTTGTTGTTTAACTTTTATTTAGAACGCAAATACAAAAAAAAAAAAAAACAACCCCAATGACGACATACACAAAAATAACAACAACAACAACAACAATGATAGCAAAAGGAATGAGATTGTAGCAATTTTGTTTACTCACCGTCCACACGTGCACTTTTTGTTGCAGCAATTTCTGAATTTGTGGGAGAGTGTTGAAATAGAAATCTTGTAGGAAAAGTCTATAGTTAATCAGTACTGACTCACTACTGGCATTGTCACCAGCACTACTGACCAACTCTAACCCAGGCAATGTTCTGTGCTATACACATTTAGCATTTGCTTGTCATTGAGATTCCGCTAGTGACCTCGGAACTATTGACTTACTATAGACTAAGTGGTTCTTATGGGAGCACATTGAGACATTGGCACCAGAGATTCACTAGTGCATTTTAATGATTCTAGTCAACACATATGCAACTTTTTTATGCAAATTTTTAGTCTTGCAAAAAGTATAGACGATTCGTTGGCAATGTCTCCAAAAAGTCACTAAACATGTCGACAAAAGTGGTGACTAGGGGACACTTGACCCCTGACTTCCTTCAGGGAATATATACCATAACTATTCCTCTCTCGCTCTTTCTCACTGAAAAACGAAGAATTGCTGCAACAAAAATTACATGTGTGGACCGGGACTTACTGAAGATTTTTGAGTGAATCAATTTGTTAATGTCGTTGCGTTAACTCTCATTCATTTTTTAGAGTCTTTAGATAAATATTAAGACTTGAACATATTTAACAAAGTGAAATTTCATAAATGCTTAATGGATGATGATGATGATGACGGAGACAAACTTTTTTTTTTGAGACATATTACAAAAAAACCTAGTATATATTTTTCTTTGATTAAGTAAATAATTTTTTTTATATTTGTTAGTATTGTTACTCTAATTGTTTTATCAACTGAGACAAAAATATTGTTTGACATTTTTCAGAAAATCCAGTAAATATTTTTGTTTGATTTAGTAAATTGTTTTGTTTACAATTTGTAAATATTTTCAGACAAATTGTTTTATAGATTTAAACAATTTTGTTCGCTGAAAAAACACCCTTTTTTCAAAGAAATTGTTGGGATATTTTTGTTTATTATATTTACAAATTTGTTTGTAGGTCTGTCCATAGACAAAATATTTACTATTTCATTGAATTCCTTTACAGAAAATGAAATTTAGTGAAAATCGATATAGAAGTAAAACATGAGTTAAAACACATAAAACCAGCAAACGAGTTCTCCTTGGTCCTTTCGATTTTTATAAAATGTAGTACGAATCATGCCTCTAGCATAACTAGTATTGATGTGGGGAATACACATTCTGGTTTGCGAAATAAAGAGACTTAAAAATGGGAAAATCCAAAAAAATTACTAAACCGATTTTACAAAATTATGTATATCTTTAAGACTACTTACTGTAAATTTTCCATTGAGGTGTCCTATTAAAGGATACAAAATAGACTTTAAAATGACGTACGTCATGGTTTTATTTTGCAATGATAAAATCATAGCATATATCTATATATAAAAAAACTAATATGTGTTTGTATGTTTGTTTGTTTGTATGTTCCATATAGGACGCCAAACGGTGCGATCGATCGTTGTGAAATTTCGGAACTATATTATTGACGACAGGGAAATTAAAATTTTTTTTTGAAAAATTTGGGGGGAAACGGATACCTCCCATACGAAGTAGTTGTTAATTTTCCTATATCTGTACAACTATAAAAGTAAGACTCTTTAAATTCGATATGTGTAATTTTTCGAATAACTTCCAACTTCCTGTAAAATATTGGTCGTATACGAGGGGGAAACGGGTACCCACCATATGAGATAATTCTTAATTTTTCTATACATATATATACGTACAACTATAAGAGTAAGGCTCTTTAAATTCGATGTGTGTTATTCTTAGACACACATGCAAATTCCAGCAAAATAATGGTGGTATGCGAGGGGGGAAACGGGTACCTCCCATACGGGTACTCCCATTCGAAGTAAATCCGCAGTCTTGTATATTGAGCGTTACAGTTTTTTAGTAAGCTTGATTCCGCAGTTTAATTATTAAATTTGCATTAACAGCATACACTAAAATAACAGCGTAGGTTTGTATGTACTTCTAGATATTTAAAAGTTTTTTGAACTTTCTAACGTTTCATTAATCAATCATTGTTTGTATCTAAGAAAACGTATTGAGTGTTATACATATTTTTCTAATATAATTGAACTTTTTTAGTGATGATTATACATCTAAATCGTTTTGAATTTAAAATAAAGTGTGTGCTCTGAAAAATATATTGCATTTGTATAAAACTGTATTGAGCGTTACGTAAAAAAAATTTGTATATTTCATTTATCTATAAATTTTAGGACGTTTAAAAAAAGTGATCAGCACCTGAATGGTAGAAACGATATAAAGAACATTGTCGGTTTACAAGTTTCTGGTTTTCTTTGAACAAATTTTGCTTCTTTCGCACTGCGGGTTGTTATATTTTCGAAGAATCTTTTAGTTAGGTCGTATTTTGCTACAAAAAAAATTATTTGAAGTTGACATAACTTTTGACATTGTAAGTCGATTTTATTAAAATAAGTCTTATTTGAAAAAAGAGTTAGCCTACTTTTTGCTTATGTATAAATGTTTGTAAAGAATTATTTAAGAACATACAATTTTTTTACTTTTCCATGTGAACCCAAGTCATAATTGAAAAAGTGGTCATAACTTTTGATTTCGTCCAGCGATTATTATAATGTTTTGTTTTTAGAGAGTAGATCTATAGTGCTTTCTAACCCTATATTCATTTTTTGGGATATTTTTTTTACGCAAAAATCATTCCCGGAACAACCGCGAAAGCAAACACAAAAATATAAAAATATTCAAATATATAATTTTATTTCAAAATCTTTTAAATGAGTCGAAAACTAGAATATGAATCCTACCTTCTCATATTTCATTTAGTTACATTGGTAAAAATAAACACACACACACACACAAAATGTACGTTTAGAATGAGAATCACCCATATATGTTCTTCGTGCCCTCTGCTGGAATTTGTTATTATAATTTTTTTATATTTATTTTTGTGTTGCACAGTGTAATAAGATTTGAAAATTTACAAAAATATTTATCCATACTACAAATTTAATTACAATTTTACTACTTTTACGTTTTGTACAGCAAACAGTTGGATGCGACTGGTAAAATCTTGGGTGAAATGACTGACCACTAGTAAGCTGTACAGCAATCATTAAGTTTTAAATGGATTCAATGTTTCTTTTTTTAGATTTTTTTGCTACTTTTTAAAAATAACTTGTGTATAAACAGTATTTATTTAATTTTCGCTTAAATCGCTTTATAAAAATCGTTTTGCGTAAAGAAATCATCGTCCTCTAGCACATACATATGGATGTATGAATGTAGGTATAATATCGCTTTCATTATATTAATTGATACACTCTCTCAAATCTGATTACGATTTGTTTTCAGTTTTTCACATTTTCATTTTCAATTTCATTGCCTTACAATTCGCTAGTGTGTCTAACAACTTATTCACTTTAACAATAGATTAATTATTGTATACGCTGGCTATGATGAGTAACAATTTTTTTTTTAATTTTCCAAATGAGTACCTTTAAATTACAATTTAAACTGCAATTTTCACTTTTTTTTGAGAGTGTGTGTGCGTGCAACATGCCTGCCGACCATTTGTTGAAGATTTTTCCATTTTCATTTGAAACTAAAAGATATTTACTATTACTATTTTCCAGTGAAAACTTGTTGTTGGCAAAAAAAGAAAAACTAAATCACACACTAGAGGTAAATGGAAGGAGTAAAGAGGCCTTCTATAAGGCCTTATTTAGTAGTCTGTAGTACTTCCACTCCCATTGCTTATTCATATCTTTTTTACACGCGATATTATTGCATACCAAGGCCTTCCTTGACCCATTACTTAGCAGGCCTAATTGAAGGCATTATTAGCAGGCCTATTGGAAGCACTCTAAAACACTTTTGTTGAAAATTAGGTCGATAATAGTCATCAACACTTTACAAATTATTATCGACCTAAAATTAAACGCGCATTATTTTTCAACAAAATGTTTTTACTAGAAAAACGATTAGCTGCATGCAGGTTTGAACCGCGACCTCCTGACTGATAGTCTGACGTATCTACTATTCAGCCATAGCCGTATTATACTTTATGCTAAATTTTTTCCAATTGGCTTACATATGTTTAATTATAATTTTTTTTCTTTAATAAAATAACTACAAAATCGGTGTAATTTTAGACAAGGAGAAATTTTCAACACAAATTTAGACAATATATGATCGTAAATTTGAAGTAATGTTTTAGAGTGAGGTTATACGTGTCATGTCTGATAGAAAACTTGGTATGGGAAGGTCCGCTAAAAATCAAATGGCGGCACATTTTTTTTAACTGCGTTTTTTAAAAGCGGCTTCAATATTTTGGATTATCGTCATATTTTATTTCGAACTCCTTCTTTTTTATACACTCTAAAACACTTTTGTTGAAAATTAGGTCGACAATAGTCGACAACACTTTACAGATTATTATCGACCTAAAATAACACAGGCATTATTTTTGAACAAAATGTTTTTACTACAAAAAAATAAACGATTGGCTGAGTGCAGGTTTGAGCTGCGACCTCCTGACAATTAGTCTGACGTATCTACTATTGAGCCATAGCCGTATTATACTTTATGTTACATATTTTCCACTTGGACTAAATATATTTAATTTGAAAGGTTTTTTCTTTAATAGCAACACAAATTTAGACAATATATTATCATAAATTTGAAGTAATATTTTAGAGAGTACACATGAGGGGAGGCTAAATTTCGTGTATTTATTACGAACGAATTGAACATGATGTACACTCTAAAACACTTTTGTTGAAAATTAGGTCGATAATAGTCGGCAACACTTTACAGATTATTATCGACCTAAAATTACACACGCATTATTTTTGAACAAAATGTTTTTAATAAAAAAAAGCGATTGGCTGCATGCAGGTTTCAACCACGACCTCCTGACTGATAGTGTACCATATCTACCATTCAGCCATAGCCGTATTATACTTTATGTTACATTTTTTCCACTTAGAATAAATATGTTTAATTTGAAAGTTTTTTTCTTGAATAAAATAACTACAAAATCGATGTAATTTTAGACAAGGAGAAATTTTCAACAGAAATTTAGACAATTTGAAGTAATGTTTTAGAGTGTAGTAGCTGCAACATAAACGACATAATAGCAACATGTATGATGCCTCTTGTACGTAAATTTCAGTCTTATATACAAATTATTTGCGAAAACAGAATACGAGAATGTTTGTTATTTCTAAAGAAATTTTTTTATTAAACAAAATGAAATATCTAAAAATAGAATACTCATTCTAAAAGAAAGCAGTGTAGAGGCCTTCAGGAAGGCGTATCCTTGGAAGGCAGGAAATAATTAGTTTTAGAACTTAAATTCAGGCCTTGTAAGGCCTGTAAAAAGGCCTGTTTAGTGAATGCCTTGTAGGTTTTACCGCTGGGACCCAAACTTACAAACGCACTCTCACATACACAAGTTGGTGTGTATGAGTAAAATTTATTTAGAGCAGAAACATTGGTTTTTGTGTTGTTGTTTTTTGTTTTTTTGCAACTTATTGTTGTTGAAAGGCTGTTTTGGCCAACTTTTATTTTGTTGCTTGAACATAGTTGAATTGTAATTACAAAAGAATTGATGAATTTGTAATTGCAATGAGTTTTTGGGAGGAACTGTAGGTGGTGGTAAAAAAAGTAACTTTTTTATTGCCAAACAATAGAAAAAGTGGTCGGTCACAAGTTCAAAGTACTTGTGGTTATGGTTTCTTATTCTACATTAAAGTTGGTTTATTTACAATTTATAAAGTTTGAAAAATCCTTAAACTACTTTAAGTTGTCAAGAAGAACTTTTCTTTAATTAAAACTAAAAAGACATAAGTGTAGTACATACATACATACATATTAACGTAATCATTGTCTTTAAACTCAAGTTATTTGAAATAGCCCAACAAATGCATTTGTATCCGAAAGTGATACACTTTTCCGGGTTCCGTGCACGGTGCCATAGCCACACACATTAAAGTGGATGCAGCTAGAAAAGAGGTGATAACTTCTAAGCGGCTGGACCGATTTTCTTCAACTATAGCGTCACCTTTCAAACGAAAAATACTAAATCAAAATCGGTCTAGTCTAGTCTCTGCTGAGCATTGAACCCGTGCCAGTTTAAGTTATTGTTTTGTTTTATGTAAATTGCTTTACTCGCTGGTTTACTGTTCAACTATTTTTTAAAGGCTTACAACTTCTTTCTACAAACATACACACAACTAAAAAAAATAGCTATGATTCGCGAGGGGTTGAACTGCTACCCATCTGTATGATAAGCGCAGCCACTACTATCGTGCCGTTAAGAGAATAAATGACTTGCTTGGTGAGACCTCACAACTGTCTTTTTTGATTTTGTTTCATCACTGGCACTACTATTACTGGAAAAAGGTTTAGCTTAATCGCCTTATTTTCTATTTCATTTAAAATTATGTTCGAAAATAATATCATATATTACCAGGGCCTGGACTTTCATGCAACTATAAATTGATTTTAAGCGCTTAACAAATGCACCTAAAAATAAAAAATAAGCGCAAAAATATGCTGTTGGGTGCTGTTCGCTGAGTAGTTAGCGCGTTTGACTACAAACCCTGAGGTCTTGAGTTCAAGACTAGTTCCAGGCAAGCCAACAACATATACATTTTTCTCATGTGTATTGGTGTGTTATTGTGTTGGTTGTTGTTGGACTGTTAAAGTGATGAAGGCATAGTACTGATCACTTTGGTAGCACCGGCAACGATTAACGCTAACATATCATAATGCACTTCACAGCACCCTCCTTCGTCTCGTCGGTATTGTAGAACCGTCGGCGAAGTAAAAGAACTAATAATATGGCTACACAGCTTAAACAACTCAATGCCTCTACTTGACATCAGATGGGCTTGCAACACTGCTCTATAAAAAACGCGCAATAGCAGGGTTGTAAAGGAATTAAGCTTTCTATCTCTCTCCCACTTCAGCACCTGTTCTCTCTACACTATCCCTTTCCCAAAGAAGGTAACACATTAATGAATTAACTGGTAGGCATTAATTGCCTGCTTGTGTTACTTCTCTTTAAAAAAAAAATAATTATGTCTATTATTTAATGCAACCGAACTTTAGTTGAGTTGCAACTGTCAGCAACTGAAAATTAATAGTTGCCAGAAAAGCACTATATAGCAACTAAAATTGACAGCTCTAAGTTGCACAGTTGCCATCAGTAGTATCATTTTTAGCAACTGACAACCCAACTGAGGCTCGATTGCCATGCATAATCGGCATATTAATATTTTTTTCGAGAAATTGAGTAATATATATTTAAAAATGTTTATAACTCCCAAAATATGCATTTATTGTTAAAATATGCAAAAATATGCACTTGCCACCATAATATGCAAACATATGCAACTACACATCGGTGCCAAACTGCTTAAAATTTGATGATTCGCATAGATAACTAGTCAATAAATACGTCTTTATCTATCACCACAAAATATATCCATTTGCATGAAAGTCCGAGCTCTGTATATTACCTACCGCCCACGTTATTTGAACTTCTGGAATAACTATTTATATTTAATTTTATAGTTTGCTAAGAAATATTTATTTAGATAACAGCTGAATACATATATACATTTTTCCTTAATTTTGTTTAATACCACAATTAGACTGTTGTCAATAACAATAAACTAAGCTATTTGTTCTTAGATAAGAACTAATGGTGCAAATATTGGCTTAAAGTTGAATAACATACTAACACATGTGCTTGACAAATAAGTGTTTGTTATAACAACTATTCAATAGCAAAGAAAATTAATAAATATGTAAAAATATAACAAAATAGAAAACGTTTAATCTCCTACTCGAATATAGGAACGATAAGAATACTGACGATTGCAAAAAGTGATAATTATTGATTAAATAAGAAATGGCTAAAAATGAGTGAAATATAATATAGTTATGTTGTTTGAAATGTGGTGCTCTTCAAATTCAGTTCAGTCCAAACAGAAAATTAATTTTCGGAGTTGCTTTTTTAACAATTTTTGATTTTTAAAATGCTGGCATTTGTTTTAAGGCTTGTCGATCATAGTTAATATGTAATTCTTAATAGTTCATAAAAATACCCAAAATCCCCACAAAGCATAACAGCATATATTCGAAGACCTATTCTTCTCAAATTTTCGGATATTAATTTTTACATCTATTTCTGAACATTGTGGATAAATTTAAGTAAAACTCCTTTTCCCAAAAACTTTTTCAAAATACCCAAAATCCCCAACGTATTTTTTTTATTTCTGCAATATATTTGTTTCAGTGTTTAGCTTAGAGCATTGTGAAAAAATTTTTAGAAATTTTTATTTTTAGTATTTACGTATAAATTTTGACTATTTAAATTAATTTTAAATGCACCTCGTCCTAAAATTAAATTTTTGTGATTATTTCTATGATACATATTTCTAAAAATAACATCTTTGAAACGAAATTTCGCCAAATAAATGTTATTTGAAAAGAAATACTTATTCCCAAAAACTATTTTCAAAATACCCAAAATCCCTTTTACACCAAAGCTGTAGTTTAATGGCTTTTTAATGAAATTTAACTTTTAAATTATATTTCATATATTGCATATACTCTTTTAGGCATACTTTACTATATAAAGATTGATTCCCAAAAATATTATTTAATATTCAAAATTCCTTTGAAGTTTAAGCACTAACTTTAGATATTTTTTTAAAGCGCAAATGTGACTCAGTGCAACTTATCATACATACAGCTGTATATGAGTTTTCCGAGGAATATAGTTACCAACTCCTTAACCCTTTAGGACTCAAAAATATATACAGTTTACCTAAATTGCATTTGTGAGAGATTTTATTAATTTGGGGAAAAAAATATTATGCAAAAGGTTGTATATTCTTATAGTTTTTTGCCCTACACTTTAATTATAATTTTTCCTTCCATTTATTTTATCAAAACTCCTCTCGAGAATTAAAACAGCAAATTATGTAATTGGTTTAATGCCAACATAAAAACACATAAACATAAGTGTACACTAAAAATAAGCCCAGGTAAGATGTTATAATGCAAAAAAGGGGCAAGCAGAGCACAGTGCCCTTAACTAAAACAATTTACTAAAACCAACTTAACATTATCTGCAACATTATAAGGTTTCTTACAACAAAAAGAAACCAAACTAAAAATTAAGTGCAATTTCTGCCAGTACACTCTTTCCCGGTCTTAACAAAGAACAAAAGCCAATAATGCAATAATAAATAAAAAACCAGGATTGTTAAATGCTGCAGCAGCAAACCAACATGTTAGCTCTGGGCTAAAAAGTAAAGGTGCATGTTGCACCATATCTTTTGTTGCTGCAACTGGTACAATGTTTTGCAGTTCATTTTGTAAGGTTTCTTTTATTTTTCTTCGTTGTTTTCTTCTTAAAATTCAATACTTAAAGAAAATAACACAAATACGACAAGAACTATACCTTGAATTCTCAGAATTTGCTTATGACCAACAAAAGACGAATGAGCAAGAGTAAAGAAGGCTACAGGCGGCAAACTATCAGGTAAATATGAACACACTTTTTGGAATATTAAGTATATGTAGATTAAGAACCTGATATTTTTATATTTATTGTTTTGTTAATGTTGTTAATAACTAGAGTTACATATTTTTTTCAAAATTTATGAGAAAAAATTAGTTTAAAAAAAAATAAATTAAAAAATATCCAAAATTCCCCAATTATTTTATTTGACCTGACAATGTCATATTTTGATAAATTTTTGAAAATATTACAATGATAGCACGAAATCTGGCCTATATTCGACGTTCAGTAAATTTTAACAATTCAAATTTGGGCAAATAACCAAAAATAATGTGAAAAATTGCCAAAAAGTCATCTAAATTGATTTAATAAAACCACTGGTTCTGGTAGAGGGCCCAAAACGAAAAGCAATCTTCTAAGCCTTACGTAAAACGAAGAGCGAAAATACTGGTTATACTCTCTTCATACAAAATGGATTGCCCGTAATGTATGCTGTTGATTTTCCATAATAAGAAATTATGAAAACGGATTGGACCCAAATGTGGATTGTAAGAAGATGAAAGAAAATATGACCTTAACTCGATTTTGACTTAACTACACTGAAAATACTCCATGCAACATTTTACGAAAAAAACTTTCGTAGTTACTTTTTCGTATTATATACGAAAATTTCGTATTTTATTATTTGACGAAAGTAACGAAAACTTTTCGTAGCTATTTTTTTTTGTAAAATATACGAAACTTTCGTACATATTACGGAATAAATTTGTATACCAAAATTTTATAGTTTTAGGAAAGTAACGAAAAAATTTACTAGTACGTTTTTTCGTAAAATATACTAAAATTTCGTACATATTACGAAATCAATTGTGGATTATATAAATTGTTCTTAAAATTATTGAATCATATAAAATTGGGCGCTAAGTGGCCCGTATACATATAAGTTGTAGACAGCGTTACCGTTGAAGATTTTCAAATAGGGGCACAAAAAAGGGATTTTAATAATAAAAGGGGCACAAAAATGGGATTTCTGAGAAAAAAAGGGGCAATTCTAATAACAAGAAAAATGTAAAAAAAGTTGTTTAAATTTTTCGTAAAAACAAAAATATTTAATAATATTCTCTAAATATTACCTTAAACTATGAAAGTATTTCGTAAAATCTAAAACTTTTTTCTCTTTTCTACCAAACTTTTTCGTATTATATAAAAAAGTATTTCTTAAAATACAAAACATGCTTCGTAAAATAAACACAAAAATTTCGTTCGTTTCTTGCATTTTACGAAAGAATTTCGTGGTGCGAAATTACAAAATATTTCGTAAAATATACGAACGATTTCGTTCATATGTTGCATGGTTTTTTTTCAGTGTAGTTCTACGATTTCATGACAAAATATATATATGGCCATATATTCTCATTTCAAATGCTTTTTTCGTGTCCGTTGAAATATTTCATAAAATAAACGCATAAATTTTAAAATCCAAACTGCTTTAGCATGATTTAGTAGATTATAAATAAATTTGCATATTTTTTTTGTGTTGGACTGTCCATTACGTGTTAAAAACGAAGAGCCAAAATACTGTTTTTACTCTCTTCATACAAAATTGCGTGCCGATAATGCATGTTGATTTTCCACATTAAGAAACTATGAATTTTTCCAAACACGAGATTAAAATTTTAATGGTTTTAGAATATTTGCATTTGCTTCTCTTATTTTACACATATAATTTTTGAAAAATATTGGAAACTATAATTTTTTCAGTTCTTGTTTTCCGCAGTCTTGTGTATTGAGCGTTACGCTTTTTTAGTACGCTTCATTACTCAGTTTAATTATTAAAATTGCTTTAACAACATACACTAAAATAACAGCGTAGGTTTATACTTCTAAATATTTAAAAGTTTTGTGAACTTCGTTAAATAGTATTATATTGCAAAACGTTTTATTAATTAATCATCGTTTGTATTAAAAAAATGTATTGAGTGTTACCCAAATATTTTTAATTAATTGAAATTTTTAGTGAATATCTAAGGAGTTCATGTTAAAATACATCGAAGATTATAGTTACATCTGAATTGTTTTAAATTTAAAATTTAGTATGAGTTATGAAAAACACTATATAGACTTCGTATAAAAATGTATAGAACGTTAAGTAAAAAATATGTTCTACTAAATTTTCTATACATTTTAAGACGTTAAACAATTTTAATTGTCTTAAATTTAGAATTTATAGTGTGTTATAAAAAATATAGAGTTCGTATAAAAATGTATTGAGCGTTACGTAAAAAATATGTTCAAATATAATTTATCTATAAATTTTAAGACGTTAAACAAGTTAACAGCAGCTAAAGGGTAGGATAGGAAAGATACTAAGAAAATTATCTGTTTATGAATTTCGGATTTCATTTGAAAACATTTGGCACACTGTGGATTGTTATATTTTCAAAGAATGTGTTGGTAGGGCGTATTTTGCTACGAATAAATTATTTGAAATTGATATAACTTTTAACATTGTTGGGCGCTTTTATTATAATTAGTCTTGTTTTAAAGAAGAGTTAACCTACTTTCTGCTCATGTCTAAATGTTTGTAAATAAATATTTTGAAAGATAAAAATTTTTTATTTTTCCATATGAGCCCAAGTCAAAATTGAAAAAGTAGTCATAACTTTTAATTTCATTCTGCGATTATTATAATTTTTTGTTTTTAGATAGTAGATGTATAGTGCTTTCAACTCCTATATTTTGAGGTGTATTTTTTTTGCAAAAATCATTCCCAGAGCTACCACGAAAACTAATGTAACGATCAATACACAAAAATGTTTAAAAAACCTAAATATATAATTTTATTTCAGGATCTATTGAATGAGGCGAAATTTATTATATGAATCCTACCTTCTCATATTTCTATTAGTTACGTTGGTAAACAAAAAAAAGCCCCCTCACAAAATGTGCGTTTAGAATGATAATCACCCAAAAATGAAAGCTGATGAGACACACAGATAAAATTATCAACAAAAAATTTTCAAACAAAAGTTTGTCTGAAAATAAATTTAATTTTCAGTAAATGTTCTGTCCATAATCTATGAATTGTTTGATTGACTCTAATTTAGGATGCAAACACCAAAAACAACAAGAAAAACTGTGTCGTAAGAAAACAACCCCGATGACGATAGGCACATAAGTAACAAAACAACAATGATAGCAAAAGGAATGCGATTGTACCAAGTTTGTTTACTGAAGATTTTTGAATGAATCAATTAGTTAATGTCGTTGCGTCAATTCTCATTCATTCTTTTATAGTCTTTAGTTAAACATTCAGACTTGAACACATTTAACAAAGTGAAATTTCATAAATGCTTAGTGGATGATGATGATGATGACCCAGATAGAATTTTTTTTGATATATTACAAAAAATCCAGTAAATATTTTTGTTTGTTTAAGTAAACTATTTTGTTAAATATTTGTTAGTGTTTTTAGACAAAATTGTTTTATAAATTCAGGCAAAAAAATTGTTTGATATTTCTCAGAAATTCCGGTAAATATTTAAATTTGATTTACAATTTGTAAATATTTTTAGACAAATTGTTTTATAGATTGAAACAATTTATTCACTGAAAAAATAGCATGTTTTTTTCATTGAAATTGTTGAGATATTTTTGTCTATATTAACAAATTGGTTTGTAGGTCCGTTCCTAGACAAAATATTTACTATTTCATTGAATTCCTTTACAGAAAATGAAATTTAGTTTTTTCTGTACAATGTGTGGGTCTTCGAAAACAGCATGCTGATTGAGAAATTATATATGTTTGTGTCTGAGAGCTCTCTTCACAAAAATTACTTTAACAAATTTTCATAAAATTCATTATTTTTGTTGGCCCTGGACCGTGCCGAATTTGGTATATTTTCTAGAAATTTTGAATTTAGCCCATATCTTCTAAGATACCAAAGCTTGGACTCAAAACTAAAAACCACTTCCAGAAACCTTTATGTGCATTCATTTGTTCCCCAAAATATTTCACCACTCCTGGACGAAATGTAGACTTTATGGACAAAACTGTAATTAACTCCATTTATGGTATTGTTTAGGAACTTTTTTTAGGAATTATAAAGTTCTCAGGAGGAAATATAAATTTTCTTTGCTTGCTTGGTATTCATTATATGAATTACTATATAAATGCAAAATTTTATATAAAAATATTGATAATTAAAAATTTTATAACATTTAGAAGAAATTTAATTTGCACAAGACGACAGAAATTGAAATTTTCCCCACTTTTCTTGTCAAAAGCCTTTAAAAAAATTTTAAATTGTTAAAAAATTAATACATTTTTGAAAACTAGATGTAATTACCTAACATGAGATATGATATAATTACCTTTCAGTCTTAGACGTGTAAAACTAATAGACTTAAATGTAACAACTCGTGCTTTTTATGTAAAATCAGCCGCTTTACTTTGTTATTATCTCTCACAATATGGAAGGGGGAACCATATGTATAAGAAGGCAAAGCAATTTCAGCAAGAAATGTTAGGAAGAGATGTTGAAGGAATAGAAAATCTTTTAGGGGCCGTTTACATTTTACATAATGGTATCTTCGGGGTAACGCAGTATGAGAAAAACCCTTATTGCTATTGGCTTTTCAAAACGAAATTTTAAAATATTAAGTTTTCTTTTGATAACCCTTCATCATACCTCCCAAAAGCTTGATTTGGCATTGAGCCTAGTCTCATGTTAAACATTAAGGCCGTAACAAAGATCCTATGGTTCTTTATAATAAAGTATTAAAGCTTCCTTTATAAACTATTAATTAATTTTCTGAGATTTAATACTATTATCTATTTACTAGTTAATTACATGCGTCAATGCAAGGTTGTTTATGAACAATACTTTATACTGATGTTGATGTTGCTGTTGCTGTTGTTAATATTATTGTACATAATAGTTGTTATGATTGCTGTTGTTATTGCTACGTAATTACAATAAAAACAATGAAAATAGCATGTCTACAATGATTCTTAATCACAATTATGTGGCAACAATCAAACTGCGCTTAAATTGCTCTTTAACTAGACAAAGGGAAAAAATTCTTTTAATAATTATTTTATTGCTATTGCTTTATATGAAAAATATTTCATTTTATATGAAAAATATTTTCAAAAAAGCAATTTTAATTACAACTGAATGTATAATTAATGAAATGACGAATGACACGAGCAAATAGGAAAAATATTTAAAGTTGGAAATTAATTTTAAAACAAAGTACAGAAACTCTTTTATTTGTTATGATAAAAAAATTTTTGTTTCTTTACTATTCGCAGTTTTAACAATTAGTTCAAAGGAATAATGTGTGTTCAACACTTTTATGTAAAACACTACAAAGAATATTTTTGTTAAACCATTTTACCCTTTAACTTCCCGCAGTATGGATCTTTTTTGTCCCTGTCTTGATGGTGGTGCCAAATACTCCCCTTTGTCAACCAAATTGCGGGCTGAAATGTTTTACAAAAGTGTTTACAATAGAAATTTACTATCACACACAGAAAAAAAGGGAATGTACAATCAACATGACGCAATTATGATTTGAAATCATGTTAGTTTTAGTGTTTATCTGCTTTGTTCATTGCTTCAGTTCACGGTTGTGCTTAGTTGTGTGACTTGCTATTGTTGTTGTTTATTCTTACATGTGTCGGTTATGTAGACGACAAAAAACGAATTACCAGCGAAAATTTGCTGATGCTGGTTTAAAATAACCATTGTTTCATATTAATTTTAAATGAACAATTATTAATCTATCTTTAAATCTCTTTGATTTAAAATTTTTAACTGTTAAAACAACTTTGTTATAAACCTTACATTTCATTATAAATCAACATGACTATAGCTTTAATTTCAAATAAGTTTTATGGTAAAATAATCATTTAAATCGTGTTGAATTAAAATTAAATTCATTTCACATACGATGCGTATTTATTTAGTGTATAGCTAAAGTAAAGTTTGAAGCTGTTGTGGCTGGGCAGTGGTTAGCGCGTGCACTATCATGCAAGTGGCACGAGTTCAAATCTTGGCTGGGGCAGCCAAACTACAACACAACGTTTTCTGATGTCTGTGCTAATAACCATCACGTAAGTAAAATAATTAATAAAATAGCTACATTAAAGTCATGTTGTTTCCGCTTGATATAGCTAAAATTCAACATGATGCTTAGTGTTATTTCAATATCAAATTTACGTTCATTCAACTTGAAATAACTTTGATTGAGCATGATTCTTCGTATTGTTCCAATATAAAATTTACGTTGTTTCAACTCGAAATAATTTTGATTCAACATGATTTAGGTTTTTTCAACTCGAAATAACTTTGATTCAACATAATTTTTCGTATTATTTCAGTATTAACTTCATTTTGATTTAACTGTACTGCAATATAAAATCAACATGAAATATAGTTAAATCAAAAGGATAAATATTCCTGCAAGATTATTGTAAATCATGTTGAATTAACATGAAACGCCTGCGAAGCAAAATCACTACCGAAAAATGTTAAATTAATCTGGTTTTCGACGATTTTACATGAAAATTTTTCTGTGTGCAGGAGTTATTTACAAATTACTTTCGAAAAACGTAGCTTTTTCGGAAAAAACTTCGAAAACAACGTTACGTTATATATGAGTAGCATTTTAAAAGCTCTTTTTGGTTATAAAATTTATTTTGTGTCTCTCTAGGTGTATTCACATAATTGCTAATAAAATCAACATTTGTCTATCAATTTTAATGACATATGGCTTAGTTTCTTCGTAAGCACATGTCCTTATGAATAATAGTTAGAACGTAAAGTTTCTATAATCATAAGATTTTTATAAGTTTTTAGAAAGAAAAAATTTTCTGATTTTGCATTAAAATTTGCAGTTTTCGATACTAATTTGTAAATAACTCCGAAAAAAATTTACTAGCAGTCTTCAAAGACAATAAAGTTTAAAATTCAACTTGAACAGTGAAAATAAGTCGAAACTTAAAATATATTTAAGGATTAATTTTGTGCTTATTCACAATTAGTGTTCGGCATAGTATAGCTGACAATCCTTACGTTCAAGGTATAAGGTGTGTTCAGCACTTTTATGAAAAACACTACCACGAACATTTTTGTAGAACATTTAAATGCTCTATCTCTGCGCTGTATGGCCCCTTTTGTCCCTTTCTGAAATAAGGGGCAAAAAAGTCCCCTTCAGCGATGATATAGCGGACTGAAATATTCCACATATATGTTCCTCATGGTGTTTTACACAAAAGTGTTGAACACTTCTTATAATTCAAATATAACACTTATAAGATTTTCTATGCCGAGTACTGAATGTGGAAAAGTACGAAATTAACCCATAAACACATTTAAAAAGGGGACAAAAATAACCTTTCAACGAAGAAATACAGGGTTGAAATATAATACAAAAATTTTGCTTTTGGTCTTTTAGATAAAAATGCTGAACGCATCTTATAGCGTAAACGTAAAGCTTACAAGTTTTCTTATGCTCACTCGCTATAATTATGTGCAACAAGAGGGGAAGCTTAATTACCCATAAAATAAATCCCTGATGTAAACTTTCAAAACGCCTATGCACATATAAAATTTTTTGAAGCCTTCTAGCAGAATCTGTCACTAGAGTTTTGTAGTTAGAAGAAATTAATTTTGTTATATAGTGTAATTTATTATTGCATTAAAAAATTCTATAGTATCTAGCTAATATGCGACAATCTCTAAATTATAATTATACACACTTTTCTATGCTTTATTAAGTTCCCTGATAATTAGAGTTGAAAAAAGAGAAAAAATCTTTTCTCTTGAACGCACACACACACACACACACACACTATAATTGCACATGAAAGTCAAATATTTAATTACAAGTTACATGAGCGTAGAAAGAAAAAGTACTTGCAATAAGACTAAATGATAATTATACAAAAGAAAATTACTTGATAATAATGCAGCTATTATAAGTACATGCACGTTATAATTATAATTTTGTAGGCAGTTTCAAGTTGATTTTTCAATTCCCTATTAAAAAATATAAATTCCAATCATCATATGATCATATTTTATAGGAGACATTACAAGCCAAAATTAGACCACTAACTGGCGGATTGGATTTTTTAACCCATCCCGCACGTCATCCTTTTCTTATCTATCCGCTTAGAAAGCGACAATTGCAAGCAGCATAATTTTCTTTAGGAAATCACAGACAAAAATAGAATCTTTATACTCCGTTAAGTTTACCTTGTGTTCAAAACAATCTTATATTTCATAGATTGTTTTGAAAGAGTATCTATAACATTTAGGTTTTTGTTTTTGCTGTTGTTTACCTGCAAGCAGTCATCTGACTGTTACAAGTATTTGTTTTTCCATTTCTTTTCAAAGTACACAGAAAAAAAAGAAGTTTCGTTTTTGATAACAAAAATCCCGGTATTCAATAATTTTTTTTTTCAAATTTCCTGTGATAAAGAATTCCCCTATATTGATAACAAAATTATTTCAAAATAAAAATATATATATAAATTAAAAAAATGTTGACATGGCTGGAATACGAACCATATCCCATTTATTTTTTTATGGGATACAACTTGTTTTAAGTACTTATGTATAAAAAGAAAAGAAATAACCGGCATGGAAAAGAAATACTTACAACGAAATATTTTATTTATGTTAAAGACAAATGTTATTGAAATTCATATTTTTTTTAATAACATGGTTTTATTGAATATAATTCTTGTCTATTTTTTTCTGTGTAATGAAAGTGATAATGTTGTTAAATTACAAGTGTAGCCATTTTATATTTGGTAAACAACACAACACATACAATGAATACTTGTACAATGGATATATACAAAAAATATTCATATTAAAATTGCGACTTAAGTACACAGCACAAAAAAAATATATATTTTTGCTGAATACATTTTTCCTTTAATAGTGTTGATCGAACGTTGATATTGTTTCCCCAAAACATTTTTCAGCACTTTTTTTATGTAAAAAACCAAGAAAAACATTTTCGTGGAATACTTTAACCCTCTATCTCTTCCCTGTATGGGTCTTTTGATACCTTTCTTGAATAAGGGGGAAAAAAACTCTCCTTCAGCATCGATAAAGTGGGCGGCGATGTTCTTCAAAAAAAAAATTGGGCATAAAATTCTACTGAGAGTCTTTAAAGCAGGAACCGGCAAAGCATATCACATGGAGTTTTTTACTCTCACATGTATGTGCTCACACGTATTAACTAAAAGTATATAAATTCAATCAGTGTGGCTGGAACATTCAAACAAACAGGTTGTGTTATCGCTTGTTTCTCTCTATTGTTTCATATACACTAACAAAAACTTTGTAAGAGCGAGAGTTGCAAAATAAAACCCATACAAGCAAAATGTATTAGTATGTGTTTGCCGATTGATGCTTTAAAGCCACGCAAGCTCTAGACCAGGAACCGGCAAACACATATTAATACATTTTGCTTGTATTGGTTTTATTTTGCAACTCTCGCTCTTACTAAGTTTTTGTTAGTGTATATCAAGCAAGAAACAAGCGATAACACAACCTGCTTTTTTGAATGTTCATGTCACACTAATTGATTTTATTTACTTTTAATTAATACGTGTGAGTGCATACGTGTGAGAGCAAAAGAGTAAAAAACCCCATGTGGTATGTGTTGCTGGTCCCTGCTCCAGAGTCAACATGAAAGCCAGAAATCATTCAAAACTTAAAATGTACTTAAAGGCTCAGTTAGTCGACCGTAACGTTGATGTAGTTGCATGTGCTGATCGTTTCTGTCTCATAGATTTTCAATGTGAAAGAAACGATCACCACATGCAACTACATCAACGTTACGGTCGGCTAACTGAGCCTTAAGGGTTGATTTCGTAGTTATTCACAATTAGTATACTAAATCTTGTACGTCTTACGTTTAAGGTATAAAATGTGCTCAGCACTTTTATGTAGAATACCACGATGGACATATTTGTAAAACATTTCATCCCGCTATATCGTGTCGCTGAAGGGGAGTTTTGTGCTCCTTTTTTAAGAAAAGGACAAAAAGGCCCTCACTACGTAGAGTTAGAGGGTTAAAAAGTTTCACAAAAAAGTTTCTTGTTGTGTTTTACAGAAAAATGCTCAACACATCTTAAACCATAAAAGTTAATCTAACAAGATTTCCTATACCGCGTACTAATTATGAATAAGTACGAAATTAATCCTTAAATACATTTTTAGTTTTGAACGATTTCTACTGTTGAGGTGTAGCCTAGAGCTTGGGTATCTTTTTTAAAGACCTTTAGCAGAATTTTAGGGCAAATATTTTTGTAAAAGATTTTAGTCCGCTATATTGCCGCTGAAGGAGAGTTATTTGCCCCTCTCTTAAGAAATGGACAAACAGAGCTCTACCAGGAATAGTTAGAGGGTTAACATATTCCACAAAACTGTTCCTCGTGGTGTTTTACATAAAAGTGCTTAACACATCTTATGCCGTAAAAGTAAGTCTTACAAGATTTTTTATGCCGAGTCTTTATAACTATGTATGTGCTAAAGCGAGAACTTCAACGCCCCCTAAAATAAATGCCAGATGACAAAACTTTCAAAACGCCGATACCCGTAAATATTTTTTTGATGCCTCTGCCACAACCAGTCATTAGAACCCTGTTACTATTTTTCGTGTTATACAGTGTAATCAGGTGAAATGCTAAAAATAGTGATAGTTGCCGATAATTAAAATTTTAGCTACAAAACAATAATTTTTGCTCATTAATCAGATAAGTTTTTATACTATAATTTTATTAGTCAGAATAAAAAGCAGACAGACAGCTAAAAATAAATTTTTTTTATGTTAAATGTAAAAAGATTTTAAATTTTCAGGGTTTCTGCTGTATTTATAACGACGAATCATTAGTTATAAGGACAAATCGACTTTTTAGTACATACCCAGCAAAAACTTTTGTGATTTTTGTAATCGGTAGTACTTTATTAATGGGCTACGAAGTAATGAGTGGTACTTATTTATCTTATTACTATGCCTTAAATTAGAACTACTACTTAGTTTTTAATAAAATCAGTACGTATTTTTTATTATTATTATGTGAAAGTAGAGTTATTGTCTTCATATCTGAACCTTGCACAGGATCGTATCCCATCTGGGTCAAATATATTGAAACAAAAAAAGTAAAATAAAATTTAAATAATATAAATAAAATATAATGCGTATAAATTTTTTTAAAATTTTAATTTCTTTATTTGACTACTTATTTTTTAGCTTCAAGTAAGCCTAATAATAACTAGTTAATTGCTTTGACAATGTAAATACATTTGTAAGGGGTAGCCCTTATTTTTTGGATTTCTCAAACAAAAATAAGTAGTTATCGAGTCAAATTGTAAGTAACTCATATACTTTTTGCCTACCAGTAAGCAAAGTTTTTGCTGGGTAACTGGAGTTTGGTTACCAATGGTAATCTGGTATATTTTGTTGCAGACATGTTTATAGAATTTGTAGATAAAATTTAATTTTGACTAATAAAAAATTTTAGCCAAATATTTT
Source organism: Panzeria rudis (assembly GCA_956483635.1). NCBI lineage: Eukaryota > Metazoa > Arthropoda > Insecta > Diptera > Tachinidae > Panzeria > Panzeria rudis. Next base: position 86,845,838 of record OY101451.1, on the reverse strand, counting down.
TATAATTTTTATTACCTTCGCTATATGATAAGATAAAAAAAATTTTTTTAATCTTATCCGAAAAGAAATAAAAAATTCTTTAGTCGTACTAAAAAACTGATAGCTGTGGCTGTGGATTAGTTTTATCAGACAGAAAAGATTATCAATATAACAAGTTGTTGGCGAAATCCTTAAATTTCTGAGCACAGATATTAAATTATAATGTAATAATTATACTATGCAACACGAAAAATGCCAAAGAGTAGCACAACATTTTTTTTTGATGTGTTATGGTCCCTTAACTACAAAAACAGTCCAATTCTATAGAATTTTTTTTTAATTTTTTATCTAAATTTTGAGATTTTTAAAGAATCTGATTTACCAATTTCATTATAACTTGAGAAGAGGTCGCTCAATTTTATTATAAAAGATGGCGTTCATCACTTTTATGTAAAATACCACAATAACCATTTTTATTAACAATCTATATTTTTTTAAATCGTTTCAGCCGTTTGGTAGCTATTAGCGTTTAGATAATAACAATACAACATTTTTTCTCTTCTTTGCATGGGTGGTGTTGTAGGAAAGGCATAAGAATAAAAGGAGACGATTCTGTCATCCGTTGCCTATACTAGTCTTCAGTTAATATCACAATTCTAGTATCCTACTACTTTTTTACTAAGACTTATTTCTTTATTTGCCCCAAATCTATCAACAGCCATCTGGTTATAGTAATTTTTCTAAAAGTTTAACAATCACTCTTTTCTCAAACAGAACATTTTCGTTTAAACAAATTAAAAGTGAATTATTTTTATGGCACTCTAAAAAATATAATCAAAATATCAACTTACCTTTAATGATGTTGAGCAAAGTAATTTCCGTTGTATATTTGATTTAATCAAGCCTGAAATAAAAGTAATATAAATTTTAATTATTATTAATAATAATAATAATAAATAAAGAAATGAGATAAAAATGATATTAAAAAATAAAGTTCTAAAGTAGACTGACTAAGCAAACGCTAAAAAAAGTTCAAAAGATATAAAAAATAAATAAATAAAAATGCACAACCGGGAAAAGTAAACTAAGAGGAGGAGGGTAAGTCAGTAAAGACAATTTGATAATTGAATAGTTAAAAAAAATTAATAACACATGATGAACATAAGGCTTTTAGATTACACAAGTTTACAAATTCGAATCAACTTTTGGACTAAAGCATTTGAAAGTTGTTGCTTATGACAATTAAGTTATTCATTTTAGTCCAAGTGTATGGGTTAACTCCATAGAAATTTAATTATAGGCAAGGATTTAGGCTAGAAGATGTGAACAAATTTAGGCAGTTATTTTTCACACAGTATATATTGTTATATAAAACCAATTTTACCGGTAAAGCTCTTTAGTCGTCGGACAGCTTATATCTTCCAAATTAATAGTCTGATCCACAAAAAAATGTACGGATGAATTATAGGCAAGGATATGGGCTGTAATGTCTGTAAAAAAAGTTAAGCAGTCATTTTTAACACAGTGGGCGCTATATGTTATTGTAAAAAATTAATTTTACCAATAAAATTCTTAAGTCTTCGGAAAACCCATATGTTTTATTACACATTTTTTAAAGTCCTTTATCTCAAAAACTGTATTACTTCTGAATACAATCTATACTGTTCTGAAATATTTGGAGCCTTAGCTTTCCAGCCCAGTTAGCGGTATGACCCCACCATCTCGATTTTGGGCGATATGTTGACCAAAAAGAAAATTCCCATATACATATGAAAACGTTTTATTATACATTTTTTAAAGCCCTTTATCTCAAAAACTGTATTACTTCTGAATACAATCTATACCGTTTTGAAATATTTGGAGCCTTGCCTTTCTAGCCCAGTTAGCGGTATGACCCCACCATCTCGATTTTGGCCGATATATTGACCAAAAACAAAATTCCCATATACATATGAAAACGTTTTATTACACATTTTGTAAAGTCCTTTATCTCAAAAAGGGTATTACTTCTGAATACAATCTATACCGTTTTGAAATATTTGGAGCCTTGGCTTTCTAGCCCAGTTAGCGGTATGACCCCACCATCTCGATTTTGGCCGATATGTTGACCATAAAAAATTCCCATATACATATGAAAACGTTTTATTACACATTTTTTAAAGTCCTTTATCTCAAAAACTGTATTACTTCTGAATACAATCTATACCGTTCTGCAATATTTGGAGCCTTAGCTTTCCAGTCCAGTTAGCGGTATGACCCCACCATCTCGCTTTTGGCCGATATGTTGACCAAAAAAAAAAATTCCCATATACATATGAAAACGTTTTATTACACATTTTTTAAAGTCCTTTATCTCAAAAACTGTATTACTTCTGAATACAATCTATACCATTCTGAAATAACTGTAGCCTTAGCTTTCGAACCCAGTTAGCGGTATGATCCCACCATTTCGATTTTGGCCGATATATTGACTACCAAAAAAAATCATTTTTAAAGTCCTATATCTCAAAAACTGTATTACTTTTGAATACAATCTGAAGTTCGGATTTAATTTAATTTTTCAATTAAATGATATTTTAATTTAGAGATAAATGTGAAGCATGTAGACAAAGAAAATTTTGTCTGCGCGGAGGGTTGAACTGACGTTTCGATAGCTCCCGCTAATCTTATCAGAGTTCTTTACTGCTTAGACCACTCGACCAAAGTCGGTGGATTGCAGTCACGACGAGTTGAATATCATCTACTTTTAATCAATTCATACTGTCAGCCTTAGAGCTGTATTTCATTTGATAGTTATTGATATTCACTTCTATTCTTTTGTCTTGTGTTAAGCTTCTTTTTTATTATTTCTCTATTCTAGTATGAATTATCATTTGGAATTACAAGTACTAGTGTGTGTGAATGTTTGCTTGTTCAGTTTATTTGAACATGTACATCATTTTTGCTAGGTGCCTTTAGAGTTTAACAATTACGTTATGAGTTTAGTCGAACTGTATGGGTTTATATCCAAAGAAATTTAATTATTTTTGGCTTGAGTTCAGTTTTAATTTAATTATTCAATTATATAATTTTTATTTAGAGATAAATGTGAAGCATTTAGACAAAGAAAAGTTTTCGATAGCTCCCGCTAATCTCATCAGAGTTCTTTACCGCTTAGACCTCTCGACCAAAGTCAGTGGTTTTTAATTTAATCTTTCGATTAAATTATTTTTATTTTAGTAAGAAATTCTAAAATATGTAAATACTGAACATTCAAAGAAAAATGTTGGTTGTACGGAAGGTTGAACTGCACTCAGATGTTTCGACACCACCACATTCTTCTCATCAGAGCTCTTTTCTCCTAGACTATATCTATGGGAAAAGAGCTCGGATAAGAAAACTGTTGTGGTCTCGAAAAATCTGATGTCAGTTCAATCTTCCGTACAGCCAAAAATTTTCTTTGTATGTCCAATATTTACATGCTTTAGAATTTCTTTCTAAAATAAAATTAACAGTGGTCTGCAAAAAAATAAATATTTTTCAGCATTTAAATAAAAATATGTGGAATATACAAAGTTTAAGGGGCTAAATTTAAATCCATTCGCAGTTTTTTTTTCTATCGGGTTCAGCTTTTTTTTATGGCCCAGACTAATATGTCCACCAGGTATATCAGTATATTTCTAATTCGAGAATGGTTTGGTCGATTGGAATAATTACATCACTAAAATATGCGGGATATAACTATCTTTTAGTCATTTATAGATAATTTTTTTTATATTCCCAACTATTTGAAAGTTATTCAGTTATACCGGCGAAAAATAGTTTTCTTTTTCATGCAAAGTTAAACTTTTTATCGTTTTCAAAACCCCATAAAAAATTAAAAGGGTAAAAATTTCACATTTTATTCCTTTACCAAAAAGCTAAATATATTTTGAATAAAATAAGTCATAGACCATTAAAATCGTTGGACAAATGTGGATTTTATTCACAATTAAATGAGGAAACTTAATTGAAAAAATTTAAATTTTCGTACAACACATATACACAGTCAGCCGTCTCACAGATTGGCTGAGTTCCAAAACATCAAAATACATTGTAGTGATGCAAAGTCTTAGTTGATTTGTTTTTGTAAACAAAGTAAATTCGCATCACTACAATGTATTTTTCGTTTTGATGCCGTAGTTGTCATTCCGAAAAAGTTCATTTTTGGTGCTTCAAATTACGTTGATTTTGTATTTCGATTTTACAATAATAATGTTTTTATACCTTGAGGCGTTTGTTTTTAGAAACAAATCTCCAATGAAAAGCATGTGACCAAATATATATTAGACGCTCCTAAAAGTAGGCACATTTTTAAGTATTTAGTGCAAATGAAATTAGCAGAAAAGTGTTTGTCAACTCCGCTTTGAAATTTAAAAGTGGTTTGATTACGAAGAAAATTTTAGTTTTGCGATTTCTGAAAAAGCAACTTACGGAATTGAAATCACTTCCGATCGGAATAGTATTCTGTGACATGGCGGAATGTGTTTAATTGTGTATGTTATACACACAAATTAAAATTTTTCTGTTGTATAGAAGTCGTGATTTTTATCAATTGATTTCCTTCACTTAGTTATAAATAAAATCGACATTTGTCAACAGATTTTAATGATCTATGACTTACTTTATTCCTAATACACCTTGTTTTGCGATAAATAATTAAAATCTTAAACTTTTGCCCTTTTAATTTTTTATGAGTCTTTGAAAACTAAAAAAAGTTTAATTTTGCATGAAAAAAACTCAGTTTTCCCCGCTGATTTCTGAATAACTCCAAAGTAGTTGGAAATATAATAAAATGGATAACGTAAAGGTAATTGTATTCCGCATTTTTTTGTGGCTTATTTATTCAAATCGGACAATTCGTTCTCAAGTTAGTGTGAAATATACTGAAATATTACTGGAAATATTAGTCATGCCGACAAAAAAAAAATCTGAACCCGTTCGAAAAAAAAACTGAAAACAGATTTGAATTGAGCGTATTTAAATCTTTATATTCTATATATTTTTATTAAAAGGCGATTTTTTCTGCAGCCTAGTGTAATTGGGCGTATTTTATATGTTCCCTGTCCAGATGCGTGTAACTTTTAAATTCAAATAAATATCGGCATGAAATGCTACATTGAAATCGATAAGCAAGTTTTGATTTTAGTCAGAAATAAGCGATGATACTCACTCTCCATTGACAAAAATTAAGATATTTATACAACGATTTTAATGATTCGGCCATTTAAGCAAAAACCTTTTTTATAAACGACTAGTATTTTTGCCTTTTTTTTGCAATAAATCAAAGAGAAAAAAATAACAGCTAAATGGAAATAGCTTTTTACTACATTTGTTTTAAATAAGAATCTTATATTTTTCTCTTGTTTTTCCTTTTTTGTATTTTTTGTTTCTATAATTTTTTATACTAAGAAAATTGCTTAAGGTTTTTTCTGTTATATTGTTTACATTAGGCTTATACGAAAGCTTTGTCTAGTTTTTTAATTAATATTCATTTAGTGTTTAAAAAATGTGGTTTTTTCCTGGGCGATAGATATAAATTTTAAAAGTAGTTTTTTTTAATCATTTGCTTTTGTTCAACTGGTTTTTCCGGGTATAATTTTGCGTTTCTTTTTTATAATTATTCTTATTAGTGACTTAATGGAAATTTCATTAAAGATTTTGTAATTGTTATAAATTAAATGTTAATTTTGTTACACATATTTTAGAAATTCTTTGATATTTAAATTTTTCTCTTGATGTCACAATTCAAAAATGTTAATCTTTTGTAGGCGAGTTAATTTAAAACCTTAAAAAAATTTTACAAAATAGGAATAAAGAAATGCTATAACAGAGAACAACGCAAAAATACTCTAACTGCGGAACAACTCTTAGTATGATGTTAATATAAAAACATACTTGTAACGAATACGTGAAACGAATACTGGTAACGGATACTGGCAACGAAAATGCAGACTGATCCTTAAAAACTGGAATTCTCGCAGCTTTCGGTATTGCCGTCCTTTTCCGGCAAAGTTCCGGGGAAATTCTTGAGTTTTTGAGATCTTGCGTGTTTCAGTTTTTGGAGATCCTTAGAGAAGCTTTGTGTCTTGGCTAAAGATTGGTGTCCTTGCTAAGTGAAAGTGTTTCAGCGAACAACTATCCCCCAAATGCAAAAAATAAAGTGTGCTTGAAATGTATATTAAAACCGGGTTTTCTATGGAAACTTTGTTTAAATGTACATTTCAAACAGGCTTGATTTTTTTTTTCATATGGGGGCAAGTGTCTCAGCTAAGTTCTTGAGAAATATCGCCTAGGTGTCTTTCAGGCAATGCTGACGATTTGTCTTCTTTTTTGGGGTTCCGTACACCAAAAGTCTAAAGGACCCTATTGTTTTCGCTACGCAGTCCATCCGTCAGTCTGTCTGTGTCCGTATGTCTGTCTGTCCATCTGTCTGTCACAGGCTGTTGTCTCGAGAAGCGTAAGAGCTACCAACCTGCAATTTTCACAGAATATGTAAAACTTAGGCCGATAAATGAGAAAAAATATGACAGCTAAAAATTAAAGGGTGTTCTAAAGCGAGCAAGGAAACATAATAAAATACTTATGTAATATACAGACATTATATAACACTTTAAAACATTACTTCAAATTTACGATCATATATTGTCTAAATTTGTGTTGAAAATTTCTCCTTGTCTAAAATTACATCGATTTTGTAGTTATTTTATTAAAGAAAAAATCTTTCAAATTAAACATATTTAGTCCAAGTGGAAAAAATCTAACATAAAGTATAATACGGCTATGGCTGAATGGTAGATACGTCAGACTATCAGTCAGGATGTCGCGGTTCAAACCTGCCCGCAGCCAATCGCATGTTTTTAGTAAAACCATTTTGTTCAAAAATAATGCGTGTGTATATTTAGGTCGATAATAATATGTAAAGTGTTGCCGACTATTGTCGACCTAATTTTCAACAAAAGTGTTTTAGAGTGTAGACACTTGAAATTTTCCAATTTAGTGCTAATTAGTGTAGTCTGTATAATAGATTAAACCAATTAACACTGATATTTAAAGCAAAAAAAGTTAAAGAGTGTTCTATCAGTTCATGTAATTTTGACTATGTAATTTAAACAATTTGCTGTATCTTAGAAACCATAGGAGGCAAACTCTTGAAATTAAAATAAAACGCTAAAACTAAAAAACTCCAAAATTAAAAAAAATTTCAAAATGAAAAATCGTCAAAATGAAAAAAGCGCTTAAAGGAAAAAAACACTAAAAGTAAAAAATCGCAAAAACGCAAAAAATCACCATAACTATAAAGATCGCAAAAAAACGAAAAAAACGCAAAAAACCGAAAAAAATCCTTCAAAACGAAAAAAGGCGATATTAAACCCCCCCCCCGTATAATGAAAGGATTCAAGAAATTGCTTAATTTAATAATATTTTCCTTTTGCCCGACACTCCCTTGGCAACTATTTGCCGCTCCCATTATCTTAGCTTAATAATAATTACCTATCATTATTTCAAACCGTGGTCTTTTCAGCTTTCCTTACACTTTTTAATTAAAATTATTGATTAAGTTTTTTTTTTTGTAATATTTACTTTAACAGGTATATTGAGGCTAATCATATTCTGTATGACTTTACCCTCCTTTTCCAGCAATTTTATGTTTTAAGTCATTTACAATTTTATTTTACAATACCTTTTTGTTTATTTATTTATTATAATTACTTTTTTTTTGCTCATTTAGAAACCTGAAAAAATTCTATTTTACTCAACTAACCTTCAGTAAAAGTTTACTTCGGCCATTAACTAACTTTGTTGCTGCCGCTGGTGCTGCTGCTGCTGATGCTTCTGTTGTTGGCCTTTACAGTTTGCGTTGGAAAGAAAGTGAAATAAATATTACGTTTTACAAGGTCATTAAAAATAAAACAGCGGCAGCAAAATTAGCAACCAAAAATAAAAATTTATTGAAACAAGTTTATATGTTAAAACTTTGGTTTAGATATTTTTGCTGTTTATAACATTTATGATTATCGTAGGCTAGAAAGAAAACAAAACCGGCAACAACAAACAGCAGAAAACATACAAATTAAAGTCAACAAAATTAATTTTAAATCACCAGTGTAATTAAATACTGAAAATATAAACCTAAATCTGTGGAATAAATAAATTTGTTAAGATTTCTTAGAGATTTTTAAAATGAACTCAAATCGAATTTTTAAGACACATAGTTACTTTGAATTTTTAAGTGTAAACCCAAAGAAAATATTAAAGATAGAAATTACACAGAAAAAAAAAATTTTTATTTTCATAAATATTATAAATCACTAATAAAGGTTTTCCTTAAGCTAAGAGCTTCGCAATATTTTATATAATTGTTTTTTTATAAATATTTTTGAAAATTGAGTATTCAACTCAGCATATAAAGCACGATAGTAAAAACTTACCTCACTACCAGGCTGACTTAAATATATGAATTATATTCGTAATTCATATCATAAAAAATTTATAAAATTTGCTTGTCTTTGGAAAACACAGAGGGTTTATGGCAAGAATCGAACCTGCGATCTCTGAAGTAATAGGCTATCATTGCTATATACCAGCCACAGTGGCATACAGAGGTATTTTTGTAGCAAAAATCAATTTTCGACAACTATCTTTTTAAAATCTAATGGTGCAGTTCTATAGAGAAGATTTTCACTATAAATAATCCATAATTTGTTTTCGTATAGAGCAATATTTTGCCTTAGATAAAATCTAGTGAAGCTACTTAAATATTGTAAAACGAAAACTAATGAAAATGTTTATAAAACTCAGTAGCTTATGCATGTAAAATATTTTCACTGCTAACATTTTACTAAAGATTTTATTGAAATATAGTGGTTTCTTTTTTGGTAACGAACAATATTATTTGGATGACATATGTGATTTAATAGATATGAGCGAATGAAAATAGCTTTATAATATTGAACATTTGCATTACCTCCGTCTTGTTACTGCAACAAAATGTAAGATGGTAGTCTATTCTTTCAATTTACTCAAAAAAGCCACCCACTTTCACCATACGCTGAACAAACTTATGAAAACAAAAGATTCTTATAAAAATTTTCGTTTTTTAAAAAATTCGCAATAAATAAAAAACACAAAAAATCTTTATTTTTTCTACTAGCATTTAGGTAAATATGTATGTCCTAAGCCAAACAAGCGATATTTAGTTAAAACTGATTCACAACTTTAGATTTTATTCGCATTTAAGAGAGAATATTCAATTGATAAAAATCACGATTTTCTTACAAAAATAAAATTTTTTGGCAAGAGTTTTTATGCTCCGAATTGGGCACAATTTTGTCCAAACACTAGAGATTTGTGTTTGATAAGTAGCTTATGTGACAAGTTTCTTGCAACTATAATTATTATTTTAGCAGTAATAGCTTTTTTTCATTTAAGGACATATGGAAAGGACATGAATCCTTGCGCGATATCAACCACATTTTTAATTTTTATAAACTTTAGCAATTTAAATCTGATGTGTCAAATCTTACCACTCTACGAGAACTATTTTTTTGTCGCCAAACGTACAAGGCGATACCACTATGCGGCACTCAAAGAAAATTTCAGAATTCAAACAAAAATGTCTCGGCAATTTTACTGAGCAAAATGTAGAGGGAATAAGAAATAGTATAAATATATCGCCGTTGTGAACGTTTACGCCTAAAACTAATTTAAGAAGGAGTTAAAGATATAAAGTACAAGCCATAAAGTGTATATCTTTTTGGCGATATTATTCCTTGTTTTTGATTCCATTTTGTTGTAGCGATTTTTTCAGTTTTGGCGTTTTTTTCGTATCGAGTTTTAGCAAATCTTTTCTTTTTTAAAGATTTTCTTCTTTTAAAACGATTTTTTTAATGTTCTCCGTTCTCCGTAATGTTTATCCGTTTTTAAATTTTTTCCAAAATTTTGTGATTTTTTTCCGTTTTGAATATATACTTCCAATTTAGCAATTTTTCCAGCTTGAGCGATTTTTCTCAATTTGGAGACTATTTTTTTTGTTTTTAAAATTTTCCCATTGCAGCGTCTTATTAAAAATTTGTTTTAGCAATTTACTGCCGTTTTGACGATTTTTTCCGTTTTGGCCATCTTTTTCGTTTTGGCAATTTTTTCCAGTCTTAGCGTTTTTTTCGTTTTGGCAATTTTTTTCGTTTTAACATTTTTTTTTTTAGCGATTTTTTTTTTAAATTTTAGTGCTTCGTTTTTCAGAAATTTTAACCCGCCTTGTTATTTTTTTTTTGATTTGGCGATTTTTTCGTTTCGGTGCTTTTTTCGTTTTGTGGAAGGTTTTGCCGTTTAGGCGTTTTTTTTTGTATTTTGGCGTTTTTTTTTTCATTTTGTCAATTTAAACGATTTTTTCCGTCTTAGTAATACTTCCTCGTTTTTGGTGCTTTTTTAGTTCTGGCGATTTTTACCAGAGGGCTTCAGAAATTTATACTTGCAAGATAATTTTAAAATAGAGCCCGTCAAGCGTATAAGCCTTATTTTTGTTGTTTTTTACGAGCTTTTTACTACGAAGTGGTAAAAAAACAACAAAAACATGAGGAGACATGAGAAAAAGTAGGCTTTTGGCTTCTATCTCATTAATACATTAACCGATTTCGCTGATTTCCAATAGCATCATTCTTCGGACTTATTTCAGCAGATTAATCTATAATTGAGGATCGTATTTTATCTAGGGCCTTCATAAAATGCGTTTCAGCATCGAACAGACAAACAGACAGACGGACAGATGGCCCTTGTTATTTCGAATTTCCTATTTATTTATAAAATGCAAAACGGCCTACAAGTCTGAAATAGTGATACTATGCTGAAAAAACTGTATTTTTTTATTACAATAGTTTGCTTTTTAATAAGTTGTTTATCTCTCCCCAAAAATTTTTAAAAATGACGATAGACCATTTTGTATTTAATATGATGATATATACTTTACCCTACGGTCTCCACGTAGGAATTTTATTGCCGGCAATTGTCAAATTCCATTTTGAAATTTAAATTATCCTTTTTAAGTTGTATTTTTTTACATGAATTTTGGCAACTGTCGCAACAATATTGCTACGTGGAGACGTAGGGTTATAGGTTCTCAAACGAATATTGTAGAAATTACTAACGGAATGGCAAACGTTATAGGGTGAGGTATAGTATAAAAAGGTCTGAAGACGATTTCAACAAGCTAAAAAGCTGTTTTCGAAGTTATAAAAATACTTTTTCATGCATCATTTAAATTGTTGCTTTTTGAAAGCTTAAACAAATTTAAAAGAGCAAAAACTTTATCTCTTAACTGTTGTCATTAAGGCCAGTGTCTTAGGCACAAAATAAGCCATAAATCAGCAAAATCGTTGGATAAATCTTGATTTTATTAGCAATTAAATGAATTCACTCAGACACGTAAAAGGTACTTCCTGTAATAAATTTATTTCGAATGAAAGTAGATTTTAAGTGTCTGGGTATATTCACTTAATTGCTAATAAAATATATATTTATCTATGGATTTTCATGATATATGGCTTATTTTGTTCGTGAGACACTTATCTTTGAGTGCAATAGTTAAAAGGTAAAGTTTTTACAGTTTTAAGTTTTTTATGAGTTTTTAGAAAGAAAAAAAAAATAATTTTGCATTAAAAAGCACTTTTTTTATACTAATTTGTGTATAATTCCCAAAATCGTTAATTAAATTAAAAAAGCTATATCACAAAGGTAATTTAAAGATAATTTTTTATGTAATGCATATTTTGTTTTTTGGCTGATGCAAATCGGGCAAAGCGTTTTCAAGTTATGATAGCGTGACCGCCCTATTTCGGACATCATATTATTCATGCTTATTAAAAAAACGTGGTAAAAAACCTGCAAATGGATTTTATAGTCTGGCGCATACCACATATTTGTATTTAAATCACCGAAAAAATTTTATTTGCTGACCAGTGTTTTGGATCACTATGTGATGTCTCAAAAATCAAGCTAGTTTTATCACATCCTTCCCAAAACACCATTTTCTTTGACCATCTTTCATACTTGTTGTCTGTTTTGACAGCAACATTATTAAATGCAATTTTAAATCTTTTTTTTTTTTGGAATATGCATCTTTTATAAGTATATTTTTTTTAAAAACAACAAAACATCAAGGTACCTCTTTTGGTAAGTAACTTCACCATTTCTAACAACACTAGCCATTAACCAAGCAAACACTCATTCATTACCATGCACACACACACTTCATCAAAAGTTTATTTTTGTTTTTATTTTCTTTAATTTTTCTCTACCATCATCCTCTTCATCTTATTTATAATAAAAATGCAAGATTATCTTTCACAAAATGCAAAGAAAAAACTATTTTTTTTATTATTATTCATAAAACATAGTCAGTCCTTTATATAGATAAAATATGTATGGGTGCAAGAGAAAAAAATACGGTAAACCAACCACAAAAACAAGTACATACAACATGAACAAAAGCAACAATAAATGAAATATTTAACCAAACATGTTATGCAGCCCTCCTTCCCCATTAAAAAATTTGCTGGGTGTTTATGCATTCATGTATGTACAGATGTATGTATGTGCGATTTATGCACTTGGGGCTACTATAGTGGTTCGTTTGGGTGTTCTTGTGGTGACTGAGTGCAAGAGATGAGTTGTTGTTATTATTCATTGCTCATCATCATCATTATTATTATCAACAGAACCAACAACAATAGGGAAGTAATAGTACAGATAAAATTTTTACTACAACCACTGTCGACAATGAGTTTATACACTTGCATTTTCGGGAATTTTGGAACAAGAATGTCGGTGAGGTACCTCCCTCACGAAAAATGTTAATTAAGGTACACAGTATATTCGGAATAATATATCAGTAGAGTCTTCAAACTAAACTTATTTTTTTGCAGATCTAATGTGCAAAGTCTAGTAGACAACTGTGCAGATAGAATTGTGTGGAGCGGGGTACCTCCTATACAAATTAATATTTTACTGTCTTATATCGGCAGAACTTTATATATGAGTGATTCCATGTAAAGCGGCCCTATGCAAGGAAAACATTATTTTCTTGTTTTTAATAAAAATCTCTCAATTGATGTTTTTTAGAGCATGACAATTATAGCAAAAATAAGAGAATACATTATTTAAATTTTTTAAGCAATTTGAGGCACTTTTAAATGATCATCCACGAAACATTTTTTGCTCTCCCTCTTTGTATGTTTAATATTTATTTCAGGTTTTCTTTTCTTTCCTTTCTCATTATTAATGAAAACCCTTATCTCTGCAAATAATATACTTTTTTCGCTTTTTATTGAATATAAAAAAATACTCAGCTAGAGTATTCTGCTCTCTATAATAGAACAGATAGCAAATAATTTAATGTGTTATTATTTTCTTATGATTTATTTTTATATTTATGTTAATGAAATCAATAAAAGGTTTTATTTCTTCGAATTTTTTTAGTTTTTCGCATTAGGTCACACCCGTCACATTTTAAAAATATTTTTTTGTTAAGAAAACTAATTATTTGTAAAACTGTAAATACGTAATACAGCTAAAAACAGTTTGAACAGACAGGTATACCAAAAGTATTGTGTACGTTATAGTAAAAATTTTACAGAATTTATGCTGAAAATCATAATTCTTTAAAACTAAGATGTGTAAGGTCACACCCGTCGCAGCTTTCTGAGGGCCATTTTGAGCAGGAATCGTGTTCTTTCAGTGTCTACCAGTTATTCAACGACTTTAAGCTTAATGGTCTAGCGAGTCGCAACATTTTTTAAAGTAAAAAATTATATATTCTTTATTTATAACAAAAAATATGTGTAAAGTGGTCACACCCGGCTAAGTGGAGTTACTCATATATTAGTGAGAGGCTTCAAACTTAGTGTGAGTTATTTTGCAGCCAGTGTGCGTGCGTATTCAAACGAAAAACTGACTTGATAGTAACATGGCAAGAGGTACCTCTCTCGCAATATAATTAGTAATTATCATATATGTATCTGAGGAGTTATTTGAAAGTCAAAGTGTATGCTCGCAAAAAAAAACATAACAACTTTTATACTTCTTTTAAGAAAAAAACATTAAAAACACTTTATTTTAAGTTGTCGGTCGCCCTTTCTTTTGAAGTGGTTTATCGCCAGCAATTCCTATTGTAAATTGTCTGTAACCGTAAAACCCCATCATAATATGGAGAAAACAACTTGTTAGAGTGTTTGTGTGTTCGCTTGTTTTTTCTGGGGGATTTCTTTTTGCTGTTGTTGTCTGGTATTTTTTTTATTATTTCTTATTTATGCAGAGGAATAAGTATAAGTGATCACTATTACTTATATTTTATGTTAATGATGATGAAAGCGATGCTTTTAGACCAGTGGTGGCCATTCTCAAAATTTTCTATGCTCGCGAGCATAGGCAGTTTTTTTTTACCATCAATACAAGTACACTGTGTATAGGACTCACAGCCTATCCCCAGCTGATAAATTTACAACTAGATACGCTTTGGGACAGTCATATACTAGTTGTAATGATACTAGTCAAAAAACGACAGTCATATTACTAGTTGTAACAAGACTAGTAACGATACTAGTAAAAAAGCACAATTATATTACTAGTTGTAACAAGACTAGTAACGATACTAGGCGAAAATGGACACAATTTTCAGGTAGACGACTTATACATAAAACATATTTTTTGTTCTTAAAAAAATAAGTAGAAAGTGGCTCAGTGGGTAGAGTACTTGCCTTGATATATGAGGAATGAGTGCTCGTACCGCGGTTGAGCCAAAGTTTTTTAAAGAAATACAAAACGATAAATAAAAAACTACGAAGAGCACTACATTAAAACAATTGGTGTTTTAACTGGGATATAACTGTATACAAATGAACTAGTTGTGCTCCTATGACTACCTATTGTTGAAATCGATAGTTGGATATATGAAAAAAGGTCAGACAGGCAACTAGTCTGAGTTAAAAAGCAACTAGTATATTTCTAAACACATATTAGTCATTTTGTCTGCAGGGTCTATTTAGCCGCGAAGCACATACACAAACAAAGAATAAGATAGTGTATGTTTGGCTACCACTGTTTTACACTTATTGTTGTTACTATTGAAAATCATAGTTTTTAAAGAGTAAAATATTAAAAGATAACAAAAAATTAGAAAAATTTACATAAAAATGTTAAACTATCGACAGTTTTCAACCATTATAATATGTATGAGAGTTAGAGTTTGAGAAGAAAAGTAAATTGCCTTGTATAGCAACATTTCTTTGTTTTTTGGAATTAATTTTTAATTGGGGAAATGTCACCATATTTTAAGTGTTGACATAATGACGATTTAATTAAAAAGAGCATTAGAGACAACTTGTTAAACAAGTACATGCACAGTATGTAAAAAGTACAGTGTTAATTAGGGTGGATAACATTCGTATAGCAAATATGTAATCTATGGAAAATTATAAGAATAATATCACAAGAAATAAAGAAATGCTCTTCTGAAGGAACCCTATGGTTTTCGCTACGCTGTCCGTTTGTATATCCGTCTGTCTGTCTGTCTGTTACAGGCTGGTTTCTTGGAAACCGTAAGAGCTACGGCCCTGAAATTTTCACAGAATATGCAAAACTTTGGCCGCTACAGCAACAAATGTATGACAGTTAAAAATTAAAGGGTGTTCTAAAGCGAGCAACGAAACATTTTGAATTACTACTGTAATATACAGACACTTATATATATAGACACTGTAAATTTCCAAAGTTAGTGTTAATTAGTGTATTCTGTAGAATAGACTATACCAATTAACACTGATATTTTAAATCAAAATTAAAGGGTGTTATATCAGTTAATGTAATTTTGACTATGCAATTTAGACAATTTGCTGTATTTTGGAAACCGTAAGAGACAAACTCATGAAATTTTAAAAAACGCTAAAAATAAAAAATTCCAAAATTAAAAAAAATTTCAAAACGAAAAATCGCCAAAATGAAAAAGCGCCTAAAAGAAAAAACACCAGAATAAAAAAAACGCTTAAACGCAAAAAGTCACCAAAACTAAAGAGATTGCCAAAAAACTAAAATAACCGCTAAAAACCGAAAAAATTCGTCAAAACGAAAAAAAGCACTAAAACCTAAAAGTATTCAATAGAACACTGAATATGGCACATAACCGAAACCGGTCCGTTTATCAACCAAATTTGACGTGGGATGACGAAAATCGTTCCAAAAAGCTGAGAAAATCGCTAAAACTAAAAATATCATCAAAATCTAAAAAAAATTTTCAAAAATGGGAAAAAATCGCCAAAACGAAAATAAAACCCCGAAAACAAAAAAAAAACGAAAGAATCAACAAAACGAAAATAGTGTCAATACCAAAAAAGCTAAAATTAAAAAAAAATCCTAAACCCTAAAAAAATCCCTAAAACCGTAAAAAGCACCAAAACTTACAAAAAGCGCCAAAACTTAAATAAATAGCTAAAACTAAAAATATCGCCAAAAAGCGAAAAAAACGGTAAAACAAAAAGAAACGCCAAAACCAAAAAATCGCCAAAACTTGAAAAATCGGCAAAAAACGAAAAATTGCAAAAAAAAAAAATCAGTAAAATGAAAAAAATTAGAAAAATCGCCAAAACAACGACAAAAAGTTAAAAATAAATAAAAAACTTAAATTAAAACAACAAAGCTAAACGGAAAAATTGCCAAAATGAAAAAAAGGCAAAAACGAAAAGGGGTTATGTGTATTCGTATGGAACCCTTCGTGAACGAGCCAAAGTCACACTTTACTTAATTTTTTATCTAAAACACTACGAGCAACATTTTTGTAGAGCATTTTAGCCCACTATATCACCACTGAAGGAGAGTTTTTGGAACTTTATTTAAGGAAGGGATAAAAAGACGCATACCGCAAAGAGTTAGAGGGTTAAAATATATTACAAAAATATTTCCCCATGCTGCTTTATATAAGAGAGCTGAGAACTGTGCGCAAAAGCGGGGGAGCTTTAACTCCCACTAAAAATAGTCCCAGATGTTAAATTTCAAAGCCTCGACACACGTGTATATTTTTTTGCTGCTCTTTGCCAGAATCACTCATTATAATTTTGTTATTGTGGGAAAAATTTGATTTTGTTAAACAGTGTAATCGGAACTTCCAGATTATAATAAGAAGACACTTTCAAAGGTCGTCAGCAGCTAAACTATCAGTAAGAAGATACTATAAGATAATATTTATGGCGAATAGTTAGCAGAGACATATTCTGCTAGCACATTCACGAACCAATTAGTTTGGAGATTCCCAAAAACAAGGCCCAAAATCCCCAAATCCCAGGAATCAAGGCGTTGATGAGGATAGCGTGCTGTTAGGGACTATGTTGCAAAAGCTTAAATTTAGAACCAAGTGTATTCTTTCCGTGTACAAACACAAGCATACGCATTTCTGATATTTAATATTTTAAATTTCAGAAATTAAAATTATTAATGAATCATAGTTGGCAAGAACAACACCCAAACAAATAATTCAAAAACGTATATACTCATAGTTCAATTATGTAGAAAACTACATTTTTTCATAGTACCAGAAGTTTCTGGTTTAGACTATTAGAAAATAGAAAGTTCAACAATTTTCAAATGTCACATGTGTTTAACCACTTCCTTTTCAGATATCAGATTAGATGGAATTTTGATTAAGAACTTTTTTGCAACAACTTGCAACTGAATATTTACAAAATGAAGAATTTTTGTGATGCATTCAAAGGAAAATAAAGTTTAGAGGAAAACAAATATCTGATGAAACTCAAACTGAAGTCATTTATTTATTTTATTTTTATTTCTTTTTTCTAACTTAAAGGGTATTGTCTTCTGGCACTTTAAATACTTTTACTTATTTAAATGCTAACATGATGATTGTATGTATGGATTTGTTTTTTTTTACGGAAATTTTCCTTCTTTTTTATTGCCCTTTTCTTTTTCTAAGAGTTCTAGCCAACAATTACTTAAAAAATGTGATATATATACACAACACTTAACACTTAAATTGAATTGTAACACATGCATTTTGCTTTGAATGCACAGCCATTTCAAATAACTTAGGAGTTCAGGCTGGGCATAACAAAAAACATTGTACATTTATAAAATGAAAAAAATATATATAAAAATGAATGAAGAAAAAAATTATTTGTTGTTTTTTTTTCCTCAACTGGCAATACAGCCAGTTGTAGTATCTACCCAGTGGTAAAATGAAGCATTATGGATGCCTTATAGAAGGCATCTTTAGACCTTTTTTTTGAAGGACATCTATTTCACGCTCCATTCATTCATTTTCATATTTTTTACACCCGTTGTCATTTCGGCGAATGTCTTGCTATTGCTTCTTCTGGAAGGCCTGACAAAACACCCTCTAAAAATGCCATTGTGAAGGGTTTCAAAAAGCAAGTGGAAGTATATTTTTTTAATCTCGGTATTTTTATAGCGGCTTCTGTACTTTTGATTATTTTTTTATTTCGAATTATTTCCTTTTATCTGAAATATTTTTTTATACATACACAGAAAAAAATTTGTTTTGTTTTTGATAACAAAAATGCCGGTATTCAATGTTTTTTTGTTTTTTTTTTGTTAAATTTCCTGTGAAAAGGAATTCCGCTATATTGATAACAAAATTATTAAAAAAAATATATAAAATAAAAAAAAATTTGACATGCCTGGGATACGAGCCCGGCTCTCTACAGCTGACCCATGTTCCAGTTACTTTTTTATGACATAAAACTTGTTTTAAGTTATTATGTATGAAAAAAAACATAACTGGCATGGGAAAGAAATACATACAACGAAATATTGTATTAAGTTAATAGCAAGTGCTATTGAAATTTATATATTTTTTTCAATAACATGGTGTTATTGAACATAGTTCTTGTTTATTTTTTTCTGTGTATGAGGCTAGAGCTTCTTTATGTACATATTTACTAGGAAGAAATTGGGCATGAATAGTTTCCTCAGAATACGTGTGACTTAATTAGCTCCAACATAAAGCGCATAATAGCAGCATGTATCATGTCTCTTGTACGTAAATTTTAGTTTTATATACAAATTGCTTGCGAAAAAAGAATACGAGAATTGTTATTATTTTTAAAGTACATTTTTTGATGAACAAAACGAAAAATATAAAAATAGAATACTCCTTCCACCTTCCTACTAATAGAATTGCTCAATTTACAACCTGTTGTAAGTGTTGTAGATCGTAAAAATGTTGTTGGTAATTTTCACATAAACATGTTTCTAAACAAATGTTTATTTGGAAATTACCAACAACATTTATACGATCTACAACACATACAATAGGTTGTGAATTGGCCAAATGTCTTTTCTTAGGAAGAATCAAAGGCTTCTAAAAGAAGGTGTAAGTAGACCTGCAAGAAGACATGAATTGAGAAGGCCGTTTTAGTTTTACCACTCGGTATGTGCAATTGCCAATATGTGTGTGTGTAAAAGTGTGTAATTCATGTACATAGAATGTTAAGAAAAATTATATATTTATGTCCATGCATGTACATATACATAGATGTATGTATGTATTATGTTCTTGCTTATGGATATTAGGGTGCCCTCTACTAAATGAAGAAAATAAAAAGTATAAATTCTTGGTCTCACTACATATATATTTCATTCACTAGATATATATTTCATTTACTTTTTCTACTCGCCCTAAAATGAATCCCAGATGCAAGCTTTCAAAACGCCAATATATCTTTTTGGTGCTCTCTACCAGACTGAGTCGTTAGGAGCTTGCAATTTTGAGTAAATTTGATTTTCTTGAGCAGTGTAATTACAACTTATTGGCTTTTGTCGTGTTTCCAGAAAAATATTGCGTGCTGTCTTTAATCTATTACAAAAATGCCGTAGTCGACAAACGCGATAAGGGGGATTTTTCAGGTTCCTCCTAATGTATATGTGTCGTTCTCTCATTTTTAAAATGTTAAACATGTTCAATGTTTCAGAAGGCAAGAAGACAAGACCATTCACTGTGTTATAAAGTTACTTTAGTATATTTTTAATTTTTGTTTATATTTTTTGTTTTGTTCATAAAATAAAAATTTCAACAACTACAGCATAGACATTATATTTTATTTCAAAATTGTATGTAAAAGAATGAAGGCATTAAAAAAATGTAGCGACTAATTAAAATTTATAGATAGAAAAAAATATTCAGGGCCCTCACTGCTTGAAGTCTATAGAATTGCACAAGAGCTTTTTTCATCTGAATTGGGACTTTATATGACATTTATTCGATGTACAATTCAGGTATGAATTTTTAGTCTATCTGTATGGTTGTAATCCAAAGATATTCCAATTTTTTGGCTAAAGTTCGTTCAATTACAATAATTTTATCAGTAACTAATTAATTAAGCTTGGGTCTTTTTATAAAAATTAACAATTTTATATTTGACTCGATATTTCGACACGCCTTTGGGAGCCTTCATCAGGGGAAATATCGAGTCAAATATAAAATTGTTAGTTTTTATTTGATTTTGGCTTGAGTTCGGTTTTAAATTAATTTGTCAATTAAATTATATTTTTATTTAGAAATAAATGTGAAGCATGTAGACAAAGAAAGCTTTGACAGCGCGGAGGGTTGAACTGAGGTTTCGATAGCAACCGCTACTCTCATCAGAGTTCTTTGCTGCTTAGACCACTGGACCAAAGTCGTTGGTTTGCAGTCAAGAGTTGAATATCATCTACTTTTAATCAATTCATACTGTCAGTCTTAAACCTGTATTTCATTTGATAGTTATTGATAATCACTTTTTGCTTTTGTCTTGTGTTAAGCTTCTTTTTATTATTTCTCTATTCTAGTATGAATTATCATTGATAATTACATGTAGTTCAGTTTATTTGAACATGTACATCCTTTTTGCTAGGTGCCTTTTAGAGTTTAACAATTAAGTTATGAGTTTAGTCGACCTGTATGGGTTCATATCCAAGTAAATTTAATTATTTTTCGCTTGAGTTCCGTTTTAATTTAATTTTTCAATTAAATTATATTTTTATTTAGAGAAAAATGTGAAGCATGTCGGCAAAGAAAATTTTGCCTGCACGGAGGGTTGAACTGACGTTTCGATAGCTCCCTTCTAATCTCATCACAGTTCTTTGCCGCTTAGACCACTCGATCAACTTAGACCAACCGAACTGAAGCCAAAAATAATTAAATTTTCTTGGATGAGCCCATCGACTAAACTCATAACTTAATTGTTAATTTTTATAAAAAGATCTAAAGCTTAATAAATTAGTTACTGAAAAAAATAAAAGGCCAAAAAAAAGTTTGAAAATCATAAAATTAATTTCTTTAAAAAACATTTTTAAAGCATGTAACAATTAAAAAAGCAAATCTATTTTCGGCTGCACGGAATGTTGAACTTACGCATCATGACGCTTCGAGACTAACCACGATCTCATCATCGGAACGCTTAGACCACACTGTCAATCATGACAGCTGAATTCAAGTAGTTGAATCTCCTTTCACTTTAATCGTTCGGCAGACGTACCTTTTAAGAATTTAAGTTTTTGCATATATGGATAGATGAACCTGCACTCTAAAACACTTTTGTTGAAAATTAGGTCGATAATAGTCGGCAACACTTTACAGATTATTATCGACATAAAATTACACACTCATTATTTTTTAATAAAATATTTTTACAAAAAAAAGCGATTAACTGCGTGCAGGTTTGAACCGCGACCTGCTGACTGATAGTCTGACGTATCTACCACTCAGCCATAGCCGTATTATACTTTATGTTACATTTTTTCCACTTGGACTAAATATGTTTAATTTGAAAGGTTTTTTCTTTAATAAAATAACTACAAAATCGATGTAATTTTAGACAAGGAGAAACTTTCAACACAAATTTAGACAATATATTATCGTAAATTTGAAGTAATGTTTAAGAGTGTGTAATATATCGGAATATGCAAAAAAAACTCTATACAAGTTCTCGAATGACCTGAAAACCTCTAAATTTACGATATATTATTCTATTTAACACTATTCGCATTGAGTTTACAGCATTATTTTTCTTTTATTTAAGTCTAACTTTTTTTGAGTTGATTCACTACGAAAATTATAAATTTTCATAATGATCTCATACCTTTCAAGCTCTGTCTCATATCTAGTGTCTGATACTAGTGTGTGTAACACATTCATGCTCATCTTAGTTTGTATATTTTTGCAACATACATATTTTAAACATGTGCAACATGTGCTCATAATGATGAAACAACATATTGAGTTTTGTGTTCCAACTTGTTGTTGCTTCTATTTCTTCTTCCTTTTCAGTTTGTACTTTTTGTTTTATATAAATAAATATTTTATTTTATTTATATTATAGTTTGCTTTTCTGTTAAAATATTATTCATTAGAAAAATCCCTTGAATTCACTTTCATTTATTAAGAAATTTTTGTAACAAACTTGTTGACTTAACAAAGGCTACAAATGAAAAAATAATGATAGAAAAAAGATTTGAAGGAAAATATAAACAACTTAACAAACTGTAATTAAATTGTAGAGGTTTTTTTTTTTGTTTGGTAATATTTATTTAAAAAATTTCCTAAAAAAAGAAAGAAGGCTAAAGAAAAATTCAGAAAAAATAATGAAATTAAATTATTCTGGCAAGACAAAAAAAAACAACTTCTAAAGATGTCTACCAATCTATGCATAGATTCGATATCTAGCCGGAATTAACCGCAAGAAAATGGTAACCACCATACGATTTTGCCTCTTTTGTAAAATGTTATAGTGAACCGGTATAGCCCAGCAAAATATCTCGAAATCTTTAAGCATATAAATCAAAAATAGATTTATAAAATCGAAAAAACCGACTGCGTAAAAAATTAATATGAAAAAAAACAAGCACTACTGGTAACACACTAGTGGTAACATAGCGACTTTTACATCCGGGAGTCATTATTGCGAAAATTTTTAGATTCGTATCAGGTAATGTTATTTGGAAATTTAACTATATCTTCTGAGCCATAATGCAATATACAGACACTTGAAATCTTCTAAGTTTATTATACCAGACTACACCAATTAATACTGAAATCTAAACAAAATAAAAATAAAAGGGCATTCTTTTACATAATGTAACTTTGAAAATTAGCTGTATCTTGGAAACCGTAAGAGCCAACAACCTCCTAGAATTTTCACAGCTCGTGCAGCTTTTTAAAGGCAACAGTAGCGAATGCTAAAGTAACAAACGAGCTAAAAATAAAAGGGTATGCTATCAGGTTGTGTAATTTTGAAATTTTGCTGTATCTTTTCAAACAAGACTATAAATATCGTCAAAAAACGAAAAAATCACCTAAACTAAACTATCGCCAAAAACGAAAAAATCGCCAAACGAAAAAAACGCCAAAAATGAAAAATATCGTGAAAACCAGAAAAAATCGCTAAATCTAAAAAAAATTACCAAAACAGAAAAGAGCGCCAAAAACTCAAAATATATTAATATCTAAAAATGTCATCAAAAACCAACCAGAATCGCAAAAAAACCCAACAAAAATCGCAAAAAAATCGCCAAAAACGACAAATAAACCCCCAAAACTAAAAATCGCAAAGAACAGAAAAAATTGCTATTAAGATAAAATCGTCAAAGCTAAAAAATCTTCAAAACTAAAAAATCGTCATAACGAAAAAATCACAAAAAAACCAGACAATCGTCAAAAACGAAAAAAATCGTCAAAACTAAAAAAATCTCGAAAAATCGACAAAAAAATCACAAAAACGAGACAAAGCGTCAGAAAAATCGCAAAAAAAAAGCAAAAGGAGTATATCGTCACAGGAAATGCAAAAAGCCCTATCTAACATTATAAAAGTTTAAAAGGAGAAGCATGAAAATTGTTTGCATGAAAAAATATATTGACAATATCTGCAAAATTTTATAATAAATATATAAATTTGTGGGTCCTTTTTTACCTGCAATGTAACATTTTACACTAATTGTCAATATAGTTTGCATTTAAACAAATTTTATGCTTCTCCTGTAAAACTTTTGAAATGTTAAATAGGGCTTTTTGCATTTTCTGTGGGGATATGTATGCATATGGTAAGCGTAAGGAACCCTTCGTATGCGAGTCAAAGTCGCACTTTACAGAATTTATTTTAAATTTATTTTATATTTATTTCCTTTTTAGTTTTCGTAGTTCACTTTTTACGCAATTGGGTGTTTTTGTTGCTTACCAAAGAGTTAAAGCTCCTAAATTTAACAGTGAACAGTGTTAAATGATATCCATTTTAATATAATTTGCCGGCATTTTATTTTTTCTTTTTAACAAAATGGCGTATGTTGGCCGCCATATTGAATTTTGACTACTGTCATATCTTTAGTGAGACTGGCAAGATTAATACAAATCGATTGAGAAAAGAGTCATCAAAATCGACCAACGTTTTCGGTTTATATAGGGCCGAGAAGGAACACACATACATATATACACACATGCATACATACATACATACATAGGCTGATAGACACAACACCCTTCTTTGCGTCACACAGTCTTGTAAAAATAATGCTCAGATATCTTAAAGACGGCTAAATTCAAATTATTTAAATTACTTTCTAATAAAATTGGACACGTCTTTTTCAAGTTATAATAAAATCTGTGGAGCAGCCCCTTCAAAACAAAATTTTTTTTTGCAAAAATCAGGTAGTTTCTATTTATTGCGAATAAAATCAATATTTATCCATCGATTGTCATGAAGTAATGCTTATTTTCTTTGTAGTGTATGAAGCTTTATGATCAGTTAATAAAAATGTTAAGTTATTGCCATTTTCGATTTTTTTATAAATTTTTAAAATATATAAAATGTTCCAATTTTGCCTAAAGAATATCTTATTCATCATTGCGGTCTGAATAATTCCGAAACCGTTGAGTATATAAAAAATAATATTTAAATAGCTGAAAGGTGATTTTATTGCCAGTGTTTTAGTAACTTTTGTAATAAAGTTGGACAACCTCTTCTTAAGTTATGACAAAATCGATAGAAAACCCCCTTCAAAAATCCCAAATTAAAAAAAAAATCGAATTTTTTTTGTAGTTAGCGGACCATAACACATCAAACATATATAATGCTACTCTTTGGCAATTTTCTTGTTGCATAGTGTTATTGCTGAAGGACATATAAGATTTGGCATAGCCGAATATAACACTTTTTCTTATTTTTTTTTACTTTTAGCAACTTTCGGAATTAAACTTCATTTATTTAATTTTCATTTCATTAAAAAATCATTTAACAAACCAAATCCAACCAAATATTATATTTTCTGTCATATTTAGCTTGATATTTTATCCGCACAAAAACATAAATGTGCAAATAAGGCCAAGTTATTATCTAGAAATTTAGGCCGTAAAAAGTACTGAGATCAAAATAAGAACAAAGTTCTTGATAGGTATAATGCCATCTCATTTCTAGATAACCTGTAAGCTTGGCAACATTTTCCCCATATTAGAAAGGCAAACAAAATGTTGCCAAGCAAACAGGTTGTCTAGAAATGAGATCGCATTGTATCTATCAAGAACTCGGTCCTTATTTTGATCTCAGTACTTTTTACGGCCGAAATTTGTGTGCGGATCTCAGTACTTTTTTCTAAGCTTTTATTTGGTACAATAAGTGCCCCTTACCCTAGCCCTCCCCCCGTCCTATATGGAAATTTTCCGTTTTGACATTTTTCTTAGTACTTTTCCATCAAGACCTACATGTGTGCCAAATTTCAGCTTTATAGCTATACTGGAAGTGCCCCATACAAAGAAGGGGCACCCTAGTCCCCAAGATGAAGAGTGCCCGTTATTAATTTTTTTCGTAAATTGCTCATTTCTAGACAACCTGTAAGCTTGGCAACATTTTCCACATAATTCTTTCCAATATTGGAAAGACAAAAAAAACATTGCCAAGCTAACAGGTTATCTAGAAATGAGATGGCATTGTACCTATCAAGAACTTGGTCTTTATTTTGATCTCAGTACTTTTTACAATCGAAATTTTTGGATAGGAACTTAACCTTTTTTTCACATTTATATTATTGTGCGGGTCTCAGTTATTTTTTCGAAGCTTTAAGTTGGTACAATAGGTGTCCTATACAAATAAGAGTTACCCTATCCCTCCCCCGTCCTAGATGGACAATTTCCGTTTTGACATTTTTCTTAGTACTTTTTCATCAATACCCACATGTGTGCCAAATTTCAGCTTTCTAGCTATACTGGAAGTGCCCCATACAATGAAGGGGCATCCTAGTCCCCCCAGATGAAGAGTGCCCGTTTTCAGATGTAATTGCTCACCAAGACCTACCTGTATAACAAATTTCAGCTCTCTAGCTATTGTGGAAGTGCTACATAATATTGATGAGTCAGTGAGTGGAGTCAGTGGATATGTACTAAAATATGCACATTTTACCCCTTAATATCTCGGGAAGGTTTTACAGAAGAACTTTCAAATTCTCTTACCTATGGGGTTACCTCTGTAAAGAGACCTTATGTTGCAAATTTCATTATTTTCTGATTCAGTGAAGCAAAGTAATTGGGGGATGGGGGGCTAAAAAAAGCGCAAATGGCCACATACTGTGTGGCCGGAACTTGGCCTGGCGCACTACCGTGCGCCTACATTTTAGTATGTTAAGTTCTGCTTTAGATAAATGGTTAATTTGTGAAATTGTGTATTCAAAAAAATATACATATGCATATGTATGTATGTACATTGGAAAAATAAACAACATAATAATATTATTGTTTAGGTAAATATTTGATATGAAAATTTGTTAGTTTATTAATGTAAATATAAATTTATTCGATAATAAAATGCAATTTGATATGAGTTCATGCATAAAATGTTATTTTAAATATTTATTTAAACTCAAATAAATTTTATTTATTAACATTTGCAATTATACTTTCTTGGAAAAACAAAAAACGATTTTTAAAAGTATTCAGTAGAGCGATTCTGTAACTTTTATTACGATAATCGTATCGTTAAAATAAATATAAAGAAACTTTATCGATTTTGTTATTCAGTAACATTTATAACGATATTTGCTGTCGCTTAACTAGCGACAATAATTTTTAGGTTGTTAATGGATAGACAAGTCAGTGGTGCAAACGTAGCACGTACTTTATGCCAGCAACTAAAGTTATTGTTCTACAAAAATTTGAAACATATCGACCCCTTAGCGTCAAATGATCGTAAGCGGTGAAAATTAAATTTTTCAGAAGAAGGGGTTTTTTTTAAATATATTTAAACATGATTTATATTCAGAAACTGTCGCTTACGATCAAAATTTTACAGCCTGTATTTCAAAAGTTATCAACAATTTTAATATTTTAATGATTTTAATCTATGGGTAGGCTCATAAAATTTTGATTTCAATAAAAAAATTTGTTTCTTACAAAATCTCGCTGACGATCATTTGGCGCTAAGGGTTCGATATAAACACTTTTATGTATAAATAACTATATATCTATTGTTTAAAAATTTTTTAAAACATATATTACTCAAATTAAAAAAAAAAAATAATGAAAATTATTGTCTGTAAACCTCCCTGTGGAAAATTTGGTGACAAATGATCCAAAAGTACTCGTCCTATGACTTGAGAAAATGACCCTGGTACCAAAAATAAGGAGTAGTGAATGGTGAAAAAAGACATATTGTGTAAATGGACACATATTAACCATTTGCAGTCAGTTGGTACTCCGGCTAGTATTGTAGTAAACGGCACTAAACAAATTCGATGCACCTGGATCTAAGACCTATCTATCACATAGTATCTATATAATATTAATTGTCTCCCTTCAATGAGACTGCCATGCCACTCAGAAACCTGTTCCGTAACTATATTCAGAGATTAACTCCAGCTTAACTGGTATTTATAACATTGAAATATAAGTGCCTGTGGTCGAGTGGGTAGTGTACTAGCCTGTCATGCCGAAGGTTGTCGGTTCGAATCCTATCACAGACACCGCTTAAAAATAAAATAAAAAATCTACTTGGATTTGTAACAATTAAAAAAAATATAGATTAATCGATAATTACAGCTGAATTTCGGAATAATATTTATATATAATCTATATTATTCTACACCGATTAGGACTCCATAAGATAGTTCAGAGACAAGTTGCAAAGTGCATACAAAGTATCAATTAACCCCATCCTAGGCCATTCCCATGTAAAAGTGGCTGGTCCGGTTCATAGGAAGTGTTAGAACTCGGACTGGTCCCTACGACCTGGGGACCGGTCACGTGACTTGTTTTGTGTCAGTTCCATTTGCCGTAGGGCTGTTTGGCATAGACAAATTCATTTGTTTTTTTTTTTTCATTCCTCTTTGTGCTTTTCGCTTTTTTCTAACAGAGATGCTACATGATATCGAACAAAATTACTATTGTCGAATCGTTAAAAGTTACAGAATCCCGATAAAGGTATGTGATGGAAATCGATTTTGAAAACGTAGCACTTTTGAACGTCGTTTTTAACGCACCTTTCATTAAATTTTTATCATTTTTGTGATACAACTCTTTTGTAATAAAGAAATAATTTTATAATAGTTGTGATAAAATTGTTTCTAATAAAGAAATATTGTTAAAAAAACATCTTGCTTCGTTATCGGAATCGATTTCCATCACATACCTAGTTATATTGGTTAAACGAATGAATTTTTGAAAAAAGAAAAAAGAGCAGTTTTAAAGCTTTGCAATCATTCTGATTTAATATTTTTACAAGCCATATATACATGTGTACATAGTTTTAAATATATTAACCAAAAGCCTAACTCTAATAAGCTTCTAACATAATCATAATATATAACAACGGATTCGGGTATAATACACCCACTAATTAGATACATCAGTATACATGGCATAAAAATGTTAGACAAAAGAAACACACGAGTAAAAGGAGAGAAAAAATAGTAATAAAATGTTCAAACATGTTGACAGTGGTTGTAGACAACAAACATTTTTTTGATAAAAAAAAATGTATTTTAAGGCCATACGCTTCGCTATATAGAGAGGTTGTAGTAAGGCTGTTTGCAAAAATTCAACAGCCAACACAACAAAAATTTTTGGCATGTATGTATGTTACAAAAAAAAAAATAAAAAAATAAAATAAAAAAAAAATGCCACAAGTTTTAAAAAGAACAGCAAAACTTTGTTGCTAACTTAACAAAGACTATACACATACACACAACTGTATTGGATAAGGTACACTTTTGAGGCAGGCAACAAAGCCCCCCAAAAAAATAAGTTTAAAAAACGCATTTTGTGGCATCTATACGAAAAATGGGGTAAACATTCAGGACGAAAAAGAAGAAGAAGATGCTACAGCCACAATATTAAATGAATATGTATGACTGATTCTCATTTCAAATGTTTTTTTTCGTGTCCGTTGAAAGTATAGTAAAATACATATTTCATAAAATAAACGCATAAATTTTAAAATGTGAATTAAAAGATTATATATAAATGTACATAAGTTTTTTCTTTTTGCGTAATACTGTCCGAAGAACGAAAATACTGTTTATACTCTCTTCATACAAAATGGCGTGTCCGTAATGCACGCTCTTGAAATTTCCACATTACGAAACTAGGAATTTTTCGAAAAGCGAGATTGAATTTATAATAGTTTTAGAATATTTGGATTAATTCTCTTGTTTTACACATAAACTTTTGGAAAAATATTAGAAATTATGTATTTATTGAGCGTTATACTTTTTAGGGTTCCGTACACCAAAAGTGTAAAGGACCCTATTGCCTTCGGTACGCTCTCTGTCTGTCCCTCACAGGCTGTTTTCTCGGGAACCATATGAGCTACGTACCTGAAGTTTTCGCAGAATATGTAAAACTTTTGCCGCTACAACAACAAATACGACAGTTAAAAATTAAAGGGTATACTAAAGCGGGCAACGAAACATGTTGAAATATTAATGTAATAAACAAACACTTATAAAGGGTGGTTAAATTTTAAGGGCTGATGTTGGATGTGAACCACACGTAAACGTCAAGTTTTTTTTCTGCATTTCATTTGACATTTCTCAATTTCAAACTAACTCAATTTGAGCATTGGAAAGATAAACAATCGAACAACGCGTTAAAGTTATTCAGGCTTATAATGAAAATGGGCGTTCAAATCAAAGTGCATATCGATCAATTTTCGAAGAAAATCATCTTCAGTGATGAGGCACATTTTCACCTCAGTGGATTCGTCAATAAGCAGAATTACCGCATTTGGGTGAATGATAATCCAAGAGTTATTGTCGAAAAACCAATGCACTCATAAAGAGTGATTGTTTCGTGCGGTTTATGAGCTGGCGGCATCCTCGGGCCGTATTTTTTTCCAAAATGAGGCTGGTCAGGCAGTTACTGTGAATGGTGTTCGCTACCGTGAGATGATAACGAACTTTTTATGGCCCGAATCGGAAGATATGGATGAGGACGATATGTGGTTTCAACAGGACGGTGCCACTTGCCACACAGCTAACGAAACAATGGCTCTTTTGCACGACAAATTCAATGGCCGTGTTATCTCACGTGGTGGCGATGTCAATTGGCCGCCAAGATCATGTGATTTGACACCGTTGGACTTGTTTCTTTGGGGTTATTTGAAAGAAAAGGTGTACGCCGATAAGCCAGCAACAATTCAAGAGCTTAAGGATGAGATAATTCAGCACATTAACGGCATAGAACCTCAATTATGCCTCAGCGTCATCGAACCATCGGATGGAGGTGTGCCGCCGAAGTCGTGGCGGCCATTTCTCCGATATTTTGTTCCATACATAATTGAAACATACCATATTATCATAATAAAAATAAATGACAATAATATCCTAAATAATTCGTGTTTTATTTAAAATCAACATCGGCCCTTAATATTTAACCACTTTATATAGACACCTTAAATTTTCAAAGTAAGTGTTAATTGGTGTAGTCTGTAGAATAGACTACACCATATAACATTGATATTTAAAACAATAAAAATTAAAGGGTGTTCTATCAGTTAATGTAATTTTACAATGTAATTCAGACAATATGCTATGCTGTATCTTGGAAACCGTAAGAGATAAACTCTTGAAATGTTCAAAAACGCTAAAACTAAAAAATTCCAAAATTGAAAATATGTCAAAACGAAAAATCCCCAAAATGAAAAAAAAGCTTATAGGAAAAGAGCACCAAAATTTAAAAAAAAACCGCTAAAATACAAAACATCACCAAAACTAAAAAGATCGCCAAAAAAACTTTAAAAAACGCCAAAAACCGAAAAAAAATCGTCAAAACGAAAAAAAGCACTACAACATAAAAAAATCGCTAAAACTAAAAATTCGCCATGAATGAAAAAAAACCACCAAAACGAAAAAAAGCGCAAAATCAAAAAAAAAACGCCAAAACTAAAAAAATCGCCAAAAACCAAAAAATCGCCAAAAACGAAAAAAGTGTCAAAAAAAATCACTAAAAGTAAAAAAAAAACAGAAACGAAAACAAATATGTGCCCCCTTATTCTGTAATTCGCTAAAGCTAAATGTCTATCGCTAAAAATCTATAAAGTCGATTTATCAATTTTGCAATGTCTTTTGCTAAATTAGACAATGTCTTAAAAATTTAATCCGCCGAAATTTTAGTGTTTTATGTCATCGCCAAAAATGTTTAATTTTGTGTTTGTTCACCATTTTAGCGATCGAGATTTAGCTTTAGCGAATTACAGAGTGTTATTACAACTCTGCTACTAATGACCTTGGGCCAACGTGTTAAATTGCTGTGAGACATGGTGCGTCCGCAAAAAGGAGTACCTCCCATAAAATCAGTTGAACGACAAATAAAAGAAATTAATTCCTGCCATCTAAGCAAGAACACACAATAAAAAGTACCGCCCAAAACTCTTCGGTTGTGCTGAAATGTATACATGTGTTAGTAATATAACTTTGCATGATATATTTTTTTGCTCATTGCAAAGAGGCCAAAATTAAATTAGTAACAACAACCATGAACAACAACATTTATAAAAATACATCTACAACAACAACATTAAAGCCGACAAAAAAAATAGATAGCAGACGCCAATGCAGACAGTAAATACGTGGCATAATTGATAATTTTCCAAAAAAAAATAATAAAGCCAAAGCTGTGACTTCTTCTTTTTTTATTTGTGGGCAACAACTGAAGAAGTTACAGCCAGGGCTCTACTGACTAATATCTATTTCATTTACCGGGGCAATGAAAAGCTATCCTCCATAATATGGAGTCCATATGCCCTGGGTGCTATGTTGCATATTCCTTTTTAGTATATTATAGTAAAGGAGGAGGCCTATAGGAGTGCTTTTCATTTACCAGGAATCTCCAGCATAAAAACCAGAGATCTGGTGGTGCAAATGAAGATATTGGGACAGCTTGTAAACGTCTCACATATCAGGATAAATGATTAAATACAACCAACATTATTCTTGAAGAAAAACAATATTTTTTAATTACACTGTACAACAGAAAATTAATAATAATAAAATAAAAACATTGTTCTAACGGCTGATTTTGACACAAGGCAACAAAAAATATGTATTTTACGTGTATTTAAATTTTGAAAGAACATCTGCGATTGATTTTACGGGCCAATAAATTTCCCCTGCTTTTGCACATAGATACACACAGAAAAAAAAGAATGTAAAATCAACATGTCGCAATTTTGATTGGATATCATATTAAATTCACGTGAAATAATCTATTGCTTAATTTTTTTGGTGTTTATTTGCTTTGTTCCTTTCTACAATACACCGTTGTGCTCAGTTGTGTGACTTGTTGTTGTTGTTGTTGTTGTTTATTTTTATATTAGCCGACAAAGTTCGTATTACCAGCGAAAATTTCCTGCTGCTGATTTAAAATTAAAACTGTTTCATATTAATTTCAAACGGCAAGATATTAATCTAACCTTAAATATCTTTGATTTAATATTTTTCACTGTAAAAAAAATTTGTGATAAATGTTACATTTCATTTTAAATCAACATGACTATAACTTTAATTTCAAATAAATTTAATGTTAAATAATCAATTTAATCATGTTGAATTAAAATGAAATTTATGTTACACACGATAGTATTTATTTACTGTATATCTACAGTAAAGTTTGAAGCTGTTGTGGCTGCGGTGGTTAGCACGTTGAGTACCAACCAAGTAGCCCGAGTTCTTATCTTGGCTGGGACAGTCAACTATGATGCCTGTGCTAATACACATCACATAATTTGGAACGATTTTCCGTCATCCCACATCAAATTTGGTTTGAAAACAGACCGGTTTCGGCTATGTGCCATCTTCAGTGTTCTATTGAATGAAGATGGCACATAGCCGAAACCGGTCTGTTTTCAAACCAAATTTGACGTGGGATGACGGAAAATCGTTCCAAATTCAAAAAAACCCCGTCGGAAGAAAAACACAACACACATCACATAAGTTAAATAGCTAATAATTTATCTACATTAAAGTCATGTTCTTTCCACTTGATATAACTTTAATTCAATATGATTCTGTGTGTTGTTTCAATATCAAACTCATGTAGCTTAAACATTATTCTTCATGTTGTTTCGATATCAAATTCACATTGTTTCAACTTAAAATAACTTTTATTCAACAAGACTCTTCGTATTAGTTCAGTATTAACTTCATTTTGATTTAACTGTACTGGAATATTAACTCAACATGAAATATAGTTATTTCAAAAGGAAAAATGTTCTTTGAAGGTTATTGTAAAAATCATATTGAATTAACACGAAACACCTATGAAGCAAAATCACTACCGAAAAATGTTAAATTAACCTGGTTTTCGACGATTTTACTATGAAATTTTTCTGTGTGCATGTGCAAAATTGGGAAAATTTAACTTCCCCTAAAATGAATCTTAGATGTACTTTCAAAACGCCGACACACGTATAAATTTTTTTTGGTGCCTTCGACCAGAATCAGTCGTTAGAACCAGGTAATTTATTTCTATGTTGTACAGTGTAATTATAATTACAATTGCTTATCAAGCGTACCCTTAACAAATATGCACACTTTACATAATTAAACTTTTCTTTCAATTTAACTTTTAATTCAATATCTGCTCTTGGATTTGTCATAGAGAATAACACGACAAGAAGTTGAGGTTTGATTCCTAAGAAGGTCAAAGTCCAGTTACTGGCTCATTCCCGAAACAGTCAAGGTCCAGAAAGAAGCAATTTCCTATCATAAGCCTTTACGGCTGTATATCCGGTAGTCGCAGAGGAGATGCTGAACAGCATTTTTCTTTGTCACAAAAATTTAAATTTAAAAAATTTCTATAATAAAGAACAAAATATTATTAAAACTACCAAAATATAATGTTAGTAAACACAAGTTTTGTAAAACAAAAAAATCGAAGATCTGAGAAATCCTAATATGTAATCGCTGGAAAAATAAACTGTGAACTTTTGAAATAGTTTTTGTATTGTCATCGTTTGATATAAACTTTTAATTCAGTCTTTTTTTCGCTCTGCTTTTGCAAACATTTTATGGCATTCAGGCTTACAGCAATCTTGAAATGGTTGAATTGGTTGAGTGACTTTAGTCAGGCAGCCTGTCATTCAGACGGTGCAATATTCAGTCTTGCTGCCAGCCAGTTATCAGTTATCGAGAAATGTTTGTTAAAAGAAAAAAATAATAACAAATAAAAAATTCTTTTCATTGTCAAAAAAAACAACAATAAAGATTAAAGGTTTTTGTTTCAAAAATTAAAAAGTGTAATTTGGAAAAAGGCGGAATATATAAAACACAAAATTTAAGAACATAGCAACAATTATTTTAATTAAAAAAATTTCTGGCATGGAAAAAGTAAAGATGGAAGGAAAGCTTTAAGTCATAAACTTTCTGGGAAAGAGTAAGTCCATTGATTAGTTTCTCATACCTCAAAAGAATACCAGATAACACCGTACAACAAAAAAAACATGGTTCTAACTACCTCTTTTGCACATAGTTATAGTAACTCGGCATAGGAAATCTTGTAAGCCAACGAAAAACATTTTTGTACAACTTTATACCTTCACACTCCTTAAAACGGTCTATTTTCCGTCTAGAAAAATTGCCGATAAAGTTTTTAGCTGTTAGCTGTCTCAAATAAGTGAAATGAACGATTGCTTTTTTAATGATTTTCTTAATACACTGTGGAGTACCAGAAAACCTCTTTCATTATATTAAATCAAACATTACTAATATGTGTATATTTTAAGACATCTTTTCCCTTAAATCTGGGGATGACTTTATAATTTAAATCGAACGAAAATGTTTTGTAATTAAAATGCAAGAACTTTATTTTCAAATCGAATTACAGTCACCTTCCTGTGGTGGTGAGCAGAAGGCTTTTATGCGATCATAAGAGTTTCAGAGCATTGTTGTTCATTTCAGCAAACAATTGTTTGTACTCTTTCATTTCATTTCTTTTTATACTCTCTATTTAGTCGTTAATGCAAGAGAGACAGCAATACAGCTGCAAAATATTTTTGACCACCAATGTTTCAGAGCCAATTTTGCCTTTTTTTATCTCTGTCTCTCTCTCTCTCTCTCTCTGCCTCTCTCTCTGTCTCTCTCTCTCTCTCTCTCTTCGTTTCTTTAAGATGAACTAAGACTAACTAGCTAAGATAAGCGTTCAAGCAAATTTCTGTTTTCGGAATCTATTTGCATCTTTATGGGTTCAACAAACTTCATCGATCCTTTGGAAAATAGTGTTTTTTTCGTTATTGTTGACCAACAGCATTTAGAAAATTTTGCTAAATTACAGGAGGCAGTTAAGTCAGTATCAATTATGTGAGTTCATTGAGAAGGTGCTTAAGTCAGTACATATCAATTTGTTGTAAGCCAGTTTGAGTCTACTGGGGACTCCATTTTTGTGCAAGGAAAATAGTGCAAACGTTTTTTAATAAAGATCTAAAGTGGATGTTTCTTCTCATATTATTGCTCCAATAAGTATCGGTTTTTATTTATTTCGAAGTCAATGGATAGCATAAGAAATAAATGCGAGCACGTAAGAATAATATACATATGTGAGAATATTTACTTTCAAGCTCCTTCTGTTATTTATAAAACAACATGAACAATTTGTATTTGGCTTCTAAGGCCTTTAGATCAATCGTCTTCACTGATCATTTTTTCAACTCTAAGTCTATGGATTTCCCTGGAGTGCAAAAAAAACTCCTCTAAAGGTTTTTATTCAACTCAGTTCTTTTAATGGCACATTGAATGCATATCCTTTTGCAATAACATTTGTACTAGACTTAAAACAAAAAAAAAACTATTTTTTTTTAAACTCCACTTTATTTTTGCAATATTCAACACAACATTATGACATAATTCTATTAAAATAAACGTCAGTTTAAATGGCAAGTCTGGTTATTGCCACATATTACCGTTTTTTTTTTTAATAAATATTATATTTCTAATTAATTTTAAAGTAATCTGAATATTAAAAATCTTTTTTTTCCTATAATAAAAACTTAATGAAAAAACCTCATTTTTAAGTAGATTTTTGAATCAAATAAAAATTAATTACACAAAAAATTTAATGTGTACAACACTTATGATTCTTTTTTCTAATAACAGGGAATTAAAAATCTATTTGCAAAATAATTTTCAAGTGACATTTGAAAAAATAATGTAAAATGTTTTATTTCATAAGGCACTAAGTACCCAGCAAAACAAAGTAATAGCATGCTTTTCAAATGTACGGATTTAAGAACACCATGTGCAAATAGAAAAGAGAGATCCCCTAATTTTTTTTATATAAAATATTATGGTATCCCACTTAATGCATGGAATTGGAAGACTAATAGTAAGGCTGACTTCCTAATCGTGTGTATGGAACGTAAAAGCAGTGCAACGTTCAGAAGTGATACTTAACAATACTACAAATCAAAGGCATTGGCGCACACAAAAGAAACAAAGAAACTACCAATGTAAAATCAACATGTCGCAATGTTAATCGGAAATCGTATTAAAATTTCTGCAAAAGTACAGTCTTTAACATTGTTTCATATTAATTGTAAAGGAAAAATTACTAATCTAACCTTCAATCTCGTTGATTTAACATTTTTTACTTTTAAAACAAAACTGTTCAATATTGAATGCATAAAATCTGGTTTAATAGCAAAAATAATTTTTATCATATTGGATCTCTACTTCAGTGCATCAATGAAAAAGAAGCGTTACATTTCATTTTAAATCAACATGACTATAACTTTAATTTCGAATAAATTTTATATTAAATCATCAATTAAATCATTATGAATTAAAATGATATTTATGCAAATAATGATGGTATTTATTAAGTGTAAATTTAAAATATATTTGAGGCGGTGGTTAGTGCGTTGACTACCAAGCAAGTGATGGTAGATGAGGCCGAGTTCAAATTTTGGCTGAGGCCAGCCAACTACAATGCAAAATTGTCTTATGCCAGTGGTAGTACACATTAAGGCGCCCTCAATAGCAGGTAATTAAGTAACAAAATTATTAAAATGGTCACATTAAATTCATGTTGTTTCAACTTGATATAACTTTAATTCAACATGATTGTTCGTGTTTTTTCAGTATCAAGTTCACATTATTTCAATCTGAAATAAGTTTGATTCAACATGTTAATTCGTTTTTTTAGAGGAGTACAAAAATCAGGTAATTAATGTCTTCCAGCCAATTAATTAATCCCCCTTATTCCGTAACTATCTGTCGACGTCACGTCAAGACAATACCAAATAATTGGCACTTGTCTACTGGCTGTCGACAAAAATTTTTAATATATTCAATATATCTAGATTACAAAAACTCGTGAATAAAAGTAATGCCCGTAACTTTTGGTTTAGCTCCAATGCGAAAGTTTTTACTACGTTTTCCCAACGTCGCGACGTTGGTACACTCTAAAACATTACTTCAAATTTAAAGTCATATATTGTCTAAATTTGTGTTGAAAATTTCTCCTTGTCTAAAATTACATCGATTTTGTAGTTATTTTATTAAGGAGAAAACCATTCAAATTAAACATATTTAGTCAAAGTAAGAAAAAATTTAACATAAAGTATAATACGGCTATGGCTGAGTGGTATTTACGTCAGACTATCAGTCAGGAGGTCGCGGTTCAAACCTGCCGGCAGCCAATCGCTTTTTTTTAGTAAAAACATATTGTTCAAAAATAGTGCGTGTGTAATTTTAGGTCGATAATAATCGGTAAAGTGTTGCCGACTATTATCGACCTAATTTTCAACAAAAGTATTTTAGAGTGTACATATAAAATTTTTTTGTAATAAACTTTAATCATATGGACGTATTTAAAGGCTTTATTTAATTTGCTTTATGATCCAATTACTTTTGTTGTCTACTTATTTTAATTCTTTATTATTTATCTTATCTTTTGATATAACTTTTTAGATGCATTTGTCTTATCTCACTTGATTTTATTTTTAAATAGCGTTATTTTATCAATTGTTGGTTGTTGTAGAGATATAAAAAAATAAAAAAATGTTTGCTAAAGCTATTTAGTATGGAATCCAGTTCTGTGTCATGCCTAAAACAAATACACAAACCCAGCAAAAACTAGGTAATGTGTTGCAATTACCAAACACCTTGCTTTTCAATACAAACTACATGCCTTCTGCATCACTTTACAGTAGTTAAAACAATTACTTTCATGTAAATGAACAATCCATGTGTTCTCTTATTTCCACGGCGCTTATCATTCAGATGATCAGCAGTTCAAGCCCTGGCGAAGCAAAGTTTTTATTTCACTGTAGGCAAGTTCGTTTTTTAAGAGTTTTGAAGTCCGCAAAAAAGTAGTTGTGAGTAAAACACTTGACATGAAACACAACAATAACTTAAAATGGCACGAGTTCAATGCTCAGCAGAGACATTTAATTTTTATTATGTTTTATGTCTTATGACTTCCAAATATTGACATTTTTTAATTGTTGCCAAGATAATAAGTACTTGCCTCCAATCACATAGCTAATGTTATAGTAAATTGTTAAAATGCTATAGTTAAGTAGTTAAGGGTATGTTTATTAGCATTTTAACTGATTACTTTGCTATCAAAATGTTTGCTGGGAAATTCTCAAAATAATAATAATAAAGATTTAAAAGTTCTTTCTGAGTGCGCAACAAGAAAATCAGTTGACTTAATTGTGTCGGTTCAGGGTTGCAATTTTCGAGCTTTTTTATTAGACAATTTGTATATGCAGTGATACCCAGCAAAAACTTTGCTTACTTGTAGGCAAAAACGTATATGAGGATTTAAGTCGTAACTACTTATAATTTGACTCGATAACTACTTCTTTTTGTTTGAGAAGTCCAAAAAATAAGGGGTACCCCTTACAAATGTATGTACATTGTCACAGCAATTAACTACTTATTGTTTGGCTTACTTGCAGCTAAAAAATAAGTAGTCAAATAAACAAATTTAAATTAAATACATTTTTACACACATTTTATTTTATTTATATTTATAAAAATTTTTATTTTTTGTTTTTGAGCCATCTGGGATACGAATCTGTGCTCGTTCAGATTTGAAGACAAGAACTTTATCCACTGAGCTATTGTTGACTATAAGCTTAAGCGACAAAAATTGGTTGCATATACAAACACATGTTGACTTAAAAAGTGGTTGTCTACTTATTTTATTACTACATATCAACAAATTGTAACTACTTTCAGATAGTGAGAAAAATGCGTACTAATTTCATTTAGACCTAGGTAGTAGTTCTAATTTCAAGCATAGTAATAAGATAAATAAGTACCACTCATTACTTTGTAACCCATTAATAAATTACTACCGATTACAAAAATCACAAAAGTTTTTACTGGGTATTTTTACACAGACCATCATCAAATTCATATGACGTGTACACCTATTTAAGAACGCTAAAAGTGGGAGTCAGTTCGCATGGAGATTTTAAGAGTAAAGCCCTTATGACACTACATTTTTCATGCATTGTTTTGCTATAGAATTGAAAGAAAGAAATAGCAAATGATAGAAAGAAACAACTATACAAAATGTAAACAAAACGTAATGGCTTCTTTAAATGCTGCCTACGTTTTATTTATAATAAAACGACAAAAGAAAAAAAAGATGAAAAAAAGAGGCGCTAAGAAGCTGAATTCGTGAATAAACCGCTAACTTGGCAACACTTTAATGTTTCAAGCTTGAAATGTCAATTTTAAGTTGAACATTTTTACATTTTTTTGACAGGTCCCCATTTGTTATCAATAACATTAGTAAAAGCTTTGACAATATGGTATTTATCTTAATATAGCTGAACTCTTTGCACCTGGTAAAATTTCCCATTATATTATATTTGCACTGTTCACCAAAACTTGAAAAATGAAGAAAAAATGTAGTGTAGTAAGGGCTTAATGCTAGTATCAATCATTGCCGACCACTACTGTTCTCCGTCCCTGTTTAATGCACTTGCTTCACGCAAATTTCGCTATTAATCGACAGTTGATTGTCGCCCTATTTTTCAATCACTAAATTTTCTACACTGTAAGTATTTCGCTGCATAAATCCAATGAAACAGTTTCGCTAGATTTTTGATTTTTTCACAATCCTAATGAAATATTTCACAATTCTAATGAAATTTCACGAATATTGTAAAAGAATATCATTGGAATGGATTCATTAGCTTTCATAGTTTCCTTAAAAAATTTCATTGTATTTTTTGACAACAACCTGTCATTTTATGGAACCCCTGTCAATAAATTAAAAAATTCAATAAAAGAGATAAGCTAACGAGGCTAATAAATAATGTAATAGTTTCATTAAAACAATGAAATAATTACATAAAAATAATGAAATAATTTCATTAAAACAACGAAATAATTTTATTTAAATAACAAAATAGTTTCATTAAAATAAAAAAATAGTTTCATTAAAATAACGAAACAATTTCATTAAAACAATGAAATAATTTCCAAAGTAATGAGCACTATTCAATATCTTAGCAAAATTATTAAATTGGATCAATGACATTATTTCATATATTTAATGAAATTTTCATTGAAGTAATTTTAACGAAACTTGTTTTATTAATTAAACGAAGCGTGTTTGTATGGTTTTAATGAAGTTTTTATTGGATTTATGTCGAAATTTACAGAATTAATGAACGAAATTTTTCATAGTTTCATAAAAATAATGAAATAATTTCATTAAAACGATGAAATAATTTCACCAAGATAATGAACACTGTTCAAATTATTACACTGGATCAATGACATTATTTCATATATTTAATGAAATTTTCATTGAAATAATTTTAACGAAACTTATTTTATTAATCCAACGAAGCGTGACGTTTGTATGGTTTTAATGAAGATTTTCATTGGATTTATATCGAATATTCACAGAATCTATGAACGAAATTTTTCAGTGTAAGTGTTACGCCATCATCGACTCTAGACTTAAGTGATTTTTAGCTTTGTCCCTTGCGAAGCGCATCGAATCCCATGCTACTTAAAAAGCTTTTATTTCAATTACACTACAAATGTATTTTAAAAGATATTATAATTGATACAATAAATAAACTTACCTTAACACAGTTATTTGTTCAATATAAAAGTTATTATATATTTGTGGCTGCTATTGAAAAAATGTTGCATATCAATTCAATATTTAGTAATCCGATTGATTGTTTGATTACCAGGCAGGGTAATTAAATTGCTATTGAAACTTGCGTTGCATGCAATTCATTTAATTCGTTGTGTGCTGCTTTTATATTTTGCCTCTGGAGTTGAATTCTGTGAAAGAAAATAAAGAAAAACAATAATTTGTTAATTAAATTAACACATTTATAATTTAAAAAAAATGTTTAAAAATTGTTTTTAACAATATACACACTTTTGTGCGGAGTTTTATATTAAATTTATATTAATAAATTTTTTTCGAGCCGTGTTAAGCAAAATGTGTTAAAGTTTGTTGGCTTATTAAAATGTTATATTTTATATGAAATATATTATCATATGTTTGTTTAAATTAGAAAAGCTTGCTTTATGGTCTATTGAACTACATACATACATACATACATATAAATAATATAAGGATAGTCAGGCATACGCACATACACTATAAAACATTACTTAAATTTAGGATCACATATTTTCTAAATATGTGTTGAAAATTTCTTCTTGTCTAAAATTACATCGATTTTGTAGTTATTTTATTAAAGGAAAAACCTTTCAAATTAAACATATTTAGTCCAAGTGGAAAGCATTTAACATAAAGTATAATACGGCTATGGCTGAATCGTAGATACGTCAGACTATCAAGCAGGAGGTCGCGGTTCAAACCGATAATAATCGGTAAAGTGTTGCCGACTATTATCGACCTAATTTTCAACAAGTGTTTTAGAGTGTACCTA
Organism: Panzeria rudis; assembly: GCA_956483635.1. Taxonomy (NCBI): domain Eukaryota; kingdom Metazoa; phylum Arthropoda; class Insecta; order Diptera; family Tachinidae; genus Panzeria; species Panzeria rudis. The sequence goes on along the minus strand of OY101451.1, from coordinate 86,803,434 downwards.
CATATGTATGCAAACTTCAAACTTTAATAAAAAAAAAATTAGTGAATACTTTTTAAATTGTTTTCTTGTACAGTGCAAATAACCGAATTATTTCATGAAGAAAGTATACGAGAATTTTAATATCTATATATAACGGAGCAACGTTATTGACCGACTGACTGACTGATTCATCATCGCTCAGCCCAAAGGACAAAAGCTAGAGACTGGAAATTTTTTACATCGGCAAACCTACCGATGTTTAGATCCAATTCAATTACTAAAGGGGTAGAGATAAGATTCCAAAAGCATCATAATATAAGCAATAAGCGGATAGGTGCTGTGTACTTTTTGGAAAATTTGAGGCCGAAAAAGGGTAAAAATATAATTTTGGTACTTTTTTTACTAACACGATTATCTAATAAAGTAATAAAGATATAAATAAAATTTAATCTGTGTTCTTCTGTCCTTAAGAAGCCCTCGAATGGACTTTGGTACTTTTTGAAAAGGGTAAATTCTGAAGCTGTTTTCGGTACTTTTTCCTGTGCAACTATTTGTTATGTACATTGAATGAATATTTTTTAATAGAAAAATTTTTATATGTAGGTTTCTCTTTCAATTTATGATTCCACAGAGAAGGGATTTTTTTGGAAATTAAAATGCTAAGGGGTAAAAACGGGCAAATTCGGTAACCTTATGTCTCCGGATCTAATTAAAGCAAACACAAAATTCCAAAAGCATCATAATAAGATCAAAAGCGGACATGTGTTTCAAACTGTTTTTGAAATGTATACATTTAGGGGCTGAAAAACGGTAAAAAATATATAATTTTGGTACTTTTTTGTTAACCCGTTTATCCCCTTAAGTAATAAAGATGGAAAAGAAATTTAAAATTTATTATCTTCGCCTTTAGAAGTAAGTCCTCGAATTCGCTTTGGTACTTTTGGGAAATTCGAATATAAATATAAATAATAAACATTTGACCCATTTTAGGTACTTTTTGCCATACAACTATTATTTATGTGCATTGATATACTGCCTGAATATTTTCTGATGAAAGAAATTTTCTTCTTTCCTTAAAGGGCACTCAAATACGTTTTGGTACTGCTAGAAATTCGAATATATATAATGGGTAAAGTTTTTAGCTCTTTTTGGTACTTTTTTCTGTACAACTATTTGTTATGTAGATTTAATGAATATTTTTTAATAGAAAAAAATTTTGTGTGTATAGAACCACTAACAAGGGATTTTTGATAATCAATTTCTAAGGGACTAAAAAGGGGCAAAAAACGGCCAAATTCTTTTACCTTATATCTCCAGATCTGACTAAGGTTGACGTAAAATTCAAAAAAAAACATTAAAATTATATCGAAAATTAAGCGGACGGCATTTTTTTTTAGATTTCGAATTTAGTGGCCGAAAAAGGGTAAAAATGTAATTATAGTACTTTTTTAGCACATATGTCCTAAAGTAATAAAGATAAAAATTAAGGCCCTTATTATGATTCACAACTAAATTGATAGATTTAGTTGTGGTTGTCAAACGCTTATTATTGATTACAACTCAACGCAACTTTCAATAACTTGTTTGATTCGAGTTGTCATAGATTGACATTACCTTAACCAAGACAACTAAAATTGGTTTGTGAATCATAATACAAAAAAACAATTGAGTTGAGTTGTAATAGTGACAACTCAACTTAGTTGATGAGTTGTGTATCATAATAGGGCCATAAATTTAAATTGTATTATTCTCTCCTTAAGAAGCTCTCAAATACATTTAGGGGCAAAAAAATATAATTTTGGTACTTTTGTGTATCACATTTATCTTTAAGAATAATAAAGTTAGAAATAAAACTTAAATTGTATTCTTCTTCCCTAAAAAAGTCCTCAACAATGTATAAAACATTTAAAAAGGGATTTTTGGAAATTGAAATTTTAATGGGCTAAAAAGGGTAAAAACGAGTAAATTTGTTAATCTTAAATCTTCAGATCTCCAGCTAAGGTACACGTAAAATTCGAAAAACATTAAGACTAGATCGAAAAATAAGCGGACGGCATTTTGGTACTTTTTGAAACTTTCGCATTTAAGGGGGAAAAGGGGGAATATGTAATTTTGGTACTTTTTTGGTTACTAATTTATCTCTTAAGATAATAAAAAAATAGAAATTTAATTTAAATTGGATTTTTCTCTCCCTAAGAAACCCTCAAATACGTTTAGGGGCCGAAAAAGGTCCAACATAATAAAGTTTGAAACAATATTTAAATTGTATTCTCTTTTTCTATATTTGCACAACAATGGGGTAGCGAAGTAAACCGGGTATGGCTAGTTACATTATATTTCTTTTTATAGCATTAACTAGCTCGATTAGTAGGCACTTTACAAGCAATATATGTAGTTGGAAATAAGTTGAGGTAAAAATTATTAAACTGCACAAATAATTACCTTTGTATTTAGCAATGGTTTCGAACTAGTGAAGGCTTGATTATTTTTAATATTTAATTAAATATCGGCAGGATTATTTGTGACTTTTTTCTATTAAAACTTCACTACGCTATCGAACAATTAGTGTTACAAGTAGTTTGTCTTTATATTCGAATTTTCGGTAACTGCTTAAGGATTGGTTGTTTCAAAATCTTTGAATTTTCTTCACAAATTTTAATACAACTTTTTATTTCACTTTTTGATTTGTTCAATTTATTTTATTTAAACAATTTTTAATTGAATTTTTGTATTTTTAAAGAAATTTTCAATAATTTTATTTATATTTTTTGTTAGTTTTCTTTGTTTTTTCGTTTAACAATTTTTTTTTGAATTTTTGTATTTTTAAAGAAATTTTAAATAATTTTATTTATATATTTTTTTGTTAGTTTTCTTTGTTTTTTCGTTTAACAATTTTTATTTGAATTTTTGTATTTTTAAAGAAATTTTCAATAATTTTATTTATATTTTTTTCGTTAGTTTTCTTTGTTTTTCGTTGACTGGAATAAAAAACTTGTATTGTTTTTTTCTATCAAACTGTTATTTAATTTAAAACTTTTTTAACTTTTCTGTATTGTTCTACGAATTTTGTTCAACATTAATTAATTCTCATTTTTCATATATTGTTATCAATGATTTCTTTGGGTGATTTTGTGATTGAAGAAATTTCGCAAGTTCGTTTTATCTGAAATGGAAAAATAACGATACAATTTAAACACAAATTCTGATTATCTACATTATGCAAAAAAAAACAAATGAACCTCTAAAAAGAGTTGTTTTTTAATGATAATATTGGGCTGCTGAAAATTAATGTGATATTAATTTATTTTTCTTAAAAAACGTTTTTTTAAGATTTTCGCGAAAAACGTGTTTTTGGATTTTTTTGTAGATATTTCCAAAAATCTTCAGAACTGTTCATATGGATAATTCAAATTTTGTACAGTTGCATAGACTTATGTTTTCCTCTTTCAGCCAATATGTACATAAACTGTTATTTTTGGAGTCAAGTGGTTCAAGTGGTCTAAGCGTTAAAGAACTCTGATTAGTAGTAGACTGGGAGGTCTCGCAACATATAAGTTCAACCCTCCACGCAATAAATTTTTTTGTCTACATGCTTTACATTTTTATCTTAATAAAAATATAATTGAATTGAAAAATTAAATTAAAGCCGAACTCACCTTTCGCAAAGAAAGTAGCACATTAATTAATTAAATGGTAGGCATTAGTTGCCTGATTGTGTTACTTCTCTTTTATAAAAAAAATGGATTGATTAAAGGTAAGTGATGTTCAACTACTTGACTGGTAATTACTGGCATTGGCCGAGTAGTCTAAGCGGTAAAGAACTCGGATGAGCAGAACTGGAAAACCCCCGAAAATACCGTTACGTAATATGTGAATAGGCCCTTAATGTGTTACCTTCTTTGGGCAAGGGATGGTGAGAGAAGACAGGTGGTGGAAATGTGAAAGAAAGCTTAATGCTTTTACAATTCTGATATAGAGCATCCCTGAAGTTTAAGAGCAGTCTTGCAGCGCCTCTGGTGCTAAGTAGATGCACTAACTTCCTTAGGCTGTATGCGTACCCATTCTATCAATTATTTTACTGCGCCGACGATTTTGCAAGAATATAAGCCCGCAGATAATCGGCAACGACTAAATTTTTCAGTTAAATATCAACAGTTGCCCAGGAATGAAATAAACTTTATTGAAAGTCGGGGGTTCTGAATATCCAAGAGCCATTCATCAACGCCAATTGCAACCCATTAGGTGTACAGTATGGTGTGGCATTACATCTGAAATAATCATTGGGTCGTAATTCTTTGAAAATGAAGAAGGTGGAAGTGCTGTAACCGTAGATGAAGAGCGGCATCGGTTTATAATAGAACATTTTTTACATTCTGCTCTTGAAAACAGAGCTGAGAATGTGGTTTCAGCAGGATGGAGCCACTGCCCACACTGCCCGAGACACAATGGCACTTTTAAGTAAAATTTTAGCAGAGTGAATAATTTCCAGATATTCGGAAATTAATTCAACCGATTTGTCAGCTCCCGAAATTTTTCTTTGGAGTTATTTGAAGGAGCGATTACTTTTGAGACAAAGGCCAACATTGTTGCAGAAATTCGATCGCTACAGCCGCAAGTTTCAAAAGATGTTATAATTGCGAAGCTGAAAAAGTGGTTCATTTAAGTGACATTATTTTCCATGCTTAGTGTAAAAATATTTCCATTTTGTATATTTTATAATCTGAAGGTTATTCAATTTTTAAACCCCATTTTGACTTTTGACCCACCCTGTATTAATATGGCCTCAAAAACATCTCAGTTTAAGTTTTGGCTTTGTATGGGTAAAAGTAAGCGCAGTGGAGTTGTTGATATTTTTAGTTATCATGGCAAGACGAAGGAAGCATTCGCACAGAAAAAAATACCAATGTAAAATCAAAATGTCACAATGTTAATTGGAAAACATATTAAATATTAGCCAAAGTGCAGTGTGTATTACCGTTTTTTTATATTAATTTTTAGCGAAAAATTATTAATCTAACCCGGTGCCCGGAGAGAAATAATTTCTTTTTTATATGTGTTGTTGTTTATTTGCTTTGTTGTTGATAGCTTCAACGCACTGCTGGGCTCTTCTTGTTGTTTATTTTGATAATCGTGTTGTGTAAATGTAAATAGGCGACAAACATCTGACCAGCTTCGCATTATATGCAAAAATTGTTGATTTAAATTTTTCACTGTTCAAACAATATTGTTTAATATTGAATCATCCATAAAATTCTGTTTTATAGAAAAATCTATTTTTATCATGTTAAATTAAAGTTGAATCTACTTTAGTGAATCAATTTGTTTCATAGTTTAATTGAACTAGTGAATAATGAAAACTTGAAATAGTTTCCTTAGTTCAATTGAAATAGTTCAATTTAACTAGTTCGTTCGTAAACTACACAAGTCTACTATAGTCAGGGGATTTGAGCATGGCAAATCTTATCCTTAGCCGATTAGCCTAAAAAATTTGGGGCATAAATTTTTTTTTCATCAACATTCACCAAACTAGATGGCGAGACGGGTAGAAATCTAACTTTTTAATTTTAAGGCTCACCCCATTGTACATGCGTCCCTTAGTCATGAATAGGTTAATAAAAAAAATTATTATTTTTTTGGATAGTCGTTCGTGCAAAACATTGCACATCAAAAAGATTTTTTGGTTCTGTTACAATAAGTTTTTGGTTTAATAAAAATATTTTGTTTTAGCATTTTTCTTTCCTTTAATTAATCTTAATAGTTTTCTTGTTAGTATAAATTAATATTTTAATTTTCCCATTGATCTTTTAATCATACATACATATTTCTTTAAATTGCTTAAAATTTGTCAGGAATAATACAATTTTTTATTTTAAGGTTTTGCTATTTTTAAATACAATTGTTTTTCTTTTTTGTAGTGTATTTGTTTTTGTTATTTCATTTTATTGCTTTTCTCTTTCTCTTGAGGATTTTATTCTCCTGTTAATATTTATTTTCTTGGAGGCTGTTAAATAGTTTTTGTTATTATTGTATACCACTTTATTTGTAAATCTTTCTTAATTTGTTGTTGTTGCATTTTGCGATTAGTTTTGTTTTTATTGATTTGTGTTTGCACAGCGAAAAGGGCTTTAGTTTTCTTGGTGTTATTATTGTTGTTTTTTCTCATTTACATACATATATTCTAAATTTCAACACACACACACATATATTCACGCAACATGCATCCAAAATTCTATTACTCAACACATGACTCTCTTTCTATGGACAAGTTAAGTTTTGCACGTTGTTTGTTTTTACATATTTTTCATTGTTGTATTTTAATGGTGCTATAGTTGTTGTTATTGCTGTTGTCTTATATCTTGTTGCTCTGCATGCCTTAAATGTACAAACATGATGATGACGAAAATAATAATAATAATGATGATATTTAAGCTGTTGAATAATTCCTTTTGTATAAAATCCGGTTTTTAATAAGATGTATTGAAAAGTATAACTCAACAAAAACAAATACAACTACAAAATTTTGTATATCCACAACATATTGGTTGTGTATATGAAAGGGAGTTACAAAGAAAAACTCCCAAGAAACGTTTTAAAATATGTATAATTTAGTAATAAAAACTATAGTTTCTTTACTTGATATTTTGTTTAATTTCTTGAAAAATAAAAATCGACATAAAACACTAAAATCGTGTAAGTAATTAATTTATAATGTAATTGCACTAACAAAAAAGTGTAGTTAGGTACCTTTTTAATGCAATTATTGTTTCACGTACTTAATTAAGTATGTACCTATATATTTATTTAAGCACTAAAAGTTAGTTTTTAATTAACTATATAATATTATCATTTGCTACAGGTTTTCTACACAACTTCTGTTTTTTTTTTCTATAAAGAATGAAATAACGTACGACGCGATAAATTCCGATTCCACGTTGTTTTATCTTTAAATGCCGGCGTTCAACTAACGTTGCTTTAACATGTCATTAGCTCTTTTTACTTAAAATTTATCACTTTAATAACATCACAAACATTATGAATGTTAACAGCATCTCTGTTAACTTTTGCAGTCCACACAAATGTTAATGGCAACAGTAATAGCAAATGTTTGCTCAAATGTTACTGTATGTATAATATTAGTGTGACCAGACCTGTTCAAAATTCAATTTAAGTGATGGTTACACAATACAAATCTTTGTGAAAGGTTGGTTCCAGAAAATATGTAAGACATTTGCACAAAATACTTTTTACTATCTGCTCTAAACTGTCTATATACCAATATTTGGATTTTTGGAATTTTATATGCAATTAGAGGCGCACACCGCACCGAGGAATATTAGAGCCAAAAAGCTGGCCTAAAAGGCAAAACTGAATTTAAAAAGATCTTAAAAACTAAGTACGGAGCTCGATAGACAGCGAAATTCTATATCATGCTGTGAATTTTTGTGCAACAGGTAGTATGCAAACTTTTGCAAGACTAACAAAAATGCTGCCGTAGTTGCAGAAATCTGCGGCAGGACTTTCAATTGTTTGGGTAAGAAAATTTTTGACGAAGAAAAGTATGTATTGCCAAATGATGGGTTTTGAGCGCAGGACTTAGATATTTGCAAAAATCCTGAATTTACGAATGTACCCATACACTTTTTGGAATCGATACTTCATCCTTCATATAAACTGACAATTCAAAAGTGGCAAGTAAGTAGCGATAAAGCAAGTAAGTAGAGATAAAAAGGCTTACGTGCGAGATGGGACTACTACGACACGGCAACTCTAATGATGGCAATACATCAAGTAGATTATTTTCACACCCAGCAACTGTATTTAAAATCACTGGCACACGCAAAGAATTAATCAAACGTCTAAATATAATATTGGAAGCAATACCCGACTAGAAATTTTTATGCAAACACATTTGGGATCTCACTGGGATCCCAATTCCTATGAAATGCAGAAACGTATTAGGGACCCGATTGGTTTCCTGTGGGGAAATAACAAAATCTTACAAAAATTTGCTCAAATCGGGAAAATATCAAACTCTAATATTGAATTAAAATTGCTGAAGCTATCCAAGGGACAAACGTATGTAACAATCACCTCTGCTGAAGATGAGCAAAATATATGATTAAAAATCTATGATAGATTTTCCCAGCAAGTTCCCAATAGTTTCCCACTTGGGAAGAACTTATGTTAAGTCATTAATTTGTAGATAGGCTATCCCAACAAGTTCCCGATCAAATCAGAAATGCGATAACGCTTTTGGGTGTGCCACATGCATTCGCAATCGGGCCCCAATATGAGTATTAGGAAAATTTCTAGTCGGTTATCTAACGGACACTTCGTTAATATTGGAAAATTTGCGGAATATGCACATAGAACTGCCGAAATGTATGTGCAACTCTACAATTGGCACACCAGGCACAATATTCTTATTCATGGCGGTACTGTAATAAAGCAAGCAATCTTGCCAATTGTCGAAAGAAGCTGAGAGTGCAGAAATAAGCACTTCAGATCATATCGTACGAATTATACGAGGAAATTCAGCAGAATACACAAACAATTCGAAAGAACCAAAACTCTTTTTAAACAGATACTATTCAACTAGTTTTTCCTGACACTGATGATACCGCTTATGAAACCCTTACGACTACCTAAGACTGCTTCTATAATATGAATGACTTTTTTTTTCTGAAATATCACAGTCAAATGAGACATAATAAGGCCAATGAAAAGAAATAATTCCCGGAGTTCCGAAAATTGGCACAGATCAAAAATCAAAATATAAACACAAAAATCTTCAAAATTTGCATGTTAAAATCACTATTCCTGCAAAGCTGGTCACTGTTAGTAAAAACCTATTACTCTCCCACTCTATCTCTCTTTGATGTTATCTTATTTTTAAAAGCGGTTTAATAAAATTATTTCATTGCTAAATTAAGTGTAATGTTAACTCGTAACTAGAATTTAGTAAGTGTTAACATTTTAATTAAATATTTGGTTCTGTTAATTCAGCTGTTTACATTTCTTATTTTCTACCACTTTTACGACTAGCTCTCTCTCTCTCACACTCACTCTCTCGCGTTTACCTGATAAAACTTAAAACAAAATGTTATTGAATATTTATTTGTTGTTATTGGATATGTAAGTATGTTTGTAGGTATTTAGCCCAGACCACTATATTTGTACAAGTAAGTGAATGTGGTGGGTGCGTTGATATTTGGTGACAAAAATAGATATTTTATTTGTTGTTGGATTTGTTTTCTGTTAGATGTACATATCTATGTTTTGCCAGTAAAATCCTAACCTACCTTAATAATTTATTACTAAATTTCTTTGCTTCAGATATTATGGGAACCGTAATGAAATAGAAAAAAAACGCACTAAATTGTAATTCCTGATCCAATAATAAATAAATAGAAAAAACAAAAATATTTAAGATCTATAGCTGCGATTTAAAATCTATAGAACTAAAGTTGAAATTCTAAACACTCTAAAATGAATTATTTTTCTAAAATGTTTGGAATAACTTCACTTACCTGCAAAAAAAATCGGAATAAATATATGAAATCTTATATATAAATAGGACACACAATTTTTCGTCGTACTCTTTTAAGTGGCTTATTGTCCATCAATATTGATGAAACATACATGTATATTTTAAAAGATATTTTTCTCTAGATATGCACAATAAATTTTTTAGCCTAAAAACCGGTTACAAACAAAGCAGGTGACGGATAAAGTGGTCGAATGTCGACCACTGGGCGGCATCCTAGCAATAATAAAGAGTTTAGTACTCTAAATCAAAATCGGTTTTAAGTTTATTTGTGTCACGTATATGTTTTTAGGCTGTCCGTCTGTCTTTCCGTCCGCCCGTCTGTGTGTCTGTCTGTCATAGGCTGTTTTCTCGGGAACCGTAAGAGCGACGGCTAAGAAATTTATGGAAAACTGGCCGCAACAACAACAAACATATTTCAGTTAAAAATTAAAGGGTGTTCTAAAGCGAGCAACGAAAAATGTTGAAATACTAATGTAATATACAGACACTTTAAATTTTCAAAGTTATTGAAAATTGGAGTAGTCTACAGAATAGACTACACCTATTAACTCTGATATTTGAAACAATAAAAATTAAAGGGTGTTCTATCAGTTAATGTAATTTTAACTATATAATTTATACAATTTGCTGTATCTTGGAAACCGTAAGAGGAAAAATATTCAAATTTAAAAAAAAACGCTAAAACTAAAAAATTCCAAAATTAAAACTGTCAAAACGAAAAATTGCCAAAATGAAAAAAGCGCTTAAAGAAAAAAAGCACCAAAATAAAAAAAATCGCTAAAACGCAAAAAAATCACCAAAACTAAAAAGATCGTCAAGAAACTAAAAAAACGAAAAAAGTCGTCAGAAATATCGTCAAAAAACGAAAAAGAATTGCCAAAAATGGTAAATAATCACCAAAACGAAAAAGAACGCCAAACCAAAAAAAAAAAAAACGCCAAAACTAAAAAAACGCCAAAAACCGAAAAAATCGCGCAAACGAAAAAAAAGTCAAATCAAAATAAAATCGCAAAACGAAAAAAAGCACTAAAACCAAAAATAAACGCTAAAACTAAAAATATCGCCAAAAAAAGGGGAAAAAACTGCCGAAAATGGAAAAAATCACCAAAATTAAAAAAAAGCCTAAACAAAAAAAGCGCACAAACAAAAAAACCGCCAAAACTAAAAAAAAATCGCCAAAAACCGAAAAAACGCCAAAACGAAAAAAGTCAAAACCAAAAAAAAAAAGTCGCTAAAATTAAAAAAGGTTAATCTAGATTTTATTTTTCATTTTCCCTTATAAATACTTTTATTGTTATCCAATAGATTTCTAATTGTATAATGGTGTAGAAAAATAAAATAGATTCATATCGAATATAAATTTTTTGCTGGGTTTTGTATAAGTTTCTAAACCTACTACGCTTGTATTATTCTTTTGTGATTTTCAAGAATATTATCATTTGCAAATTCGCAAATCGTTTTTGAAAGTCTGTGCATAAGATAAGAGCTTTGTCTACTGACGATTTGATAAAGCGCCAATGAAATGCTTATAGACAACGCTTAACTATCAGCAAATAAACTTCATTTAAAAAAAAATCACCAAAAACCGAAAAAAGCGCCAAGACTGACAAAAACCACCAAAACTAAATTAAATCGCAAAAACTAAATATATCGTCGAAAAGCGAAAAAACGTTAAAAAATTATGTCAAAACGAAAAAATCACCAACTATACAAAAAACGCAAAAAAAAAACAAAAAAAAATTGTAAAAAACGAAAAATCGCAAAAAAAACGTAAAAATGAAAAAAGCGCCAAAAAAATCGCTTAATCAACAAAAAAAAAACTTAAAAAATAGAAAAACAAAAATTAAACGAAAAAGCAAAATTAAAAAAATTGTCAAAATGAAATAAGGGCAAAAACCAAAACGGATATATGTATGTGTATTCGTCCGAAACCCTTCGTGTGCGAGCTAAAGTCGCACTTTACTTATTTCATTTTTATTAGGGATGACTAACTAGTATGACTCCAGAAATAAAGCGATCATGCCAACATAATTTGAGAACATGGTTTGTCCGATTTGGATTAGCAAAAAGTCAAAATATGCATGATAAAATTAACTTCAAAGTTTTTTAGTTTTTGGCTTTCGGAATTTTTCACAAATTAAAAATTGTTTTGTTCTAAAAAGTCATAAGCAATTTATATGAGACATACCCCCATTTCAACTATTTATCTCAAAGATAAGTGACTTACGAACAAAATTAGCCATACATCTTGAAAATCGATAGATAAATATAGATTTTATTAGCAATTAAAAGAATACGCCCAGCCACTTAAAAGGTACTTTTGTTCTTTCTGAATGTATTCACTTAATTGTTGATAAAATACACACTTATCCATCGATTTTCATGATATATGGATTATTTTCTCGCTAAGAAGTTATCTGTAAGAATAATATTTAACTGGAGAAGTTTTTGTTTTTTAAAATTTTGTATGAGCTTTTTTTACAAAGAAACAGTTTTCTAATTTTACCATGAAAAAGCACTTTTTTCGATAATAGTTTGTGAATACATAATTCCGAAAGCGTTGATCAAATCAAAACATGAAGGTAATTTTCTCATGCATATTTTGCTGTTTTGCTGATCGAAATCGGGCTGATCGTTCTCGAGTTAGGCTGAAATATAAATACATACTAATGTACCTAGGGGAAATTAGAAAATCTGTACATGATAGAAACAAACTGAAAACGGATTTTTAATTTAGAGCATTGAACTCTTTATACTCCATATATTTATAGTTAAAACATCTTTTATTAACAAAATAATTTTTAACCTCATTAATTTATATACAAAAACTATTAATTAATTATACATTTAAATACTATTCTTATAATTTATTTATATGTATGCATGTATTTTTAATATTTTCGATCACATCCAACTGATAAAAAAAACTGTTCATACATGAACTGACTATAAAATTAAGAGGAAAAGTATCATATTTTTTTATTCATTAATTAAGATTCATGCAACAACAAAATACAAACGCCTCAAGAACTTCAGACAAGTTAAAAAAGAAGACTTTCTGCTTTAAAAAAAGAAGAAAAGACAGACAACATTTAAAAGAAAAACATTAAAAATAACACAAGAAATTAGCTTTTAAAGAAAATTATACAAAAAAAAAACCCATTTGACTTGCAATAGGCGTGCGGTTTTGTTTTAATGTTTTTGTCTTCGTTTCTTAAACAAAAACTTAAGTTATACCAAGTTTAATTAAAAATTCAAAAGTTTATTTGCCTTCTCTCTTCCTCCTCTCACGATCACTGTGCTCGTCTTTGATGAAGTTTTTAATTGTTTTATAAAGAAGAAGAAAGATATTTCAAGGAAATATCAAAAGACAAAAATAAGTTAGAGTGTTATATATACAATATATTGCACATGCCCACATTGCTAAACACATATGAGCCGTTTCTTTCCAAATTAGTCCAAGTCCTTTTTAAACAAAATTATATAACCAAATATTGATTATTTTTATATAATTCTGTGGCAATAGGGAATTTTTTGTTAAAGAAACAAACACAAACCGCGAAGCGATTAGCTTGTCTGCGGAAAACACCCAGAGTCTACGGCGGGAATCGAACCCACGACAGGCTAGCATCGCTACCACTCAGCCACAGGGGCACCCCAAAGTGCTTTATTCATATTTTATCGTTTTGTATGAGAACACTTTTCAAGTGGATTTTTAGAAATTCATTTTAGGTATTGCAGCAGAAATATGTTCGAAAATTCTCGAAACATTAAGATTAGAATCGGTTCATATTCACGTGATATTAAAGTTAAGCCTCTCAAAAGTTATGACTGGCTTGCATACCTCTCACACACACATATACGTACAGCCATGCGTACATCATCATAAAAGTAGTCAGAAAATCTTTTTAGGACCTTAAAACGTCCTGAACTGGATTTACCGAAAATCGGGGTAAAATAAAAAATCAAACTAATGAGTACACTCTGCGGCCATTCGGTCTGTTGTGATGCCCAGAGGACTACGCCCTACATATTCCCATAAAGTGCTGGTATTCCGGTTCCTGACAACCCCTCAGAACTTCTCACAAAAGCCTAAAAGGCCAGCTAGAGGTACATCCCCGAGACAAACCAGGTCCAGATGTTGTACTGAATCTTCTTTTACGCCGAAGCAGCTCCAGCAGTGATCATCATAGAGGAAACCTATACTAAAAGAATTTCGCTTTATAAAACCAATGAAATTAATTTTATTAGATTTTTTTCATTAATGCAATGACAATTTCGAAACTTCAGTGAAAAGTTTCATTAAACTTCAAGCTACGAAATTGTTTCATAATATTAATGAAACTTTTCAATGGATTTAGGAAATTCTAATTAAACCCATGAAGTTCTTTCAAAATATTAATGAAATTTTCATTGTGAAGTTGAGATAGGATTTGAGAAATTGTCATTGGATTTGTGAAACTGTCATTGGATTAATGCAAAATATCTAATGAAATTGTTTCATTGGTTTTATAAAGCAAAATTCTTTCAGTGTAGACGTTCCGACATACGTGCGATCGCATAGTGTGGCGTGATGACTCCAACCAGGAGTGCAAGCGTTGTTTTTCCAAGTGTTAGGAGCGGCTTGGTACCACCCCTTCTAAATGAGCGCCAAAGGGTCTTAGGTACTCTGCAATGGGTTATTGTAGACTATCAAAATCCTTTTATGAGTCTGCTTCGTCCAAGGCTAAATCTGCTCTTACGCATTCATCAGCCATTTTATATCACTGAATACCTTCTTGACAAGGAATCCAAACTATCCTGCCATTATAATTGAGTAATGAATTTTTTGTCGAACTATATGGTTTTTATCCAAAGTTATTTAATTAGTTTGGCTTAAGTTTATTTTCAATTTAATCTTTCGATCAAATTATTTTTTATTTAAGAAAGAAATTCTAAAGCATGTAAATATTGAACATTCAATGAACAATTTTGGATGTACGGAAGGTTGAACTGACAGCTGTTTCGTGACTACCACAGTCTACTCATCAGAGCCCTTTACCTACACTACCAGTGACAGTAGCAACAACACTGTAGCGAAAATCATAATAATTTTAGTAAGCTCAATTAACAGACTGTCGCCATCTCGCGGCGAGTCGCACCTATTAATGAACTTTTTCTAAATGTTCGGAGCTTCACTAACTGTCTTTTCTTAGTATGTTCAACTATTTTAAGCTTTTTTCATTTTGGTCTTACCAGCATGGAATATCATCGATATTCCCAATGCTGGCATTTTTTAAATGTTTATTTTGCCCAAATTTTTTTTGGAACAGTACACATTCATGTTTTAGCTAGTGCCTTTGTCCTGACATTATGTCTTTCACGCCGAGCCAGAGATTGAATGTATGTCAGTGCACACTTCCATTTCACCGCCTTTGAATTTAGGGTCCTAATAGCGGCCAGACTATCTACACAAATGTCTATAGTGCTGGTGTCGAATCGTCGCTTTCGATATCGGGCTCATTCGATAGAGTTTTCTCAGTTTGAGATTATGGCATTCGCTATCGAACAATATAAACAGATTGTTCGATACCGAATATCATAAGGTCAAACTAAGAAAACTCGATCGAATCAGCTCGAAATCGAAAGCGACGATTCGGTCTAAGAGTCCATAATTGCAGCTTCAGTTATGGAATAAATCTCCGCCGCACTTGGAATGCGATGGAGGTGTCTGGTAACCAGAGAGAAATCGAAAGGTCAAGACACTCAGAGGATACTCCCCATCGAGTACCAGTATTCATTTTAGAGCCGCCCGTAAGGAACAAACCTACTTATTCCGAGTTACACTGTTTCCCTTCTAGCCTTTCCTATTATGGATCTCAACTGAGAAGAGATTTGTTAAAGCTCATGACAGGAGTCATGTAGTCTGTTAGTCTTCCCAGGACTTGCCTTCCCAAGACTTTCCTTCCCAGGACATACCTTCCTATATTTAGTAGATGGTGGCATGTCCAATGCGGTCATGCCTTAAATCTTCTGACTCCCTGAGTCTAAGGGCAGACATTGCAGATATGTAAATGATGTAGACATCAAGGGGAGTTAAGTGAACCATTGTTTCCAGACTGACCAGGCGAGTTGACATCATTGCCCCAGTAATAGCAAAACATGCTATCCTCTCTACTTTGTCCAGCGTAGAGAGATAGGTATTCTAGTTCAATGCCCTCCACCAAAGCGGCGATCCGTAAATAAGAATGTGTAGATTACTGCCGTATACATACAATGTAGGATATACGGCTTCAGCCTCCATATTTTTCCAAAAGTTCTTTATGCACATAAAAAGCGCATAGTCTTTTTTTAAATAAACTTTTAATTAAAATGATTTTTTATGAAATTATCTGTAAATCGAATGGATTTTAAATCGCGCGATTTCCAAAATTAATAGCAGTTATTGTGATAGGGTGAACCATGTCAAAGAATTCCATTCCGATCGGAAGTGGTTTCGAAAAACGAAAATTTTCTTCGTAATCAAACCACTTTTAAATTTCAAAGTGGAATTGAAAAACATTTTTCTACTGACTTTATTTGCAGTAAATACTACAAAACCTGCATACGTTTAGGAGCGTCAAATAAATATTTGGTCATAAGCTTTTCATGTTAATAAAAAGCTCAATGTGAGCTTTGCATCTAAAACCAAGACTAAACAAGGTATAAAAACTCAAGGTATAAAAACTTTATCATTGTAAGAGCGTAATACAAAACAAACGGAATCTAAAGCACCAAAAATGTACTTTTTCGGAATGACAACTACGGAATCAAAGCCAATCCGAACGGAATCTATGACACGACTGAATACTAAAAAAAAGTTTCTATTAGCGGAAGTAGTTTTCTAAAATCGCGTGATTCTAAATTGACTTGATTTACAAGACAGGGCATGTCAGCCATGTCACAGAACACCATTCCGATCGGAAGTGGTTGCAATTCCGTAAGTTGCTTCTTCAGAAAACGAAAACTTCAATATTCTTTGTAATCAAACCACTTTTTAAATTCCAAAGCGGAATTGTCAAACACTTTTATGCTAGCTTCATTTGCACTAAATACTTAAAAACGTGCATACTTTTAGGCGCGTCAAATAAATATTTGGTCATATGCTTTCCATCTGAGATTTGTTGCTAAAAACAAGCGCCTCAAAGTATAAAAACATTATTATTGTAAAATCGAAATACAAAATAAACGGAATCTAAAGCATCAAAAATTAACTTTTTCGGAATGACAACTACGGAATTAAAACGGAATCTGTGACACGGCTGCAGATATATGTTTAAAGATTGGCAAACTTAAAATCGCCTTAATAACTTTGTTTAGTTATTATTTTTTTCTTTATTGTATTGGGTTTTTATTACCATATTTTTGCTTAAAGCACATTATGCATTACATTCAAGCATTACATTCAAGTATCCACAAATATTCTTGTAATCATGTAAGAGAGCGCTCTGCACCCATAGCCATGGGGGGTGCAAGACATTTTGTTTCTTTCTTCACATACACCAGAGGAACGACAATACAAGTAAATACATATTCAAAAACACACAATCACTTGTAAGAAGTTTTCTCTTTATGCCGATGCTTGATCTAAACAAAACATCCCCCCTCTATTCGGTTTAAATCAGAGGCCCTTGCATGGATCGTTAACTTTAGTCTCTGTCTGTAGATGGCTGATTATTAACACTACTTTTGATAATTAAATTTTAGTTAATTTGTTTTATGTTTATTTATGTACTTTAAATGTTATGTGTGCTTTTATTATTTTAGTTACTAACTTAAAACTCTGTATATCAATGTGTGTAGCAATTGCTTACTTCATAAAAATCATTAAACGGACTTTGACTTGTGAAGATTTTTATTTTAATCTAGATATCAATTTTATGTTGCTTTAGTTACGAATAAAATTTCGCAAGATATTTGATGCTAAAACAAGCTTTTCTTAATTTAATAGAGCAAAAGTTAATGTATTAAAGAAACCCGCTTAGACTGTCTTGAACAGCGAGAAAGTGTTTGATCTTTCCTTTCCCTCTCATTGGCAGGGCAAAAACGTTTCTTACTTATCAAAGTAAGAAGATTATTTTATAATGGCTTTTCTCTGCCCAGTGATAACAATGTACAACAAAAATGACAAAAAAAAATTAGGTTTTGAAAGTTTACATCTGGTACTTAATTTAGGGGGAGTTGCAGTTCCCACCCTTATGCGCATACTATAGTTATGCCTCGGCATAGGAAATTTGGTAGGCCTTACGTTAATGGTATAATATATGCACATCACTTTTATGTAAACTACCACGAGAAACATATTTGAGCAATATTTTAACCTTCTACCTCTTCAAACTATGGGTCTTTTTGTCCCTTTCTTATAAAAAGGGAAAAAACTTTTCTGCCCGCAAAAATTCTACTAAGTGTCTTCAAAGACACCTTAGCTCCAGACTCAACTGAAACGCCAGAAATCATTCAAAACTTAACAAGTGTTTAAGGCTTAATTTCTTACTTGTTCGCAATTAGTACGCAGTAGGGTACCCCTGTGGCTGAGTGGTAGCGATGCTAGCCTGTCAGACCACAGGTCGTAGGTTCGATTACCGCCATAGGCCCTGGGTGTTTTCCGCAGACAAGCTAACCGCGTTTGTTAAAAAAAACCTTATCAGTTCTACTTTTAAGGCAAAAGACATGTACATAATTTTTAGGGCTCCGTACACCAAAAGTGTACAGCAACCCTATTGTTTTCGCGACGCTGTCCGTCTGTCTGTCTGTGCGTCTGTCTGTCTGCCTATCAAAGGCTGTTTTCTCGAGAACCGTAAGAGCTACGGACCTGAAATTTTCACAGAATATGTATAACTTTGGCCGCTACAACAACAAATATATATATGCCAGTTCAAAATTAAAGGGTGTTCTAAAGCGAGCAGCGAAAAATGTTGAAATACTAATGTAATATGCAGACACTTATACACTCTAAAGCATTACTTCAAATTTTCCTTGTCTAAAATTACATAGATTTTGTAATAATTTTATTAAAGAAAAAACCTTTCAAATTAAACATATTTAGTCAAAGTGGAAAAAATTGTACCATAAAGTATAATGCGGCTATGGCTGAATGGTAGATACGTCAGACTATCAGTCAGTACGTCGCTGTTCAAACCTGCACGCAGCCAATAGCTTTTTTTACTAAAAACATTTTGTTGAAAAATAATGCGTGTGTAATTTTAGGTTGATAATAATCTGTAAAGTGTTGCCGACTATTATCGACCTAATTTTCAACAAAAGTGTTTTAGAGTGTAAATAGACACTTTAAATTTTCAAGGTTTGTGTTAATTGGTGTAGTCTGCAGAATAGACTACACCAATTAACACCGATATATAAAACAATAAAAATTAAAGTGTTGTTCTATCAGTTAATGCAGTTTTGACTATATAATTTAGACAATTTGCTGTATCTTGAAAACCGTAAGAGGTAAAATCTTGAAATTTTATAAAACAATAAAACTAAAATATTCCAAAATTAAAAAAATGTCAAAACGAAAAATCGCCAAAATGAAAAAAGCGCTTAAAGCGAAAAACACCAAAATTAAAAAAATCGCTAAAAAGCAAAAAATCAGCAAAACTAAAAAGATCCCAAAAAAAACTAAAATACACAAAAAAAAAACGAAAAAAGTCGTCAAAACGAAAAAAAAACACTGAAACTAAAGAAAACGCTAAATCTCAAAATATCATCAAAAACGAACAAATCTACAATAATTTAAAAATATTACCAAAACGAAAATAAAAGCCTCAAAACTAGATAAAATCGTCAAAAGCCGAAAAAATCGCCAGAACGAAAAAAAGTGTAAAAAAAAATCTGGGTAAAACTAAAAAATCCCCGAAAAACCGAAAAAAATCACCAAAACCTAAAAAATCGCCAAAACTGAAAAAAAAACGCCGAAACTAAAGTAAATCACTAAACTAAAAATATCGTCAAAAAGCGAAAAAGAAATACGTTAAAAAACGCAAACACCAAATAAACGCTAAAACTAAGAAAATCGGCAAGAAATAATTACAAAAACCGAAAAATCACAAGAAAACAACGAAAAAATCACGAAATGAAAAAAAGGGCTAAAACCAAAAAAATCGCCAAAACAACGAAAAATAACTTCAAAATAAAAAAACTAGAGTCCGATCGAATATTCGGTTCCGGTCTCGGATTCGGCCAAAATTGTGGTTTCGGCTGATATTCGGTTTAGGCCAACTTTTTGGCGGAATACCGAAACCGAAACATTTTATTCTCTATACATAAGGAAGTTAATAGAAATAATATTTTCCAAATTTAAAATATGTCACCGCAATGAATCTGTTTTCCCCGTCCTATATCTTTTCAAATTGAACGAAAATTTCACTTAGTTTTATAAAGCGCAACCAAAAGATATACATAGGAACATAAAGTATTCAACTATTTGTTTCCAAAATAAACTAGGGAATGGTGAACCGATTTCGATTCCAATCGAAAATGTATTTTATGTTATAATAAATCGATTTTTCGCAATCGAATTTACTTTTTCAATTTTGCACTGAAATTGATTTTTTTTTTTTGAAAATAATTTCAAACTATAATAAAGTAAATGACTTTTCAGTTCTGTTAAGTTTTTAAAATGTCAATATCAGTTAATGCTAAAAAAAAGGTTCGGCAAGTTTCGGATTCGACCTTTTTGCCGAATATTAGGTTCGGTTCGGGTTCGGCCTCAAAAAATTGGTTTCGGTCGGACTCTAAAAAAACCAAAATTAAACAAAAAGCACAACGAAAAAATTGTCAAAATGAAAAAAAAGGAGCAAAAACGGAAAATGATATACATATCGTCACCTTATTATTGGTTTGACCCATAAACATAGGAAAAAGCATTAGAAAGCAGCAAACCAATAATAAGCTGACGATATGTGTATTCGTACGGAGCCCTTCGTGTGCGAGCCTTTACTTAATTTATTATATAAAACACCATGATGAACATTTTTGGGGAACAATGTAGTGCGCTGTATAACTGCTGAAGTGCTGAAGGGGCGGAGGTAGGCAGAAGCCCCTATAGTTTGTTAATACATATTATCAAAATTACTCTAATATTTTGAGTTTCGTAGAACGTTTCTGTAGCCCTCCACCCAGAAGAGCGTTGCAGCAATGGCATATGAACAACTTTTATAGAACCTACCTCCTATACATATGTAGTACAATAACAATGTCTTGGAAGGCCGCAACACCCCCTTATCTATATTTCTTTTGTTTCCAACACAATTTGCTTCGAATACGAAAAGAACTGTTAATAGCTTAATAATACCTTCAATTAAAGTACACAGAAGCCCAAAATGTTCTTTTATTTAAAATCCATTTCAATTCTATTTGATTCACCTCTATGCGTTTTTCATATAAATCTTGGCGCGTTTCAGTGATTTGCTTAAAAATCACCAGAAGAAAAAGTGTTGTCTGAAATATACGTACGTGCATATTTACGTTTCAAGCGATTACAAATCTGTTTGGGTTTCTCTTCTACACACAAGTGTATTTTTCTACTTGGCGGTCTTCCGTACATTTTAAATAGTTTGCAGACAAAATCTGTATGTCTACTTCGTTTCTACACTAAAGCCTCGAGAGCACTTTCGAAAAATGGTAAAGGTGCTTCGAATAACACCATACAACGCAGTAAAAATAACTATGTGCAAAAAGGGAGGGAATTTTAGCTCCCCCTAAAATGAATCCCAGATGTAATCTTTCAAAACGCCGATACACGTATATATTTTTTTGTGGACTCTACCAGAATCAGGTGTTAGAACCATATAATTTTTTTATTTTTTTTTTTGGTTGTGATAAATTTAAATATTTCATTTTTTAATTGAAGTTATATTTCATTTTCTTCTAACCTCGTTAAATGAGGACTGGTAGTAGGTTATACTTTGTTTGGTCTTTCAAGCTATTTTTAATTCATAAGGTGTTGCTTGCGCAGTTCATACACAACATAGCAACAAATTACGCACCGGATGACTGACTGGCTGGCTTCACAGTGTGTTTAGGTGCGTGTTTGTTTTTTTATTTTTCAAACTTACCCTCCATCTTTGTACGCTTTGTGGCAAGACCGTATACAGTAGGGTTTGCCAGTCGGTTTCGGTTCCGTTTTGAAAAAAAAAACGTAAATTTGTGAGTATGGATATGAATGTCGGGATATTAAATGTTACTTAATTTTATTTAAATTTATTTCAGCTAGAATTACAAAAATGAGCTTAAGAGAAAATATTATAAAATTTATGAAATCTATATTAAAGCACTTAATGAAAAATCATATAACCGAGATCTTAATTTTGTGAAAGAGATATCGGCGATAGAAATATTTCTTTGCTTTCAGTAAAAGCCGATATAATCGTTTGTATTGCCTTGTGAAATAATAATAAATTTTTTATTTTATACAAATGATGTTATTATAATGAAAGTGGCTCAATGAAAAAAATTTTTGAATTCAATCAAGACACTTTACTAATTTAACAAAATTGTTTACTGAAAAAAAAAATTTAATTTAAATTGATTATTAGGCTAAGGTCCGTAACGTTTAATTCAGAAAGAAATGGGCATGATTAATATTCCAAGGAACAAGGGAAAAATGAATATCAACTTAATTTTTCAACGTACACAGCAGAACAGAGTAGCACCGCTTTTGGAAGCCGCTACACTTCCATCGTCAGTGCTGACGTGTAATGTGCTTATCACCACTTGTCAGGTGTCTCTGTTGAATGCGATTTTAATTCTTATATATACAACTTTTTCGTGAAAATTGAATACGAGAATTAAATCACTTTCAAGTTTATATTAAGCTGCACTTCCCAGCGTATTAAGCTGCACTTCCCAGTGTTGCCATTGGTTTATTTTTCTTCATTCCCATTTTTCCGATTTTTGTTCTACTCAAGACAAACTTTGTTAATTTTTCCCTTGTTCCTTGAAATATTAACTTTCCGAATTAAACGTTGCGGACCGTAGCGTAACAATCAATTTGGATTCACAAGCAAATACGTGCGAAATAATCACATTAACAAAAAATAAATGTTGTTATTGTCCAACAAAATCATTTACTGAATCAGCTAAAATAATCGTCTACAAATAATTATTTTTTTCAAAATTATTATTATTTGAAGTCCATAAACACCGCTACCCTAAGGATATTTTGTGCAGCCCAAACGTTCACTTAAGTAGGTCAAGGCTACGAATAAAGCCAATTGTTCTACACGGTGAGAAATTGTATACTTCACCTTTAGCCATTAAGATACCTCCAAGGAACTTCATTCTGGGCGCCACTACCGTCACACAGTCACAGAGAATATGATCCGGTGTCTCTTCTTGCGTTTCGCATCGTCTAAATAGAGTGGTCCCAGAGTTGCCAATGATAAATTAGTGTCGCCTGAGAATGCAGTTTCCACCCAGTTAGTAATCTAAGTTAATTTTTTTACAATCGCAGTAACTTTTGCGACTTTTTTTGGAATAACGTAATGAATAATTATGCAGAGAAACCTGCCCAGCTATACAAATAAATAACCAAAATATACCACAGCACACTGAAGTAAAATATCTCGGTGTTCATCTTGATCGTCGTCTAGCATGGAAGTCCCACATTAATGCAAAGGTGACCCAAATGAAATTAAAAGAATTTGAAATAAATTGGCTCATTGGAAGGAACTCAACTCTAAGCCTAGATTGTAAGCTTCTTCTATACAACTCCATTCTAAAATAAATATGGTCCTACGGTATAGAGTTATGGGGGCACTGCCACGGCATCAAATGTAGAAAAAATTCAAAGGCGACAAAATAAAATACTCCGTACGATTACAGCAGCCCCATGGTATGTCAGAAACAAGCGAATTCATAAAGATCGAGATGTGCCGCTGGTTAAGACAGTGTTTTCTAAACACGTGACAAGATACATACAAAAACTCGAGTTGCACCCAAATCCACTAGCTCGAAATATCATTAACTTTAGAGGCCACACTCGGCTGAGAAGGAGGGACACTGTTGCTCACAGCCGAACACGAGAGACGTAGACAACGAAAGAACCAACCACTGAAACAAATGTTTTTGTCTAGCATTGGCTGGACTTAAAAATTAAACATTTTTAGATTTAAGATTTGATTACTTATTGTTCGTTCAATTTTATTGAAGATACAATAAATAAATATAGCCGTTAAAAAACGTAATGAATCGTTTTGCTTGCCTTAGACCGTGAAGGGATTCCCCATGGCGAGCATATTCCATATAAGCCTAGGAAGTATTCTGTTCTGTGACATATCCCCGTGAGATGCCAAAGAAGTGTTCCGATCATATAAAACTACGTTGGGCGCCCCTCTGTTGGCTAGACCCATTCGTTTCCAGCATGGCCTTCGTGGCCAAACTCCCAGCACAATGTCAATTTATTTCGAGCGTCAAGCTCATTTAGAGATGTAACGCAATCAATGAGTATACCACACCTTATCTCATAAGATATTAAGGCCTTGAACGCTGCTAGCAGAAAAAAGGATGGCATAGACTTCCGCCTGAAAAATGGTAGGGTATTTACTCATGACAATGGAAGTTAGGTACATATATTCCTGCCCCCGTATCTCTATTTTCCTGTTTGGTGCCACCAGTGGACCATATCTGGTCAGCATTTTCGTGCCCTGTTGTGTGGTTAAGCCATTGGCCTCTTTCAGGAATTAGAACGTCAAAGTCTCTGTTCAAGACTAATATGTTGGTTGTATTTCATCACTTATCCTAATATATGCAAAGAAAAAGCTTAATTTCATTTTCTGTAAAAGAATTCAATGAAATAGTAAATATTTTGTCTAGGAACGGAACTACAAACAAATTTGTAAATATAGACAAAAATATCTCAACAATTTCATTGAAGAAAAAACGTATTTTTTAGAGAATAAATTGTTTAAATCTATAAAACAATTTGTCTAAAAATATTTAAAAATTGTCAACAAAACAATTTACTAAATCAAACAAAAAGATTTACTGGATTTTCTGAAAAGTATCAAACAATAATTTTGTCTGAATTTGTAAGACAATTAATCTAAAAATACTAACAATTATTAAACAAAATAGTTTACTTAATCAAACAAAAATATTTGCTGGAACAAGAAATTCATTGATTCAGTAAATAACACTTACTGAAAATGAAATATATTTTTAGACAAACTTTGGTTTGAAAAATTTTTGGTAAAATTTTTTTCTGTAAGGGCCGTGTACAACATATTAGACGGTATACCTTGTCAAGTAGTGCATTAGTATGGACTTGTTCAGTTTTTGGCCACCAAACTAGGGCGGCGTATGTTGGTATTGGTTTTATTATGGTGGTAAATGACCAATAATAATTTTTTGTTTGAGTCAAAATTGTTTGCCAAATAAGCGTTGGCAGTCATGTAGTGTTCTAATGGCTTTGTTGGCAGTATGGGAAAGATGTTGATTCCAAGTGAGTGACTTGTCAGAAACGACCGCAAGGTACTTAACTTCGCTGGAGAGCCTGATAATTTAACCATTTACTGGGGGTTCTACCCGACTAGAAATTTTCCCAATACTCATATTGGGGCCCGATTGGGAAAGCATGTGGCACACCCAAACGGGTTATTCCAATTGTGATTTGATCGGGAACTTGTTGGGATAGCCCATCTACAAATTAGTGACTTAACATAAGTTAATCCCAAGTGGGAAACTATTGGGAACTTGTTGGGAAAATCTAACACCGATTTTTAATCCTATATATTGCTCATCTTCAACAGAGGTGATTATTACACACTTTTGTGCCTTGTATAGCTTCAGCAATTTTAATTCAATATTAGAATTTGATATTTTCCTGATTTGAGCAAAAATTTTTGCAAGATTTTGATATTTCCCCACAGGAAACCAATCGGGCCTCAAATACGTTTCTGCGTTACATCGGAATTGGGATCCCAGCTAGATGCCAAACGTGTTTGCAGGAAAATTTCTAGTCGGGTATGAGTCTAAGTTTTCTTCGTCTGGCAAAAGGTACATTGATTCAATTTTCTTGGTTAGCAGACAACCCCCAATCTTTGTACCATTTATTAGTTAAATTTAGGGTTTGTTGCATCCGTTCCCATATGGTTCTATCCTCCCCACGCTACCACAGATATGATAAGGTCGTCGGCGTAACCATATGTTCAGAAGACCAGGTTGTTGAGTTGTTCAAGCAGTTCATCGATGACCATCGTCCCCAGCAGAGGCGATAGAACGCCTCGTTGTGGACAGCATCTGGTTGCTCTTATGATTTTCGATGTCCCACATAAGTTTAACTCAACCATCCAAGATGACAACATTCTAAATTCCAGTTTTTTTTTTATTTTCGGAACTTATTAGCTTACGAATGAATATAATGAAAACATGAATTGTAAAAGTAAATAGCTAAAAACCGATGGTTTCTTTATCTGCTGCGGTTTTTAGGCATTAAAAACCGCGGCTGTGGTTTCATTTAAGACCGAACGTCAAACCCTAATAAACAGTATACCTTGCACTTGACATTAACATTGAAAGCAAAAAAAAAAAAAAAATGTATGTGAGTTATTTTTGATATCTAAGACATGTCGGTATCTAACGTCTATGATCTAATTGCACTGTTATTGGAGGTGTTGTTTAAAAACCGAAATTGTCGGTAACTGACTGACTCACTATCTTTATTAATAAGTGGTTGTAAACTAATTTCATATTAGAAACCTAAAGTACAATATGTACTTAAAACATTAACAGTTGTAATTGTTTGTTTAATTTCATAGAGAGTAGGTATTGTGTAGGTATTGTTTAACTTACATACACTAAAGAGACTTTTTAATTATGCTTTTGTTAAATTTTATGACAACTATAAATTAATAATAATGTAAAAGGTCAAGTTTTATGTGAAGTACGTACATACGTATTTTCTTTAAAATAAATTTAGTTTAGGATAGTATATTTGATTATAGCAGAATCATAACAGAATTATTTTCACTATTGAATTCAAACCGAGTATGGAAAAATCTTACAGGAAAATAATAAATACGTGCCTGGACAACTTCAAAAGGCTTTTGGAGCCTTTGTCGCCTCCAGCAATGGAGACACGGTGGCCAGCATTCAGGAACTGGAAGACTTTTCAACACGTTTTTCCAGGACACTGAGAGGATGTTCTTAAGCTTCTTGTAGATACCGACAACCTTCAAGTAAAGTTCACCAACTATGATGAACTCCAAGACTTTTTTTTTTTTTTTTAAGAAGTAACACAATCAAGCAATTAATGCCCACCAGTTAATTAATTAATGTGCTACCTTCTTTGCGAAAGGGATAGTGTAGAGAGAACAGGTGGTGAAGTGGGAGAGAGATAGAAAGCTTAATTCTTTTACAACACTGCTATTGCGCGTTTTTTATGTAGAGCAGTGTTGCAAGCCCCTCTGGTGTCAAGTAGAGGCATCGAGTTGTTTAAGCTGTGTAGCCATTTTATTAGTTATTTTACTTCGCCGACGGTTTTGCTACAATACCGACGAAGGACTTAAACAGCTAAGGACAATGCATAGAGTGATATGTAGTCTATAGATCCCGAAAAGGGAATCGAGGCATCTATCTGTGAGCAGATCTGAGATTTCACGCCTGAGGAAGCTTTTCTCAAAAAAAACTTATCACGCCGCGATTCCTAATTAAGCTAGACGGGACCTTTAATAAAAGTAGCGCAGAAACTTTGGATCTACTCATGAAAACTCACTTAACGGATTGCAATGTTGAAGCAAAATGCATTCTGCCCCTTTGCAGGTCCCTCCAAGCTTAGCTATATCCAAAGAAGTGATTATGTAGACCGCATTGTAGAGCCAGTTAAAGAAACGTGCAAGCCTTTCAAGTCAAAGGGGCTAAATAGCATTTTTCTGGCATTACTGCACTCTACATTCCCACTGAGTGAATAGAGTTTACCATGATATTCATTCAAAAAGTTGCAAAGATAAACTACGGAGCCGCAAAGAATTATAGACCAATTCTTCTCGACTTCGAGACGGGATAGAACAAGCATCTGCTCCTGCCAATACCATGAGGAATGCAATCAATTCAACATCAATTGTCCAGATCTATCGAAAATAGCACTAGCGATAACATCCCACTAGAGATACTAAAAGTGGATCTGATGCTGAGCGCTGAAATTTTATGCCCGCTCATACAAGACTTCTGGGCTAATGAAACATTACCACCTGAACTTACAGAAGGCACGATCACTCTATTGCCGAAGAAAGGAAACCTGTCGCACTGTAAAAACTGGAGAGGGATAACATTACTTAGTAGTTGTAAACAAAATAATCGGTCACATACTCAACAAACGACTGTCGGATTTTGTTTCATCTAATCTGAGAATTGAGCAAGCTGGACTCAGAGCACGCAGATCCTGCTTCGACCCCGTCAACACACTGCGTATTGTCGTTGAACAATCTGTCGAATGGCGAACACACCTTTATCTTTGTTTTATAGACTTCGAAAAAGCCTTCGACATCATGAACTACGATGCAATATTCAAAGCCCTCGAATGCAAAAGAGTACCTCGAAGAGTACAATGGTGCCACCTGTCGCATAAGACACGAGCAGCAGATGAGTGGCGTGCGATAAGGAAGCGTATTGTCACCGTTGCTTTTCAACATTGTGCTCGACGCCGTGCAGTCGAAAATAATAGGTGAATTTCTTGGGTTCTATATGGCAACCTCAGCGATCTTGACTATGCCGATGACATTTGCCTTCTTTCCCACAGATTCTCCGACATAAATGGTATGGTGAGCGGCATACAGACGTTCGCCACGTTAGCTGGACTATCGATAAAAATACACAAAACAAAAGCCATGGGGACTAACACCAATAGCTTCCAGCCAATTACAGTCGATGAGAAACCGATCGACATTGTAAATTTATTTTGCTATCTGGGCAGCGTGATAATGTCTAAGGGAGGCTCAGCTGTAGATATACGTTGCCGCATAAATAAGATTCGTGCTGCTTTCAGCTCCTTGGAGAAAGTTTGGAGATCGACACACATCTCGAGATACACCAAAATAAGTATATTTAACGCAATCATTAAGTCGATAGTTCTATACGGCTGCAAAACCTAAAATGTGCCAAAGAGGGAGGAGCAAGCACTGCAAGCTTCTATCAAACGATGCTTGCGTAAAATCTTAGGCGTTTTCTGGCCAAACAGGATCTCCCACGAGACCCTGTGGTCGATAACAAAACAACAGCCCATAATTATGGAAATCCGACGCCGTAAGTGGATGTGGGTTGGTCACACTCTCAGAAAATCCCAAGACGACATCACCCGCACAGCTCTCGATTAGAGCCCGCAAGGAAGCCGCAAAAGAGGAAGGCCCTAGAACACATGAAGGCGACAGATTGATGCAGAAGCTAGACTAATCTGACGCAAGACAAATCGAAGTGGACTGATTTTGGTACGGCCCTATGCTTCTCGTAGGTATTATGGTAATCAGGTGTGGATGCAAGGGGGGAAAGGGGATATTAACCCCCCACAACGGGCAAATTTCTATAGAGTTTCTAAAAGAAGTTTGGGAAAATAGTTTGTTTTACTTAGAAGTTGCCCCCCCTCCCACAACACCGCAAGCTGGATCCGCGCCTGATGGGAGTATATATATATTCTGTCATAGTTTTTATTGAAAACACTGGAAAGACTGGCTAGTGTACATGGCAGGAGGCTAATCTCTCCAGAAAACTTCAGCGGAGCACAACATGCCTTCTTAAGCGTTAGGTCAGTGGAAACAGACCTACTGCACTATAGAAGGTACCCGTGATAAAAAGGAATGTTTTGTGGGATCCTCTTTGGATATAAAATGAATATAACCTCGCTAATTAGTGCGCTCTGTGCACCGTTTAATCACAGACTGGAAAACGAACATGCTCAAAAGTTCTGCCTCAACTCCTGTGGAACCTTGTGATTAATAAAATCGTATTAAATTAAATGGAAATGGCACAAAAGTAGTAGCTTCTGTAGATAACGTAGTGCTACTTATCAGAGGCAAAGTGAACTCTTGGAATCGGCTCTCGAGAAACTACTAAATTGGTCCAAGGAAGCCGATCTGAGAATTAATCCTACAAAGACCGAACTAGAACTTTTTACCAAACAATACATTTTAAATTTCAGACAACCATGTTTGGATGGCATAATTCGAGAACTCTCGAAAGAGAATAAATATCTTGCTATAATCCTGCATTAAAAGATCTCGGAGAAACTTAATGCGAAGGACAGGCTCAAGAAAAGTTTATGCAATTTTCATGCTTGCAATATAGTCTTTGGGAAATATGAGGTCTGAAGCCTCATATCATTAGATGTAGACGGCAGTGATCCGACCCATTCTAATATACGGAACGCTTACCTGGTGGAAGGTAATAGATCCAAGAGTACCTACATATGTCTCTACGCTGGGCAGAGTGCAAAGGATAGCATGTCTTTCTATAACTTTTGCATTGAAATCAACTCCAAAGGCCAGTCTGGAGACAATGATTCACTTAACTTCTCTAGATTTGTTCATAAAATATATATCTGCTACACAGAAAAAATTATCACCGACAAATTTTCAAACAAAAATTTTTCTAAAAATATATTTCATTTTCAGCAAATGTTCTTTACATAATCAATGAATTTTTTGTTTAACTCTTACTTAGGACACAAACACCGAAAACAACAAGAAAAACTGTGTCGCAAAAACCAACCCCGATGACGATGTACACACAAATAACAACAACAACAACAATGTTAGCAAGAGGAATGCGATTGTACTAAGTTTGTTTACTGAAGCTTTTTGAGTGAATCAATTCATTAATGTCGTTGCGTTAATTCTCATTAATTTTTTTAGAGTCTTTAGATAAACATTCAGACTTGAAGACATTTAACAAAGTAAATTTTCATAAATGCCTAATAGATGATGATGATGATGATGACCCAGAAAAAGTTCTTGTTTGATATGTTATAAAAAAATCCAGTAAATATTTTTGTTTGATTAAGTAAACTATTTTCTTTAATATTTTTTAATATCTTTAGACTATTTGTTTTATAAATTCAGACAAAAATATCGTTTGATATTTTTCAGAAACTTCAGTAAATCTTTTTGTTTGATTTAGTAACTTGTTTTGTTTACAATTTGTAAATATTTTTAGACAAGTTGTTTTACAGATTTAAACAATTTGTTCACTGAAAAAAACACGTTTTTCTCAATAAAATTGTTGAGATATTTTTGTCTATATTTACAAATTTGTTTGTAGGTCCGTTGCTGGACAAAATATTTACTATATCATTGAATTCGTTTACAGAAAATGAAATTTAGTTTTTTCTGTGTAGGTCTGTCCTTAGACTCGGAGAGCTAGGCAAATTAATGCATTATCGTATTGAAAATCGATCCATTCTATTAAATCTAGGAGAGCAAGTCCTGGCGAAACAAACGGCCTACATGACTTTGGTTATGAATTTAGACAAAACCTTCTCATTGGAGATCCCTAATAGGGACGACTGAAAGAGAAATTGTGTAACTGGAAACAATGCAGTCTTTGATCGGGGGGAACTCTTCAAGGATCTTGAGCTTTCGGTCTCTCATAACCCGAGAGCTCCAACGTATTACAGGCGGAGATTTATGCCATACCTGAAGCTGCGAAAAAGAAAGACGGACTCGTCTCAGATGTTAGTTTATAGGGCCGCAATTAGGGCCAAAAATTCAGAAATGGTGAAACGGAATGAGAAGCTTTCAATCTCTGGCTCGGCTGCTTCGACAATGAAGAGTCAGTCCAACATTTTCTCTGTGAATGTCTGGCTCTGCAGGAGCGCAGGTTTAGACAATCGTTTACTACAGGTCTTGCACTGTCTCACGAATGCAACACTGGTTGATTTAGTTAAAAGTTTTGGACGGTTCTCAGCAGGTGTAAGGAATGTGTAGGGTATAGTCTTCTGGGTTTCACAATGGACCTAACGGCGTCCGAATGTATTCGCTAGCTTCGGACAGGCCTTCTAGGCTAACTTAACCTAACCTAACTTAACATAACCTAACCTAACCTAACCTAACCTAACTTAACCTAACCTAACCTAACCTAACTATTACCAATCAATTTATATACATGTCAGCCCTGCTTCCTCAAAATATCAACTTTGTTAAAGTATCTCACTGATACACAGCTAAAAGTTATATGCTAAAAAATGAAAAAAATAAGTGTCAATTTTATAACTTCTAGTTGCAGATAATTCCAAATTCTATTTGATATCATTAAAAGACACCAATTACACTCTCTACTCTTTTTTACAGCTAGCAAAGTAACTGCCTGTCTAATTGTTATAACTTAATTTTTGCTAAGTAAAAAGAAAAAGAAGTGTTATTTATATTAAATTGGCTTAATTTGCTTGAAAAATATATTTATTCCCACACACACACACAGAGTGACAGGATAGAGTTCACTCATTGAACAAGTTTTATATAAAATAATAAAATTATTTCAGTTTAATTTTCACATGCAACACAGCGACTATTGAAGGAAATCCATTAAAAAAGTTTCCTTAAAAACTATTTATATAGACAGATAATCAAGAGAATGCGAGTAAAGTTGCTAAAAACCGCAACTGCTTTAGCTGCTAACAAAGATCTAAGGAAGATAGTAGGTTGGTCGGTTGGTTGGTTGTATTTCAAACAGGATGCGCAGCAACTAAATTGACTTCTTGTCTTTGGGTTTTCTATATATATATTTTTTTTTCTTCTTTCTGATTTTTGTTTTAATTTAAACTTGTTTGTCAGTTCAGTGAGTTTCCGTTGATGTGCAGCAGAAGTGAAGCTCTAAAGAACTATAAACTTAAAAGCAAATATCTAAAACACTCAAGTAGAGCAAAGAGAATATTTGCATATGGTAAAAGTTTGTAATAATTTTCCAATGAAATTGGAGTATTTTTTAAAATGGGATAATTGAAACAATAACAGGGTAATAAGAACTTCCTGCCTAGAACTTGAAAGCAGTTTTATGGCGAAAGTTTTCTTTAATTTAATTTACTTAGAACAAAGAAAAATAATAAATTTCACAAATAGTAATAATTTATGGTTGATTCTAAACGTACATTTGGTTGTTTTTTTTTTGCAACTAAATGAAATATGAGAAGGTAGGATTCATATTCCAGCTTTCGTCTTATTCAATGGATCCTGAAATAAAATTATATATTTTGATTTTTTAACATTTTTGTGTATTGAGCGTTGCATTTGTTTTCGCGGTTGTTCCGGGAATGTCTTATGCGAAAAAATACACCACAAAAATGAGTATAGGGTTTCAAAGCACTAAGGGTGGTTAAATTTTAAGGGCCGATATTGAATGTGAACCACACGTAAACGTCAAGTTTTTTTCTGCATTTCATTTGACATTTCTCAATTTCAGACTAACTCAATTTGAACTATGGAAAGATGCACAATCGTGCAACGCGTTAAAGTTATTCAGGCTTATTATGAAAATGGGCGTTCAAATGTTCAAAATGTATATCGTGCATTTCGTGATTTCTTCGGTCAATTTAATCGTTCACATGTGCGCACAATCGGAAAAATCGTGTAAAAATTTGAGCAAACCGGGTCTGTAGGAGATGTAAAAACACCAGTACATGCTCGTACAGCTCGTACTGCAGAAAATATTGCTGCTGTTCGCGATAGTATGGCTGAAGAGCCGTCCACCTCAACTCGTCGTCGTGCCCAACAATTGCACCTCTCACGCTCGTCCTTGATGAGCATTATGTATAAAGACTTGCATTTACACGCTTACAAGGTGCAATTGCCTCAAGAGCTAAAGCCTTTTGACCATTCCAAACGTCTTCAATTGGTCAGAATGGTGGCAAGAAATGGCAACAGTGGATGATCAATTTTCGAAGAAAATCATCTTCAGTGATGAGGCACATTTTCACCTCAGTGGATTCGTCAATAAGCAGAATTGTCGCATTTGGGCGAATGATAATCCAAGAGTGATTGTGGAAAAACCAATGCACACACAAAGAGTGACTGTTTGGTGCGGTTTATGGGCTGGCGGCATCATCAGGCTGTATTTTTTCCAAAATGAGGCCGGTCAGGCAGTTACGGTGAATGGTGTTCGCTATCGTGAGATGATAACGAACTTTTTATGGCCCGAATTGGAAGATATGGATGTGGACGATATGTGGTTTCAACAGGACGGTGCCACTTGCCACACAGCTAACGAAACAATGGCTCTTTTGCGCGACAAATTCAATGGCCGTGTTATCTCACGTGGTGGCGATGTCAATTGGCCGCCAAGATCATGTGATTTGACACCGTTGGACTTCTTTCTTTGGGGATATTTGAAAGAAAAGGTGTACGTCGATAAGCCAGCAACAATTCAAGAGCTAAAGGATGAGATAATTCGGCACATTAACGGCATATAACCTCAATTATGCTTCAGCGTCATCGAAAATTTGGACCATCGGATGGAGGTGTGCCGCCGAAGTTGCGGCGTCCATTTAGCCGATATTTTGTTCCATACATAATTGAACCAAACCATATTATCATAATGAAAAGATATTACATTAATTTCCTAAACAATTTTTGTTTTATTCAAAATCAGCATCGGCCCTTAAAATTTAACCACCCTTAAATATATTATTTTTTGTAAATATATACTTTATTTATCAAGTTATGAGACATAAACAACAGAAAACCGAGCATATGCTCAAATTTTGGTGAGCGTGCGGCACGACACGCCTTATCCTTAACTGATTCGATTGAATTTTTATTGTCCTAGTGTCCACATTACCCACCAAAAATCGTAACTACTTACAATTTGACTCGATAGCTTCTTAGTTTTGTTTGAGAAACCAAAAAATAAGCGGTACCCCCTACAAATATATATACATTGTCACAGCAATTAACTAGTTATTATATGGCTTACTTGAAGCTAAAAAATAAGTAGCCAAATAAACAAATTTAAATAAAAAAAAATAATAAAAATAAATATATATATATATATATATACGCCTTATACATATTTTATTTATATTTAAAAGAAAAATTTGTTTTACCCAGCTGGGATAGGAACATGTGCTCGTTCAGAGTTGCAGACAAGTATTTTACCCACTCAGCTATTGTTGACTTATAACCCAGCAAAAACTTTGCTTACTGGTAGGCAAAAAAATTATATGAGGATTTAAGTCGTAACTATTTGCAATTTGACTCGATAACTACTTATTTTTGCTTGAGAAGACCAAAAAATAAGGGGTACCCCTTACATATGTATTTACATTGTCACAGCAATTAACTAGTTATTATTTGGCTTACTTGAAGCTAAAAAGTAAGTAGTCATATAAACAAATTAAAATTAAAAAAAATTAGTTTACACACATTATATTTTATTTATAGTTTTTTCAAATTTTTTATTTTTTTGATTCAGCTGGGATACCAACTTGTGCCCGTTCAGATTTGAAGAGAAGAACTTTACCCACTCAGCTATTGTTGACTTGTAAGTTTAAGCGACAAAAATTAGTTTTCATATACAAACACATGTTGACTTAAAAAGTGGTTGTCTACATATTTTATTAATACACATCAACAAATTGTAACTACTTTTAGATAATGAGAAAAATACGTACTAAATTTATTAAGAAGTAGGTAGTAGTTCTAATTTGAAGTATAGTAATAAGATAAATAAGATACACTCAGTACTTTCTAACCCATTAATAAAGTACTAGCGATTACAAAAATTACAAAAGTTTTTGCTAAGTATTGTCATAATCTGGTCTAATTAATTTCAATATCTAGTCACACAAAATATTCTGGCTATTTTTTTCTTATCAAATAACAAAATTAATGAAAACAACAACAAAAAAATAATTAGCCTTGCAAATTTTGTCATCTCTCTTAATATTATGTAATTTATTGTTTATTGATTTTAAAACATTAGTCTCATGTCATGAATATCAACATCACCTTTGTCATCCATCCATCCATCCATCATCAGCAACAACAAAGTATAGTACAGAATAAATTTTAAAACTTCTAATGTCCTTGGTCGGTCGTCTTGCCAATGAAAACCAATAATGAATATACAATTTAAAACAATTAAATAAATTTCGTAATAATTCATTAAATAACTTAAAAATCTATATGATGACGAAGTTCATCATTTACAGGTCAAATGTATTAAAGAAATCGACACGTAAGCAGCCCAAGCTGCAAGCATTTGCAATAATTTAAGAAAATGCAGCATATTATCTTATTCATTACGAGTATAATACATATTTACAGTTGTCAGTATGTCAGGGCTTTATTAGTTTTACATAAGGAAAAAAGTCATATATTTTGAAATATTAACTTAAACTTAACATCAGCACAAATAGCAAAAACAATTAACTAAATATATGGATTTTAGAAAATTTCCAAGTCAATGAATTATTGCAAAACTTTATCTCTAGAAGCAGAAGAGCACTTAATCACCAACTTTGCAGATGTGAAGGGTTTTAACCAACATGTGAATGTATGATTTTTCTATTGCCAATAAATAAATATGTAATACATTTTTTATTTGCTAAGAAAATAGTTAGTTGATTGTTATTTAATGTTTCTACATTATTAATTAAGTATTATTCAATATTTTTACTTAATGAAATAAAAATCTTTATTATCAATATAAAATTAAGGTTAAAATAGAACAAAAGTATGAGTAAAGTATGATATAGTTCTAAGAAAACTATGACTAAAATATGTATAGAATAAGACTGAGATATGGACAGGCTTTGCTGGGGTACACTCATAAAAGAATACACCATCGCATTGATTACGCCCTATCATCAGAATTTTGACATTAATTTTATGACAAGTGTCATCAATAAAACGAAAACATACATCAATCTTATGACAAACGTCATCATACAATTTTGTCATAGTTAAAGTGTCATCAATGATATGACTGGAATGACATTCCACTTATTATATCCCTAGAGGGAAAAGAACCAGTCACAAGACAGGTTACGTGACTGGTTCCCAAGGACTAGCAACCGGCTCGAGTTCCGGTACTTTATATGATAGGGACCGGTAACTTTTACATGGCGTTGTCATTGGACATAATTAAGATACTCAGTGATAGGTTCTTGGCCCAAACTAAGCCTACTTGTCCTGTAATGGGTTCTTTAATACTAGCTGAATTACTGTACTTTAAACAAATATTTTTAATTTGAAAAAAACATTTTTAGAAAATGAAAAATACTGGCCGCGAATACTGGCCACAAATACTGGTCACAACTGCATGGCATATTGATGTTGCCGCTGCGGATTCCGGGGAAGTGCCGGAGACGTATTGGGATTTTGGGGATTTTGGCCTAGTTTTCGGATTATCCAATATGGTTTGTGTCCGCTAAATAGTTTGTCACTTGCCTAAGTGATTCGTGCCGGTGCTAGCTGAAGGTATCTCTGCTAATTATATCAATTCTTGTAAATGATATGAAATTTTTTGGCATGTCATAACATAACATAACATAACATAATGGTGTTGCCGCTGCGAATTTTTTTGATTTTTTCTTCGGAAGTAAATGGTTTGTGACTTGGCTAAATGGTTCATGACAATGATAGCTAAAAGTGTCTCTTCTAACTATTGGCAATTAGTATCGTCTTACTATCTTCCAGCTGATAGTTGGTTTAATGGCTGATGGCTTTTGAAATCGTCTTCCTTTTATCATCTGGAAATTCATATTATTACCTTTCTACTGATTTATGGTTATTAATCAGCCATTGGCGTCTAAGAACAGCTGCTGCTACCGAGCATGTTGTTGGTGCAAATTTGGCTGCTTTTTCTGTTACTGCTGCTTATTGCTGTTTTTGGTCCTATTGGTAGGCCTGATTGGTTGTTTAGTGCTGCTAGTACATCGGCCAATATCCGGATGATAATGATATGGCTTAGGTAGTCTTCAATGACACTGATGCTAATTACAGTGCTGTAGCCTCTGTTAGGAGGAATTAGCGGCAGAAGAAAAACATGGGCACTAGTGTCGGTGGAGTTATTAATAATTGTGGTCAATCCATCATAGAGTTGAAAAGAGTCACTGAGCGAAATGTTGCCAACTGATGAAGTAGATAGAGTGCCGCGGCTCATTAGGTGACTACTATTTCGGTTGAGTATGACGCTCTATTAAAAAAAACTTATAGATGCGGCTAATGTTGCTCTCTTGAGGGCGCAAAATGCTGCTCCAGTAGTGACCCCTGCAGTGATCCCGGTGAATGCGTTAGGAACTACGTTCCTACGCGGTGTCCTACGACACCGTGCATTCTTTTTGTATTCTTTTATATTAAATCCAATTTGTTTTATCGCAACATTTTCTGCAACAACTTTATTCGGATACTCTAAATACCCAGCAAAAATTATTGCTTGATATAAGCATTTTTGTAAAGGAGACTACAAAATGGAATCACTTGCAATCGCTCTTTTACAATGCGTGATTTTTGTCCGCGATGAGCTGCTCAGAAGCAATAGTTTCTGCTTCCATAAAATGTTTATATTAGTGCTCAAAATCATCACAACTTTTAGCACTAAAACTGAAAATATATGGAAAAAATGATTCGATGTGGCTTGGCAGGGCTGATGGATTTATTAACTTCATGTTAAAGGCATATTACTTCTTATCTTTAGTTATCTATTTTGTCTCTAATATCGAACTAAGCATCTTCAGATTTGAAATCCAACGCACCAACCACTCAACCAAAAACACTGTTGCAAATCGGCAGCATAAAGTTAACATGAACTTTCTCTTATTACATTATTTTAAAATTATTTACTTTAGTTTTAAAATGCACTGTTCGTGTATACACATGTGTTATGTGTGTGTACTGTTCGTGTACACAACCGTAGAACATATTTTAAGGGTCTCGCTTACGTTAGTGCTTCCAAAAAGCACTATCGTTAGTGAGAAAAGTTAAATATTAAATACTTATCATCAAAAGCTAATAAGTATTCGTGCATATTTGTTCGTGGTATTTTGCTAACTTTAGTGCATTTGGGGTAGCATTTTCGGAATCATTTGTTGTAACAGCTTTTGTTGTAACAGCTTTTAGTGCTTCTAAATGTCGAATATTTTTTGCTGGGTAGGTTCCTCATACTGATGGAAGCTGTTATATTCTACACGAATCATATGGAAGGACGTTTTTATGGCTAAAGTAAACAAGTAAACACTTATCTTGAAAAAATATATATAGGATCCACCGTAAAACATGGAAGAGGGCATTATTTGGCCCATAAGTCCAGTGCTGGAGTAGGAAAATTACAATTTATCGAAGGTAAAGAATGGAGAGATTTGTTTAACTTAACATCTCTGAAAACAGAGTCGAAGAAGCGCGATAAAGTGCGCACAAAATGTAAGATATTGATTTGGAAGCTTTGGCTCGACCATGAAAATACAATATAGTTTAAACGTTTACGCCAATCCCCCGGCCAGCATGTCCACAATCACTTGAGAGAAGAACAAGCGCTTGAAGTTTACCAAATCGTTTGTAATAATGAAAAAAGCAGAATACTACCAGATATCTTTCAAAATGTAGTTAACTCTGTGCAAAAAATGTTGCAAAAGTCTGTGAATCTTCAGGAAATACCAGACTAAGACTTAATCAGTTCATAATTTACTATTTTTAAATGACTTCAAAAAAAGGAGAAAGGTTATCAATTCGTCAGTTTATTTTTTTTTAATGTATGTTTCCTCAAAACTTCGCAGTTTATGAACCGATTTCGGATTTTTTTTCTCCATTCAAAAGGATGTATTTCCAGATTGGTCCCGTTGAAAAATGGGCGGGGTCACGCCCATAGAAAGTAAATAAACATTCGTTTTCAACTAGTTCTACTCAACCGATTCTTATGAAACTTTACACACACATTAAGCTTCTGTTTAAATACTAAATCAGGCTCAAAAAAGTTGGCAGTGCCACGCCCATGAAAAGTAAATAAGCATTTTAGCAACTTCTACTTAGCCGATTCTTATGAGACTCCGCACACACAATTAGTTCTCGTAAAAGTACATGATGATAAAATATGGGGGCGGTGCCACGCCTATTTTGTAGTCGGTCTTTTTTTGCAAGAAATATTAAACAAATTTTTGGTAAGACCTCTATTATAAAACGTTGTCCGAGTACACGTTTGAGTTAGAAAAGTTAATTGATTTATGTATTGCTAACTTTTAAACAAATAATTGATATTTATGCCATTTTTTGTTTCTTTCTAATTAGAAAAATATAATTTGCTAAATATAAATTTATACTCGTTTTTTTTTTAAATTAACTGGGTACCCCCGTAGTCTGATAGATGGTATGCTAGACTATTAACCGGGAGGTCGCAGGTTCGATTCCTGACAAGACCTTGGGTGTTTCTGCAGAAAAGTCGAAAAGGCTGAATCAGTATGTGTGTATGCTTTCTTGATGGACAGTATGACACTGTATGTAGCTTTTTTGATGGATAAAACCAAACTAGTTATAATTTTACAGTACTATGATGAAAATAAACTGAAGAATAACTATGACCAGGGCTCCGACTTTCATGCATATGCATGTTTTTTTGTGGTGATAGATGAAGAGGTATTGGCTAATCTCTGCGAATCATCAAATTTTAAGTACGATCAATAAGTCCGTGACTTTTTGAATGAAACACAGTTTTTTTTTGCAAAATAAAAATTTATTTTTAAACATAATCTCCTTTTAGCTCAATACACTTAGTCCAACGTTTCTCCAGTTTTTGTATCCCTTCCAAAAAATAGGATTTTTCCAGGTCCTTAAAATAGGAGTTTTTTTGGTCAATAATTTCATCGTTGGAGCTAAATCTCTTTCCACCGAGCCATTTCTTTAGGTTTGGAAAGAGGAAGTAGTCACTAGGGGCTAAATCCGGAGAATATGACGGATGAGGTACCAATTCGTAGCCCAATTCATAGAGTTTTGCCATTGAGATTGCACACGTTTTACGTTTACGTTTATGGTCAATTGAGAGCAAACACGGCACCCATCTTGCACACAACTTTCTTAAACCCAGCCGATCACTTAAAATCGAAACCACGCTGTCATATGAAATGCCTCAACAATCTCACGCACTTTTACTCTTCGATGGGCCAACACCATATCGTGGATATTTTCGACATTTTCGGGTGTACTGTCATCAATTGGCCGTCCAGAACGTTCAGCGTCAATTGTACTTGAGCGACTACAACTAAAGTCAGTAAACCACGTTTTTACCATTGAAATCGATAGTGCAGAGTCCCCATAGTATTTATCGAGCTTTTCCTTGGTTTGATTGACGGTTTTTTTTCGCAAAAAATAATGTTTAATGACCACTCGAAATTCACTTTTTTCCATTTTTAGAAGAAAAAAAACACGAGGTTGTATGTTTTGAACAGTTGTTAAACGCAAAGTAAATGACGACACTTGCTCAAAATTTGACAGTAGTCTACTAACAGGTGGTACTTGATGGGAACAGTGTTGCATTTCATATAACTACGAGGGAAGTTCAAAAAGTCACGGACTTATTGATCCAGCCTCATAGTTTGGCATCGATTTGTTGTTGCATATTTGTGCATATTTTGGTGGTAAGCGCATATTTTTGCATATTTTGGCAATAAATGCATATTTTTAAAGCTATACAAAATTTTTTAATGCATATTCCTCAATTTTTGAAAAACAAATATTAATAGACCGATTATGGATGGAAACTGAGAATCAGTTGGGTTGCCAGTTGCTGAAAATTATACTACTGATGGCAACTGGCAACTGAGAGCTGTCAATTGCAATTGCTATTTAGTGCCTTTCTGGCAACCAGTAATTTTCAGTTGGCCACTGTTAACTCAACTAAAGTTCGGTTGCATTAAGTGTGTTTTATGGTTTTTCTCTTATAATAATAATAAATGAAAATAAATATATATTCATACTTTGTTCGTAGGTAAATGCTTATTTTTGCGCATATTTTTCATATTTAGGTGCATTTGCTAAGAGCTTAAAATAAATTTTTAATTGCATAAAAGTCCGAGCCCTGGCTATGACTATCATAAGATCATAAGAAAAACTTTAATACATATAAAGTTTTACTTTCTTCAATAATGTTAATTTTCTTCAACAAATATAAATGGTTTATATTTTAATCCCTTTCCAATTAACTTTCCATATGATTGCTGTTCATTTCGGTGATAAAATCCTTTTCATGTTTTTGTTCAAAACAGGGTCATTCATCGTGACGCAAAATAAAAAGAAATAAAACAAATAATAAAATGAAAATAAAACTAT
Organism: Panzeria rudis; assembly: GCA_956483635.1. NCBI lineage: Eukaryota > Metazoa > Arthropoda > Insecta > Diptera > Tachinidae > Panzeria > Panzeria rudis. The sequence goes on along the minus strand of OY101451.1, from coordinate 86,761,650 downwards.
AATAAAAGAAAAAAAAACATATCTTCTGTTTATGATAAATCTGAGCATTTTGTACTTATTCGTACGACAGCGGAAACATACATGGAAGAACACATATGTAGCAAAGAAAAACAAATCCCTGGGTTCCTATTCCATAAGCCAAAAACATTTTAACTTATGGTTGTTTGTAACATTTATTATCTGTTTTTTTTTGATTCGTTTATGCTGAAAGCAAAGAGCAAATAGAACACAGACGGATGGCCAAGCGCCGGTCACCACAACGAGCTTAGCAGAAAGAAAAATAAAAATTATAGAACATATTTCCTGTTTTATCTTAAACTGACCCACAACACACCGTGTTACTTACAATTATCCATTCCAAAAATACGTGACACATTGTGGTTTCAAGAAACCATACATAGAGTATGACCAACCAACGAACGAAGCAGCCATGTAAAAACAAAGATACGTACACTCTAAAACATTACTTCAAATTTACGATCATAAATTGTCTAAATTTGTGTTGAAAATTTCTCCTTGTCTAAAATTACATCGATTTTGTAGATATTTTATTAAAGAAAAACCGTTTCAAATTAAATATATTTAGTGCAAGCGAAAAAAATTTAACATTAAGTATAATACGGCTATGGCTGAATGGTAGATACGTCAGACTATCAGTTAGTAGGTCACGGTTCAAACCTTCACGCAGCCAATCGATTTTTTTTAGTAAAAATATTTTGTTCAAAAATAATGCGTGTGTAATTTTAGGTCGATAATAATCTGTAAAGTGTTGCCGACTATTATCAACCTAATTTTCAACAAAAGTGTTTTAGAGTGTACATATTCAAACATGTTTCATGATGCACACAATAATTTCTTACTTTTGTTGTTGGGGTTAAGCAAAGGCAAAGTGTTATTTGAAGGAGGCGCAAATGCTGAAATCAACTTAAACCTGCTTTTTTCTCATACATACGCTTATATTGTGGTCAGCTGAGGTGTATTCTTTTTGCTATTAGTATTTGCTTTTTAAAAAAAATTTTTTTTTTTGGAGCTGTGCATGTTTACCGACTTAACAATATGTGCTTTGCCAGCCAGAGCCAAACAAGAAACTGTGACAAAATGGTTTTGTAAACACATTCACATATAACTCTCGTATCTGCATGCAGCATTCTCTACCATTAACCACGACAAAGCAAAGTAAGAAGAGAAAAAAAATCAAAAAGACAATATTTAATCTCATATAATTTATTTAAATAACGTGTCAGAATGACAGCTATAAAATAGAGTATTTAAATGTGACAAAAACTACAGAAAATGAAGAATGGATAAGGAAACACTTATAAGGTTTTTAAAAAGTACTTTAAAGGTTTAAACGTGCTTTAGAATATAAAATGGGCAAAATTAAATTAGAAAAATATTACAAAATTTAGATGAAGAAATTAACCTCCAAAGAAGTAGAATCCACTTTTATTTTATTATGCCTTCTATTTTATATGTGAAGAACTATTGAAAATAGATTAAATTCGGGTAATGTGGTATAGGCGGGTAATGTGGTATAACTGCTTATTTCCTAAACGAAGAGCATAGCGGTAACAATCTTTGATGCTCTCAGAAAGTTACTACAAGTGCGTTCATCTATTCGATTTTTGCATCTCACGAAAATAGTCAACCAAAAAAATATGTATGCGTAGTTGCATATATTATTTTCTAAAATTAAGTGTTTTAGATTTCATTATTTTAATTTTAAAGTCAAAGGTGAGTATTTTGTTAGTGAAGAAGACATGCAATAATATTGCACATTTAGTATATATTTTTAGTTCAGTAATTATTTCAATTAACCGGGTAGTCGGCTAATGTGGTATAGCTAAAGGCGGTAAAAGTGGTATAGTATTTCAAATCCATCTTTCGAGAAAATAGCCATGTCCAAAAGAGATCGCGTAAGAAAATGGACAACTAAATATGTGAAGGTATGGTATATGACATTATCAGAATATAGTATACCACATTACCCGCCAATTGCTTACATCCCAGCAAAAAAATATTATGTGTAAGGATATTACTTGCCGTTAACTTAGTTTTTACCCAACTAATATAATCTAGATTACTTTTAATTTGTAATATTGTTCTGTCAGTATTCTTTATAATAATAATTCATTATTTTAATAAATATACCCAAACAAGGTACGCCGACTTTATATATGTTTCTGGAAGCGGTAACAAATTTCCTTCAGACTTCCAGACAAATGTAGTATACTACAGGCCGAGATATCGGCCATAATGAAGGCGGCAAACTGGCTTCGGTATCATAGGATATTTAATAGAAATATCCGAATCTTCACCGACAGCAAAGCCGCAATTAGGTACCTAACAGGTGTATACACAACATCTAACCTGGTCCAGGAATCTGGTCCGGGCATCCCTGAACGAGATGGCGAGATATTCAAATATCACCCTTATATGGGTGCATGGATACGGGACCAGCGCAGGCATCGCTGATGAACTAGCTAAAAAGGGGAGGACACTACCAGAGCGGGACATTGATGTCTTCTGCGGTATTCTCCTACACATCTGCAAGCAGGAAATCGAAAACTTTTTCCATACCCTGGCAAAGACCAGATTGTTCAATGAACCTACTTGTAGAATCTCCAGGCTGATTCAAACCGTACTAGAAATCTATTAAGACTTCAGAAATCACACCTGAAAGACATCGTCGCAACGATCAGAGGTCACTGCAAATTCGGCAACCATGCCAAGCTAATGGGACTAACATTCCACAACTTCTGTAGAAGCTGTAGGAATGAGGTGGAAGAGGAGACGATCTTTCATCTCCTTTGTCTCTGCCCTTCGCTGGAGTACCAGCGGCTGACACAAATCGGTCAGCGGTCCTTAGTCAGTCTATCTGAGCTGGCAACGACGAGCCACAATAAACTTAGCCTTTTCCAGCCCTAAACCATCCCCTTCTGGCGAGTGATTGCCATACCTCCTCTTCTTTTTCTTTTTCATTCCCTTCTTTCTCTCTTTCTCCTCCTTACTTTCACACCTCTCACTTGTTCTCTTTCTTTTCCTCTACTTACAGGTAACACAAAGGGACCAACCATGGACCCAAGTGTGCGCAAGCAGCCTGTACAACCTAACCTAACCTAAGCGGTAAAAAAATGTCATGCCTTCCACATGCAATGCTCAAAAGAAGGCATAGATCCATCAGTATTAATTTCATTTCAGTTGCGAAGTTCGTCGGCTTTTTATATATGTATATTCAACACGAACATAAAAATAAATAAAATTTTATTCAGTAGGATTGTAGCTTTCAACAAAATAACTTTTAAAGAATTATTGCTCGCATTGGTCTCAAACAAACATTAACACATTTTAAAAATCTAAACACTTTAAAGCTTGCTCTCTTTCCACATTTCTCACTTATTGCATTGAGAAGAGAATTCTCTAATAAGATAGAATTTTGGAGCATTTTTGATGATTTGAAACACAGAATATGGAACAGAATACTTTCTTTTGATAGCTAAAAAGTGCTGCTCTCATGTGCTATGCAGTTTTACATGCAAAATGTTGTTGTTGCTAAGATTGTATGAAAGAGATAGTTAAATTAGAAAGACGTGTTAGATAATAAGATTTTCTTTCTCTTTCATACAATCTTCGTAATTTTGTTGTTGTATAGTGACGAGTCTAGTTAGTGTTCTATGATTTGAAAGAAGCGTTGTTTTATGTCAAAAATAAGACTTCCCAAGTGCGTCATCGCAAACAAAAATCATGCCTTTTCGAAGCAGGCGAGACAACAACAACAAAGATCTCTTGCTTAAAAACCTGCTTCGACCGAAGCAGTAGTTTTTGCTGGTATGGTGTTAATAGGGTTTCTTTTTACTTTCAATCTAATTTCTCTGAAACTTGGGCTTCAAAGATTTTTGTACTTTACCGAATGTAAACCTAAAACTTTCAGTAGAACACCGGCTGAGGTTTTACTACAACTTGAATGGAAAATAAAATGGAAAAAATGGAAAAAATGTTAATACAGTTTAAATGGAAATTTCGAAAAATATCAAATGTTGTAATCAAGTTTCAAAAAATTATAGCTAAATAAAAAATAGGCATTCCACATTACCCGAACATACTCTCTTATTGATGAGAATTAAGCAGGCTAAGAAGTGGCTCATTACATCAATGAAAGCTTGCACATTAAACCTGAACTTCAATTCTGAGATGGCAGTTGGCAGACAGACAGGGGGAATAACTCTGGTTATGCTAGCAAAATGTGGCTTATCTCTCCTCGTAGTGGCAACTAGAAACAGGTTCCTCATAAGTAGATGATGTGCTAAGATTGCTGACTACACAAGTCGTTTAAAAATAATACTCTAATCCATGGTAAGACAGCCTACACTGGCGAGGGATACCTGCAGATCCTCGCATTTAAAAGAAAGCTTATCACGTAGGGGTCTAGCACAAACTCTGATAGAATGTGCTGTAGGGATTAGAACGAGATAAACTACAATGCCTCTCATGGAGTGAAGATTAATGTCTAGCTCAATTTCATATCAAAATTGGTAGTACGACCGCCATTCGGATTCTATGTGCTTTATATAAAAATACAAGTGAGAGCGACTGAGGACCGATAGGAAATTTTAGATCAGTTTCACGATTGACGAGTGTGAATACAACATCGGAAGTGGAACACAGAAAATATCATCACGAAAAAATTTTCAAACAAAAGTTTTTCTAAAAATAAATTTAATTTTCAGTAAATATTCTTTACATAATCAATGACATACACACAAATAACAACAACAACAATGATAGCAAAATGAATGGGATTGTACCAAATTTGTTTACTGAAGATTTTTGACTTAATTAATTCGTTAATGTCGTTGCATTAATTCTCATTAATTTTTTTAGAGTCTTTAGATAAACATTTAGACGTGAACATATTTACCAAAGTGAAATTTCATCAATGCTTAATGGATGGTTTTGTATGATATATTGATTAAGTAAACTATTTTGTTTAATATTTGTTAGTATTCTAAGACTAATTGTTTTATAGATTCAGACAAAAATATTGTTTGATATTTTTCAGAAAATCCAGTATAAATTTTTGTTTGATTTAGTAAACTGTTTTGTTTACTATTTGTAAATATTTTCAGACAAATTGTTAAAGTTAAAAATATTATTCTAAAAAATATTTCAGAATTCATTATATTTAAAAAATAAATAATAATAAAAATAATCTTAAAACAGATTTAAACAATTTTTTCACTGAAAAAACACAAATTTTTTTCCAATGCATTTGTTGAGATATTTTTGCCTACATTTACAAATTTGTTTGTAGGTCCGTTCCTAGACAAAATTTTTACTACTTCATTGAATTCCTTTACAGAAAATGAAATTTAGTTTTTTCTGTAAAGTATCACTAAAGAAATTAAAGGGGTCTCGAAACCACTACAGTCTGGTACGCAACACTCACTTATGGCTAGCGTAGGCCAAACGGAGAAGAGCGCAAAAAGAGTGTATAACAAATGATATTGAGTACTTTTAATTACACTAGGCAACACTAAAAAAATAACATTGTTCTAACGAGTGATTCTGGCAGAGGGCGTCAAAAAATATATACATACACTCTAAAACATTACTCCAAATTTACGATCATATATTGTCTAAATTTGTGTTGAAAATTTCTCCTTGTCTAAAATTACATCGATTTTGTAGTTATTTTATTAAATAAAAAACCTTTCAAATTAAACATGTTTAGTCCAAGTGGAAAAAATGTTACATAAAGTATAATACGGTTATGGCTGAATGGTAGATACGTTAGACTATCAGTCAGGAGGTCGCGGTTCAAAACTGCACGCAGCCAATCGCTTTTTTAGTAAAAACATTTTGTTCAAAAATAATGCGTGTGTAATTTTAGGTCGATAAAAATCTGTAAAGTGTTGCCGACTATTATCGACCTAATTTTCAACAAAAGTGTTTTAGAGTGTATGTCAGCGTTTTAAAAATTAACATCAGGGACTCGTTTGAGGGGGAGTTAAAGTCCCCTCCCCCCCTTTTTCACATAGTTATAGTGACTCGGCTTAGGAAATCTAGTCAGCATTCCTTTAAGGTACAACGTAAGTTCAGTACTTTTGTGTAAAACATTACGGAAAACATTTTTGTAGAACATTTTAACCCTCTAACTCATCGTTGTATGGGTTATTTTGTCATCTTCTTAAAAAAATGGGTAAACAGATCCCTTTCAGCGACGATACAGCGGGTTATTGTACAAAAATATTTGTCATAAAACTCTACTATAGATCTTTGAGGACTCCTAAGCTCCAGACTGAACGTGAACACCAGAAATCACCAAAATTCATTATGTATTCTTACTTATTCGCAATTAGTACTCCGCATAGGAAATCTTGTCATCCTGGCGTTCAAGTTGAGTCTGTGGATTGGGTGTCTTTAAAGATCTATAGTAGCATCTTATGGTTATTATTTTTGTAGAATATTTCTGCCCGCTATTTCACGTCTTTTTTCTAAGAAAAGCCAAAAAAACCTCCATACAACGAAAAGTTAGCCGGTTAATATATTCCACAAAAATGTTTTTCATGGTGTTTTACATAAAAGTGTTGGATAAAGAAAGATACACACGAGCACTGATGATGGGAGTGCGCAGACTTCCGATGACTACGTTGTCCTGTTTTGAAGTGTAGCTTGGAAATTAAATTGATGTTAATGTTCCCTTGTTCCATGAAATATTGATCATGTATAACTCTTTTTGCATATATAACGTTATGGACTTCAGTATAACATTATCATTTTTGACTCAAAAGCAAATTAATTCCAAATAATCACATAAAAATATTTATTTTTCGTACCAAAATGAAATTTGGTGTGACAGTCAGTTTAACTGTATTTAAAACGAAAATTTATTTAATGACTTTCTGTCAGTGCTGCTGTCTGCTACTACCCAGGAAACATTTTTTGCCGGTTTGTCTAACGTCAGAAAAAATCTGAAACTTTACCAGACAATCAACCGAGTTGTCTAAAATTTCCTCAGACATTTGGCAGAGTAGTCGGCCGTTTTCTGGTACGACGTTTCTGCAAGCCAATAACATCGTGAATTTATCTGATATGCATTGATGTGTTATTGTGTTGGTTGTTGTGGACTGGGAAAGTAATGAAGGCATAGCACTGATCACTTTGGCAGTACCGGCAGCTGACGTATCCTAATGCACTTCACAGCACCCTACTTCGTCGTTATTGTAGCAGAGCCGTCGGCGTAGTAAAAATAACTTATATATGACTACACAGCTTAAAATATAAATTAATGCCTCTACTTGACACCAGAGGGGCTGCAATTCTGCTCTACAAAAAACGCGCAATGAATTAAGCTTTCTATTTCTCTCTCACACTTCACCACCTGTTCTCTCTACACTATCCCTTTCCCAAAGAAGGTAATACATTCATTAATTAATTGGTAGGCATTAATTGCCTGATTGTTACTTCTCTTTATAAAAAAATAATAATAATAATATCCGATTAATATCAGACTACACTCTAAAACACTTTTGTTGAAAATTTGGTCGATAATAGTCGGCAACACTTTACAGATTATTATCGACCTAAAATTACACACGTATTATTTTTGAACAAAATGTTTTTATTAAAAAGAGCGATTGGCTGCGTGCAGGTTTGTACCGCGACCTCCTGACTCATAGTCTGACGTATCTACCATTTAGCCATAGCCGTATTATACTTTATGTTACATTTTTACCACTTGCACTAAATATGTTTAATTTGAAAGGTTTTTTCTTTAGTAAAATAGCTACAAAATCGATGTAATTTTAGACAAGGAGACATTTTCAACATAAATTTAGACAATATATGATCGTAAATTTGAAGTAATGTTTTAGAGCGTAGTCTGCACATTATCCGAAGGCAATTTACTTTCATTTAAGAAATTTATCCGAATGGTCTGCACATTTTCTGATCTACGTTTTACGACTTTTAGCAGTCACTTCTACAAATTGTCTGATTTTAGTTTTGTAATAATTCTCAGTTATCTCTTGAGAGTATGTCCACATATATTTGAGTTTTTAAACTTATAAAATATGGATAACCACAAGCAGCATTACCATGCATGAATAATTGATTTTCGGTGCATTGTCTGTCTGACCGACTACGGATACGAGTTCGGCATATTCGGCATACTTGCTAACCGAAATCGTCAAAAAAATGTTTTCTGGGTAAGTGGCTGCGGCTTTTGTATTGCCATTATAAGTCTTAACGTGATCTTAATTGTTAATAAATTACAAAAACGTGAAATTTACTTTTTGAAGCCATAAAATAACTTACTTCTTAAACAAAGATAAAATCAAAAATAAAATAAAAAAATTCAGGTCTAAACAGAGATATTTCTAAGATAAAAAAACCTGTGAATGAGATGCAAAGCAAAGTATTTAAATGAATTCTTTTAAATAGTAGTAACTTTACATATGTAGGTCAACCTTATACGCATAATTGACATCTTTTGTTTTTTTATTTCTACAACGTAAAAAAGTTTTCATTTTGTTGTGAGCTACTTTTTGTATGTTCGTTCGTAAAGTGTTTGTGTAAAGTATATTTTTAAATTTATTGTTTAATAACTTTCGCTACAGAATGTGGGCTTTATGCTTTTAAGGAATCTTGTTTTTTCGCGGCTAGATGTTTGTGAGTCTCTGTTTAAAAAATATTCTATTTTTTACATTTCCTTCATTTACCACCAGCAAGTTTTTTGGTAATTCTTTTCTACGTTGTTATTTTTAAACATTTTTCATAATTTCATATTCTGATTTAAGTGATATTGTCAATTTACTTAATTATATATTTATTTATCATTCATTTATTTATTTTACATGATAAACTGTTTGAATGTGTGGCTCAACGATAGACAATGAAGTGCTTAAAATTTCACATGAATAAAAAAAATTTTTATGAATCATGAATTTTGGGAGACAGATGCAGAAACGACGAACAGAAGAGTTCTGTAAAATATACAGTTAATTTTATTGAACCCCCCAAGTATAAACAGTGATTACTGGGTGGTAATTTTTTTTGTGGATTTCATGAGAATTGGGTAAAATATATAAAATAAATAATAAATTTAAAGCAGTAAAGAATGGATGGAGCGCTGAAATGTTAAGAAGTTTGCAGGAAAACAAATACATACATGTAGACTTTCGCTTGAAAGATATTTATATGGTTGTTATTCTTAAAACTGCACGTTTCTTTGGTAATATTAATTTGTTATGCATTTAATCTGATTTTTTGTAAAGGAAACCTATACAGACAAACATTTTCTGGCTGATTTTATCTCTAGTTGGAGTTCTCTTGGGGTTTAAATTAACAATATCTTTTTTAGTATCGCTAAGCTGAAACCAAAAGGGTATAAATAAACTGCAGAACGCTCTTTTATACCTTTGCTCCATTTATAAGCAACGCAATAGCCGCCATTCAATTGGCAATAAACGAATACAGTACTTTTCGTTTATACACAGAAAAAACTAAATTTCATTTTCTGTAAAGAAATTCAATGAAATAGTAAATATTTGGTCTAGGAACGGACCTATAGACAATTTGTAAATATAGAGAACAATATCTCAACAATTGCATTAAAAAAATGTTTTTTTTAGCGAACAAACTGTTTAAATCTATAGAACACATTGTCTAAAAATATTTACAAATTGTAAACAACACAAATTTAATAAATCAAACAAAAAGATTTACTGGATTTTCTGAAAAATATCAAACAATATTTCTGTCTGAATTTATAAAACAATTAGTCTAAAAATACTAACAAATAATAAACAAAATAATTTACTTAATCAAAAAAAAAAAATATTTACAGAATTTTTTGTAACAAAATTTTTGTCGGTGTCGTCATCATCCATTAAGCATTTATGAAATTTCACTTTGTTAAATGTGTTCAAATGTGAACGTTTATCTAAAGACTATAAAAAAATTAATGAGAATTAATGCAATGGCATTAACGAATTGATTCACTTAAAAATCGTCAGTAAACAAACTTGGTACAAGCTCATTCCTTTTGCTATCATGGTTGTTGTTGTTATTTGTGCGTATGTTGTCATGGCGGTTGTTCTTTTACGACACAGTTTTTCTTGTTGTTTTTGATGTTTGCGTCCTAAATAAGAGCCAAACAAACAATTCATTGATTATGTAAAGAACATTTACTGAAAATGAAATTTATTTTTAGACAAACTTTTGTTTGAAAAATTTTTGGTGATAATTTTTTCTGTGTCGTCACTACCGTTCATAATCACATTATCGATATAGTCCATTTTATCAGTATTTATTGCTTCAATTACCAAATTTTATAGAAAATATTCATATTATAGTCCAATTAGCAAAAGCCGTTCGACTTCTACAGAGACTTGTGAGATAGTTTAAAACAGTTATTTGGAATTATATTGAGCAGCCGCTCTGAGATCGAAATTGATATCATTATACTCATGGAATGGGGCTAATGCACTAATTTTCTAGTTTCCACTAATATTTATTGATAGTGGAAAATGATTGCACCGACTTTGTTATTGTTTAGTAGCGAATTGAAAACTAGTAGCCTACCTAAACACAAGTGATAGTGATATTAAAAAATTTTGCACTAAGATTCAATTACACTTTACAACACAAAAAATAATTGTATGGCTCTAACGACTGATTTGGCAGAGGCCGCCAACAAATAATATGCACGTATATCTGCGTTTTGAAAGTTTACATCTGGGATTCACTGCAGGGGGAGTTACAGCTATAAAATTCCACTATCACCAGTTTCAGTAACACGCAAGCAAAATAGTTAACTTGAACACCAAAAATCATTTAAAACTTAATCCCTCTTATTCCGTAACTATTTGTCGACGTCAAGACAATGCCAATAAATTAGCACTTGTCTATTCGCTGTCGACAAAAATTTACCACTATTAACAGTCCCTTCTCATTTTCTATGCCTTAGAGAATAGTAAGTGGCTGTCAGTAATAGTAAATTCCCAGTAAAAAAGTTGCTTCCAATAAAACAGGTTTCTACTATTATGGAATAAAAGTAGCGCTGACAAACCTGCTGATATCGCTGCTGATTTTTGTATGGCGAGTTCCCGGATTGGAGTACTACATTTTTGCTCACAAAAGCGCTTTTGAAGCGCTGAAAATCATCAACATTTTCAGCACTAGAACTGAAAGTATATGAAAAAAATGGTTCGTTGTAGATTGGCGTCGTTAGCGAAATTTTGAATTTTTCTGCTTTGGATCAGCACTATAAAATCAGCTCTTTTGTATAGCTCGTGTACGAAGCTTTTGTATAAGTAAAAAGCAAATACTTTTCTCGCTTCAAAGCCTGCATTGCTTCGGAACAAGCTCATATTTTAAAGTGAATTATGAAGCGCTTTATTTCTTTAGTGCTTCAAAAAACATGAAAATTTTTTTACTGGGTTGTTACCAAACACTGAAAAATTTCCATGTAAAATCGTCGAAAACCAGGTTAATTTAAAAATTTTCGGTAATGATTTTGCCTCATAGGCGTTTCATTTTAATTCAACATGATTTACAATAATTTTGAAGGAAAATTTATCCTTTTAAATTAACTAAATTTCATGTTGATTTAATATTGCAGCACAGTTAAATCGAAATGAAGTTGATACTGAAATAATACGAAAAATCATGTTGAATCAAAGTTATTTCGAGTTGAAACAACGTGAATTTGATATGGGAACAACACTAAGATTTATGTTGAATCAAAGTGTAAACAACGTGAATTTGATTTTGATGCAACACTAAGAATCATGTTGAATTATAGTTATGTCAAAATGAAACAACATGACTTTAGCTATTTTACTTACGTTATAGACATCAGAAAACTTTGTGTTGTAGCTTGCTCCCCAGCCAAGATTTGAACTCGTACCACCTCCATGATACTCAACACGCTAATCACTGCAGCCACAACAGCTTCAAACTTTACCTTACCTATACACTAAATAAATACCATCGCATGTAAAATGATTTAATTTTCATTAAACATGATTTAAATGATTATTTAACATAAAACTTATTTAAAATTAAAGTTATAGTCATGTTGATTTAAAATGAAATGTAACGTTTATAACAAAGTTGTTTTAACAGTGAACATGTTTAAATCAAAGAGATTTAAGGTTAGATTAATTATTTTTCATTTAAAATTAATATGAAACAATGGTAATTTTAAGCCAGCAGCAGTAAATTTTCGCTAATAATTCGTTTTTTGTCGTCTACATAGCCGACACATGTAAGAATAAACAACAACGAGTCTTACAAGTAAGCAGAACAATAAACTGTAGCAAGGAGCAAAGCAAATAAACACTAACACACTTAAACGACAAATTATTTCATGTAAATTTTATATGATTTCAAATCAGAATTGCCTCATGTTGATTTTATATAAAATTTTTTTTTCTGTGTGTAGGGACTAATACGGCACTTAGCCCTCATGAGAAAAATTTCTAGATACGCCTATGAGTTTAGGTTAAAATACATGGAAGATTATTATATATTTAATTTCAAAGTGTAAAAAACAGAGTTTTCTGAGAAAAAAAAGTATTGTATTTGTATAAAAATGTATTGAGCGTTACGTTAACAAAATTCTTAAAGAGAATTTATCTATAAATTTTAGGACGGCAAAAAAAGTTAACAGCAGCGGAAGTGCAGATAATGATATAGAGAACATTATCCGTTTAGAAATTTATGATTTGCTTTGAAAAAATTGTAGCTTCGAAGAATTTAATAATTATTTTAAATTGACATATTTCTTAACATTCTTGCTCGATTTTATTAAAATTATTTTTGTTTGAAAGAAGAGTTAGCCTACTTTTTGGTAATGTGAAAATGTTTGTAAAGAATTATTTTAAAAGATACACATGTTTTATTTTTCCATGTGAACCCAAAAGTCAAAATTGGAAAAGTGGTTATAATTTTTAATTTCGTCCTGCGATTATTATAATTTTTTGTTTTTATAGAGTATCAGCCATATTCATAAATATTTAAAACAGGGCAATAAACTACTTTTAAGCAAAATTTCATAAAATTGAATTCATAAATCTTTATTACATGAAAATTTTAAAATATGTAGGTTTAAAGATGGTATGCACCTTCTATAAACCTTCAATAAATTCATATCATCGATATATCAATTTTAACTTCAAATATCTTTGCAAATTTAGCACACAGGAATACATGATATTCTTTAAATTAAAGCTTGAAGTCTTGGCTATGAGCATTTAAGTATGTTTTTTTAAAATTTAATAGAATATGCCACTAAATTATTTAAGTTAAACAAAATTCGCAACAAAATTAGCAAAAAAAAGCACCATCAAAACACATAAAAGCAAAAAGAAATGTTAGTGATGCAGAAACAATCAACACAAAAACAAACAGGCTCGTTATTCGAGTACCTCTTGCATACATGATTTAAAGAATCGTGTGAATTCTTTTGTAATCATTTCTCTTTTTTGCTTTTACTTCATAGAAAACCCGTATCAAATAAGTTGTGAAATATATTATTAAGAGAGTTGAAAAAATCTTAACTTACATGAAAATGATAAAAAGTTATTCGTTTATTTCAATATCCGGATGAAATCATATTGTTTTTATTGCAACACTAACTACAAAACATGGTGGTGTTGCCAGTATCGAAATCTAGAATTCCTTAAAACACACAATGTCTATTGTAGTGTTTATGAATGCAATTTTATATTAAACAGTTTTTAGCGTGAAACTGTTCAATAACAATTGTGAGTCTTAAACCTAAAATAAGATTTTTTTATGAATGTAGCTGTATATGTATAGTGCTTTCAAACTGTGCAGTCATTTGTTGTGATGTATTTTTTTCGCAAAAGTCATTTCCAGAAAAAGCGCGAAAGCAAATGTAACGCTCAATACACAAAAATGTAAAAAAAAGCGGAAAATATAATTTTTCCCGCAATCCAATGAATGAAGCGAAACTATAATATGAATCCTACCTTTTCATATTTCTACTAGTTACATTGGTAAAAAAAAAATTGTACACTTAAAATGAAAATGACCCATATATTTTTTCTGTGCCCTTTACCAGAATCAGCCGTTATAAAAATGTTGTATTTATAACTTGATTTTGTTGTACAGTGTAATTTGCACTAAGATCTCATAAAAAATTGCATTTCGTTGTTTTATTATGCTCTAACGTGTGGGGCCTTACTATCATATCATCTATAACCATTAATTTTGTTTAAGTGTCTTGTCTTCAATTAAAGAAATATCTTAGTACATACATTTCAAAATTAACTTTTTATGTCTTGTTGCAATGTTTCCCTCTTCCTTCCACCCTCTTATAAACAATTAATTAATAAAATTTAATTGTTTTTGTTTACAGAAGTGTTCTTGTTTTATTTTTTTTTTCTTAGCAATTATTATTAAATAATTTATATTGTTTAATGTTAACAAGTCGTTTAAAATAATTAAATTTGGCAAACCTTTTAACGTTAATAATATTAAAGAAAAAAAAGTTGAAAAAAAGCTGACAAAATGACAACAAATTTTAATTAATATTTATTAGATGGAAAAACGTGACCATCTAAATTAAGCGGCAAACAAGCGAAATTGTTTTTTAAAATAACAAATAAAAATAAGTGTAGATAAAAATATTGCAAACACTGAACAATTTTTTTTTGCACAACTTAATTTATATTTTTGAATAAACTTAAAAGTTTTTCATCATTTCGCCTTAGACCGTTTCTCTTAGTGTTTTCAACTAAATAACTAGACACTTGTGTTCTGGTGCAAATAAAAAACTTTGTTTTAATAATTACTAAAATAAACACAATTTATATAGACGCTGCCTGCCATCATCATCATCATCATCATCATCATAAAATTAATAATAATTTCCTTATTGCTGCTGGCTGATGTTACGTCTGTTTTTTTTTTATTTAAGTAACTTTAACATTGTGCAAATTTGTTCTGGACGGCAAAGTGCAAATAGAATATCATTAGCTACAGCACATATACTCATGACACTTGTTTAAAAATTGCTGACGTTAGACTGACTATTGATTACACGACACCAAATGTATCATCATCTACTGTGGCAGTGAGCTCTTGACAAAGACACCTTTTTATTTGAGTAGAAATCATGGGGCAGGGCAGATGGCAGCCAAGAACACTGTACAACAAAATCAAAATAACAAGGTTCTAAAGACCGATTCTGGTAGGAGGTACCAAAAAAATTGTATACGTGTATCAGCGTTTTGAAAGTTTGCATCTGGGATTCAGTTTTAGGGTGAGTTAAAATTCCTTTGCCCTTGCCCTTGGCATAAAAAATCTTGCAAGTGTTACGTTTAAGGAGTAAGAACTATTTAGGATTTTTATGTAAAACAGCAGGGGAAAAATTTTTGTAGAATGTTTTAACCCTCTAACTCTTCTGTAATTGGGTCTTTTTAGTCTCTTCTAAGAAAACAGACAAAAAAATCCTCTTCAGCGGCAATAGAGTGAGCTTAAATGTTCCATAACAATTTTCCTCGTGGTGTTTTACATAAGAATGCTGAACACATCTTGTCCCTGAAACGTAAGGCCTACAAGATATTCTGTGGCGAATACTAATTGTGAATAAGTACGAAATTAATGAGGGTGCTTGCTGTTGTCTAAATAGTTAGCGCGTTTGACTACAAACCCGGAGGTCTTGAGTTCAAGACTAGTTTCAAGACTGTTAAAGTGATGATGGGATAGCATTGATCACTTATGCAGTACCGGCAGCGATTAATACTAACATAATCCTAATGCACTTCATAGCACACTCCTTCGTCGGTATTGTAGCAGAACCGTCGACAAAGTAAAAGAACTAATAAAATAGCTACACACACTCTAAAACATTGCTTCAAATTTACGATCATATATTCTCTAAATTTGTGGTGAAAATTTCTCCTTGTCTAAAATTACATCGATTTTGTAGTTATTTTATTAAAGAGAAAACCTTTCAAATTAAACATATTTAGTCCATGTAGAAAAATTCAACATAAATTATAGTACGGCTATGGCTGAATGGTAGATTTGTCAGACTATCAGTCAGGAGGTCGCGGCTCAAACCTGCACGCAGCCAATCGCTTTTTTTAGTAAAAACATTTTGTTCAAAAATAATGCGTGTGTAATTTGAGGTCGATAATAATCGGTAAAGTGTTAACGACTATTATAGACCTAATTTTCAACAAAAGTGTGCAGCTTAAAACAAGTTAATGCCTCTACTTGACATTAGAAGGGCTGCAACGCTGCTCTACAAAAAAAAAAAACGCGCGATAGCATTAACCATTAATTGCCTGATTGTGTTACTTCTCTTTATCAAAAAAAATACATTGGAAACTTTAAATTGTTTCTGGCGTTCAAGTTGAGTCTAAAGCTTGCATGTCTTTGAAGGTTTATAGTAGAATTTTAATGCAAATATTTCGGTAGAATATTTCACCCTTGTATATCACCGCTGAAAGGACATTTTCTGATTATTTTTTAAGAACGAGAACAAAAGGCCCCTAGAGCGAGGAGTTAGAGGGTTAAAATGTTTTACAAAAATGTTTGTCGTAGTGTTCTACATAGAAACGTAGTGTTCTACATAGAAACTGAACATATCTCATACCTTAAACGTAAGGCTGACAAGATTTCCTATACCGGATACTAATTGTTAGTAAATACGATATTAACCCTTAAACACATTTAAGTTATGAATGGTTTCTGGCATTCAAGATAAGTGTGGAGCCTGGGTGTCTTTAAAAACGCATAGGAGAGTTTTATTGCAAATATAGACAGTTTGATTTGCTCATTTTTTAAGAAAGGGCCAAGGAGACCCATACAACAAAGAGCTCGAGGGTTAAAATATTCAACAAAAATTTTCCTCCCGGCGTTTTACATAAAAGTGCTGAACACGTCTTACACCTTAAACGTAAGGCTTACGAGATCTCCTTACCGAGTGCAAATTGTAAATAAGTACCAAATTAACCCTTAAACACATTTTATGTTTTGATTGATTTCTTGCGTTCTAGTTGAGTTTGGAGCTTGACTAGCTTTGAGAACTAATAGTAGAATTGTATGAAAAATATTTTTGTTGAACATTATAGCCCGCAACATCGCCGTTGAAGGGCAGTTTTTTGCCCTTTTTTAAGAAAACGGCAAAATGACCCATACAACAAAGTGTTAGAGGATTAAAATATCTAACAACTTTGCTTGTGGTGTTCTACCTAAAAATGCTGATTATATTGTTTATCGTAAACAAAAAACACTTACAACAAGTTTTTTTATGCTTTACAAAAAAAATTTTTTTTTTTAAATTTTCAAAAACCGAAAAAATAGTAGTTATAGAAGGCCCAGTACCGGACAGACCTTAAAAGTTGTTTAATGGATAAAAAGAAGCTAAAAATTGGCAATCGAAGAATACACTCATTTTGAAAAATACGATTTGAAATTTCAAACCCAAAAATCAAAATCAGAAGAAATTTTAAACTTTCTTTTTTATTTTTTTCTGGAAAAATATCGAAAAACAAAAATTTCAAAATAAAGTTTGCCCAATTTGAACCATTATTACGAAAGTTATGAGCGAAAAACTGAAAAAGGTGATTTTTTAAAGATTTATGGCTCGATTATCGATGGCAACCGAACTTCAGTTGCGTTGCCAGCCGGCAAGTGAAAATTTGTGGTTGCCAGAAAAGCACTAAGAAGCAACTGAAATTGACACCTTTCAGTTGCCAGTTGCCATCCGTAATATGATTTTTAGCAACTGGCAACGCAACTGAAGTTCGGTTGCCATCGATAATCGAGCCATTAATATCAGGAAGTGGTACTAAGAAAATATCACAAAATTGGGGAAATAAAAGAAATTAGTTCTTAAAACGTCCGATTTGGCGTGGAATGCCCCATATATAAAATATACATTCTCAATTTTCGGATTCAATGCTTTATGTTCCATATAAATTTTTTTTTAACTGGCTGGTGGGGTTTCATTTGTATAAACTATTATGAATTTAGTTTTTTGTTCATAAAAGAGAAGTAACACAAGCAGGCAATTAATGCCTACCAGTTAATTATTTAATGAATTACTTTCTTTGGGAAATTTATATTGTAGAGAGAACAGGTGGTGAAGTGGGAGAGAGATAGAAAGCTTAATCCATTTATAACTCTGCTATTGCGCGTTTTTTGTAGAGTAGTGTTGCAGCCCCTCTGGTGTCAAGTAGAGGTTTTAATTTCTTTAAGCTGTGTAGCCATTTATTAGTTATTTCCTTTGCCGACGGTTCTAATACAATACCGACGAAGCAGGGTGCTGTGAAGTGCATTAGGATATTTTATTATTAATCGCCGCGAGTACTGCCAAAGTGATCAGTGCTATGCCTGCAACACTTTAGCAGTCCAACAACAACTAACACAATAACACACCAATACACATCAGAAAAATTCATGATGTTAATATGGCATGCCTAAAACTATTCTCGAACTCAAGACCTCAGGGTTGGTAGTGAACGCGCTAACCACTTCATTTCACACCTTGAAACTGCAACAAGTATTTTAAATTAATAAGTCATTTAAATCATATGAACAAACTTTTCCATTTTGGTTTTTGTTAATTAAACCACAAATAAACTGTTATTTTTCCATAATCCATCTACTTATAATTCATTCAACCATAACACTGACCTGTAAGCTGAAATCCTAACAAATCAAACAAGTAACTGCGAAAATCCTATTTGTTTTTCTCATACCAATATTTTTAACTTTTTTTTTTAATGAAAACGCACACCCAGCAAAACAAGAAACACTATCAGTCAGTGCAAAATAAAACAAACTACTTTTAATTTTAAACACTGAAATTAGCGGTCATTGTCAGCTGAAATAATTTACGGCATTTAAGTAGATTCCGTTATAAATACATGCCTCGTATCATATAAATTGTGTACACGTAATTGTAGTAGATAAACATTCAGCTGAACGTTTTTTCGTTGAAAGGAAACTTATTTAAATGAAAAGTAGATATTTTCCGTTTTGCAATAGATACTTCGAATTCTGTCAAATGCATCATGGATAGTGTTTTCCAAAAGACCGCCAAAGCCATGTTCAAAATTTCGTACATGAAGTTTGCAATCCGATTTGTAAAATGTACAGGAGAGTGTTCATTTAATGATGCACACTAGTTTCAAAAAGAAGGTATTATATGTTCAATGAGAGGTTTGATTTAAACCTCCAAAGCTGCTAATTCAAAGAAGGTACTTTTACAAAAAAATACTCTTTCCAAAACATGTTTTTTTCCACGGAAATACTTGTTCGAAAACGAACTGCTCAGAAAGGATTTTTTGAAAAAGTTACTTTAAAAAAAAGGTTCTTAAAAAATGGTACTTTAAGAAAACGGTACTTTTTTAAAATATGTTACTTTTTTATACATGGTACTTTTTATAAAAAGGTACTTTTTTTAAAAAGGTACATTTTTAAAAAACGTGCATTGTTAAAAAAAGTACTTTTTAACAAAGGTACTTTGTTAAAAAAGGTACTTTTTAAAAAAGCTACTTTTTTAAAAAAGGTACTTTTCTAAAAAGGGTACTTTTTTAAAGAAGATACTTTTTTAAAAAAGGTACTATGTTAATAAAGACACTTTTTTAAAAAAGGTATTTTTTTAAAAGGTATTTTTTAAAAAAGGTACTTTTTTAAAAAAGGTACTTTTAAATTAGACCACAGAAACAAAACATGTATTCAACTTTTTGCGGGTGCCGTCGCAAATTTTAATATTTGTACGTAATTATTATTTGAACTGAAAATGTGTATAAGTCGGAAGTTATTATTATTTGGTTTAAGTTCACAATAATTGAATTAATGTAAATTCAAATTATTTTTAAGAGTGGCTAGGTACTTTTAAAAAAAAAGGTACTTTTTAAAAAATGTAATTTTTTAAAAAAGGTACTTTTTTAAAAAACGAATTTGTTTAAAAAGGATAATTTTTTAAATAAGGTTCTTTTTTAAAAAGGTACTTTTTTATAAAAGGAACTTTTTTCTAAAAGGTACTTTTTTAAAAAAGGTACTTTTTTAAAAAAGGTACTTTTTTAAAAAACGTACTTGTTAAAAAAGGTACTTTTTTTAAAAAAGGTACTTTTAAAAAAAGATACTTTCTTAAAAAGATACTTTTTTAAAAAAAGTACGTTTTTAAAAAAGGTACTTTTTTAAAAAAGGTAGTTTTTTTAAAAAGGTACTTTTTCAAAAAGGGGTTTTTTTAATAACACGAATATTAATTCGAAGTCCGCTAGTTAGTTTCAGAAATTTCGTAAAAGTTTAAGCCTAAAAATTAAAAATTTCATAAAAAATTTTAAAAGTTGTCTCACTAAACTGTGAACAAAATCAAAAGTTGTGCACCAATTTCTACTAAAAAGCACTCAATTCCTTTGAAATATATTCAGCTACATGCTACTGGACAAAAAATGGGCCCGCTTGTATATTTTTATTTATTTGTTAATGAATTTGCAAACACAAAAATTTTTAATTTTTTTATTAAATTTTTAGTTTTTAGGCTCAAACTTTTACGATATCTTTGAAACTAATAGCAGGATTTCGAAACAATGTTCGCTAGGCTTAAAGATAATTTTGTTAAGGAATTTTATTTTTTTTTTACTGAATAGTGCAAACTCGAAAACTAAAAATGATAAGAAAAAATGGAGTTCAAGTTTGCCGAAATTTGCAAAATTTATCGGTTTTTTTTGTTATTTTCATAGTTATGGCTTTTTCGATATCTTGCTGTTTATTTTGTTAAATATACGATGTAGATAAATATCGGTAAGGCAAAAGCTGTTGAAAATTTCACAGACAACAACTTTTTGGAAGAAAAATTTTCATGATTTGGTCATATTTTTCGACTTGGTGGTCATCATGCCGTATAAATGTAATTTAATAAAATTTCTACCGCAAGTCGGGATGGGAAGGCGTGGTCCCAAGAGCGATAATCTGTTTGAGTGTAATTTTTGTATCAACCCTCCACTTTATGGCGGGCGACACTAAAAATATTTTCACTTTAAAAAGTAATATTCACCCTAATGCACATTTATAACGCAGCAATATATCACACAAAACCAGTCTCTCTTTGCATCTGTCAATGCTCTAAAAGATTTAAATACAACTTCACATTAAAACTGCTCAAAAATTGTTACAATTTCGCATTTTGCAATTCAAAGATTATTATTTGCTACAATAGCAGTTTTGCAAATATATTTTTGAAAGTGAAAAGCAAATGAAAATAAATATAAAATTGAGATGAAACCGAAAATAATATAAAGAAACAAACAACCAACAAATAGTAAAATTTAAACAATTCAGTTATAATTTATCATGCGAATGCATTTTACATTTCATGTTAAAATTTTCAAATGAAATATTGCAATTGCGATGACGGTTTAAAGTAGTGATAAAAACGGGGAGAGGAGTTGATAGATAATACGGGTATTTAACAAAGAAAAGTAAGGCTGTTGTAGCGCAATATTTTTAAAGCATTTAAACTAGTTACTGGCAGTTTTTATGTTTAACAAAGTTTGATATAAAATTCATTAGCTAAAGATGAACAACCAATTTCTTGGAAATTTTAATTTATTTTAGTTTTCTTGTGGCGTTTTTCAATTAACTTTTTGAGTGTCATCACTTTTGGGCATACCAAGTCATTGAGCTTAATTAACTTGTGTGTATGTATGTGTTTCATTAATTTTGTTACACTTTAAAAGAAGAAACTCATATGCAACTGGAAAACTTGTACACGATATTTTATTTAAACGACTTAAACACGCATTTGTGATAAAAAGCTATACGGCTTATTTATCAATTCAATATTGCACAAAAAAAACAGTGTATGAATCTGGAGTCACAATGGCAGCGATGAGCGTTGCACTCGTTTAAAATAGGTTAATGCTAATTTTTTTTCAATGTTAAAATTATCATAAAAAGTAAATAACGTAGTTAGTAAGAAAAATACCTAATTGAGTCATTCAAATATGTTGAATAATATTATAAAAATATAATATAAATTTTACTTAAAGATAACACTTACCCCGTCTGCAAGGCCATACGTCGCCAACCGATGAGTGTGTTCATGCTGTAAAAGAGAGGTATCAATTTAGTAACACCTAAAATAAAAAAAGTTCAAACAAAATAAATAAATATATAGCTAGGCTCTAGCGAATAATTCTGGTAGAGAGCACCATAAAAAATATACGTATAATGGCGTTTTGAAAGGTTGCATATGGGGTTCATTTTTGGGGGAATCCCCATTTTGCACATAGTAATAGTGAATCGGCATAGGATATCTTGTAAGTTTTACGTTTTAGGTATAAGATGTCTTTAGCAGTTTTATGTAAAATACCAAGAGAAACGTTTTTGTGCAACATTTTACCCCCTCTAACTCTTCATTGTATAGGGTTTTTATCCCTTTCTTAAAAAATGGACAAAAAACTCTCCTTCAGCGATAATACAGCGGGCTGAAATGCTCTACAAACATGTTTGGCATATAATTCTACTAAACGTCCTTAAATACTTCCAAGCTCCAGACTCATTTTAAGCTCCAGAAATCATTCAAAACATAAAATGTATTTAGGAACTAATTTCGTACTTATTCACAATTACCACTCGTCATAGAAAAATTCTTCTTGACTTTTATGTAAAACACCATGAGGAATATTTATGTAGAATCTTTCAGTTCACAATATCGCTGCTGATATGGAGTTTTTTGATCCTTATTTAAGAAATGGACAAAAATACCCATAGCACGAAGACACGCGCGGATCTAGCTTGAACTTTTGGGGGGAACTTCTAAACATTTTCTTTCCGCTGTATCCGAAGAGGGGTTACAAAATGCACAAAAAGGTAGTGGTTTGAAATGTTCTATAAAAATGTTCAAGCTTCAGATCCAACTCGAACGCTAGAAGTCATCCAAAACTTAAAATGTGTTTAAGGGTTTACTTCGTACTTATTCATAATTAGTACTCGGCATAGGCAATCGTATAAGCCTTACGTTTAAGGTATTAGATGTGTTTCGAACTTTTATGTAAAATGCCACGAGAAACATTTTTGTAAATAATTTTAGTCCGCTATGTTGTCGCTGAACGGGAATTTTTTCGCATTTCTTAAGCGAGGAAAAATTAGGAATTGTGTCATGAGATACAAGCCTGGAATGAAGTTCCTATCGTCTTCGTCCTGATGCTTGGCTCTGCTGTCTTCGGCCTGCTCCTTTCGACCTTATGCCATCGGCAGGTTACCTTCAGTCGGCACCGTTCGGTCGCTATGTCCGAAAGGGGGGCTTATTACTTGAACTCCACTAAAAATAAAAACTACAATTTAAAAACAAAAATTTCACCTACTTTGATGGCACCAAGTAAATGAAGATAGAAATTTCAGCTGTTAGAGAAAAACCAACAAAATTCGTCAATAAAAAAACTCTATCACCTGGAAGATACTTAGGCGATACTTCTTAAGAATTTAGCCGAGAACCTGGTGTTTAGCAAAGATAATATCACGTAGCAATGAAACCAACCATAAGTCAAGACGCAAACCTTGTCCAAGGATTCCCAAAAACTAGAACAAAAATCTCTAAATTTTTAGAAGTTCACCGGATTCTCAAAAACTAGGGCAAAAATCTCCCAAAAATCCAATCGTTCCCCGAATTCTCAAAAACTAGAATGAAAACTCCCTAAAATTTAAGAACTTCCATGGAAAAAAACGTAACAGCGAAAACCGCGAAAATACCAAAGCGGCACCCATGAGGTTTATAGAATTTTACTTTCGTGCGGGCCTACTTTCGGCCTTATGCCATGACAGGCCACCTTCGGTCGGCGCGATTCGGTCACTATGTTAGACGCCACTCTTCTTTTGACCCACCCTCGCCCAACAAAAATAAAAATTATAATTTAAAAGCTAAAATTTCACCTACTTTCATGGCACCAAGTAAATGAAGATAGAAATTTCAGCTGTTAGACAAAAAACAACAAAATTCGTCAATAAAAACCAACTATCATCAGGAAGATATTTAGGCGGTACTTCTTAAGAATTTAGCCGAGAACCTGGTGTTTCGCAAAGATACCATCAAGGCAAAGATACCAGGAAAGGAAATGAACTATTAGCCAATACACAATCCTAGTCCAAGAACTCCCAAAAACTAGAACAAAAATATCTCCAAATTTTTAGAAGTTCACCGGATTCTAAAAAACTAGGACAAAAATCTCCCCAAAATCCAAGGCGTTCCCCAAATTCTGAAAAACTAGTACGAAAACTCCCCAAAATCCCCGAAATTTCAAGAAAAACAACGGCAGCACAGAAAACCGCGAAAATACCAAAGCGACAACACTGAGGTTTTAAGTAATTTTACCTTCGTGCTGACCTGTCGTCTTCACTTTGAATTGTCGTTACCAGTATTCGTTACACGTATTTGTTAAAAGATTCCTTGCACGTTTTTGTTATACGTGATTTTTCTCAAATAAAAATTTACTTTCAAGCATAGAAAACATTTACATATTGCATATCATATGCACAACGCGCCATAGGGAAGGAACTTCATTCCAAAGAAGACCCATACAACGAAGAGGTAGAGGATTAAAATGTTCCACAAAAATGTTCTTTGCAGTGGTTTCCATAAAAAATGCTAAGAACGTCTTATAGTCTAAACTAGGGATGTAACGATACGCCGTTTTGCCGATCCGATACCGATACCGATATTTAAAAATAAATATCGCCGATACCGATTCCGATACCGATACGAATATTGAAATTGAGTTCAAGTTTAGATCAACAAAACTCAAGTGCAATTTTTTATTATACAAAATTACATTATAAGAGAGAATATTTAAAATTGATAAAACGTTGGAAGTAATTTTTAAGGAGCTACATTTTCTTTGCTTCCAAAAAATCTATATTAAAAATATGCAGATAATTAGTAGAAAAGCAAGAAAAAATTTTTAATTCCTTTATAATTTTAAAAAATACTCGCCATGCTTTTTAAAAAATCGATTTTTTTAAAAGGACATTTATCAACTAATATTCTTCTAAATAACTTAATAGCTTAATTATTAAAAAAACTTCTAAGTTTATATTTATTCACTTAAATTTACATGAAAATACAGTTCTGAGTTTAATTCGCATTAAAAAAATTGTGAAAATGGGTACTTTTTATCCTTTTTCCTTGAGGAAAAATCATTATAGAATACCGAAAAAGAAATTTGTCCTAGCATCGCTTCCAATTCGGTGATTAGTTATCGAAAAACAGAACTTCCTGCAATGGCAAGGATATGTAAAACTAATTAGAAATTATCCAAATTTGCAATACTTCCAGATCGCGAATTCTACATTTTCATGACTTCTTTGGAGTATCTCTTTTTTGCTGGAATAAGATTTAAAAACAACGGCTTGAATTTGAATTCATGGTAAAATTAACAAAAAATAAATAATTTTTTTACAAAATAACAGCATAAAATATTAATTAATTATTATTTAAAAAATAACGAATTGTGTTTAAAATCGAACAAAAATAAATTATTTGTTAAAAAAACTCTGAAAAAATTTTTAAAAGTATCGTCGTATCGGCAGTAAAATATCGCCGATACCGATGTATCGGAAAATCTGAAGTATCGCCGATATATCGGCATCGGTATCGGTATTCGTTACATCCCTAGTCTAAACGTAAAGCGTACAAGATTTCATATGCTGAGTCTCTATAAAAATAAGGGGATTTTTTTATGAAAAAAAAAAATACGTGTAAAACATACATGTAACAAATACTGGCAAGAAATACGTGTAACGAATACTGGTAGGAAATATGTGTAACGAAAATTCAAAACGAAGGCAA
Source organism: Panzeria rudis (assembly GCA_956483635.1). Taxonomy (NCBI): domain Eukaryota; kingdom Metazoa; phylum Arthropoda; class Insecta; order Diptera; family Tachinidae; genus Panzeria; species Panzeria rudis. Next base: position 86,735,810 of record OY101451.1, on the reverse strand, counting down.
CAGGCCAGTGCGAAGGTTAAATTCCTTGAAACTTTAGTGTTGCCGCTTTGATATTTTTACGGTTTTGGGAGTTGCCGTTGCTTTCCTGGGGGGGTTCTAGGATTTTTTTGAGATTTTTCTCCTATTTTTTTCGAGTCCGGATTACTTCTGTGACTTTAGTGAGATTTTTGCCATAGTTTTTGGGAATCCGGCGAACTTCTGGGATTTTGGGGAGATTTTTGTTAAAGTTTTTAGGAATCCTTAGACCAGGTTCGCGTCTTTGCTAATGGTTGGTATCCTTGCTAAAGGAAGGCGTCTCGGCTAAAGTATTGAGAAGTGTCGCCTTAAAATGTCAACTGAAGTAATTTTTAAAGTTTATTCTTTTAAAATATTGAAAATAAAGAATTTTAGTTTTGAAAATTTTGCCATTTTTTACTCTCATTTCAAAGTTTTCATTTTGATTTCTTTTCACCACTATTATTATGTTTATACGCAGGGCTTATTTGCAAATAAAAACGTAGTGCTGCCACGTATGTATTTTTATTGTAACTTACTAACTCGTGAAAACAATTGCTGATTAACGCACTATTTGCAAATAAAGAAGTTTGAGATGCCACCTTTACACATGTTTGTTTATAAAAACTAATAAATAGATAAATATATTAATAAATAGATAAATATTCAGTGATTTAATATATGACAATAAAAAAGTATTTGGCAGCATTTTACGTTCTTATTTGCAAATAAGCCCTGCATATAAATGTAGTATATATGAAGTGAGATAACTAACTAAAAAAACTTTGTCTGCAAGTTGTCAAGGATTGTATTCAAAATTATAAAATATTTTTTTAAATTTTTAATTTTGGCTATTACCGAAAATATTGATGAAATAAAAAACAAAGTCGAGGCCAAAAAATAAGTTTTTAAGATTCAAAGCCAAATATCTTTGAATATATTAAAGATATCTCAATAAAGTAAACTGTATTTTCTTTATCTATTTATAAGCTTTGCATCAAGCTTAAATTAATTAAAATCGGATAATATTTGCCAAAGTTATGAAACCGACAAGATTTTTCATGCCCAAGGATATTTCACACCCTGTAGCTCAACGTGTGTTTCAATAGCGTGGTCCAAGTTTCACCATTTCTAAAGCAAGTTCAAAGATACAGATTTTTTCCAATGGGCACTACTGTATAACATGAGCGTTCAATAATGTGAGAAAGAACTGCAGATACCATATCTACTCTAATAATATGTGCTTATATTGTTTCGTTGATCTGAGTGTAATGCTTTAAAGAGTTTATTTGCATTGAAACTTTGCAAACCCCAAAACTAGCAACAACATTTTTTTTCCAACATATTGTAACTTGCACTCAAATCTGTATCAAAAATTTTTTAAGGACCATTAGTGGTTTTCATATTAGCAAAATAAACATTTATGTAATATTTACTGGGAAAATTTATCACAAACAAAATTAAACATTTTTTTTTTGCCTCTTTCTCTTAGTAAATAATAAATGCTATTTTTAATTTATTGTTGTTAAGTAAAAATATTTTTAAGTTATGCATAATTAGTTAAATGACCTGTGCTTAGCAGTTTTTTATTTCATTAAAAACTAAAACAAATTGTTAAATTTTGAACAAATATTTCACTTAAACAACAAAACTATTAGAGCATATTAATGAAGTGGTTAAACGTTGGTTTGATACTCTCGTATATCGGCTAAATTTGCTAATAAATACATAATTCATATTAAAAGTTAATGGGTTGTGGTTTTGGCTCTGGTTCAATTGTGAATGATTAAATAGAAATTAAAAACTTTTCTATGAACAATTTAAATTGATTTTAGGAAATGGGCGGCGGTAGCAACCTGGGCACAAACTATTTATCGTTTAGTTATATCTTATATTAGGGTATAGTCATAGTCTGGATGGATATATTTCTCCCTTGCTAGTATTTTAGCATTACACAGTATAACACGAAAAAATATAACCATATACGGACACCACTACGTGATAAAAGACAAAAAAAAAAAGACCAGTGTCTCCCAGTTTTGCCCCAAGTCATGCACTTTTTTTATGGCCCCCCAAAGATTTGGGGCTTCGGTATCATTTTTGTAAGAAACTGATTATTTTCTCAGGCTCATATCTTGCAAACCATTCAGAATTCTGAGTTACTCTCTGAGGCAAAGTTGTAGCTCTTGTCATAAAAAACTAAAATTGTGAACATATAAAATCAAAAAAACTTCATCTTCAAGATCAAAATCGCAAGAGCTATAACTTTGCCTCAAAGAGTAAATCAAAATTCCGAATGGTTTGCAAGATATGAGCCATCAGTTTCTTGCAAAAATGACGCCGAGGCCCCAAATCTTTGGGTGCCCATAAAAAAAGTGCATGACTTGGGGCAAAACTGGGAGACACGGGTCTTTTTTTGTCTTTTATCACTTAGTGGTTTTTGTATATGGTTATATGTCAATGACTTAAAAAATTACACACAGTGTTATTATAGAGCAAATTTAAAGCGTTTACTCTATTAAAATCTTTGACATTCCTAGAGGAGAAAAGCCCTAACATCTTGCCAAATCCAATATAATTTTTTCAATTTCCTCAAATTTATTTATCACTTCCAATGTAACAAAATTATGTTTATTAGACCATTTCAACATTATAATCTTATTTCAATCATCTTCATCAATTTAAATGATTGAATGCAATTGTAAATCAATTAATCTTTCAATGAATGCAGCAGCATTAATATTTCAAACAGCAAATTGTAAAAGTGTATGTGTACTTGCATCGAAACTAATTGCTTTCCGCTTTTAGTCAGTTACAAGTACTTTTACGTAATTAAGGTGATTATGTGTGAAAATATCTAAGTAAAATGTTTGTTGAAATTAAAAATTAGGTTATTAAATAATAATTAAGGTAAAACGTTTAAAGCATGAAATGTTGTAAATTGATACTAGTGATAATCAAAAGAACAATAATGAAGAAAAGATTATTAGGTGATTAATATGAAAACACCGAATTTTTCCAAAAATAATGAAGTTGTAATGACTGATTCTGGAAGAACATAAGCGTTTTGAAAGTTTACATCGGGTATTCATTAAACGGAAGGCTTACAAGATTTTCTATGCCGAGTACTAACTGGGAATAAGTGCGAAATTAACACTTTTTAAATCTTACAAGTTTTCTAAGTGCGAAATTAACACTTTTTAAATCTTACAAGTTTTCTGAGTCTGGAGCTGCGTTGTAGTTTAAGGCTTATGTAGAATTTTATGGCAAAGTTTTTGTAGAAGGGGAGTTTTGAGTCTAGAGTTTGGGGATTTTTGAAGACATGTAGTAAAATTTTGTAGGAAATATTTTTGTGAAATATTTTGTGTCTCTTTTTTTTACATGTGAGAAAAGGACCCATACAGGGAAGAGCTGCAGCGTCTAAATCTTCCACAAAAATGTTTCTGGTTTTCGATTTTTTATAAATAAAAAAAAATTTTTTAAATGTCAATTATGTCTACACAAAAATGAACGCACGGTGTCATCGGGCACCGGGTTGTAACGAAGTTCCTGCTGCCTTCTGCCTACTCCTACCGGTTTGGGCCTGCCGTCGTCGGCCTGCTACTTTCGGCCTTATGCCATCAACAGGCCAACTTCGACCAGCCACCTTCGGCCAGACACCTTCAGTCGGCCCCGTTCGGTCTCAATGTCACACGCCCTTCATTTGTTATCGTCCTGACCCCTATCAATAACAAAAAATATAATTTAAAAACAAAAATTTCATCTACTTTGATGACACCAAGTAAATGAAGATAGTCAGCCATGTCACAGAATACCATACCGATCGGAAGTAGTTTCATTTCCGTAAGTTGCTTCTTCAGAAAACGAAAAACGAAAATTTTCTTCGTAATCAAACCACATTTAAATTTCAAAGTGGAATTGAAAAACACTTTTCTACTGACTTTATTTGCAGTAGATACTAAAAATCGTGCATACTTTTAGGAGCGTCAAATAAATGTTTCTTCATGACCTTTCCATGTTAATAAAATCTAAAAACAAGAGTAAACAAACTCCTCAAGGTATAAAAACTTTATTATCATTGTAAAAACGAAATACAAAATAAACGGAATCTAAAGCAGCAAAAATTTACTTTTTCGGAATGACTACTACGGAATCAAAACCAAACCGAACGGACTCTGTGACACGGCTGAGTAATTTCAATACCTGGATGAAAAAAAGAGGACAATTCATAAGCAAAAAAACAACGATCGCCTGGCAGACACTTTGTCGATACTTCTGAACAAGTTATCCGTGCACCTGCTGTTTAGTCGAGACACCTTCACTTAGAAGGAAACCAACCATTAGCAAAGACATGAACCTGGTCTAAGAATTCCCAAGATCTTAAACAAAAATCTCCCCAAAATCTTAGAATTTCCCCGGATTCCCAAAAACGAGGACAAAAATATCCTCGAAATCCCCCAAGTTCCTCGAATTCCCAAAAACTAGGATGGATATCTCTCCAAAAAATATTATACCTTCCCCGGAAAACAATGGCAGCACCGAAAACCGCGAAAACATCAAAGCGGCAAAACAGAGTTTTTAAGGAATTTAATCTTCGTGCCGCCCTGTTGACTTCGTTTTGAATTGTCGTTACCAGTATTCGTTACACGTATTTGTTACACTCACAATATTATGACAGTAACGGAATGTATTTAGTTCAAGAAGTATTCCGTGCAATAATTTTTAAAAGAGTAACATTTAAAATTCTAAGCAACCTTATTTTTAACTGATTATAACATTCAATAAGAAAAACCAAGTACACATTAATAAAGATTTTCAGTTGCTTTTAATATTGTCCTTTGTTTATGTTATAACCCAGCAGCTAAATTTGCAACTAGATACGCTTTGGGACAGTCATATACTAGTTCTAATGATACCAGTCAAAAATCGACAAACACATTTCTAGTTGTAACAAGACTGGTAACGTTACTACTCCAAAAAGATCAATCATATTACTAGTTATATCGAGACTAGTAACGATACCAGTCAAAAAAGGACACAGTTGTCAGGTATACGACTTATACATAAAACATATTTTTAGCAAAAAAAAAAAATAAGTAGAAAGTGGCTCAGTGGGTAGAGTACTTGCCTTGAAATATGAGGAATGTGTGTTCGTACCCCGGCTGAGGCAAATTTTTTTTAAGAAATACAAAACCATAAATAAAAAAACTAGTAAGAACACAACTTTACAACAACTGGTATTCCAACTGGGATATTATAACTGTATACAAATGAGCTAGTTGTGCTCCTATGACAACCTAATGTTAAAATCGATAGTTCGATATATGAAAAAAGGACAGATAGGCAACTAGTCTGAGGTAAAAAGCAACTGATATATTTCTAAGCACATACTAGTCATTTTGTCCAAAAAAGTACATGCATAGATATAATACACACACAAATACTCAAAATATTCTGCACTTAAGATTAGCTGAAGTTGCAATTGAAAATATATAAATAAACATTTAAAATCAGTGGTGTAGTGGTTAGTACATTAGACTATTAAACGAGCGATCACATGTTCAATTTCAGCCAAGACCATGCGTGTTTTTTTTTATTTCCAATGTTAAGTATATAAAATTGAGTAAGTTTATGTTGTCTTCAAGCAGCTAATTTACATAGAATGCTTTGGCTGAGTGGTTGGTACGTTGGATATCAATCCTGAATGAGCTATGTTCGATTCCCCGTAGAAGTTAACATAGCAGACAGTGAGTAAAAATATAAGTTTAATAAAATAATAATTAAAGATATAAAATAATAAGCCTCTAACATTTAAAAATAAAGCAAAAATCAGTTATTTTTACAGAACTTGTGGTTGATTATTTAACAGTAAAAATAGCAGAAACAAGGAAACCTCCTTTATCGGAAGCTGCTATTAGTTCTTTTGACATTTCAAATTGATGCAAACAAATAAGCAATCATTAATTTTGTGTGGTTTTAAGTCTATTAATTTAATTAATAGTTTAAAAAACTTTTTTGTTAAACTTAAGTGAAAAATAAGTTGAGCAGTTTTTAATTGGGTTTTAATTAATTTTATATTGAAATTTCAGTTAATTTTAAGTACAGAATATTTTGCGTGTATACATATTTTTACATTAAAAATTTTTTTTTACCCTCCAGCATAGAAAACATTTATATGCTGCATATCATATGCACAACGTGCCATCGTTCCAAAAATTCTTTTCATCATTGTGGTCTGAATTAACCCTTGAGTATATACAAAAATTATATTTAAGTTAGAGTTAGCGGTTCTTATAATAAAATTAAGCAACCGCGTCCTAAGTTATGATAAAAATGGGTGATCAGCCCCTTCTAATATTCCAAATTTTAGAAAAAAATCATAAAAAATGTATTTATAGAATCTTAAAATTGGAAGGTTTTTGTAGTTTGGAATTTTTTTTTTGGATAGTGTAATGACTAAAATTAAGAATTTAGCGTACTTGAATCAGGCGTTCTGTATTTGATTTAAGAAAATCCGTAGTTACTGTACTTTTGACATCGCGTTGGCTTAATTTAAGTACTGATGGCTTCATTTTTCTTTTGTGTGTAGTTTTGGGTACTTGCAGATTTAAAGTTTTATTTTTTGGTTATCGCTTACTCTCAGTCTTGTTATATTTATTCATTCAGAGTTTAATACAAAATTGTTTTGCGTTCTCTTACCAATTATAGTAGAAGCCCATTTTTAGCGTTAGATTTTTGCTTTCAATAATTCGCCAAAAAAAGCTATTCAAATATTGTTAATTTTTTTTTATCTTCTTAAGCTTTAACACCAACATTTTGGATTTACTATATTAAGCATGAGTTCAATTTTTTATATTGCCTGCAATTTTGTACAAAAATTGCAACTGACTACAAAACCATTAAATGACATAAGCAAGTGTAACTCGAAATTATCAGGCTGTCGGTGCAACAATCATTTAAGTGAATGTGCAAAAAAAATTAAACAAAACTCAAGTTGCACATTTCACATTCATGCCACTCTTTTTTTGTTGCGGTTTTGCGTTAAGAAGACTGGATATGAACGGTTATTTGCTGTAATTTTGAGCCTGCTGAAGTACTTTGAAATGAACTTATATGTACAAATAAAGTATCGAAGAAGATGCCAGATAAAATAAAAAATTTTGTTTAACTATTGTGGTTTTTTATCAAGTGAGTTCCTTTACATAATAGTGAATAAAATCGCCATTTTGCCATCGATTTTAATGATTTATGGCTTATTTTATTCCGAATATACTTAGCTTTGTGATAGTGATAAATATGTAAAATTTTTTTCCTCTTAATTTCTTTATGAGTTTTTGAAAACGAAAAAGTTTAATTTTTGCATGAAAAATCTATTTTTTCGCTGTTAATATCTTAATAACTCCGAAAAAGTTGGAAATTAAAAATATTTATATATGGCTTACTAAAAGGTAATTTTATTTCGAATATTTTGGTGCACTCTTGAATTATGATAAAATGTGTTAGCGTGACCGCCCTATTGCGGGTGTCGGATTAAATCTGTACGTATGTAGATATGTATTTAGAACTCAAAGTATACATATTTAGTGGTAAAACTTACGAGGGACTCAAAGACCTGAAATAAAATCCAAAACTAATTCTTTTCTGCCTTCTCAGGATAGCCTTCTAGACGGCCTCTATACTCGATAATCAAAAATATAGAAGCCGCTATAGAAATGCCTAGATAAAAAATGTACCTTCATTTGATTTTGAACAGACCTTCACAGACAAGCCTTCTATGAGGCATGCCACGTATGACCAGCAAATAGGCCTGCTAAAGAATGCCTTCAATCAGGCCTGCTGAGTAATGGGCCGAGGACGGCTCTGGCCCACATTGACATCGCGTGTAAAAAATATTTGAATATGCAATATGAGTGGAAGTACTAGAGCCTGCTAAATAAGGCATTATAGAAGGCCTCTTTACTCCTTCCATTTACTGCTGGGTATATCTAGAAATAAAATTAGTTTTAAAATATTCAACATAAATGGATTTAATTGAATAAAAAAAATTTTCGTATATATTTCCTTTGAAATAATATGATTTTCTGTGGGGATTTTTGGGGATGCGAAAATAGCTATTTTGGCGATTTTGGGAAACGAAAAATCGAAAATTGGGGATAAGGTATGAAATAAAACTGGGAACCCCGGTATTTCATTCAAAACATTATTCACTTAAAGCAAAAACGCTTCAAAAAAAGGAGGGGAGAAGGGAGAGGGGGTAATCTAAAGCCAAAACTTGTGTATTGCTTGAAAGTTATTGTTGATATTTGAGAGGAGTGATTTAAATATTTTTTTTCTGCTCCAAACTCAATGTTTGTTATAATTTTTTTTATTTGTTTATTTGCTGACTGGCTGACTGTTGGTGTAAAATTATGCAAATTGTATTTATTTCTTTTTCGTTTTTTTTATTTATTTATTACTTTTGGCAGTTGTTTTTTTCGTCTGTTATTTATTCAGTTTTTTTTTTTGGGGAATATTTTGTGCAAATTGTATTGATTAGCAGCCGCCACAAAACAATAATTGTTGGAAGATTACATAACTTTTGGACTTTTTTTTTGTTAGTTTAGTTGTTTTGTTTTTTTAAATTGCAGACAAAATATTGGCAAAAATAACAGTTTAACGAAAACAAAAATGAAGATGCTTGCTTGCATTGGGCCGGCCATAAAAATTTGCTTAAGAAAAACTGTGGAGTGTTAAAAACAGCACTTCATTTTGAAAGTAGGAAGTGTTGAATATGAATTTGTGGTTTTATTTGTGTTTAAAGCAATAAATTAACCAAATTATTTGTTATGTTTATAATTTAGTATGTCTTAATAAATTAGTAATGATTTTTCAATTAGTTAATAGAAATATTTTGAAAGTAAATAGTAATAGTTTCTTTGAATTCTCACATGAGGAAATAATTTGAAAATAAATGTGGTTAAGAAAAATGCTTTTCTTTCTTTAAATTTGTAAAACATTCATACACTAAAATCAAATATGTACATAAATTCAATGAATAAGTTCATTCTTTCAATGAATTGTTCATTAGTTTTTATGTTATGTACTAATACGTTAATTGTTAAATAATAATAATAACAATGAATGCTTTCAGTAAACCGTTTTACATTGAACTCTAATGAATATTTGCATTGAAACAATGTCTACGTGTATTGAATCGATGTATTTTTGAAAAAAATCAATGAATCTAAGTTAATGAATATCATTCATTGAAATTTTGTAAAATAAATTTTTTCTGTATAATTTTTAAAACTAATTGAAATTTTTATTGTGATTAATTAAGGAGTTTGTGTTCAACTTATCGAAGATGATACTTCTCAGTTGTTGTTAGTTTCATTTGGTATTGAGTGTTTTGAAATAATATGAAATTAATAAAAAATGTATTGAGCATTACTTTGATTAAATTCTTAAATATGATTTGGATGGTAAGAAGAACTTATCATCAACGAAGAAGCAAAAATAATGTACAGGAAATGTCAACCTCTATAAAACCCATTATAATATACAATTTTTATTTTGAAAATGTAGAACATCTTTAAGTTTTCAAATAAATCAAAATAATCTTCAGGAACATATCATTATTATATAAGTATCCAAAAGGTATTATATAAAAAAACTTTGTGGACCCTTTCGAATTTCACCTATTTTGCAGCCAATTTTTGAATTTAGCCCATATGTTCTAAAAGGCCAAAGCTTGGATATAAAAATTAAATATCACTTGGAGAAGCTCTCATCTGTATCTATTAATTTGCAAAAGCATTTTTGAGCCTTGGTACCAAATGTGGATTTTATGGGCAAAACCATAAAAAAATTAAATTTTGGTGTTTCTTGGAGTTTTCTAAGGAATCCTCAAAAACAAATTTTAGTTTTTTTCTCAGCTTGGTATTTAGTACATAAATGCCTTTATAACTGCAATTTCATTCGAAAATATCAATTGTCAACAATTTTATAGCATTAAGAAAAAATTTAATATACATAAAACACCACATAACACCATTTTCCCCTGGCTTTGAAAAAATTATTTCAAAATTTTTATAATTGCTAAAACCAGAATACACTGTTGAAAACGGCATATACTTTTGTAAATTTTGATATGCGATATATCTATTTTGCTCTTTTAAATGTATAAAATTAATGGACTTAGAAATAAAAACCCGTACTGATCTGAGGACCACCGAATGAAAATTTAAACTTCACTTTTTCAATAAATATGCTACAACTTTTTAATTTATTGTCCAATCTTATCAATTTTACGTTTACCAAGCTTGAAACTATTGCTGGCAATGTATTGAGTAGTGGGTACCGAGTATCGAGTATTTGCTGTGTTTTAATGTACTCAATACTCATAAGTAATTACTCAATATTTTCAAGATAGTATTTTTATTACTAAACTGAATGGAAAATGAAGGACAAAAATACAACTCTGTTTAAGCGTATACAATTTTCCAAGCGTTAAAAGTATCGATTAAGTTCCTCAAGACAGCATCCTTGGGTCTGTATTATATCTGATATATGCCTCAGACTTGCCGGTAAGCAGTAACATACACATATCAACATTCACTGATGCTACAGCTTTTCTAACTGTTCACAAAAGCCATCAAGAAGCTTCCCTCAAACTGCAAGACTATATACCACAGTTGGAACTATGGCTAAGACCATAGCGAATTAAAATTAACGAGCAAAAATCTCTACACATTTACCTTTACATTATGCAGAGAAACCTGCCCACCTATACAAATAAATAACCAAAATATACCACAGCACACTGAAGTAAAATATCTCGGTGTTCATCTTGATCGTCGTCTAGCATGGAAGTCCCACATTAATGCAAAGGTGACCCAAATGAAATTAAAAGAATTTGAAATAAATTGGCTCATTGGAAGGAACTCAACTCTAAGCCTAGATTGTAAGCTTCTTCTATACAACTCCATTCTAAAATAAATATGGTCCTACGGTATCCAGTAATGGGGGCACTGCCTCGGCATCAAATGTAGAAAAAATTCAAAGGCGACAAAATAAAATACTCTGTACGATAAAATACTCTGTATGAAAGATTTAGATGCGCCGCTGGCTAAGACAGTGTTATCTAAACACCCAAATCCCCTGGCCCGAAACATCATTAACTCGGCTGAGAAGGAGGAACACTCTTGCTCTCAGCCGAACACGAGAGACATAGACAGCCAAAGAACAAACATTTTTCGGTAATCATTTTGCATCATAGGCGTTTCATGTTAATTCAACATGATTTATAATAATCTTGAAGAAACATTTATCATTTTGAATTAATAACATTTCATGTTGATTTAATATTGCAGTTCAGTTAAAGCAAAATCATGTTGAATCCAAGTTAATTCGAGTTGAAAATTAATGAATTGAATTGAATTTGATATTGAAACAACACAAAGAATCATGTTGGGTCAAAGTTATTTCAGGTTAAAACAACATGAATTTCATATTGAAACAGCGCTTAGAATCATGTTGAATTATTGTTATATCAAGCTAAAACAACATGATTTTAATGTAGCTATTTTATTGATTATTTTACTTACGTAATGGTTATTTGCATAGGCATCAGAAAACTTTGTGTTGTAGTTGGCTGCTCCAGCCAATATTTGAACTCGCGCCACTTGCTTGATCGTTTACGCGCTAACCACTGCATCCACAACAGCTTCAAACTTTACTTCAGCTATACACTAAATAAATACCCATCGTGTGTAAAAAGAATTTCATTTTAATTCAACATGATTTTAATGATTATTTGACATAAAACTTATTTGAAATTAATGTTATAGTCATGTTGATTTAAAATGATATGTAACGTTTATAACAAAGTTGTTTTAGCAGTTAAAAATTTTAAATCAAAGAGATTTAAAGATAGATTAATAATTGTTCACTTAAAATTAATATGAAACAATGGTTATTTTAAACCAGCAGCAGCAAATTTTTGCTGGTAATTCGTTTTTCGTCGTCTACATAGCCGACACATGTAAGACTAAACAACAACTAGTCAAACAACTAAGCACAACAGTGAACTAAGCAACCCCGTTTGCATTTTATGAATTTATTGAGCATATTCGAGTCTTTTTCGACTCCCCTCTGAGCGATAAAAAATAAATTTATGCGCTCGTTTTCGAGTCGAATATGACTGTTCTTTCGGGAGAAAATGGTACCCTAGCCGCGACTCTTCTCAGTTTCGATTAATCACTTTTTGATCATCTAGGGAGTCATAAAAGACTCAGTTTGGCGATTTTAGCTAAAACAATCTTCCAAATGTTGAGTGGGAATGAACCCTGTTAGAATTTTATGAAATTAATGATCATATTCGAGTCTTTTTCGACTCCCCTCTGCGCGATCAAAAATATATTTATGCGCTCGTTTTCGAGACAAATATGACTGTTCTTTCGGGACAAAATGGTACCCTAGCCGCGACTCTTCTGAGAGAGTCTCTTATGATTAGCATTCCTGACCAATTACGACTCATTTTTGAGTAAAAAAAAAATGCAGTCACATTTCGATCATCTGCATGACCAATTTATGATTTCGCACAAGTCGCTTTTTAAGCATTTGCGGAAGTCATTTTCGATTAATCACTTTATGATCATCTAGGGAGTCATAAAAGAATCAGTTTGGCGATTTTTGCTAAAACAATCTTCCAAATGCTAAGTGGGAATGAACAAAGCAAATAAACACTAACACACTACAACTTCAAATTATTTATTGGAAATTTAATATGATTTCCAATCACAATTTAGTCATGTTGATTTTACATTCCTTTTTTCCTGTGTGTATTTAAATAAAATATGTTAAATAGCATTGAGTAATTAAAAGTAGCAGAATTTCCCACCACTAATTGAAACAACATTTTTCTTAAGATGTGGACCAATAAAAAAGTTTTATATATATTTGCCACTTAAAATGGTTAATTTAGAAAAAAAACGTAAAAACATTAAAAAAAAATTAAGTCTTGAGGCCTATAACTCAATAAATTTTTATCCGATTAACACAGTTTACATATTGGCTGAAAGAAGAAAGACATCTATGAAATAGTACAAAAGTTGTATAATTCTAAGAAACAGTTTTTAAGATTTCTAGCCCTCTGCTACTGACGTGACTTCATTATCACAATTCCACTGACGTGGCGGTACACTAGACACTATTTCGACTGCTTATATTTTCCAAGTTCCGTTTGCAAACCCAGTGAAAATATTTTTGATTTTAGTTTAATGTAGTAGTTTGTTATTTATTGTAATTTTTTGTTGAACAAATCTTATTAAAAACAAAATTATTGGCATGACATAAATCAGTATTAACAAACTTACTTCCATACAAAAACAAAAAAAAAACTTCATATATTATTTTTTGGTAAAAAATTTAACACTAATTTTAGCGTATACCTAAGCTAATCAATGTATAGAAAAAAAGATAATATCAATGGTTTAATAAAGAGTTATAACGTATTTTGTCAGGTCTAACTCAATACTGACGTGGTAGACTTGTAGACACTTGTATGCTCATATCAACGCGTGCGCTCGTTTCAATTGCTTTCTTCGCTCTAACGTACACATGAGTACGTAATAAGAAGATACTGAAAACACCAGGATCGATGTTTGTATAATTATGGCGTAAAACAATGTTTTCTGTTTACTGGTGTCTGCTAGACTATGACGTCAGTCGCAGAGAGCTAAAAAAAACCCCCAACAGAAAAAACGTTTTTCGCGAATATCTCGAAAGAACTTCTTAAGAAAAATAAATTAATGCCTTATTTGTGTTCAGCAACCCCAAATTATCTTAGAAGTAATTTCTTTTTTTTTAGGTTACAGCAAAAAGTTCAAAATCGGTTCACTACCAAGTCAATGAATTGCATGGCGATCGCCCACACTTTCCATTTCATTTTTGGCTCTTGATTGAAATTCAGTACAAAAATAAAAACGTGCCAAATTGATGTTTTGATAAGTTTTTCTGTGTGTGGCAAACATTTGCAGCAATAATTAAAAACATAAAAACTTTATGACAGTAAAGACAAGCTTTTTTTTAAATAATAAAATATGTTTTTAATAAAAATTAAATTATAGAATAAACAAAAGTTTTCTGTTACATATTTCCCCTTTGTATTGTAGAACATTGTTGGCAGCCTGACAGCTAAAGGCAAATATTTTTTGCTGTTTCTGTTTGAACCATAAACAAATTATTACCAACTCAATAAAAATCGGTCTAAAAACTAGAGAAACAAAAAACCAACAATATATAACTAACATAATAAAGGTGACCAAGTGGCAAGCAAAGTAGGATGTTATAGTTTATCTTAAAATAATTAATTTCCAGAAAACTGTTTAATTTTAGACAAGAAGATCTAAAATAATATTCTCATGAAATTTACAAAATTCTATTTTTCTTCATAAACTTTAGTTATTTAGTTTTTACCCAGCTATGAAGAAACCCTGGTCGGTCACCTTCTGTTAGTTTTGCAATATTTCAATATATGTTTTTGCATACATCGCACACAATTTTTGATTCAAACAAACATACAACATATTTCACTTTCAGTTCAAGTAACACCGTTACCTATATTTGTTGGCAAGGATATTGAAAGGCATTTACAAAACAACAACTATCAATACAATACAATACAAAGACAAACACACAAACATACGCTCATACACAAATAGCAGAAATAATAAAATATCAAAAAAGGACATAATACACTGAATAAAGCGAATATGGTTTGCCAATGGCACAATTGACTGAAATTGTCGATTTTTATTTTTCATTGCTGCTTAATGCTGCTGTTTTTATGCTACATATTGTAGTTACAACATATATATATGTAAATAAAACAAAATGTTTTTGTTTAATTTTTTTTATTTTACTTGTAACTTTAATATGTCCAGTCTTGTGTTGGTTTTGTTTATTTTATTCGAATTTTTTTTGTGTAGCATATTTTAAGGCCACTTTTGGAAGCATTTATTGTTGCTGGCTTTTTAGCGCTACAAAAATATATCAAGCTTATAAGTTTAATATTAGGTTTGAAAATGGTTTAGAAATTTTTGTTGACATAAAATTACTCATTTTATTGAAAATCTTTTAATTCAATGTGGGGTCTTACGATGGCAGGTCTTGAGCGTAATACTCCACCAACGTTGATACCGGCAATGGACAACAGTCTCATATTTTTTTCCAAAATAGCAAGGTTCTACGACTGATTTTGGTAGAGAGCACAGAAAAGTTTGTATGCAATTCGGCGTTTTATAAGTTTAAATCTGGGTTTCATGTTAGGGAGAGTCAAAATTTCTCTCATTTTCACCATAGTTATAGTGACTCGGCATAGGATATGTATCTTATAAGCCTTAGATTTTAAGTATAACATAAGCTCAGCACTTTTATGTAAAACACTACGAGAAACATTTTTGTGGGACATTTTAACTAGGGATGTAACGATACGCCGTTTTGCCGATCCGATACCGATACCGATATTTAAAATTAAATATCGCCGATACCGATTCCGATACCGATACGAATATTGAAATTGAGTTCAAGTTTAGATTAACAAAACTCAAGTGCAATTTTTTATTATAAAAAATTACATTATAAGAGAAAATATTTAAAATTGATAAAACATTGGAAGTAATTTTTAAGGAGCTACATTTTCTTTGCTTCCAAAAAATTTATATTAAAAATATGCAGATAATTAGTAGAAAAGCAAGAAAAAATGTTTAATTTCTTTATAAAAAATACTCGCCATGCTTTTTAAAAAATTGATTTTTTTAAAGGACACTTATCAACTAATATTCTTCTATAACTTAATAGTTTATTTATTAAAAGACTTCTAAGTTTATATATATTCACTTAAATTTACATGAAAACACAGTTCTGAGTTTAAATTCGCATAAAAAAGTTTTGAAAATGGGTAATTTTTTATCATTTTTCCTTGAGGAAAAATCATTATAGAATACCGAAAAAGAAATTTGTCCTAGCATCGCTTTCAATTCGATGATTGGTAGCCGAAAAACAGAACTTCTTGCAATGGCAAGGATATGTAAAACTAATTAGAAATTATCAAAATTTGCAATACTTCCAGATCGCGAATTCTACATTTTCAATGCTTCTTTGGAGTATCTTTTTTTTCTGGAATAAGATTTAAAGACAACGACTTGAATTTGAATTCATGGTAAAATTAACAAAAAAAATTTTTTTTTACAAAATAACAGCATAAAATATTATTAATTTTTAAAATTGATATTAATAGGATTTAAAAAATAACGAAGTGAATTTAATTCATGGTAAAATCGAACGAAAATAAATTATTTGTTAAAAAAAAACTCTGAAAAAAATTTTTAAAAGTATCGGCGTATCGACAGTAAAATATCGCCGATACCGATGTATCGGAAAATCTGAAGTATCGCCGATATATCGGTATCGGTATTCGTTACATCCCTAATTTTAACCATTTAACTCTGTGTTTTATGGGTTTTTTTTTTCAACAAAAAAAAACCAAAAAACTACCCTTAGCGGCCTCAAATGTGCCACAAAAATATTCGTCATAAAATCTTACTATAAGTCTTTAAACTTTCCCAAGCTCCAACTTGAACGCCAAAAACCATTAAAAACTTAAAATATGTTTAAAGGTTAATTTCATATTTGTTCACAATTAGTGCTCGGCATAGGAAATCTGGTAAGTCTTATAAACAAGGTACAAGATGTATTCAATATTTTTATTTAAAACACCACGAAGAACATTTTTGTGAAACATTTTAACCCTTTAACTTTTCGTTCTATGGGTCTTTTTTTTGTTATTTTCTTTTAAAAAGGTACAAAACTCTCCTTCGTCGGCAATATAGCGGGCTAAAATGTTCTACAAAAATATTTACAATAAAATTCTACTAAAAGTCTTAAAAGACACCAAAGCTCTACACTCAACCAAAATGCCAGAAATCATTAAAAACTTAAAAGGAGTTTAAAGGTTAATTTCGTGCTTATTAAAAATTAATACTTGGCATAAGTTATCGTGTAAGCCTTGTGCCTTGTAATCGTTTAAGGTGTAAGATGTGCTGAGCACCTTTGTGTGAAACACTACAAAACACAGTTTTAGGAAATATGTTAACCCTTTAGCTCTTCGCTATATAGGCCATTTTGTCCCTTTCTTAAAAAAAGGGACAAAATCCCCCTTCAACGGCGATATAATTCTTTAAAAATTGCAAAGCTCTAGATACAACTGGATCACCAGATATCCCTCAAAGCCTAAAATTAGTTTAAAGGTTAATCTTGCGCTTATTCACAATGAGTACTCGGCATGAAAAATCTTGTAAGACTTATGTTAAAGCTAGCAGCTGTATTCACCACTTTTATATAAAACACCACTAGCCAAATTTTAGTGGAACATCCCAGCAAAAAATATTCGACATTTAGAAGCACCAAGAGCTGTTAAAAGCAATGCTTGGCATATATAAGAACAAATGCTCCAAAAAATTTCACCACAAATGCACTAACTTTTGCAAAAGAGCACTAGCAAATAGGCACGAACACTTTTTAGCTTTTGACGTTAATTTTAATATGTAAAAAATATAGACAAAGCAACATAACTATTTAAGATTTAATTTCTCTCACTGACGATAGTGCTTCTTGGAAGCACTAACGCAAGCCAGAGCATTAAAATATGTTCTACGATTGTATACACGACCAGTACACACACATACAGCATGCGTCTATTCCACGAACAGTACATATTAAAAATAAAGTAAAGTAAATCATTTTAAAATAATGTATTTGTAAGAGTAAGTTTATTTTAACTTCGTGCTGCCAGTTTCCAACAGTATTTTTGGCTGAGAGGTTGGTACGTTGGATTTAAAATCTGAAGGTGCTTAGTTCGATACTAGTTGAAATTAAAATAACAAACAGTGAGTAAAATACAAAATGAATAATTAAAGATAAGAATAAGAAATAAAAAGCCTTCAACATGACGTCAGCCCATTTGTGAACACGTCCATACTTCATTCTCGCTAACGCCTTTTTTTGAATATATTTTCAGGTTTAGTGCTGAAAATTTTGATGATTTTCAGCACTAATATAAGCATTTTGTGAAAACAGAAACTATTGCTTCTAAGCGGCTCATTACGAACAAGAATCATGCATTATAAAAGCGCGATTGCAAGTGATTCCATTTTCTTGTCTCCCTTACAAAAATGCTTCCAACAAGCAATAATTTTTGCTGGGATCTTAATCCTGTAGCTTTTAGCTGTATAGCCCTGCTTGTCTCTCTCTTAAAGAAGGGGCAAAAAGTTCTATATGTTTTTAAAGAAACCTAAGCTGAAGCCTCAACTTGAACGTCATAAATCACTCAACATTTAAAATGTATATCAGGGCTACCTACTTTCATACTCATTCACAATTAGCATTCGGCATAAATCTTGTAAGTCTTCCATATGCGGTATAGAATAAATTTAGCATTGTTATGTAGCATACCACGAGGAAGTTTTTTATTGAACATTACAGCCCTCTATGTCGAAGCTGAAGGGGTTTTTTTAATCTTTATCAAGAATTAGAGGTTTAAAATGTTCCACAAAAATGTTTCTCGCGGTGTTTAAATAAAAATGCTGAGCACATCTTATAGCTTAGACGTAAGGCTTACAAGATTTCCTATGCCGACTACTAACTGTGAATAAATACGAACTAAACCCTGAAATACGTAATAAATTTTTAATGATTTCTGGCGTGCAAGTACACTCTAAAACATTACTTCAAATTTACGATCATATATTGTCTAAATTTGTGTTGAAAATTTCCCCTTGTCTAAAATTACATCGATTTTGTAGTTATTTTATTAAAGAAAAAACCTTTCAAATTGAACATATTTAGTCCAAGTGGAAAAAATGTAACATAAAGTATAATACGGCTATAGCTGAATGGTAGATACGTCGGACTATCAATCAGGAGGTCGCGGTTCAAACCTGCACGTAGCCAATCGCTTTTTTTAGTAAAAACATTTTGTTCAAAAATAGTGCATGTGTAGTTTTAAGTCGATAATATTCGGTAAAGTGTTGCCTACTATAGAATATTTCAACAGCCTATATCACAGCTCAAGAGCATTTTTTGCTCCTTTTTTAAGGACCCATGCTGTGAAGAGTTAGAGGGTTAAAATGTTCCATAGAAATGTTTCTCGTGGTGTTCTACATTCAAATGCTGAACACACTTTATATTTAAACGTGAGGCTTACAAAAATTCTTATGTCGAGGACTGGTTGTGAATAAGTAAACACATTTTAAGTTTTGAATGGTTTCCGGCCTTTAAGCTAAGTCTGGACTTAGGGTGTCTTTAAAGACCCATAATAGAATTTTACGGCAAACATTTTTGTAGAATATTGCAGCCTGCTATATCGCCGTCGAAGGGGAGTTCTTTTGTCCCTTACATCCAATTCACACGGTGAAGTTAATGACGTCTATTTTTCTCAATTCCCTTTTGAAGTTGCTACCAAAAACCTTTTGCGTTCATACGGTGATTTTTAGTTGCATGTCATTTTTATATATTACTCTCAAATTTCGCTCTGAATGAGTGAATGAGTAAATCACAACAACAAAACGTTAAGAGATAAGAGAGAGAAAATACTAATCGAATTAAAAAAAGTGAAAAGGAATTGAGAAAAAAACATGAAAACAGAAATCGCGGTTTTTTTCCATCCAACTTTCTTCTTTAGACCGTTCGCCTAAAAGAAAAAAATTACGTCCAAAAATGGACCTCATAAATTTCATCGTGTGAATTGGCTGTTACTTAAGAAAGGGAAAAAGACCCATACTTTGATGAGTTAGAGGGTTAAAATTTTTTACAAAAATGTTTGCTAGAAAATGTTTTACATAAAAAAGCTAAATACATCTTATACGTTAAAGAAGATTTTCCTATGCCTAGTCAATGCAATTAAGTGCTAAAGGAGGACGTTTAACTCCCCCTAAAATCAAATTCAAATGTAAACTTTTAAAACGCCAATAACCCTTTATATATATATATTTTTTTTTGTACTTCCTTCTAGGGCAAGGCTGCCCAAAAATACTTTACAGCTGTATTGCTAAGATTACAGTAACATGATAAAGTAAACGCAGAGATTTTCATTAAAATTTTATCACAAGAAATTATGTTGGTCGTAAAAATGTATAATAATGAGGTTCACACTGAATTTACTATTTCTTTACTTGGTAAAATACAGAAATTTTCAATACATTTTGCCACAATCGCCTTTGTTTTTCCAAAAATATATTTTTATTTCTAATAAAAAGCACTTTCTTTTCCATCATCATTTATTTTACACACTGTATATGGCAAAATACCAACGCAGCTGTTATACTTGTACACTCGTCGCTCTCGCATTAACGACTAAATAGAGAGTATAAAAAGAAATGAAATAGAGAGTATAAACAATTGTTTGGTGAAATGAACAACTTTGTTCTAGGTACTCAAGCCTAGTTTTTTATTTGTAGGGCATTCAAACTTCACCATTCTCCCTGTGAATATTTCATGTTTGTTTCGCATTAAAAGCACAATGAGAGCTGGAAAATAATTCCTGTTAAATGACAATCATTGTAAGTTTAATTTGTGACAACTAATTTTAGCCAATATTATAGAAATAAATTTTTATTTTTAAACATATTTGGTTTAGTTTGACATTAAGGTTTTCAATAAATATTTTTATTTTGTTTGTACGTCCAAAAAAAAAAATATAATCGATATTATGTGCAATGGACGACCATGTACCATTTGAAATTAAAGCAGCCTCAGGAAATAAAAAAAAAGACAAAATTAAAAATTTAATAAATTAAAAATTATAAAATTTGAAATAAAATACCATAAAACGTTTTGGGCTTTATAGTCATTGCAAAGATGTAGTTTATCTATCCCCTTTGGCCTTAGACCCTGATTACCAAATATTACACAAGTATGTACAAAATAAGAAGTACGAAAAAAGAAGTGTTGAAAATATTTTGCAATTGTTGTTAAAAATAAAACTTGAAATTTATTATTATGCAAATATTCATGTAACATCGTGCCAGTAGTTGGCTTCTTTAACCATTACTTTTACATATGACCTCCTCACCCACGTCAAGAAAGATTATGTAAATTTTAATTAATTTTAAAAATACATTTTTTAATTGCTTAGATTTTAATCGGTATATAAAACCATTTTCTTTCAGCCAAACACACAGCCAGCCAGCGTTACATACAATTTACATTATTTACAATGTTACATGTGTGGAGTAGTTTTACATAGAAGCAAAACTTATTTAGCAAAAATAGGTAAAAGTCTTTTATAAAAATCCTAAACCATTAAACACGTTAGATTTGAGGAGTTTACCGCTTAGTGTATGCAAGTAAACTATCGCCTCTTAGTATGATCTATGTGGTTACAAGAATGCGTGCATAACTTCCCAGTTGGCCATATCGTCTTACACGACATTGTCGTTTATGTACAATTTGTCCTCTGTCTGTCTACAATTTAAAGAAAATGGTCGTTCGCGACAATCTGAATGCTAAACCCATGAATGCTTTTTTTATTTTTAAGAAAAGTAATATACTCAGGCAATTAATGCCTGCCTATCAATTAATTAAATAATCGCCTCTATCGTGAATAAAAGGCGATCATTTTGTTCGCGTGAACTCATTCCCATGAACAAATAAATTAAGTAAAGTACGAATACACATATGTCTATCCTTTTTCGTTTTACCCCTTTTTTCATTTGGGCAGTTTTTTCGTTGTGCTTTTTTGTTTAATTTTAGTTTTTTATGTCTTAAGTATTTTTCGTTGCTTTTGGTGATTTTTTGATTTTGGCGCTTTCTTAAATTTCGTGATTTGTTCCTTTTTTTCTGGCGATTTTTGGTTTTTTGCAATTTTTTTTTTTTGTTTTTTGCCGATTTTTTTTTAGTTTCGGCGATTTTTTGGTTTTTGCGTTTTTTTACTTTTTGACGATATTTTTACTTTTAGGGATTTATTTTAGTTGTGGCGATTTTTTTTTTTCAATTTTGGCGTTTTTTCGATTTTGAAGATTTTGTTTCGGTTTTGGTTATTTTTTTAGTTTTAGCGATTTTGTTTATTTATGACACTTTTTCGTTCTGGCGATTTTTTTGGTTTTTTTTTGCGATTTTTCGTTTTGGTGTTTTTTTTAAGTTTTTTTTTTGCTTTTTGACGATATTTTTAGTTTTAGCGATTATTTTAGTTTTGGCGCTTTTTTCAGTTTTGGCGCTTTTTAAGGTTTTGGGGATTTTTTCAGTTTCTTGTGATTTTTTTAGTTTGTTGAGGACAATATGAGCGACAGTGCCTTAGGTTTTTTTTTCCAGTGAAATTGTTGATGACAAAACAAAGCAACAATGTCTTACATTTTGACCTCAATACAACTTTGTTGAGGACAATAATAGTGACAATGTCTCACATTGTGTCCTCAGTAAAATTGTTGACCACGAGTTTAGTGAGAATTCCTTCATTTTGTCCTCAATCCATCATTGTTGGGGACTATACGAGCGACAATGTCTTACGTCTTTTCTTCAGTAAAATTGTTGAGAACAGGTTAAGCGACTATCTCTACAATATGAGCAACAGTGTCTAACGCCTTTTCTTCAGTAAATTTGTTGATAACAAGCTGAGCGACAATTTCCTATATTTTGTCTTCAATCACACTCTGTTCAAAACAAGATGAGCCATAATTTCTTAGATTTTGACTTTAATCACACTCTCTTAAAGACAATATGATTGACAAAGTCTTACCATTTGTCTTCTATTAACTTTGTTCAGGACAAGATGAGCGACATTGTCTTATATTATGGCCAAAGTACCACTTTGTTCCGGACAATATGAGTAACAGGGTCTTACGCGTTTTCTTTAGTACAATTGTTGAGGATAAGAAAAGCGGTAGTGTCTTACGTTTTGTCTTTAGTAAAATTGTTGAGGAAAAAGTGAGCGACAATGGTTTGCATATTGTCTTCAACCACACTTTTTTAAGGAAAAGATGATCGACAACGTCTTACGATTTGTCTTCAATTAACTTTATTGAGGACAATATCTCCGACAATGTCTTACGTTTTGTGTTTAATCTAGCTGTGTTGAGGACAAGATGATCGCCAATGTGTTAGGATTTGTCTTCAATTAACTTTGTTGAGGACAAGATGATCCACAACGTCTTACATTTTGTCTTCAATTACACTCTGTTAAGGACAACATGAGCGACAATGTCTTACAATTCGTATTTAATCAACTTTATTGAAGACAAGATGAACGACAATGTTTTACATTTTGTATTAAATCAGACTGTGTTGAGGACACAATGATCGCTAATGTCTTACGATTTGTTTTCATTTAACTCTCTTAAGGAAACAATGTGAAAATAGTTGACGACAAGCTAAGCGACATTTTTGCCCACCTAATCACACTCGCATTATGTGCACGACAATTTTAACGCCATTATCTCTCAGAGTAGTGCACGATTTTGGCGACATTTGTTTGACTTATTCCGGCTGTTCATGTACCCTTCCTTGATGATGTTTTAAAGACATGGCCAACTGGGTGGCTAAAACAAGTCATAGATGTAACTCTTGTATTTTTAGCTGCTGTTCAATTTTCTTGTAACATTTTTATATTTTATTTAACGAAGTACTTTTTTTTATTAGTATTCTCTGTTTGATGCCTGTGTAGAAAAAAATATTTGTTGACATCATCATGAGCTGCTAATATAATAAGTCAATTCCCTTAGCGTTTAACCAAACAAGCAAACAATCAAATAAAGCGAACAATCAAATAAACCAAACAACCTAAAAGTATGAAGGATAGAGCCAAGGGAAGTATTCTTTACAATTTTCATATAACAATCTAGTGATCTAAATAACAATTTCATTAAGTTTCTGATAAATTTGCAAAAATCTTTTAAGGCTAGCGTTTAAAGCATAAAATATGACTAGCATTTTTATGCGAAACACCAAGAGGCACATTTTGTAGAACACCCTTTAGGGGCTATTCTCATATTACGTAACGCTTAACGGGGGTTAAAGATTTATTACGGACCAGATACTTTATACTGAAAATTGTGTAAGGAGCGTTACGAGGGGAAGGGGGGTGTGGTATAAAACCTCCGAAAAAAGCGTTACGTAATATGTGAATAGGCCCTTAAGCCTTCAACTCTTCGCGATATAGGTCTTTTTGTTTATTTCTCATATCAGGGCAAAATCGCTCCCTTATAGCGGGCTGAAATGTTCTACAAAAATGTTACTCGTGATGTTTTACATAAAATCGCCAAACTAACAAAAATCGTCAAAAACCGAAAAAATCGCCAAAATGAAAAGTCATCAAAACTAACAAAAAATCGCAAAAAAAAAATTAAAACAAAAAAATCGCCAAAAGGAAAAAAAGACTAGAACAAAAAAAAAATCGCAAAAACTAAAAAAATCGCCAAAACTAAAAAATCGTCAAAACGAAAAAATCGCCAATACCAGCATAAATCGCCAAAAGCTAAAAAAATTTGCTAAAACAAAAAAAAAATTACGCTTAAATTAAAAAGTCCCAAAAAAGAAATGGAAAAACGAAAAATGGGATATACGAGTATGTATGTACATATGTATCTGGTATTCGTACGCAACCCTTCGTGTGCGAATCAAAGTCGCACTTTACTGAATTTATTTAAGAAAGGGACAAAAAGACCTATACAACGAAGAGCTGGAGGACTAAAACGTTTCACATAATTGTTTTCCGTGGTATTTTACATAAAAATGTTGAACACAACTTATACCTTAAACGTAAGGCTTACAAGATTACATTCACTCTAAAACATTACTTCAAATTTACGATCATATATTGTCTAAATTTGTGTTGAAAATTTCTCCTTGTCTAAAATTACATCGATTTTGTAGTTATTTTATTAAAGAAAAAAACTTTCAAATTAATCATATTTATTTCAAGTGGAAAAAATGTAATATACAGCATAATACGGCTATGGCTGAATGGTAGATACGTCACACTATCAATCAGGAGTTCGGCGCTCAAAGCTGCACGCAGCCAGTCGCTTTTTTTAGTAAAAACATTTTGTTGAAAAATAATGCGCGTGTAATTTTAGGTCGATAATAATCTGTAAAGTATTGCCGACTATTATCGACCTAATTTTCAACAAAAGTGTTTTAGAGTGTATGTAGAGTCATTAGAACTACACTCTAAAATACTTTTGTTGAAAATTAGGTCGATAATAGTCAGAAACACTTTATCGAAACCGATTGGCTGCGTGTAGGTTTGAACCGCGATCTCCTGACTGATAGTCTAACGTATCTACCATTCAGCCATAGCCTTATTATATTTTATGTTAATTTTTTTTTCACTTGGACTAAATATGTTTAATTTGAAAGGCTTTTTCTTTAATAAAATAACTACAAAATCGATGTAATTTTAGACAAGGAGAAATTTCCAACACACATTTGGACAATATAGGATCGTAAATTTGAAGTAATGTCTTAGAGTGTATGTACAAAGGGTGGGATTTTTATCTCCCCTTAAAATTAGTCCTAGGTGTACACTTTCAAAACGACAATACGCTTAGATATTTTTTGGTGCCCTCAGCCAGAAGTAGTCATCAGAACCATATTTTATGTCATTAGCAGTGCTCGGACTTTCATACAACTAAAAATTGATTTTAAGCGCTTAACAAATGCATCTAAAAATTAAAAATAGGCGCAAAAATATGCATTTGCATCTGGGTCTATTATTTAATGCAACTTAAGTTTAATTGCGTCGCCAGCCGACAACTGAAAATTAATTTTTGCCAAAAAGGCACTAAATAGAAACTGAAATTGACAGCTCTTAGTTGCCAGTTGCCATCAGTAGTAGGAGTATCATTTTCAGCAACTATTAGCCAAACTGACGCTCAGTTTCCATACATAATCGTCCTATTACTATTTTTTTCAACAATTGATAAATATGCATTAAAAAATTTTTTATTACTCCAAAAATATGAATTTATTGCCACAATATGCAAAAATATGCATTTACCACCAAAATATGCAAAAATATGCAACTACAAATCGATGCCAAACTACTTAATATTTGATGATTCGCTTAGATAATTAGTCGATACTTCTTTATCTTTTCCAACAAAAAACATGCATTTGCATGAAAGTCTGAGCGCTGGTCATCAGCAATAAATATTTTATTAAATAAATTTCCTTTCAAATTTAATTATTATATTAACCCAAAAAATGTATTATTGCTTATAAGGTTACCTTCCCTCTTGGTTAAGCTTATATTGCACTGAGTCACTGCTCGTAATACGGTTGACATTTTCAGCTTTTACGTTACATACATTTAGTTTATTTAACTGTCTTTTTATTTCTGCTATGCTGGAATGCATTCCTTTTCACTTTACAATTCTAAAGAGAGAAAGAGAGAGAGATAGAGGAATTATTTGTAGATAAAAATATATAATGCTTCTCAAAGTCCCAATAAAAACTGACAATTGATAAATTGTACATCAGACTAAAACTCAATGCAGAAAAATATTACGAGATAAAAGAATTGTTAGAAAAAAATATTTCAATATGAAAACTGAATATTGAAAAGAACAGCTTTACACTGATTGAAGCTGCTATATATTCGACCTCTTCTGGTGTCATAAATTGCAAATGCAATTACTGTTGTCAGTTACATTCAACTGTTTAGTTTTTTGTATAACAAATATTTTATTTTTATCAAAACTTATATTTCTGCTAAAAAAAAATCAAGTGAAAAATACTTGAAAATTTCAAGGTAAATATTCTAGCATTTGCTTTACTTTTTTTACCTGAAATATGTTTTAAGCTAATTGTACAATAAGAAGCAGGAAAAGCATTTTTCAATACAAACATCTGCACAACGTTTACATGTGTGTTTTTAAATGAAGTTTAGCAAAAAAATTGTAAGCAAACCTCCTCTTATTTAGTAAAAAAAACACCTTTCAACACCAAAACACAATTGTTTGCTGAAAAAAAACAAAACTAAAAAAATTAAATGAAAAAAATCTTGCCAATTGCACATGTAGAATGCTGCTGTACTTTCAGTCATGTCCATAAATGTTGCACAAACCAAGAAAAACCGAGCAAAAAATTAAACTCCACATTTGCTAGTCTCCTAAATATTCTCTACAACACTCCATTTACCCAGCACATGACAGCACGAATTGGTTATAAAATGTACGGCGAGCACAGCCACTTCCATTTAAACTTTTTTCCGTTCTTCTTGTTTTTCCCTTGTGCTGGCCCAAATACAAATGAAATGTTAACAAGAGTACATTTTCCTTTCATTTGGAAAAACACACATGCAAACAAATGGTTACAAAACTCGCAATCAAATGCAAGCAAAACTAAAAGAACACCTACATATGTATGTCTGTGCACAGTGGGCAAATAATGACAGTTGCTAGTAATGATAAATTTTCTATAATTTTTTTTCAGTTTGAATTACTTTTCTATAGAAAACTTTACTAACCATCTTTAAATGTAATTATTTTATAAGCTAAAGGTCGCAACATTATACTCAGAAAGAATTAGACATAATTTGCAAGGAGCAAGGAAACATCAACATCAGTTTAGTTTTCAGCGTATACAATAGAACATAGCAAAGCCGCTGCACACTTCTTCCATCATCATTGGTCATGTGTATTTTGCTTATCACCACGTGTGTGTGAGGTGGCTCTGTTGAATGTGATTCCAATTCTTTTATATAAAAACTTTTCGTGAGAATTGAATACGAGAATTAAATCACTACTAAATTGATGTCAATTTTCTATTTTATTACAACAAATTCCAGAGTTACCACTAGTTTTTTTCTTCATGATTATTTTCCAATTACATGAAAATATTTATTATAAAAAATTTTTTTAACGAATAAATTTTTCGATAAAATGCCTCTATTTTTTTTTGCGCTACTGTATTTGTTCCTGTTTCTTTATTTGCTGTGCCATCTTTGACCCACTTTTCTTTCGGACCCTTAAAAATTTTAAAACCAAGAGGAAAAAAACAGTTTTTCGTGTGGTTTTCATTACAATTGGGTGTATATATTTGTTGTTTATTTACATTCACACAGATAACTAATGTTTGCAACCCAGTACACATTTTTTTCTGACATATCTGACGTCAGAAAAAATCTTAGACTTTACCAGACAATCAAGCGGAGTTGTCTAAGATTCCCTCATACATTTGGCAGAATAGTCGTCGGCAGTTTTATGGTTTAACATTTCTACACATTTTCTGAAATATTACACTGTACAACACAAAAAAATAAATGGTTCTAACAACTGATCCAAAAAAAAATTTATATGCATGTGTCGGAATTTTTAAAGTTTACATCTGGAAATCACTTTAGGGGATCGTAAGCCAATTTCCCTAGATTACACTATGTAACAATATGAAACTTTTGTCATGACCTTTGATCACCATGAAATTTTTTTGATGTGTTATGGTCCCCGAACTACTAAAACAGTCGAAATTTTAAATTCTATGAATATTTTTTTTTTTATTTTTTCTAAAATTTGGGATTTTTCACGAGGCTACTGCACCAATTTCATCATAACTTGGAAAAGGATTATCCAATTTTCTTAGAAAAGGCACTAAAAAACTTGGAATAAAATTACCTTTAAGCAGTTTGATGAAAAATATATTTTTTAATGCAAAATTATAAAATTGTTGTTATATAAAAATTTATTAAAAAATCGAAAATGGCAAAAACTTACCATTTTTATTAACCGATCGTAAAGCCATATATACTACAAATAAAAAATTTTATGAAAATCGATTGATATATATTGATTTTATTCAGAATAATTTGAAGTCTGCTAATTGCGAATATTTACACTGTACAACAAAATTAAAAGCTTTTTTTAAATAACAATGTTTTTGCAACTGAGTAATTCCATTTAGCCGGGTGTGACCATTTTACACAAATTTTTTGTTATAAATCAAGAATATAAAAATTTTTACTTAAAAAAACGTTACGCCTCGCAAGGTCATTGAGCTTAAATTCGTTGAAGCACGGGTAGACACTGACAGAACACGATTTCTGATCAGAATGGTCGTCAGAAAGCTTCAACGGGTGTGACCTTACAAATCTTAGTTTTAAAGAATTATGACTTTCAGTGTAAATTCTGTAAAATTTTGACTATAAGTTACACAATAATTTTGGTATAGATATGTGTTCAAAGTGTTTTTAATTGTATTGTGTATTTAGTGTTTGACAAAAAATTATTTTTCTTATAAAAAAAATATTTTGAAAATGAGACGGGTATGACCGACGGGTGTGACCTAGTACGAAAATTTTAAAAATTCTAAGATATAAAACTTTTTATTGATTTAATGAATATAAATTATATAAAGATAAACTCATAAGAAAATAATAAGATATTAAATTATTTGCTATCCGTTCTATTATATACAGCAGAATAATCTAGCTAAATATTTTTTTAAATTCAATACGAGTAAAAAGCAAAAAAAAGTGCGTTATTTTCAGAGATAACGGTTCTTATTAATAATGAAAATGGAAATAAAAGAAAATCTGAAATAAATATTAACATACAAAGAGGGAGAGCAAAATTTTTCTTGTATGATCATTTAAAAGTGCCTCAAATTGATTACAAAATATTAAAAAGTGTATTTTTTTATTTTTTTCTATAATTGTCATTTTCTAAAAAACACCAATTGAGGGACTTTTCTTTTAAATGAGAAAATTGTTTTTTTCTTGCATAGGGCCGTTTTACATGGAATCACTAAACTGATTCTGGTAGTAGTCACCAAAAAATGCGTGTATCGGTGTTTTAAAAGCTTACATCTGGGATTTATTTTAGGTGGAGTTCTCCCCTTTTGCACATAGTTATACTGACTCGGCATAGAATATCTTGTAGGGGTTATGTCTAAGGTGTAGGATGTGTTCAACAATTTTATGTAAACAGAAACATTTTTGTGGAACTATTAAGACCGCTATGTCGCCTCTGCAGAGGAGTTTTTTTCCCTTATTTATTAAGGGGTTAAAAAGACCCATACCCCGAAGAGCAAGAAGCTTAAAATGTTCTACACAAATTTTAACTGTGTTTTGTTTACATAGAAGTGCTGAAAAGTAAGCCCTACAAGAAATACAATATCGAATCAGATAACTATGTGCAAAAGGAGGGAAAATTTAACTACCCCTAAAATTAATCGCTAGATATAAACTTTCGAAACGTCGATACGCGTATGAATTTTTTTGATGACTTCTACCAGAATCATTTGTAAAAACCTTGTTATTTGAAAAAGTTTATCTTTTTGACCAATGTAAATATTTGCAAAAATCACACAGAAGAAATTATCACCAACAAATTTTCAAACAAAAGTTTGTCTAAAAATAAATTTCATTTTCAGTAAATGTTCTTTACATAATCAATAAATTGTTTGTTTGGATCTTATTTAGGACGAAAACACCAAAATATAACAAGAAACACTGTCATAAAAAAACAACTCCGATGACGACATACACACAAATAACAACAACAACAATGATAGCAAAAGGAATGCGATTGTACCAAGTTTGTTTACTGAAGATTTTTGAGTGAATCAATTCGTTACTGTATGTCGTTGCTTTAATTCTCATTCATTCTTTTAGATTCTTTAGATAACCATTCAGACTTGAACATATTTTACAAAGTGAAATTTCATAAATGTTTAATGAATGATGATGATGATGAACTGGACAAAAATTTTGTTTGATAGATTACAATAAATCCAGTAAATATTTTTGTTTGATTAAGTAAACTATTTTGTTTAATAATTGTTAGTATTTTTAGACAATCGTTTTTTAAATTCAGACAAAAACATTGTTTGCTATTTTTCAGAAAATCCAGTATATCTGTTTGTTTGATTTAGTAAATTGTTTTGTTTACAATTTGTAAATATTTTTAGACAAATTGTTTTACAGATTTAAACAATTTGTTCACCGAAAAAAAAAACGTTGTTTTCCAACTAAATTGTTGAAATATTTTTGTAAATATTTACGAATTTGTTTGTTGGTCCGTTCCTAGACAAAATATTTTCTATTTCATTGAATTCCTTTAAAGAAAATGAAATTTAGTTTTTTCTGTGCAGGTGACTTAACTTTATTATGAATAAAATCAATATTTATCTATCGATTTTCATGAAATAAAGCTTATTTTATTTGTAATATAAGTGGCTTTATGATTGTTGAATACAAAATTGTAGATTTTTGCCATTTGCCATAAATTTTTCATATGTTTTTACAAATGAAAATTTTCTAATTTTGCTTTAAGAAAATATATATTTTGCATCGTTACGGTATAAATAATTGCAAAACCATTGATTATATAAAAAAATAAAGTTAGCATGGCTTAAAGGTAATTTTATTTTAAGTTTTTTTGTGTTTTTTCTAAGGAAATTGGATAACCCTTTTCCAAGTTATGATAAAATTGGTGGAACAACGTCGCCAAAACTCAATTTCTTGCAAAAATCTCTTTATTGTGAATAAAATCAATATTTATCCATTGGTTTTCATTAAGTTAAGCTTATTTTATTTGTGATATATGTGGCCTTAAGGTAAATGATTAAAAAATGGTAACATTTTGCAATATTCGATTTTTTGTATATTAAAAAAAATATTTCGATCATAAAGAAATATATTTTTCGTCATTGCGGTCTGAATAATTCCGAAACCATTGAGTATATAAAAAAAAAAAGTTGTAGAACGCCTTAAAGGTAATTTAATTAAAGATTTTTGTTGATTATTGTAATAAAATTGGACAACCCCTGTATAAGTTATGATAAAATTAGCGGAGCAGCCTCTTCAAAAACCCCAAATTGAAAAAAAAATATATAAAAAAATGATCCATAAAATATATAGTGCTACTCCTTGGCATTTTTCTTGTTGCATAGTGTTATTAGAAATTTCGCAAAGTTTTTGAATTTTCTCAGACAAAAAGGTTCGATTTCATGTCAACCGCTCATATGAATTTTCGTGCCCTTTTCTGACCGATTACAAAATCGGCATCTTGTATAAACTTTCTGACCGACTTCGCACCGAAATTGGCAAAAAATGTTTGCTGGGCTGCTTTCATAAAAATACAAGTGTGTGCGTGTGAATATTTTCTTGATTTTATATTTCATAGAATCAGTTTCTGTTGTGGTTTGTTTCCCTATTTGTTCTCTTGTTTGTTGCTTTCACTCTATATTCTTGCATTTCCTGTTTCCTTGTTGTATGTCTTACCTGATTTTTCATTTTAACTTGTATCGTTTATGTTGCACGTAATTGAATTTTCAAGATTCTTTTTTCAATTTCACTAATTGAAAACGAAATTATATGTACGTCTGTATGAAAGTGTTGTCGTTTTTGTGTTATTCTTATATGTATTTATGCCATGATTGGGTATATTATTTCGTTTTGCTACTAAATTTCTTTTTAACTGATTTTATATTCTTGATATTGTCATTATTTAACTTAAACTATTTTTAAATGAATACAAGGAGCAATTATGTGCAATTTATCTTATAAAAAGTTGTGGGTAGAAAAGTTTTTCAGAAAAAAAAAACCCTATAAAAAACTTTTCACGAATAAAAATTTTCTAGAAATAATTCATATTGAAATTTTTCGTTAGAAAATTCAACGTATTAAAAGATTTATTAAAGTATTTCATGCAAATTTCGAATTTCGAACTTGAAGTCTTAAAGCATAATTTATATTTCATTGCTAGCTTTATATTATTTTCAAATGCAAATGAAAAATCCTGATGTTTCAGCTAATTCAAAATTTCGATCTTATGTTCTATAATTTTCGTTTAATTTTAAATTAAAGTCAGAAAATTTATTTTATTGAATGTTTTCGAAAGTGTGAACTTTATAGAGCGCATAGCCAAATAATATCAAAAGCTATTTTATGCAAACTTTGGTTTCGAACTTGAAATTTTAAAGCCTACTTTACACTTAATTACTTATTTTACATTAGTTTTACAATTGAAATGAAAAAAATATGTTTCTGCTATATTAGAAATTTCGGGCTTATTTTCGCAAATGGTTAAGGTATCTATACTAAAATAGTTTTTATGTATATTGGCTTATTTTGAGTTCGTTTTTCAATTAAAACTAGAAAAAACTATTTTGTCGAGTATATGCGAAAATTCGAACTTATATTCGAACATAGCCAAATTATACCAAAATAGTGTTTAAATAATTTAGAATAGAAATATATAAAAGATTTAGGCATCAAAGGTCATTTTAGGCAAGTTTTGATTTTCGAACTTGAAATTTTAAAGCGTAATTTATATATAATTACATAGCTATCTTTTAAAAGGAAATAAAATAAGTGTTTCTGCTATATTCGAAATTTCGAACTTATTTTCGAAAATGGAAAGATTGTGCTAATAAAGTTTTCATAAACATACATACTTTAAAACGGAACATAAAACTGTAAATTTAATAACCAAAAAATTTTTTAAATTTAGATTTTCGAACTTGAAGTTTTAAAGCATAATACTATTGTTGGCTTATTTGTCACTAATTTTTAAGTAGAAATGAAAGAAATTTCTTTTTGTGCTATCCTTGAGATTTCGAATTTAGTTTCGAACATTCAGAAACTATGCATACGAGAAATTTGAAAACGTTTGCAGATGCAAATAGTATTAAATCATTAAATAACAGTTACTAAGAGTAGTGATTTTGCGACATGAAATTCAAATTCTTGTATTTTATTTAACAATCATGCAGTTGAGTTTTAATAATTCCACTCCTTTAAGATTTCCTTTTTGTTTCTTTATTGTTTCAATAATTATTTGTTGAATATTTTTTTTCTTTTTTTAATACTATTTGCTACAATTTGTAATTCTTTTGTTACAGATTTATTGTATTTTTCATATCATTCATTTAAGTTGCATCGAAATACATAGAGACAAGTACTAATGCTTTTGTTCCTCCGAGTAATGCTTTTAATTATAGCACTTTTAATACCCTTCGCAATTGAGAAAGATATATAAGTTTGTTATTTCTTTCGTAATATTTACAATACGAAATTCCATTTAGCCGGGTGTGACCGCTTTACACATATTTTTTTTATAAATAAAGAATATAAAATTTTTTACTTAAAAAAAGGTTGCAACTCACAAGGCCGGCCATTAAGCTTAAAGTCTTTGAATAACAGGTAGACACTGGAAGAACACAATTCCTACTCAGAATGATCGTCAGAAAGCTGCGACGGGTGTGACCTTATAAATTTTAGTTTTAAAGAATTTTGACTTTCAGCTAAATTTTGTAAAGTTTTAACTATAACGGGCCCAATAATTTTGGTATAGCTGTCTGTTCAAAGTTCTTTTAGCTGTATTACGTATTTACTGTATGACAAAAAATCAGTTTTCTTAGCAATAAGCTATTTTTAAAATGTGACGGGTGTGACCAACGGGTGTGACCTAATACGAAAATTTAAAAAATATTCGAAGAAATAAAACTTTTTATTGATTTCATTAATTTAAATAATATAAAAATAAATCAAAAGAAAATAATAACACATTAAATTATTTGCTGTCCGTTCTATTATGGACAGCAGACTACTCTAGCTGAGTATTTTTTTAAATTCAATAAAAACCAAAAAAATTATGTTCTTTTCAGAGATAAGTGGTTTTTATTAATAATGAGAAAGGGAAGAAAAGACAATGTGAAATAAATATTAAACATACAATGAGGAATAGCAAAATGTTTCGTGGATGATCATTTAAAAGTGCCTCAAATTGCTTAAAAAATATTAAATAACGTATTCTTTTACACTTTCTTTACATGCTCTAAAAAACATCAATTGAGAGATTTTTATTAAAAATAAGAATTTTTTTTTTTGCATAGGGCCGTTTACGTAGAATCACTCAGATATAATAAAAATAGAAAAACTGGTGAAATGGTTGATATTCAATATATAGGCCATCCTAGAGTGGGGGTATATTCCAATTGAATGGAAAGAGGTAAATTGATAGTTGAGAGCAAATATCTATACAACGGATATGAAAGACTATATTCGGGCTTGAGATCTGCTTATAGAGGAATCTTTAATAAAAATAATATATTAAATAGTTGGCGCGGATACAGGGGGAGGTAAATCTTATATTCCGCCTTATATAGATCATCTCCATTGATTTTCTAAAAGATATTTTGCAAAATGTTATGTATGCTTCAGTTAAGTTAATTTTTTGCCAAAATACCTGGATTCAAAGTAATTATACTTTGTTTCAATGAAAATATTCACTGAAGTTCAATGTAAAAGGGATCAGTGAAAGCATTCATTGTTGTTATTCTTTAATAAAATTAATGAAGCATTTCACTGACTTAACGTATTAGTACATTGGGTCAAAATTAATCAACAGCTCGTAGAAACAATGAAATTGTTTCTTGAATGTTTAGTTCAGTGTTTGCCGCGTGACGTGACCTTAGGCGGCATAACTTGACCTTAGTACTCTTTACCTTGGTGAAGAGTATATAAAATTCAGCATAACCGAACAGTCGTCCTACATGTTTAAAATGCTTTTATAGTGTAATATATTGTACTTCATTTATTCAACAGTCAGCGTATTTATATTATATTGCCCCATACATAATATATTGTTCACTTTCCTACAATTTAATTGGATTTTTCCAGCAGAAGTATTATTTTTTTCTTGCTTTAGTTATTAGCTACTAGATTTTCATTATGTGTTTTATTAGCTGAACGAAATTGGAATAGGAATTTGCGAAGGTTTCAATTTTAAACATCAGCGAGTTTCTTTTGGTTTTCGCAGAATAGAATCAATTTCTTATAATGTACATTGGGGTTGCCTGTAAAAGAAGTTCGACTTGTAGAATAAACATCAGACAGACAGTTCAAATTTTACAGTCATAAAAATGAATACGTTAGGGATTTTGAAATTAGAAAATTTCTTAGAATTCATTAGATTGATTATCCTTAAGGAAATGATTCCTTACTACAGTATCTTGAAAGTTTCACAAAAAAAAAAGATTAAGAATATATGCTTTCTTATCAAAAGAGTTTATTTAACTTAAATTGCTTCCTAAAATTAAATTTAATATTTCATCTTGCAAATGTTAATTTTAACAATTTCACACTTAAGCCAAGCAAAAATGCCAAATAAAACTATAGAAATAACTAAAGAAAAAAAACGACATATAATTTAATACTAAAAAATTAGCTCATTTATAAACAGCTTCCTTCTACAAAAAAAAAAAAAAAACAAAAAAAGGACATCCCATAAAAAATGAGCATTTTATCACTCATTTATACTTTTTTTTCCCTTTATATGTACAAGCTGGGAAACTGCAGACCAAATCCAAAGATTAATTTAACAAATGCTGGGTTTCTGGTACACAATCTAAATGGTCTGTAGTGTTAAGCAGAAATACTAACACTAACCAGCAACAACAACAACAACAAAGTTACAAAAATAATTGGCATTATTGTCAAAAAGAGAAAAGGAGTGCGAGAAAAGTTGGACATGTAGCAGTTGTGATGGTTATTAAAAAGATAAATATTTGTAGCATTCATTTGCATAAGCTAAATAAATTTACAACTATTTATCAGCACCAAAACTTACGTACGTACACACAACATTTCAATAATTGCGACTTCACACAAACAATCTTATTTAATTAGACAGAAAGTAACACTTTTATACTCAAAGGAAATATAATGCAAATTTAATATAATTTCAACGAAATCTTAGTGTTAGTTAGTTCAAATGGTAGGATATAGTCATACATCCGATTCGAGAAAGACAGAGAGATTTTTAGCCCTCTCTAAGTCTTGTCTATGTCTTGTCTATGTCTTGTCTATGTCTTGTCTATGTCTTGTCTATGTCTTGTCTATGTCTTGTCTACGTCTTGTCTATGTCTTGTCTATGTCTTGTCTATGTCTTGTCTATGTCTTGTCTATGTCTTGTGTATGTCTTGTGTATGTCTTGTGTATGTCTTGTCTATGTCTTGTCTATGTCTTGTCTATGTCTTGTCTATGTCTTGTCTATGTCTTGTCTATGTCTTGTCTATGTCTTGTCTATGTCTTGTCTATGTCTTGTCTATGTCTTGTCTATGTCTTGTCTATGTCTTGTCTATGTCTTGTCTATGTCTTGTCTATGTCATGTCTATGTCTTGTCTATGTCTTGTCTATGTCTTGTCTATGTCTTGTCTATGTCTTGTCTATGTCTTGTCTATGTCTTGTCTATGTCTTGTCTATGTCTTGTCTATGTCTTGTCTATGTCTTGTCTATGTCTTGTCTATGTCTTGTCTATGTCTTGTCTATGTCTTGTCTATGTCTTGTCTATGTCTTGTCTATGTCTTGTCTATGTCTTGTCTATGTCTTGTCTATGTCTTGTCTATGTCTTGTCTATGTCTTGTCGATGTCGTGTCTATGTCTTGTCTATGTCTTGTCTATGTCTTGTCTATGTCTTGTCTATGTCTTGTCTATGTCTTGTCTACGTCTTGTCTATGTCTTGTCTATGTCTTGTCTATGTCTTGTCTATGTCTTGTCTATGTCTTGTGTATGTCTTGTGTATGTCTTGTGTATGTCTTGTGTATGTCTTGTCTATGTCTTGTCTATGTCTTGTCTATGTCTTGTCTATGTCTTGTCTATGTCTTGTCTATGTCTTGTCTATGTCTTGTCTATGTCTTGTCTATGTCTTGTCTATGTCTTGTCTATGTCTTGTCTATGTCTTGTCTATGTCTTGTCTATGTCTTGTCTATGTCTTGTCTATGTCTTGTCTATGTCTTGTCTATGTCTTGTCTATGTCTTGTCTATGTCTTGTCTATGTCTTGTCTATGTCTTTTCTATGTCTTGTCTATGTCTTATCTATGTTTTGTCTATGTCTTGTCTATGTCTTGTCTATGTCTTGTCTATGTCTTGTCTATGTCTTGTCTATGTCTTGTCTATGTCTTGTCTATGTCTTGTCTATGTCTTGTCTATGTCTTGTCTATGTATTGTCTATGTCTTGTCTATGTCTTGTCTATGTATTGTCTACGTCTTGTCTATGTCTTGTCTATGTCTTGTCTATGTCTTGTGTATGTCTTGTCTATGTCTTGTCTATGTCTTGTCTATGTATTGTCTACGTCTTGTCTATGTCTTGTCTATGTCTTGTCTATGTCTTGTCTATGTCTTGTCTATGTCTTGTCGATGTCGTGTCTATGTCTTGGCTATGTCTTGTCTATGTCTTGTCTATGTCTTGTCTATGTCTTGTCTATGTCTTGTCTATGTCTTGTCTATGTCTTGTCTATGTCTTGTCTATGTCTTGTCTATGTCTTGTCTATGTCTTGTCTATGTCTTGTCTATGTCTTGTCTATGTCTTGTCTATGTCTTGTCTATGTCTTGTCTATGTCTTGTCTATGTCTTGTCTATGTCTTGTCTATGTCTTGTCTATGTCTTGTCTATGTCTTGTCTATGTCTTGTCTATGTCTTGTCTATGTCTTGTCTATGTCTTGTCTATGTCTTGTCTATGTCTTGTCTATGTCTTGTCTATGTCTTGTCTATGTCTTATCTATGTCTTGTCTATGTCTTGTCTATGTCTTGTCTATGTCTTGTCTATGTCTTGTCTATGTCTTGTCTATGTCTTGTCTATGTCTTGTCTATGTCTTGTGTATGTCTTGTCTATGTCTTGTCTATGTCTTGTCTATGTCTTGTCTATGTCTTGTCTATGTCTTGTCTATGTCTTGTCTATGTCTTGTCTATGTCTTGTCTATGTCTTGTCTATGTCTTGTCTATGTCTTGTCTATGTCTTGTCTATGTCTTGTCTATGTCTTGTCTATGTCTTGTCTATGTCTTGTCTATGTATTGTCTATGTCTTGTCTATGTCTTGTCTATGTATTGTCTACGTCTTGTCTATGTCTTGTCTATGTCTTGTCTATGTCTTGTGTATGTCTTGTCTATGTCTTGTCTATGTCTTGTCTATGTCTTGTCTATGTCTTGTCTATGTCTTGTCTATGTCTTGTCTATGTCTTGTCTATGTCTTGTCTATGTCTTGTCTATGTCTTGTCTATGTCTTGTCTATGTCTTGTCTATGTCTTGTCTATGTCTTGTCTATGTCTTGTCTATGTCTTGTCTATGTCTTGTCTATGTCTTGTCTATGTCTAGTCTATGTCTTGTCTATGTCTTCTTTAAGTCTTCTTTATGTCTTGCCTGCATATTGTTTATATCTTGTCTACGTGTTTGTTTGTCTTTAAATTTATTTGAGGTGTTACTAACTATTTAGTATTAGTTTTATTTGCAAAGAAATACAAAATTTTAAAAGAAAAAGAAACAAATGTTATATGCAAATTAGTTAACAATATAAAAATAAAGTTTTTCTTATTTAAATTAAAATAATAGTTAAATTTGTGCAACTATTTGTGTTAAATAAAATAAACAAATTAGATAGAAGTTTAACAAATATTTGAAGATTATAAGTTTATACTTTTATTTTTATAGTTTATAGATTATAGTTTTATTACTTTTAAAGCTGTTTAGCTTTTTTCTTAAATCATTTTTAGCTTGGCATCTGAAACATGCCGGCGGGAGTATAAATGTTTATGCTCGCATCACACTTCATGTGATGTATAATGAAGCCTTAAATCAACTTTTGCACTTCATTTATGCACTTTTAAGCTTCTCGTTAAAGTAGCGTTAAAATTTGAACATTGTTTCAAGCGTGACTGGTTTTGCGTTAAACATGCATGCAAAATTATATTATATTTCTCAAAAGATAATTAAAAATATAAATAAATAAAAAAAAAATTGCAATAAAAGTCATGATTTTCATATTTTTTATATTCAGTTTTGATTTTAATTTGATAAAAATAGGAAAAAAAATTATACTCTTGTTTTCATTGCACATTCTTCTGTTTATTTTTTTTTCTTTTTTTCTCTGAACGAAACCATCTTTTAATTAACTTGTTTACCATTTGTTTTATACTTTCAATTTCATGAAATTTTTTTTCATACCATGTTTCTCATTTCATTATTGTTTGTTTGTATCGAATAAAAAAGATTCACTGAAAATTTGCAAATTTTGCAATTTTTTCTATGTTTCTATGTTTTTAACCCACAATTATTGTGTAGGTTTATGGGAATTTTCGTTTACTTTTCAATTTAAATTGCTGGGGGATCTTTTAATTTACAAAAAAATGAAAAGTAGAGTTAAATTGATTAAATAGAAGATGAAATTTGTTTGTGGTACAACGTAGATTTGATTAAAAGTAGTTATACTTAGTTAGGGTAACGATGTGGGCTGCACACAATCTCTAAAAGAATAGACTTAGACTAGCCATTTTTCTAATCTCTAAAAGAGACAAAAACTTCATTGAAACACGATGTCTTAATAGAATCGTTCTATGCAAGAACTTAGACAGAAATGTGAAGAAAGCTTAAAGGGAAAAGTTTGATATATCTACTGGAAGACTCTGCTACGGCTGAAGTAGGAGTAATATATATTTCATGGTGAGGATTGGGCTCGGTTTTAGTGATTGATGTCATTTAGTCCGTGTGCCTGTTATTTCCTTTTACCTGATTTGGTTTCAGTCTTACCGCCTTATTGGAAATCAACTTTAAATTTATTTAAATTGTTAAGCAAAATTTATGTATCATTCACTTAACCCCGTATTCAATTATATTGCTATAATATTTTGCAAGTTCCTTTTACTTTTTATTTTTCAAATAGAAAATAAAACACGTTAGTATTTGAAATTTGAATATTGTTTGTTGAAAAAAAGCTCAGCTTAGAAAACTTCGTGACAAATGTATGTTTTAATATCGCTTGTTATGGAAAATAAATAAATTTCATAAACTACTAAAACGTGTTACATGGCAATTTGAAATTAGAAACTCTGCACAAAAATAATAGCAAACGAAAATGCTTAAAACCAAATACTAATCAAGTAACCCAGAGTTTAGCACCAACCAACCAACCAACCAACCAACCACCAACTCATTTCGTCAGCATTTGAAAGGCGAATTACAGAGCAGAGGGACTACTCGTACTTTACCTTGAGTTGAAACGTGCATGATTTAGAGAAATAAAAACCATAACATAATTGTCAAAGTTAAGCTAAAATTATACTAAAGATACGTTTTCATAACATAATTGTATGATAAAATTGAAAATATAAAAAATAATAATAGACAAAAAGTTGGTTAAAAGTTTTGAAGGGAATTGATATGATTAATAGTGAAATCTAACGTTAATTGGTTCAAAAATATTCTTGCAATCTTAAATGTTTGATTCAAAAATATTTAATTCTGTCAAGATTAAACAAACTTCTTAAGACCATTAGCCTTGTTGGTTGGCTGTTGTCTCAATTAGTAAAGTCCATTAAGGAAAAATCTTGTTTATATTATGTCAACAAAAACTAAAAAAAACTTTTTTTTTCTTTTTTTTTTTGCTAAGCTAATTTCATCATAATGTCACATTATTACTAATGACCTAAATCATTATATATATGTGTATGTATGTACGCTAGTGTTGTCATTCGAATAAGAATTATTCAAATATTCGAACTTTTTTTCATTTTTGTTCGAACGAATAAAATGTTGCAATTTAGAATAAAAAATAATTCGAACGGGTTTTGCCGAATATTGGAATATTTTTTTAAAATACTTTTTGTAAAAATTGTACTACTTTTGCGAAT
The DNA here is from genome assembly GCA_956483635.1 of Panzeria rudis. Lineage (NCBI taxonomy): Eukaryota > Metazoa > Arthropoda > Insecta > Diptera > Tachinidae > Panzeria > Panzeria rudis. Next base: position 86,694,164 of record OY101451.1, on the reverse strand, counting down.
GTAAAAAAAAGTTTTAAGGTAATTATGTATGTGGCTCATTCTCATTTCAAACGCTTTTTTCGTGTCCCTTGAAAGTATTGTAGAATGTTTCATACAATAAACGCGTAAGTTTTAAAATGAAAACTGCTTTAGGATGATTCAATAGATTATAAATAAAAATACAAGACTGCCCATTATGTGTTTACAACGAAGAACGAATACTGTTTAGACTCTCTTCATACAAAATGGCGTGTCCGAAATGCATGCTGTTGATTTTCCACATTAGGGGCTATTCACATATTACGTAATGCTCGAGGGAGGCGCAGATTTAACAATTGTTACGAATTAGATACTTTATTCTGAAATTTTTAAAAAGCCTTACGAAGGGGGGAGGGGGTATAAAACGTAATATGTGAATAAGTCCTTAAGAACCCATGAATTTTTCCCAAAACTAGATTAAATTTATAACGCTTCTAAAATTTTTGCATTTACTTGTCTTATTTTCCACATAAATTTTTTTTCAAATATTCGAAATTATAAGTAAATCATGAGTTTAGTCGAACTGTAATATCCAAAGAAATTTTAATACAGAAAGGTCAACAATTTTTTAAGCACAAATATTTGAAATTTTAATTATTTTGGCTTGAGTTCGGTTGTAATTTAATTTTTCAATTAAACTACATTTTTATTTAGAGATAAATATGAAGCATGTAGACAAAGAAAATTTTGACTGCGCAGAGGGTTGAACTGACGTTTCGATAGCTCCCGCTAATCTCATCAGAGTTCTTTACCGCTTAGACCGCTCGACCAAAGTCGGGTGTTTGCAGCCAAAATTATTAAAATTTCTTTGGATAGAAATTATATATTTTTTAATTGTCTTGTACTTCTAAATATTTAAAAGTTTTGTGAACTTTATTAAATAGTATTGTCAGCCATGTCACAGAATACCATTCCGATCGGAAGTGGTTCATATTCCGTAAGTTGTTTTTTCAGAAAACGAAAAACGAAAATTTTCTTCGTAATCAAAGCACTTTTAAATTTCGAAGTGGAATTGACAAACACTTTTCTACTGACTTCATTTGCAGTAAATACTTAAAAACGTGCATACTTTTAGGAGCATCAAACAAATATTTGATCATGAGCTTTCCATGTTAATAAAAAGCTTAATGTGAACTTTGCATCTAAAAACAAGAGTAAACAAACGCCTCAAGGTATAAAAACTTTATCATTGTAAAAACGAAAAAAAAAAATTAAACGGAATCTAAAGAGCCAATAAAGTACTTTTTCGGAATGACAGCTACGGAATCAAAACCAATCCGAACGGAATCTGTGACACGGCTGTATATTGCAAAACGTTTCATCAATCAATCATCGTTTGTATCCAAAAAAAAAATATGTATTGAGTGTTATCCATATTTTTTTAACATAATTAACATTTTTTACTAAATACCTAAGGACATCTCTAGACTCAAATTGAACGCCAGATATTATTCAAAACTTAAAATGTATTTAAGGTTTAGTTTCTTACTCATTCACATTTAGCACTAGGCATAGAAAACCTTTTAAGCCTTAGGTTTAAGATATGAGTTGTGTTTAGTACTTTTATGTAAAACACCACGTGGGAAATTTTTTTAGAACATTTTAGCCCGCTGTATTGGATTTGAAGGGCAGTTTGTGCCCCTTTTTTAAGAAAGGGTCAAAAAGCCGCCTCATACAACGACGAGTTAGTGGGTTAAGAAGATGTTAGAAAAAATTTTTCTTGTGGTGTTTTACAATGAAGTGCTGAACACGTCTTATACCGTAAACGTAAGGCTTATAAGAAATTCCTATATCGCGTACTAATTGTGAATAAGTACGAAAGTAATCCTTAAACACATTTTAAGTTTTATATGAAATCTGGCCTTCCAGTTAAGTCTGGAGCTTGGATATCTGTGAAGACCTACAATAGAATTTTATGGCAAACATTTTTGTGATATATTTCAGGTCTCTATATACCCGCTGAAGGGGAGTTTTTTTGCAGCTATATCAAGAAGGGCATAAAAAGGCCATATAGCAAAGAGTTACGGGGCTAAAGCGGGCCACAAAAATCTTAATCGTTAAATATAAGGCTTGCAAGATTTCCTATTTCGAGAACTAATTGAACATAAGTACAAATTTAAACATTAAACACATTTTATAATTTGAAAAATTTGGGGGTTTCAAGCTGAGTTTATCGGGCTTATGTCTTTGAAGAGTTTAGTAGCATACTTTTACAAATATTATTGTAGGACATTATAGCCCACTCACTATATTGCCGGTTAGGGGGATTTCTTGGGCCCTTTTTTAAGATATTTGCAGCGGTGTTTTTCATAAAACTTTTTCTATGCCGATTCACTATAAAAATGTGCAGTGTGAAAGACGTTAACAAAAAAAAAAACTGATACACGTACACTCTAAAACATTACTTCAAATTTACGATCATATATTGTCTAAATTTGTGTTGAAAATATCTCCCTGTCTAAAATTACATCAATTTTGTAGTTATTTTATTAAAGAAAAAACCTTTCAAATTAAACATATTTAGCCCATGCGGGAAACAATTTAACATTAAGTATAACACGGCTATGGCTGAATGGTAGATATGTCAGACTATCAGTCCGGAGGTCGCGGTTCAAACCTGCACGCAGCCAATCACTTTTTTTTGCAAAAATATTTTGTTCAAAAATAATGCGTGTGTAATTTTAGGTCGATAATAATCGGTAAAGTGTTGCCGACTATTATCGACCTAATTTTCAACAATAGTGTTTTAGAGTGTACATATGGTTTTTTGGTCGCCTCTACCGGAATCAAACGTTAAAACTCTCTTAATATTTGAAAATGTAAATATAAATAAAAATTAAATAACTATTTTTTTAAAAATCAGTCTATTAAATTTTTATATAGAGCGAATTAAAAAAATTATTTGGTTTAAAAAGCTTAAAAAAATAACTGATTTAGTTCCGTTAAAACTACTGATTTTTCTTTAATTGGTATTTTTCAATGAATATGTTGGAATTAAAAATGTTTTAAATATATGGCGAGTGTTGAAGTTAATAGCAATAAAGAGAACATTAGTGATCTTCACATATCCATAGCCTAATTTGAGTTGTATATGTGTATAGGTAAACACGAGATTTCCAAACTCTGATAACTTTGGATACATATAAAGAGTTTATCTTTATTGAACTGCCAATGTATCTTAGGTCCGTAAGGACGTATTAACAATTTCTTATTTCTCCTTTTATGAAACCAAACCTCATATCCTTTTTCTTTTCAGTATATTTGGTGTCTTTACTTAATATCCTTTATGTTTTCTTGTCAATTTGCCTGGAACTATTAAATTCGATTATTGCCTGTATTGTTTTTTCACATACATGTTCTCTGTCTCTCCATTATTATTTTTAGTTTTTTTCTTTCTCTAGAATGGCCTTCATACATCGTTATTGTTAATGGGTTTTAAACAACATGCTTTTTCTCTTTTTTTTTACTAAACTCCTTGATATTGTTGCAGTTGTAAGTTCGAAAGTTTTTCTTCCATTTCATTAAGTTTTTTCATATTTTTCTTTCCTCTATAATATTTTTTTTTCTGTTCATCTTGTTCTTGGCCTAAAGCATTGTCATAATGTCTTGTAAATACAAAAATCCATATTACAAGCAGTTTAGATGGGGGAAACATGTAACTCATATGCCTGGGTTTTTATTTAACTTTCTCAGGAAAGTACAATATAAATGAAAGTTTTGTTTTTGTACGAGTATAGTTTTCCTGTAATAGTGAAGCTATTTTTATAAAAACTTTATGGCAAAGTTATTGTTTTATGAAGTGGAGGGATTTTGTTAAGATATTAAAAATTAAAAGAAACAAAAGTTTTAAGATATTTAATGCCTAGAGGTCCTAAGTACAGTCTAGAAATTTTCCGAGCTAATATTAGGGGAAAGAAGTTAAAAATAACAGAATACTGCTTTAGAACTTTTAATTTTAGTGCCTAAAACTATGCCACACATTTTAATAGGCATATCTTCCCTCTTTCAGTTTAACTTTAATAATAACACTATGCAACAAAATGATACTTTTGTCATGACCACTATAATTTTTGATGTACTATAGTCCCCTGACTACAGAAACATTAGAGATTTAATAAAATTCTACGGATACGTTTTTTTTATTTTTTCAAAAATTTAGCATTTTTCAAGAATTCATCATAACTTGGGAAGAGATAGTCCAATTTTATTTCAAAAAACACTTAACAACTTGAAATTAAAATGCCATTGAGCCGTTATAATATTATTTTTTATATACTCAACGGTCTCGGAATTATTCCGACTGCAATCGTGAAAAATATATGTATATTTTTTTATGCAAAATTGGAGAACTTTAATGTTTTAGAATTTATAAAAAAAACGAAAATGGCAAAAACATTCCATTTTTATTGAGTAATTACAAGGCCACATATGAGTAATTCCATTTAGCCAGGTGTGACCATTTTACACACATTTTTTTGTTGTAAATCAAAAATAAAAAATTTTTTACTTAAAAAAACGTTGCGGCTCGTAAGGACATTAAGCTTAAAGTTGTTGAATAACGGGTAGACACTGATAGAACACGATTTCTGCTCAGAATGGTCTTCAGAAAGCTGCGACGGGTGTGGCCTTACAGATCTTAGTTTTAAAGAATTATGACTTTCAGTATAAAGTCTGTAAAATTTCGACTAGAAAGTCAACAATCATTTTGGTATAGATATCTGTTCAAAGTGTTTTTAATTGTGTTATGTATTTACTGTTTGACAAAAAATTATTTTTCACATAAAAAAAACTATTTTTAAAATGAGACAGGTGTGACCGACGGGTGTGACCTAGTACGAAAATGTAGAAAATTCGAAGAAATAAAAATTTTATTGATTTAATTAATGTAAAATATATAAAGATAAACTCATAAGAGAATAATAAGACATTAAATTATTTGCTATCCATTCTATTATAGACAGCAGAGTACTCTAGCTGAATATTTCCTTAAATTCAATAAAAAGCAAAAAAAGTATATTCTTTTTAGAGATAACGGTTTTTATTAATAATGAGAAAGGGAATAAAAGAAAATCTAAAATAAATATTAAACATACAAAGAGGGAGAGCAAAATGTTTCTTGCGTGATCATTTAAAAGTGCCTCAAATTGTTTACGAAATATTAAATAGTGTATTTTTTTATTTTTTCTATAATTATCATTCCCTAAAAAGCGATTTTTATTAAAAATGAGAAAAAAATTTTTTCTTGCACAGGGCTGTGAAATCACTCATATACAACAAATAAAGTAAGTTTAGCTTTATTTCATAAAAGTCGATAGATAAATATGGATTTTATTCATAATAAAGTGAAGTCAGCTAATTGTTGCAACGTCTTAAAAAACCCAAATTTTAGAAAAAAAAGTTGTACATAGAATTTAAAATTTCTACTGTATTTGTATTTCAGGGACCACAGAACATGAAAGAAAATATAGTGATACGTACTCCTTGGCATTTTTCTCGTTGCGTAGTGTAATAGTTCTCGCAAATGTCTTTACTTACATTAGCCTCTTTAGCTAAAAACATTTCTATTACACTGAGTACGTTAAGGACTCTAAAGAAATAAAATAAGTGTGCTGAAAAACACACACACAGCCATGCATTTCTACACACACACACACACACACACATTTATAAAGCAAGCATCTAGTAGGCTTTAAATATATGCTTTTATACAAGTATTGTCTTGTAAATTTCACTAAAGTCTGCCTTTGCTTAAAGTTTTTTATTTTCGTTCTAGCCGTTATTATTATTTTTATTTAGTTGTCTTTATTTATACCATGTTTTTGTCACTGCAGTTGTCTGTATAGAAAACATACATATAGTAACATGGCCTAGAGGTTTTGACCTATTGACAGACAAGTGACAAGTGCCATACAGTTTTGTTTCTGATACTACTTTTACTCTCTGTTTCTACTTCAGTTATATTATTTGCCTCCATTTTTTTTTGCTTAAGGACAACAAGAGGCCTGTTAAAATAACCCACATGGTCAGTGACATGGTTTAAATATATTAAATATTTAAATGAAAAGCATCAGATAAAACTTAAAAAAAATATTGATGTAAAAATGTTCAAGGATTTAAAAGAAATTAAGAGCTTAACTATGTATAAGTTATCAAATAAATAGTTATATTTCACCAAGTACCTTCCCACAAAAAAATTTTTGCTATCGTTTTTATAAAAGACAAATTTTAAAAGAAGAAAGTTTATGCAAAAATCTCATAAGTCAGCTATTACACTAGTCACCAAATTTTCAACATTTTTCCATAACCTCAGAAAAGAGATATATTCTGAACTAATTTACAGCCACTGAACACGAATATGACATTCAATTAGTTTTCTTAAGACACGTTTTTGAAATATTCGCGAAAAAGGTGTTTCATTAAAATTATGAAATAATTTCATTAAAATGATGATATTGTTTCATTAAAACAATGAAATAACTTCACTGATATAATATCTTCATTAGCTTGGTGAAATTATTACATTGGAGCAATGAAACTATTTCATATGTTTAATGAAATTTTCATTCAAATAATTTTAACGAAACTTGTTTCATTAATCTAACGAAGCGTGATGTTGGCCGAAATATTAATTTGTTTTCAGTTTCAGTCAAAAATTAACGCAAAATAATCAAACAAATATAAATTATGCTTTAAAGTTTCAAGTTCGAAAATGAAAATTTGCAAAAAGCGGCTAGATTTAATACAGTTGTTCTATTCTAAGTTATTTTTATAATATTTTAGTACAATTTTTATATGTTCGAAAACAAGTTCGAATTTTCGATTATACTCGATATTTTTTTTTTTCAATTTTCATTTAAAAATGGACAAAAAGAACACAAAAAATAAAATTTCATAAAAACTTTAAGTTCGAAAATCAATATTTTTATATTTTTTTTTAATTTGGCTATAAAATTAGTTACATATTTTGGAGCAGGATTTAAAAGTAGGAGTACATACATATATACATACATGCATACATATATTTCTAAAAAATCTTTAAATTATTCTACAAAACTCTTTAGCCAAAAGGTTTGAAATTATCAATATATTTGTATGTATGTATATACTTTCAGATTTAAAGGGAAATATTTCTGTGTTAGTTGTAAATGTAATTTTTCATATCCTTTTCAACGTATTTGAAATATTTCTCTTGTTATTTTTTTGTTTTCTTTTTGTCATTTATAATGACAATCACCGTGCTTTTTCTGCTTATAATACAAAAAGTGTAGCATATTTAAAGGGTGACTAAGCAAGGTGGGCCAAAAACTCCTTGTTAATCGCTGGAAAAGTGTATAGAACAAAGGATATTTTCTGTCTGTATTTTTTGTCTTTGCTTTTGAAGCGAGTGAGAAAAAATCATTTTATTATGAATAATGATTGTAATTTTTTGCTGACTAAGCAAAATTACAAGTGTAAAAAATTAATGCAGACAAAATAATTGGATTCCTGGCGGCAATATGAGGTATGAATAAAAATTTATACATATAATGCATATTTGGAGGAAGTGAATACAGTCTAGAGGACTTTAAAGGGATTGCAAGAGCAAGACTTTAGTAAAAGCATGCATTTGGGTAATTGTAATACAGATAGATTCATCTGTATAACACACAAAATTACATGGTTCTAGCGATTGATTCTGGCAGAAGGTAGCAAATATATCGGTGTTTTAAAAATTTTAATCTGTGATTTATTTTAGGGGGAGTGACTCGGCATAGGAAATCTTGTCAACCTTACGTCTAAAGTATAAAATGTGTAAAGCAATTTTATGTAAAGCATCACCGGAAATATTTTCGTAAAACATTTTAACCCTCTAACTCCTCATTTTATGGGTGCTTTTGGGTCTTTCTTCATAAAAGGGCAAAAAACTCCCTATTCATTTTCGAATCATTATTTCTATAATTAAAAAAAAATCAAGCTTCATTTGTTATCTTTTATTCGTTCATAAATTAATTTCTATCTCCTTGAATATGATTTTCCTTTTAAATTACTCACAATGTAAATTAAAAAATGTAATATCCTTATTTAATTTCCTTGGAGTCTCTAGATTTCACTTAAATATTATTTATAATATCGTATAATTTTATTATTCAAAACAATCTATTGTATCATACAATTTGTATGTACTCGTAGTATTTGTAACGCACCCTCTCTATATGTGAAATTTCAATTTATAATTAGGAAATAATTATGTAATTAAATCTTATCATAGTCCTGGATGTAAAATTTAATAAAAGCTTTTCATTTGGAATATTATTATCATGAGTGCAAAAAAATACTAGAGACCGTTTAATTGTAGTCAAAAAATGTATTAAGTGGAGCAATGAATATAATTATGTAGATTTTTGGAATAAAAAAGGACAGCCACAGGATAACATAAATTCGCGTGTACATGTACGCATAAATAAAATGGCTAAAAATTATACAAGCAAATTTAGACCAATAGTTGTGGTATTTTTGGTCACTACTAAAGCAGAGATAGTTAGTGGGTGTTTTTGGTTTATAACTTTGCTTAGCAATGTTTTATTATTATAATAGCAAGAATAATAGTAACACTAATACAGAAAAAGACACATACAAGGACTACCCAGCAAAAACTTGGAAATATCTTGCTGATAGCAATAACATACAGCTTTGTATACCAGGCCAACGCAGTCGTTGCGCTTTAGTGCTTTTCACTATGTCAACAAACTCTAAAAGCGTTTATAAAATTAAAAACATTTGAAGTTAATTTTGCCATGCATATTTTGGGTATTTTGTAGATCCAAATCGGTACACCGTTCTCTAGTTAGAGTGAAATATGCTGCTGTACCTAGTGGAAATATTAGTTATGTTAATAAACAAAATCTGTACGAGATAGAAAAAAACAAATATATGTAAATAAAGCATTCAATTGTCATGTTCGAAAAAATTTCGATAAAATAACCTCTGATACTTAATAATACTGTTTAATAATATTTAGAAATAATATTTCCATGTTCGAAAATAAGTTCGAAATTTCGAAAATAGCTGAACCTAATTTTTACACATTTTTGTGCAAAATAAGTAAACAAATATAAATTATGGTTAAAAAGTGGAACTTCGAAAATCTAAATTGGAACAAAATGGTGCTTAATTGTTAAATCTATGATGTCTTGATGTTCTTATGTAGTTTAATACTATTTTATAATAATATTTCCATGTTCGAATATAAGTTAGAAAGTTTGAATATATCAGTAAATTATGTTTTAAGATTAAGAATTAATGCAAAACAAGCTAATAATTTAGAATTAATATTATCTTGGAATAATGTTTATATATTCGAACATAAGTTCATATTATCGAATACATCAGAAAATGATTTATCCCCTTTAGATTTAAAAATAAATGCCAAATAAACAAGCAAATATCAATATAAATAAATTCGAATATCAATATTGGCAAAATATGGCGTTTGATTTTTAAATTTGTGATCTTTTCATATTCCTAAGTATCTTCATACAATTTTGGAATAACATTTCCATGTTCGAAAATGAGTTTGAAATTTTGAATACATCAGAAAATTATTTTTAAAATTTTCATTTAAGGATTAATGCATAACAAGCTAATGCAAAACAAGCCAACATATATATAAAAGATAATTTAAAATTTTAAGTTCGAAAATGAAAATTTGCATAAAACGGCCCTTAATGTTTAAATCTATGGTATTCTTTAGTTCTTAGGTAGCTTAATACTATTTTGAATAACATTTTTATGTTCGAATATAACTTCGAATTATCGAACACATCAGAAAACTATTAATACCTTTTACATTTAAAAATTATTGCAAAATAAGCAAACAAATATCAATTATGCTTTAAAATTTCAAGTTCGAAAATAGAAAATTTGCATAAAATGACATTTTATGTTTAGTTCAGTTCTTAGATTTATAATTTAATACCATTTTAAAAAATATTTACATGTTCGAATATATACATGTTCGAAAATTATTTAAAAATTATTGCAAAATTAGGGGAAAAATGTAAATTGTGCTTTAAAATTTTAAATTCAAATATGAAAATTGGCAAAAGAGGGCGTTTGATGGTTAAATATATGATCTCTTGCTGTCTTTAACTAGCTTTTTACAACTTTGGAATAATAATTCCATGTTCGAACATGATTTCGAAATTTCGAACATATCAGAAAATACTTTTTTCCATTTTGATTTAAAAGTTAATGCAAAAAAGCAAACATAAATGGATTATGCTTTAAAATTTCAAGTTCGAAAAGCCAAAATTTGCATAAAACCGCCTTTGATGATCAAATCTATGATAATTTTCTGTTCTTAAGCAATTGAATTCAAAGTTGTAATAGTATTTTTATATTCGATTTCGTTCTTCGGCCTTGCATTAGAAGATGCCTCTTCATTTCGACTTTCTATACATATTGATTTCCTCACATTCACGACTTCCAACACTTCTATTTGTACTACGCGATAAGAAATTTGTTTTATTTTGCAAATCCAACTTAAATCAGCTTGTATTTAGCGGAATGCTACCAGATAGTATTTTTTCCAACATACACCACTGAAAATGTTATACAAAATACACGTAATTTGATTTTTGGCAACATTGTATGAGTATAAATTTTCATTTTTAATTCTATTTATATTCAAAGAACATGTACGTATGTGAGTATTAAAGCCCATAAATGTGCTATGAAACTTAATATATCTTTAGCATTAGTTTCATGTTCATAAACAATTGCATACATTATGGAGCTGACGAAATTGTTTTTTCTTCTGCTGCTTAAAAGGAATACAAATTTGAATGACTTTTAGCATAACCTTTTCTCCCAAATTTAGTTCGATTCAAGAGTTAAAATCCAAAATTTATAATATAATACCTTTTTGTGAAGAATAAGAAACACCTTAGGATCAAACTCCCTTCTCTGTTTATTGATTTCGAACAAAATGTTACTGCCATCTAGCTCCCTTTTCCGCACTCAATACAAACTACATTACAAAATGCCTTATTGAATTAGCGTCAGAAAAAATACTGCCTTTAGGATCACAAAAACCAAACTGAAACTAAAATTGATGTAACCTTAATAGTTTGCCAACTGTAAAATGGAAAACAACCCAATAACTTTAGCAACAGTCAGGCCTTAAACATGTTTAATTGAAGTTAATTTACAAAAAGAACACAATTATAGAAAGCACACAATCCAAAATAGAAGTTAATTTTCTATTATTCACTTTATACTCCTGTGTTGGTGTTATTGTCATAAAATGCTTTAATGGAAAATTAAATTGCCTTCAAAAAATCAAATTACTTAAGATAATTTTTCAATTAAGTTTTCCTTTGTATCTAATTTCATTTTTAGTAAATACGAGAGCACTAAAACAATGATAAATACTTGCATATGTTGTATGTATGCATGTGTTTGAAGAGGTTTAAGTTGTTTGCCACAGCATCGCTGTAACTACTATGAAAATTCGAGATATTGCTTGGAAACATTTAAAATGGTTTTATCTTAGTTAATTTATATACAGCCGTTTAAATAAAAGCCTTGACGATTTATTAACAAACAGCCTGGGTAATTTAATAGTTTTCAATAAAAAGGCTGAAAAATTCCTTAAAAATATATATAAGGGCAATTATTTGAAATAAATGAATCAAATATGTATGTAACTGTAGCAGTAAATTGATATCCTTGACATCAGTACAAAATCTCATCATTGCCTGTTGTATGATTGACAATTTTTAAGATAAGTGCTCCTAAAATTTGTAATTTATTTCGTTGCTGTTGCAAGTAACTTGAGTACAGGCAATTTGTTGCTACATTTGCTACTGCTACTTTATCATACGTGACTTCATTTGCTTGCAAGTGTGTGGGTTAAATTTAACGAATATGTGGCAATATATTATGCATGCTCTCAGTGTTTGTTAGTTTGGAGAAATTTAATTAGGGAGGTTCTATTTTTTTAATTATTTAAATTTTAAAGACCTCAAACGCTATAATGCACTAGACTAGAGTCTTTGGTTGGAATCGATTCCATAACCCTAATACCGATACATTAGAACCACTTTTCTACCTACACATTCATAGTTAAATATGTGAATGATTCTCATTTCAAATGCTGTTTTGTGTCCGTTGAAAGTATAGTCAGATATTTCATAAAATAAACACATAAATTTTAAACTGAAAACTGCTTTAGCACGATTTAATAGATTATACATAAATGTATTTAGGTGTTTTTTGCGTAAGATGTATTAGAAAAAAGAACGAAAATACTATTTATTAAAATTAATTTAAATTAAAAAATGTCAAATTATGTCAAATGTCAAATTAAAAAAAACTTCAAAACGAAAAATCGCCAAATTAAAAAAGCGCTTATAGGAAAAAAGCACCAAAATTAAAAAAAATCGCTAAACGCAAAATATCAACAAAACTAAAATGATTGCCAAAAACTAAAAAAAACGCAAAAAATTAATATAAATCACCCAAACGAAAAAAAGCGCCAAAACAAACAAAAAATCCCCCAAAATTAAAAAAAATCGCCTAAAACCAAAAAATCACCAAAGACGAAAAAAAATTTCTAAACAAAAAAAAAAACGCTAAAAATAAAACATCACAAAAAAACGGAAAAAACCCCCAAGACCGAAAAAAGCTCCAAAACTGAAAAAAGCGCGGAAACTAAAATAAATCGCTAAAACTAAAATATCTTCAAAAAGCGAAAAAACGTTAAAAAATGAAAAAACTAAACAAAATCTAAGAAAAACAAAATTCTAAGAACCGAAAATCGCCAGAACGAAAAAAAATCATAACAACAAAATCGCTAAAAGTTAAAATATCACAAAAAATCGAAAAAAATCCCTAAAGCCGAAAAAAGCGCCATAAGTGAAAAAATCGCAACAACTAAAATAAATCTCTAAAACTAAAAATATCGCCAAAAAGCGAAAAATCGTTACAAAACGAAAAAAATCTAAAAACAAACAACAAAAAAATTCAAAAAACCGAAAATCGAATAAATCGCCAGAACGAAAAAAGTGTCATAACCAAAAATAAAAGCGCTAAAAGTAAAAGAACACTAAAAATCTAAAAAAAAATCCCTAAAGCCGAAAAAAGCGCCATAAGTGAAAAAATCGCAACAACTAAAATAAATCTCTAAAACTAAAAATATCGTCAAAAAGCGAAAACTTAAGAAAACACAAAAAAACAACAAAAAAACGCCAAAACTAAAAAAAATCTTTAAAAAAATTGCAAAAAACCGAAAATCGTCAAAAAAGAAAAAAAAATCGCTAGAACGAAAAAAAGTGTCATAACCAAAAATAAAATCGCTAAAAGTAAAAAATCACCAAAAATCGAAAAAAACCCTAAAATCGATAAAAGCGCCAAAACTGAAAAAATTCTCACAACAAAAATAAATCGCTAAAACTAAACAGATGGTCAAAAAGTGAAAAAAAACGTTAAAAAACGCCAAAACGTAAAAATCGCTAAAACTAAAAAAAATTGGAAAAAACTGCAAAAAAACGAAAAATCGCCAGAAAAAAACAATATAATCAGGAAAATTAAAAAAGCGCCAAAACCAATGAAAAATACTTAAAAAATAAAAAAAAACTTAAATTAAACAAAAAAGCACACCGAAAAAACTACCAAAATGAAAAAAGGGGCAAAAACGAAAACGGATATACATACATATGAGTATTCTTGTACGGGACCCTTCGTGTGTGAGTCAAAGTCGCAATTTACTTAATTTTTTTAAATTGGCTTTTTGTCCGCAGTCTTGTGTATTGAGCGTTACGCTTTTTTAGTACGCTGCATTACTCAGTTTAATTATTGAAACTAAATTAACAACATCCACTAAAATAATAACTTCGGTTTATGCTTGTGCTTCAAAGTATTAAATTGCAAAACGTTTCATCAATAAGTCATGGTTTGTATCCAAAAAAATCTATAGAATGTTTGTTATCCATACTTTTTAATTTAATTGAAATTTTTTCGTGAACAACTAAGTAGTTTATGTTAAGGTACATCGAAGATTATACATCTGAACTGTTTTAAATTAAAAATATAGTGTGTTGTGAAAATAACATTGAATTCGTATAAAAATGTATTGAGCGTTACGTTAACAATATTCTTAAAAATAATTTATCTATAAGTTTTAGGACGGCAAAAAAAAGGCAACAGCTGCTGACGGATAGAAACGATATAAAGAACATTAGCTCTTTACACATTTCGGATTTCCTTTGAAACAATTTTTCTTTTACCGCATTGTGGGTTGTTATATTTTCGAAGATTGTATTAAGTATGTCGTATTTTAGAGCGAATAATTATTTGGAATTGACATAACTTTTAACATTGTCAGTCGATTTTATTAAAACCAGTCTTATTTGAAAGAAGAGCTAGCCTACTTTTAGCTTATGTGTATATGTTTATAAATAATATTTTTAAAAGATAACAATTTTTTATTTTTCCTTGTGAACCCAAGTCAAAATTGAAAAAGTGGTCATAACTTTTAATTTCATCCTTCGATTATTATAATTTTTTGTTTTTAGAGAGTAGATGTATAGTGCTTTCAAACACTATACTAATTTTTTGTGGTGTATTTTTTCGCAAAAAAAAAAACATTCCCAGAGCAATCGCGAAAGCAAAGGTAAAGCTTAATACCAAAAAAAATTTTAAAATATCTAAAAATATAATTTTATTTCAGGATTCATTGAATGAAGCGAAAACTATAATATGAATCCTTCGAATATTTATATTAGTTACATTTGAAAACAAGAAAAAAAATACAAAATATACCTTTAGAATGAGAATCATCCATGTATGTAAAATAAATGTAGAAAACACAGTGAAAGTTAATAATTCCCGACAAATACATAATACATAATCTGAGCGAGCGACCCTAATGTTGTTACTTTTTTTTGCATTGTTAAGAAGAAGTTGATTGGTTAGGAAGAGTAGACAAAAAAGCCTGTGCTTAAGAGGAAAGTATTTTAACCCAAACTACATTAATGTGCGAGTAATATAATAGAGTTAAGGATTTAAATTAGCCTTAAACACAAACACACTAATTCACTCATTTCATTGCTTATTACCAGGGCTCGCAGTTTCATGCAACTTAAAATTTATTTTAAGCGCTTAACAAATGCACCTAAAAATGAAAAATATGCGGAAAAATATGCATTTACCTAAACAAACAAACAACCAAAACTAAAATAAGTGTGGTAGTGTTGGATATTAATCAGATAGGTGAAATTTCAAAGCTGACTAAATTTAGTTGAAATAAAAATGCAAGAATTTACCATGGAAAATAAGTCTTGTATTCTATTTACTGGCAAAAATTAGTTAAATAGCTGATGTTTCATTGAAAAAAGCATCCACCTTCATAAGTGGTAAAAGCGAACAAGAACGCTGATGATGACGAGCGTAGCGGCCGTCGAAATCAGTAGTACTGATCCGTTCTGCTAATCTGATTTGAATATTCCAGCACTCCACTCTTAATAAAAATAATTTGAATTTACATTAATTCAATTATTGAACTAGAAAGCCGAAATAACAAAAAAATTTTTCAGACTTTACCTATTAGTTCAAATAAAATAAAAATTACGTAAAATAATTACTATGCAATCGACCCGTTGCAATAAGTTATATGCATGTGTTTACTTCTCGGTTGGCTGCCTAGAACTAAAAGTCAAGACAAGCAACTGAAGACTGTTAAAGGCATGTATAATAACAAAAAACCAAACAAACAGCTTTGAGTGAATGTATTAAAAAAGAATACTCATCAAAAGCGAAAAACAATAAGTGTGGTAGTGTTGGATATTAATCAGATAGGTGAAATTTCAAAGCTGACTAAATTTAGTTGAAATAAAAATGCAAGAATTTACCATGGAAAATAAGTCTTGTATTCTATTTACTGGCAAAAATTAGTTAAATAGCTGATGTTTCATTGAAAAAAGCATCCACCTTCATAAGTGGTAAAAGCGAACAAGAACGCTGATGATGACGAGCGTAGCGGCCGTCGAAATCAGTAGTACTGATCCGTTCTGCTAATCTGATTTGAATATTCCAGCACTCCACTCTTAATAAAAATAATTTGAATTTACATTAATTCAATTATTGAACTAGAAAGCCGAAATAATAAAAAAAAAAAAAAAAAAAATTTCAGACTAAAATAAATTGAAAATATTTTTTTTTAATTTTTTTTTTAAACTATTATTATAGGAAAAAAACATAAAACAGACATAATTGTGTCTTTTCTTTAATACAACCGAACTTTAGTTGCGTTATCAGTCGACAACTGAAAATTAATGATTGCCAGAAAGACGCTAAATAGGAACTGAAATTGACAGCTCTCAATTGCCAGTTGCCATCAGAAGTATAAGTTTCAGCAACTGACAACCCTACTGAGGCTCAGCTGCATCTATAATTAGCCTATTAATAATTGAGAAATATGCATTAAAAAATTTTTAATACTCTAAAAATATGTATTTGTTGCCAAAATATGCAAAAATATGCACTTACCACCAAAATATGCAAATATATGCAACTACAAATCAAAGCTAAACTACTTAAAATTTAATGATTCGCATAAATAATTAGTCAATACCTCTTTATCTCTCACCACAAAACACATGCATTTGCATGAAAGTCCAAGCCCTGATTATTACAATAAGTATGTGTTAGTGTAGTAAAATAAAGAAATATTTTTGTAAAAATGCTTAAGCCACAAAAAACCCCAGTAGTAGACTCATATTTGAATATTCCTATACAGCATAACATTTCTTAATGAATATTTAAGTGTATGAATAATTGAAAGAGGGTAATGAGGTAAAGGAAATCAGAATATATAATTCATTGCAATTAGTATTTTGTTAGTTAGGGCAATAAAATGAAAGTTTAATACAATAATTTAATACCAAGATCCCTTTTTATATATTTAGATGTAATGGAAGTGGAAGATTTAGTGCCTGCTAAATAAGGCCTCATAGAAAGAAGCCTCTTTACTCCTTCGTTTTACTGCTGGGTCGTGTTGTATTAATGTAAATAATAGTCGACATATATCCGACAAACTTTGCATTACATATAAAAATTTCTTGCTGCTGCTCTGTACAATTTATTTTGCATTTTTACAATTTTATATCTCTACATGTTTTATTTGTTTTTCATAGGCCCATCTGTAATTTGTAAATTTTTGCAAACATGATTTTTGTGGTCATTTAAATGAAATAATATTTATTTATACAATGTAAATGGTCGTGTACAAAAATAATGTCATCATTTAAAAATGCCTGAATGATTGTATTTTTGCAAACATAAAACTTAATTAAAATGGATTAAATTTCATTAAGCATTAGTAGTAGGTAGCATGAAATCAACAAAAATGTTGAAAAACATTTAATAAGGATTCACTTTTGACTTCCGGCCGGCTTAAGCTAAATATTGCTGACAGCTGTTTTTTATGAATAAAAATACATTTAAGTTAAATTAAATTAATGCAAAAATTTAACTATTAATGTCAAAAGCAATATTTTTAATTCTAAGAATTCTAAATTATAACCTTGTAAAGAAAGAAATTATTAAGAAACATATAAAAAAATTATATACAAAAATCCCAGCATTGAAAATATCGATGATATTCCACTCTGGTAAGACCGAAATGAAAACAGCTTAAAATAGTTGAACATGCTAAGAAAAGACAGTTAGTGAAGTTCCGAGCATTTAGAAAAAGTTCATTAATAATAGGTGCGACTCGCCGCTAGGTGGCAACAAAGTCTGTTAATTGAGCTTACTAAAATTAGTAGGATTTTCGCTAAGATGTTATTGCTACCGTTGCTGGTGGTGTAGGCAAAGGGCTCTGATGAGTAGACTGTAGTAGTCTCGCAACAGCTGTCAGTTCAACCTTCCGTACATCCAAATTTTTTTAAATGTTCAATATTTCTTTCTTAAATAAAAAAAAAATATTTAAAATATTTTAAAATATTTTAAATCCTTAAAATAAGCAACAATAAATTTAAACAATTAATAAAATTAACAATTATCTCATCAACATTGTTCTTGTGTTAACTTTTTTTTCCAATTGTGGTTTATTGTTTGCCTTTGTTCAACTTATTTTTTTTCACAAAATATGAACTACATAAAATGATTTAATTATTTTAACTCTTTATTAAAAAATTAACTTAAAAAGAAAAATATATAATAGCATTCCGGGTATTTAATATAACCAGCACTGTGAAATGCATCTCTATTGTATTAAATCAAGTATAATATAGTTGTTATAGCTCTGCCTATTATTAAAATAGTTTTTTATAATTGTTTATTTTCTTTACAGAAAAATTAAAAATTCAATTAATAGTTTAACAACAAAAAGTCAATGAGAGTATTTATAGAATAATAAATAAGTTTTTAATATGAAAATATTTAATAAGTATAATAAATTACAAAACATTTATTAAATGCAATAAAGCAAAATAATAAAAAATAAAGTATACTTTAAAGAGATTTGAATATTTAAATGTTTAAATCATATTTAAAGGGATTTAAAAGGATTTGAATATAAGAATTTTTTTTTCTAAGCCTTATAATACGATTTTATTAACTTTAAGAGATTTTCGGCTATTTTAGTACGTCCGTTTAACTTGTAGCTTTACGCATTGGATTCCCTTGCTTACACTCTAAAACATTACTTCAGATTTACGATCATATATTGTCTAAATTTGTGTTGAAAATTTCTCTTTGTCTAAAATTACTTCGATTTTCTAGTTATTTTACTAAAGCAAAAACGTTTCAAATTTAACATATTAAGTCCAAGTGGAAAAAATTTAACCTAAAGTATAATACGGCTATGGCTGAATGGTAGATACGTCAGACTATCAATCAGGAGGTCGCGGTTCAAAACTGTACGCATCCAACCACTTTTCTTGGTAAAAACATTTTGTTCAAAAATAATGCGTGTGTAATTTTAGGTCGATAATAACCTGTAAAGTGTTGCCGACTTATTATCCATCTAATTTTCAACAAAAGTGTTTTAGAGTGTAGTTATAGTGAGTCGGAATAGGACATTTTGTATGGGTTTTTTTGTACGTTTATTAAAAAAGGGGTAAAAAAAACTTCCTTTCAGGGCCATATAGCGTTATAAGATGTTCTACAAAAAACTTTCACATAAAATTCTACTATGAGTCTTTAAAGACACTTAAGCTTCAGACTAGACTTCAACGATAGAAATCATTCCAAACTTAAAATGTGTTTAAGGATTTATTTCGTGCTTATTGACAATCAGTATTCGGTATAGGAAATCTTGTAAGGCTTACATTTTAATTATAGGATGTGTTCAGCATTTTTATGCAAAACACCACGAGATAGATTTTTGTGAAACATATTAACCCTCTAACTCTTTGTGGTATGGGTCTTTTTGTCCCTTTCTTAAAAAAGGGATAAAAAACTCCCCCTCAGGGCCATATAGCGTTATAAGATGTTCTACAAAAATATTTCACATTAAATTTAACTATGAGTCTTGAAAGACATTTAAGTTGAGTCAACTTGAAAGCCAGAAATCATTCAAAACTTAAAATGTATTTAAAGTTTAATTTCATACTTGTTCACAGTTTGTAGTCGGAATAGAAAATCTTGTAAGCCTTTAATTCTAGGTATAAGATGTGTTCAGCTTTTTTATGTAAAACACCACGGAAAACTTTTTTGTGGAACATTTTACTGCTCTAACACTTCGTAGTATGGGTCTTTTTGTCTCTTTTTGAAAAAGGGTCAAGAAACTCCCCTTCAGGGACGATATAGCGTTATAGAATGTTCTACAAAAATGTTTCACATAAAATTCTTCTATGAGTTTTTGAAGCCACCCAAGTTTAAGACTCAACTTGAACGCTTAACTTAAATTCAACATGATCAAAAAATTATTTTACTACAAAACAACATTTTATGCGTTTAATATTGCACAATTTTGTTTTAACAGTGAAAAATGTGAAATCAATGAGAGCTAAGGTTAGATGAATGATTTTTTGTTTAAATTCAATATGAAACAATGGTAATTTTTAGGTAAGATGTGTACTTTTGCAGAAATTGCATAAGATCTTTAATTAACATTGCCACATGTTGATTTTACATTGGTATTTTTTCTATGTCTTTTTGGCGGCAAAATAACGTATAGTAGGATATATTGAGCTCATATTCAATTTACTAAGTAAAAATCTAAAATACTGAATTCTTTTAAAAACTGTCTCGATGCTCCTCTGGAAACACGAAAATAAATTAATATCTCATGTGTGTAAAAATCAACTTTGTAACTATTACATTGTTATTAAAAACATTGTTCACTCATTAGCATGCATATTAAAATCATTATTAATATTTTTTTTTATTTTTACTTTATATAAGTATGACAGTTTTTTCTATAAAAATGGAATTTTTTTTCTTGCAGTTATTTATTTGTGCTCTTTTTTTTAATATTTTAGTTCAACTTGGCGTAAAATATGCATGACTTCCTTTCATTATGCTGTACACAAAATTTTTTATCTAGAATTTTAAATGACTTTTTTAATCAGTTTTATTCCTTGACATCCATCATAAAAAGGATTTTCAAATAACTAAATAAGAAAGGGTTATGCTTTCTAATTAACTATTTAAAAGTTATAAAGTTAATGGCAGCTAATAAAGAAATTTATTTTCAAGTAAGAGAAAAATGAAAAAGGAAAATTATTTAATGAAAAAAATTTTTTTATCGGTATGAGCCCAACATGATTCTTTGCAAGAACAAAAGAAATTTTTGATATTTACATGTAAAACTCCATCTCTCTTTAAAAGAATTTTCAACGTCTTTATTATTTTGTACTCAAAATTCACAATCTTTATCATATATTTACAATACACTTTTAGGAAATGCTTTTGGGCAAATAGATATTTGCAATTTAAACATGCATTTAAAATTATATTCAAATATATTTTTACAGCCAGTGAGTTTAAACGGGATAACATAAAATTTAAGACACCGTTTCATTTACAAATTAGAACCTTGCTATTTAAAAAAAAAAATGATTTCTTTACAGTGTTACCAGTCACTTTTCTGAAGGTTTCAAACTTAGCTAGAGAGTTTGACAGACACCAAAGGCCACCTTCACTAATTGGAATGAAGGTCCTTCTTGCTATACTCGATTAATTATGATTCTATATAATTAAGAGTTATATTTATAACATTTAAATTAAGAAGCAACTACTTAAATAAATAATTGTTTCCTTTCTGACGTTTCACATTGTATTAACAATGTGTTTGGTATTCATTAACTATGGTAATTTTAACACTTCTCTTCATACTATATATGTATGTACATGTTTTTAACGGTTAAAATTTTTTTGAAGAAACTGCGTAGATAACTATTATTAACAAGCCGTAATAAATAAATAAACATATGTATGTACATATATTAGGGTGGATCGATATTTATGACAAAAAATCGTAGGTTGGGATATAATTTTACACACAATTCTAAGCAACTTTGCCCTAGAAATCATTGATTTCGAGCTTAGGATTTTGAACTTAGGTAAATTCTGAGATATGGAAGCACATACGTGTATCGGCGTTTTAAAAGTTTACATCTGGGATTTCTATTAGGGGGAGTTAAATGTCCCCCCCCACTCCTCCTTTTGCACATAGTTATAGTGACTCGGCATAGAATATATTGTAGAGCTTATGTTTCAGCTGCTTGGGAATTATGGCATTTTTTCTTACATATATATATTTTTATTCTGTATTGTAATTTTTTAAGGGGGCTTTCTTAAGGAATGAAGATATGGGTTAGGCATATTAAGAAAAAATGTTGGTGTTAAAAAACTAATTGGAGGCAGTCATATATTTGACCCATCTAGGGTCATCCTAGGCGCTGCAGGGTCCAAATTAAACAATTTCATTAAACCACCTTATTTGTATGGAAGCCCCCATAAGCCTGGAAACACACCACTTTTAAGTCAAACACACTCGTATGATTATAACGCACACAAAAAAAAAATTTGGTGTGTGTTGTCTCATAAGAACTAATGTTCTGTTGTCGTATAAGTCACAAAAACAGTTTTGTCTTAGTTGGTGTGGGTTCAGTCTAAGAGGTGAAGAAGATATGGGGCAAGTATGTTTTGCGAAAATGATGACAACAAAAAACCAATCGACGTCGATTATAGATTTTACCCCATAGGGAGAACTCCTGGGCAGTTATGGGAATTTTTGGGCAATATATTTCTAGTCTGTATTGTAAATTTTGTATGGGGAATGGAGGAATGAAGACAGGCGATAGGAGGTCGCTTCTACATTTTAACCTTCCAGGAGCATCCTAGGAGCTGTAGGAGCCATTTTTTAGAATTTTATAAAATTGTTGACTTCGTATGGGAGCCCCCTTCAGGGATCAAGATAGGGGGTAAGTATGATCAGAAAAAAATTCGAAAAGAAAAAAAACGAAGGGGGGTCGGAGGCACATTTTACCTCTCTTGGAGTGGCTCCACTTTAAAAGTATCAGATGACGGGCTTCCCATCGCAATACAGCCAGCATATATGTAGGCTATCATCAGATAAATTTTTAGTTAGGAGGCAATGACCGGAAAAAATGTTTGTCGTATTTTGGAGGCTGCCGTGGCTCATGCAGTTTAGTCATATGTGTATTTGTTCGTATTAGGAAATATATAAACAGTGTTGCCAAAAAGTTATTTGTTAAATTAAATATCCGTTTTTTATTGCAATTCAACGAACGCGTAGAAGAACGTAAAATTGTTATTACGAAAAGGTCTAAAAACGTAACATTTAGGCAACTTTTGCAAGCTTGCAACGTGCCGTTAAAAACAAATACAAAATACTACGTAAGTACCCTACAGCTACAAATGTAGTGACAAGGGGGTACAAGCCAACATGCAAAGTGTAGCGACCACCATACACAATATTAACACAACCAACATACAAGCAGTAACAATTCTCAGACAGTTAGTAAATTAACATGCATATAACGTCGAGATTTGCACACAACGATTGAGCAATTAACGATACCGTACGAACGACAGTTACAAGTCGGCCACTTGAACTGTCGTCCGAGAATCGTGTTACTTCGTTTGCCGATTGTAAGAGCTTCCGAATACACACTTGCATTCGTACTAACCGTAGAACGTATTATTTAGTTTGCCGAACTCAAGGGCTTCCGAATACCTCTTGACTTCGTAGATACATTACTGCCCAGCGATTTACCAGACATCTCACCCGAATTCTATATTTCGTTTTGTTCTTTTACCAGACATCTGAGCCTCGACTACCGACGATCATCCATCACACCACTCATCCATCACACCACTCATCGCTACAGTTTCGCCCGTATATCGTATCGCAAGCTGATATCCAACAGACTCCGTACTTGTAAGTTAGTCTTAAGTAATTTAAGTTTCGTTAAATAAAGCTTTGTTCCACATGTCTTTAACATCTAAAAGATTTGATTTTATTTCAAAGGAAGCAGACCTTTGTTACGAACCTGGACAGACTGAGTCATACCTCGGCTGGGAAAATAAACTGCATTACAAGCTCGAAACCAATTTTGACCCATGGTTTCTAGGGAAAATTTGCTTAGAATTATTCCCCTCCCACGCTTCGATTTTTATTTTTGCATCCATATAAATCGACTCATCTTAATATGCATTTCTACATACATATTTTGTGAAATAAACATTTACATACTTATTAATACAATGAAAACCTACGTTTACTTTATGTTAAATCAAATAATACACTCGAAAAATTACTTTGGCTACAGCGTTCATACCAGGTGTAATAAATCAGAGAAGCGGACAGAAACACAATAAATTGTAAATAAAATATATTTTATGAAATATATAAAATTTCCCAATCATTCTTAACTAAAGTGCTCCATTGCTTTTTCGATAACACTATGCAACAATGCCAAGGAGTATCATTATATTTGTTCTTAATATATTCTATGGAAAAAAATTTTTTTTTCTAAAATTTGGGATTTTTAAACAAACTGCTCTGCTCCACTGATTTCATTATAACTTATGAAGGCGTTTTCCAATTTTATTACAAAAACCACTAAAATCCGTCAAATAAAATTACCTTTAAACCGTCTTAACATTATTCTTTTTATATACACGCAAAGCAAAAACATGGTTCAGGCAACCATAGCCTAAGAGCAACATACTATGATTGTATTATATGGTTGGAGTCAAATCATATGAAAATAAATCTTTCCTAAGTATAATATTGTTGTCTTATATAACACTAAGATGATTCATATAACCTAATGTTTAATTGAATGTAAATATACTGTGATTTAAATTAATCATATTATATTTGTATATAAAAATAGCATAGTTCTAAATAACCATATAAAGGTTGTTTTCTTAATCATATTTTGATTAAAAATTGACAGCAGCTAAAAACATATGTATACATTTTTGAAATTAAATATACAATAAAATGTTTTGAAGCTGAAATAAAAAGTATTATCTATTTTCACATAGATACATGCATACATATTTATTGACAAATGTTCTAAAAATCATATCTTTTTGAAATAGGCAACTTTCAGAAAAAACTTCAACCAAAACGCTTACTTATTGCAGCTTTACAGTTAATAATTTATGCCTCAGATATTTCAGATAATTTTTCCAAACCAACTTACGAATGCACTAAATTGTCCGAATAAAAGAACACTATTTTTCGTTTTTGAAATTTTGCCATTTCAAAAAGAAATGGTGTTCAACACATGGCCGAATATTATTTGATAGCTTTTATTCGTTTTTGTTATTTTTATATAATTTTTTGTAACAAAAAAAAAACAAACCAACAGCTCTCAAGTAAAACAAAAAACTAATAAAAAATCATTCAACCAAAGGATAGAACAAAAACTTTTTTGAAAGCAAAGAGCAATGTATCTTTTGTAACCATAGCTTGATTGCAAACAAACTGCTTTAAAATAGTATGGACAAGAACCATATTTTATTGTTATAGAGCGATACTGCTATTGAATTTTCAAATATACCATGATTGCAGCTAGAATTTTTTTAACAATAAATTCAACCATGTTGCAATCAATATGAATGCTAATTACATATGTCGTGATTAAATGTAAGCATAAGCTTTTTGTCATAAACTAATTAAGGTTCACAATAACTTATTTGCCACAACCATATGCTATATCGGGAAACATGACACTTTTGATGCAACCATGCCACAACCATATCTTTTCTTTGCGTGTATTCAGACAGCAATGATGAAGAGCA